>JANUSC010000071.1:0-600000 GCA_025200525.1 Camellia lanceoleosa
AATTTAAAGAAAGTGTTTGAATGTGGTTTTAGATGACATTATTAAACATCATACATGTTCTTAAGATTATCTCTACTTGGGTTTATATTCACCTCTACATGGAAAACAACCTTTAGGTGTTGATGATATGCCTCTCGCCAAGGTGATGACCTAGGAGGATCTTAGAGCTTGAGGCCTCTATTACTTTTGTATAATGTGATTTTGTTTCTTGTATAGCCTTGGGCTTTGATGTATTGGGTTTATATCTCATTTTGTTGTAATCTGCATATGGCCTTGGAACCGATAGCCTTTAAGGCATTAACTTTATGAGTTGTTTTTTCGCTCACATGCTATGGATTTAAGTTTTGATTAATGAATGTAAGAATGCATGTGGTGCTATTCGTAAGACTCAATGGACATTTATGAATGGAATACATTATTGGGAATGTTTCTTATATCGCATGATTAAGATTAATTAGGTTTCTGCATAATGAGGAGTATGATGTGTATTTCGTATTCATACTTTTGGGGCGTTACATCTACTCTCTTGGCACCCAAAAAATCCCTCATTGAATGTGTGTAACGACAAAAGAACCCCCGTCTCTTCATTTTTTTTACATGCAAAAAGAAATACTTTGGCATCCAAAAATTTCTCCTTGAATAGGTGTGGACGAAAGATCTCCGTGCCTTTTCATTTTTTTTTATCAACAAAAATAAGCACTTTATTGATGTATATACCAAAGAGATTACACATGTGGTAAGACAATAATAAAGGAAAAGGGAAGGGAGTGCAAAACGCATCATAACTCTAACAAATTCATTCCAACTAGGTTGGCACATGATAAAGAGTCCAATGACATGCAAGCACAACCCAAAGAATGAAAAGGTTGGAGAAAATCCAACCAAGAAAAGAAAAACAAGAACCAAATAAACAACATAACAAAACCAGATCCTAACCAAGCTCACTAACTCCTCTCTGTTTATTCCAAAACAGAGCAATACCATTTTCATGTAAAACATCTAAACCCCCCTACTTGTCCAATGCCCTGTTCTGCTGCTGCCAAAACATTTTCGAACAAGAACCATCCCTGACACAAAATCATGAACTGAATGGGAAATACCTGAGAAATGAGTTTTTACCCATAAAGCAACTCGTCTTTATCAATTCACCAAGGATTATTGCTAAGGGTTCTCCATATCTTTAACTCCATCTCTTTGAAATTCTCATTATCCCATTGTTGCAATTAGTCTTTCACAAATCCAGGTGAAACCCATTCCACTCCCCACCACCTAGAAAATATTTTGGATATGGAGAGCCCTGTGCCTTTTCGTACTAACGTTTGAGAATATTCAGAATATTTGCAAAATAAAAAAAAGGTTATATGATAACTTATTAATCCAAATGTTCAACTTTTTTTACATGTTATTGACAGCTCAACTTAACAAATTTATAATTTAGTTCCAAAAAAACAAATTTACAATTTATTTTAATTTTGTAAGTTAATTATCTAAAAAGTTATAATCGTAAAAGTTTAGACATGATAAATAGCTTTTAATTAAATACACATAAAATTGGATAAATTATACTGTTGTCTTTATATTTTGGCCCTTGTGTCATTTTTGATCTATGTAATTTCAATTGATTCAATTTTGACAATAAATTTATCATAATTTTGTTTTGATTTGGTTCGATTTATTGTAATTATTTGTATTTTCTATGCAAATGCTTAAATAATTGGCATGCATTATGTTCTTTATTGACAAAATTGTAAACTTGTTCAACTAGTGAGTTAATCTCAACTAACTCAAAGAATTATTTTCCCTCAAAAATACTAATTGGCGTTATTAATTGGATCAAATTGATGTAAAATCTAAAGTTAAGGTTACAATTGAATTTATTAAAATTATAAAAATCAAAATGACACAAGAGGTAAAATGCAGGACTATCGGTATATTTTACCCTATAAAATTTTGAGTTGGTCTCTCTAGTCCGCCATTGACTAGAGTATACTGTTGAGTTATTTTATGCCTTTAATTCGGTCCATCTTGATGATCAAAACCATTCAATATGTAGAGCCCGTGAAGTATATCATCCCTGTAAAAAATCACAATGATCAGATACCGATATCCAGTTAATTAGATCACATTTTTTTGACAATTTATTTAAAAAATTATACTTGTCGTTGATGGAAGTATGATTTAATAAAATGTCTATCGATATCTGATTAATGTGATTTTTTACAAGGATGATATAAAAAAGAGTTCTACATATTGAACAATTTAGATTATTGAGATGGACTCGAATCAAGGCCCATGACAGCCCAATAGCACCCCCTAGTTTGATAACGAGCTTGAGAGGAACCAAATTCTAAAATTTTATGTTGAACTTACCATTTAAAAGTTTTTAAATTTCAAATTTAATATGATTTAGATATAATTAGAATTATATTTGGATTTTTCATATAAATATTTTCTAAATTTTAAATAAGATATGGCAAGGTGAACTTTGATTAATTTTGTGAAAATTGAATTTTATTATTATTTTTTTTTGTTTTTTGTTTTTGTTTTTAGTGATTTTTTTAATATTTTAAATAATTTTTTTTTTTTTACTTTCTAGATTCACATAACTTTGGTGTACCTAAAAAGTAAAATATTTTAAAAATTCAATAAATATACAAGAAAACGAAATGTCAATCTTTGTACTTTTTGTGTTTTTGTTTTGTATTTGATCAATTTTTAAAATAGATTTTCTCTATAAATATTATAATTTTTTAAGTATATTTAGGTTAGGTGTATCTAAAAATAAAGAAATTTCTTAAAATATTAAAATTTTTGACTAAAAAGAAAAAACCATAGAAAATAAAAATAAAAAAAAAACTCAATTTTTTAAAAAGTGCTCAATTTTCTAAAACAAAAGAAGGTGAATAGTTTTGTCATATGTATCATTCAAATTTGATTTTGTTAGTTTATTTAGCTTAAAAAAATGTGTTTTTCTTAAGTTACAATTTGTAATATTTTTTTTAAATCTTATTTGGATTTGTTTTTTAATTTGTATGGACACATAAAAGCTCTATCTTTTTTGTCATAACCTTTTTACCTATTTATGCCATAAAAAAGGTTTGAGGCAACTTATTTAGCCTTTGTTTGACAATAACTTTTTTAATTAATTTTTTTTTTTTTTTTTACCTTTTTTAGCTTGTGATTTTTTTTTGTTCATTTGGTATTCTTGATTGACTTTTTTGGTTTTTTAACTTTGGAATGATGGATTTTTTTTGTCCTTTTGTGATTTTTTATTTTTTATTTTTTTGTCTTTTTTGTGATTATTTAACCCAACTCAAAAACCACACCACCCATTAATGTCCATTTTTTTTCTCATACCAATTATAAAAGCTGTGTCAATCATATTTACAATTCATTTTAAAATAACTAATAACATAAAAAACTATAAAGATTAAATCAAAACTAATACAAATATGCCTAAAGCATTCTCCAAAATATAGCTTATGAAAATCTTGGTGAAACAATGATTAAAGTTTGACGTTCAAATCGAGACCAGAGGGATCATAGGAAGGATCACTTTCTAACAAATTTTAGTTGAGCCCAAAGATTCTTATTACCATCATCAAGAAGTTGCGTTGTTGGTCACATGTTGATACGTAAGAAGAAAAAGAACCACTTTCAAACCTAGAAATGAAGGGTGGCGCCAAACAAAGACCAAAGACCACCTTGCCATATCTTACCAGATTTCTCACGGAAAATCCCTTTTGCAGAATATATCATTCATATTTGATTTTTTCAGTTTATTTAGCTTTAAAAAATGTGTTTTTCTTAAGTTACAATTTGTAATATTTTTATTAATCTTATTTGGATTTTTTTCTTTAATTTAAAATTTGTATTGAAATATAAACGCTCTATATTTTTTGTCATAAATTTTTTACCTATTTATAGCATAAAAAAGGTACGAGACAACTTATTTAATGACCATCTTTTTCTAATACCAATTATAAAAAGCTGTGTCAATCATATTTATAATTTATTTTAAAATAACTAATAATATGAAAAACTATAAAGATTAAATTAAAGCTAATACAAATATGCCTAAAGCATTCTCCAAAATATAGCTTATGAAAATCTTGGTAAAACAATGATTAAAGTTTGAGGTTCAAATCGAGACCAGATGGATCATAGGAAGGACCACTTTCTGAATCGCTTAGTTGAAGCCAATGATTCTTATTACCATCATCAAGAGTTGCGTTGTTGGTTGTCATGTGATGCGTAAGAATATGAATAATTGGGATATGGTGGTGAAACCGAAGATGATTTCCAAAACTAAACGGTCCAACTTCAACCCCTACCCCAACTTCAACACCAACATTATCCATCATCCCTTGTCGGCTTTTTTAGAAGTGCACGCCTTGTTTGTGTCTGCTCGTGCCCTCGCCATCGCTTGAAGTAGGGAACTCTCTGCGTGGTTGTATGAGAAAACCCTAGTCGCCGCTTCTTCCTCCTCCCATGCCCGCTTCTTCCTTTTCTTCTCAAGCATGCCCTTCTTCTCAACCACTTGGTGATTCAATATTGCTCGTTTCTCGACAAGAACCCGCCTTTGATGGCTTTAAAAGATTCTGGGCCTCGCTTGAGAGCTTAAGATCGAGCAATAGGTGAGATCCAGCAGGTTTGGGTGGCCTTGGCAAATCGTAATGTGACCCTCTTTCCACACCTTTTCCTTTCATCATGTTCATCTTGTCTCTGCTATTGAGCGGAGGCCCTTCAAGATGCGGAGGACTCGATGGATTTTGTTCGCACCACCACCCACCGCTTCCATCGCAAATTCTTCGCTTTTGGCTTTGGGTTTTGGCTTATGCTTGTTTGGGAATTATTAATAGAATGAATGAAATTAAGAGCAACGCCTTTTAAATAATGAGGGACTTAATGTTGAATCTATAAATATATGGAAAGATATCTTGTTGTCCAATCACAGTATTGCATTGTGCACGCTTATATATATATATATATGTAACGAAGATCTTGCTATCATTGCAAATTTGCAACGGCAACATAGAAGGAAGATAATTATAAAAACATGCCATGTCATATACAAGATCAAGTGGATGGACTATACTTATATTTCCTTAATTCGGTCTATTTTGATGATCCAAACCATTCAATGTGTAGAACTTATGAAATATATCATCTCTACAAAAATCGCAGTTGATCGGATATCGATAGTCAATTAGTCGATCACATTTTGTCACAATATATTTTAAAATTATTCTTGTCATGATGTAAATATGATTTAATCAAATGTCTATCGATATTCGATTAATGTGAATTTTTACAATAAAGATATAAAAGACGCTTCTTCATATTGACCACCGATTATTGAGATGGGCTTGGATCAGGCCCATGACAAATCAACAAAGACTTCCTCCTCGATAATCTGCCAGAGAGGAACCAGATCCTAAAATTTATGTTGAACTTACCATTTAAAAGTTTTTAAATTTCAAATTTAATATGATTTGGATATAATTACAATTATATTTGAATTTTTCGCTCAAATATTTTCTAAATTTTAAATAAGATATGGCAAGGTGAACTCGTTGATCTAAGGATGTTATTTTCTCTCATCTCAATTTACGCTGATTCAATTCTTTTCTCTCAAGCAGATTGGGATCAGATGGTGCTTATTAAAAGAATTCTTAGATGCTTCAAGTCTTATCTCGTCTTAGAATAAATTACCACAAAAGTGTGGTGTGTGGTGTTGGTGTGGATGATGCTCTTTTGCTCTCCTTGATAAGCTCCTCAATCAAGTTCATAGCTTGCCTCTAAGATTTTTGGGATCGCCTCTTGGAGCCAACCTTGGGAAAAAATCTACATGGAAACCTATGCTTGACAAGATCAGATCTAGACTTTCGTGGTGGAAGAGAAAATTGTCGTTCTTTGTAGGTAGACTAACTCTAATTAAGTCTACCTTATCTAGTCTACCAAAGATATTTTCTTTCTTTTATTTAAGATGCCGTAAGGTATGGCCAGAGAATTTGATAGGATTGAAGCAATTTTTTATGGGTGGGAATGACCTAAAAGGAAAGTTCATTTAGTAAAATGGAGGAGGCAACAAAAAGCATTGATCAAGAGGGTCTGCATTAGAAGAATCAAAGATGTAAATGCTTGTCTATTGCTCAAATGATGGTGGAAATTTGGAACTCCAATTAATTCACTTTGGAGGAGGGCTATATGTAGCAAATACAAGATAGATGAGGCTTGTTGAATCCACCAAAGAAGATTCTCTTATAAATATTTTAGAGTTTGGAAAGATATCTTATCTATTGGAAATCATAGCAAAGATTATTTACAATTTTTATGTGGATAACTGCCAAATTAAAGTGGGGGATGGAAATAGAATTAAATTTTGACATGATAGATGGTGTGGCAACTTATGTCTTAAGATTGATTTTCCTCTCCTTGAATCTTTCAATCGATAAAGTTGGCACTCTTCATCAATTCTTTGCAAGGAAGACTAGCCCAAATAATTGGAATTTTTCCATCGAAGAGTGTCAAGCTTGGGAATTGGAAGAAGAAACTAGATTGCTTGAGTCCTAGCTTCACCTTCTCCGACTATCCATAGGGTCGATCGTTATATTTGGGCTAATTCTTCCGCAAGCAATCGTGAGTTCTCTGCTTTTCCCTCTACTCTTTCAAGAAGTCCATTCTTGGTCTTCATATTCCAATCAGTAAACATATTTGGAATAGGGTCATTCCACCTAAGGTTTTTTTTTCGTTGGTTGGCTCGAAGAACAAAATCAAGTCAAAGATAATTTATGCATGTAATTAGTATTTTAGACCCTTCTATCTCCAGCAGTTGCACCTTCTGTAGCTATGAATTTGAATCTGTTACCCATGTCTTGCTCCATTGCCCTTTTTCTTGGCTGATTTGGTCTTCTATAATTCATGATTGGGGGCTATCTTGGTGCATTCAAGATTCAGTAGATGGCCTTCTTCAATGGTGGATGAGTGTCAAATTTAAGTATTTTGATAGGTTAATTTGCAGAGCTATCCCATACATTGTCCTTTGGTCGCTTTGGAAACATAGGAACGAATGTATTTTTGTAGAGGCTCTACCCAACTTCTCTGAAATAAGTGAATCTATCAAAATCAGATCAGCACTCTGGCTAAAAGCATCTTTTAAGGACCTTCCCTACTCAGTTGTTGATTTAGGGTTGGTTTGGCATGTACTAAAAAAGTGCACTTTTTGACTTATTGGTGGGTTTGGGTTGAGTTTGGGTTGGGTTTGATGTGATGTGTTAGAGAGGTGATGTGATTTAAATAGGCTGATGTGACTTAAATAAGATAGTGACTTTTTGGCATTTTGACTTATTTAGATGATGATGCCAAACCAAGCCTTAATCTTCAATTGGAGACAAATTAGAGATGGGTTTCCAAATCAATAAATGGGCTGGTATGCAGACAAGCAGGGGTCTACTGGATTGCTCTGGGTTGTGCTGCTATTGTTACTATAGCTTGCTCTGGTTTTGCTGGTTTGCTCTGTTTTGTTTTGGGTCTGTTTGTGGCTTGCACTGGTTTTGCTGTGTCAGTGGCTTTGCCCTCATTAGTGGAAGTGTATGCTGTTTGTTGTATGCTGGAAGTGTATGCTATTTGCCATCAGTGGCTTTTGAGCTTGGAAGTGTATGCTCTTTTGTTACAAGTGTAGCTCTTTTGCTGGTTTGCAACTGAGTTGGTCTGCTGCAAGGTAGCTCCTTCTGGTGCTGTTTTGCTATGCTGGTTTGGTTGCTGTTATGCCGATATCGTAATCGTTATGCTTGTTTGCTAGCTGTATGGGATTGAATGTCAATGTTTTAGGTGGATGTTTGGAGTTGCCTCAGCTTCTTCTATTTGTTTTTTTTTTTTTTTTGGTTGTTGTGGCAGCATTTCATGTTTTCCTTTTCTTGGTTCCTCACCAACTGGCGTTTGGAACTTCGTCTTAACTCCGAACTCCTCTTTATTGATGTATCTTATCATACCTTGTATGTTTTCATCAATAAAGATTTTTTTTGCTGACCAAAAAAAGGTGAACCAATCACTTTGTTTGGTTTTGATTAATTTTCTGAAAATTGAATTTATTATTATTATTATTATTATTATTATTATTATTGTTATTATTATTATTATTATTATTATTTTGTTTTGTTTTTTGTTTTTTGTTTTTAGTGATTTTTTTAATATTGTAAATATATATATATATATATTTTACTTTCTAGATGCACATAATTTTGATGCACCTAAAAAGTAAAATATTTTAAAAATTCAATAAATATGGAAGAATACGAAATGTACTGAATTTTTGTACTTTATTGTATTTTTTGTAATTGATCAATTTTTTTTAATATAGATTTTCTCTATAAATATTATATTTTTTAAGTGTATTTAGGTTAGGTGTATCTAACAATAAACAAATTTCTTAAAATATTAAAATTTTTGACTAAAAAACAAAAAACATAGAAAATAAAAATAAAAATAAAAAACTCAAATTTTTGAAAAGTGACTTAATTTTCTGAAACAAAACAAGGTGAATAGTTTTGTCATATGTATTTTAAAATTTTAGATTAGTGCTTTGGAACTCTTACAAGATTTCTCACGAAAAATCCTTTTTGCTTAATATATCATTCGTATTTGATTTTTTCAATTTATTTAGCTTTAAAAAAAGTGTTTTTCTTAAGTTACCATTTGTATTATTTTTTTATTCTTATTTGGATTTTATTTTTTAATTTGTATTGACACATAAAAGCTCTATCTTTTTTTTTCATAACGTTTTTACCTATTTATACTATAAAAAATGTATGAGACAACTTATTTAATGGCCATCTTTCCCTAATACCAATTATAAAAAGTCAGGTCAATCATATCTACAATTTATTTTAAAATAACTAATAACATAAAAAACAATAATGATTAAATCAAAACTAATACAAATATGCCTAAAGCATTCTCCAAAATATAGCTTATGAAAATCTTGGTGAAACAATGATTAAAGTTTGAGCACTACAAGAAATTATACTTTTGGCGATTAAACTTTTAGTCGCCAAAAGTCATATTTTAGTTGCCAAAACGTTTTCCCGACTAAATATTGTGGTCGCCGGATTTGTCGAGGGAAGATTGTCGGGGAAGGTATTGGCGACTAAAAAATATTTTAGTTGTCGAAAGTCCTAAAATGGCGACTAAGTTTTTAATCGCCAAAAGTAAAGGTATTGGCGACAAAAAAAAAATATTTAGTCATTGATAAGCCAAGTTGGTGACTAATCTATTAGTCGCCAAAAACTTAGAATTTAATTTAACATCACATTTTCAGCTACTAAAATTGTCGTCGCCAAAACTTGAATAATCTAGGGCAACCAAAGTTTTAGTCGTCGATTTTCTTTTCTTTTTTGTTCATCTAACTTTTTTTAACTACTAAATGTTTAGTAGCCTAAGTTCAATTTGTTGTTCAGTAACTAAATAGTTTAGTCGCCTAAAATCTAATTTTTTTTCTTTAGCTACTAAATCATTAGTCATCTAAAGTCTTTTTTAAATGGCTACTAAATATTTAGTCGCCAAAAGATTTGTTTCCATTTAATTTTTTTTGGCTATCAGGACGCCCTTGAGGGCCTATGCTTTTCCACGCTCGACTCAAATTGCCACGATTCTTAATCGATCTCACAATGTGCGATGAGACCGATAAATCACTAAAGAGTCCAAATCCGGCAATTCTTTTTGGAAAATCGATTTTTAGAAAGAAGTGCCAAACATGGACTGCTTTGCCAGATATAGAGTCGCCACCTAAATATTTTGTTTTGGGAAATTTAGAAACTCGACTCGCGCCTAAGGCCACGTGTCTATCATCACCAAAGTTGCCTCGCCTCTAAACTTGGGTACAATTGGGAAAGGTCATCTATGAGCATTCTCGCCTCGATTCAAGATCGGCCTGCATTAAGCATGATATCGAAGTTTTTGAAAATACATGCTCTTATTCCAGCTTAATTAGCTAGAATTACTATGTGATGCACAACACACAAGTATAGACTAGATCGCTTAATTTGGAACAAAGCATCGATATCCGCTTGTTTGAAAAGTTTGAAGTTTGCTACTCATGAGTAAGCTAAAACACGGATTTCAATGAATCGCTCCAATTCAAGTAATCCAACCTTCACCCACGCATTCAGTAGTTATATCACATAAGCAATTAGCCTCACTGAAGCATACAAATATGTTAACACTCACACACATGTAAGATGCTAAAGCATAAACACTCAAGATACTCCGAGCCAAAACAAGAAACTAGTTAGAAATCATGCATGATCCTAGTTCATGTTAAGATGGCTAATGCAACACATGCAAAGTGTAGCTAGAATAGGCTCGACTAATCTAAAATGGCATGTGAGATGCGACAATTCGATGCATGTATTCAACTTGGATTTGAAATACGATGCAGTTAGTATGATGCGCCGAGCCCGGTGCATGCAATACAGATGAATGATGCAAACATGCATAGCATAAGGATGCTAATTGAAACATGACCTAAAACTAACCATTAAAAGCAGGTAAGTAAAAGGGAGAAAGACGTGGGGTCGGAAGACATTCATACACGCACGCACACTTATTACACAATTGCGCCCTCTCGATGGAAAGGACCGAAAGAATAATACAAATTAACTAACTAACAAGCTAATTAATTATTACAAAACACTTAACTAATTAAACAAATTAATTAAGCTATGAAAGCAGCAAAGCAGCCTCGAGAAGAGGGACGAATGCATGCATGCTCGGCTTCGCTAAGAAATACATCGCCATGTCATGTTGCCTCTGTTTACACTACCCTGCACCTCTGAAAACTGTGCAAGTCTCAAGGATGCTTTTGATTCACCTTCTGAGCACTATGGGCGTGATGGATCTAAGGGGGCGGGGGGAGGCGGCGACACCTAAAAAATTTGAAAAATATCATATATTATACTAGAAATTTTAAAATAATTTAAAATTATAGAAGTTCGCACCCCCAAATTTTTTAGATAATTTCAAAATTATAGAGTAGCCCTCCCCCAATTTTTAAACTATTTGGAATTTTTGTTTTTTTGAATTATTTAACATATATAATAATCTATTTTAAATTTCATGTACATGTATTTTTTAAATTAGGTCAAAATAAAAGCAAAATTTTAGAAACTTTAGTGGGTCAAAGTGTAAAATATGAAACTTTTAAATATATATATATATAAGCTAAGACTTGTCAGAAGCTTTAAAGAAGCACTAATATTAAAATAAAGTAAACAAAACAACTGGAGAGGTAGTATAAAGAGAGATGAGCGATACGGTTACGGAGTGCAACTGTGTAACGCCTAGCCCTTGTCCTGACTCCTCAAGAAGGTAATCAAATAAATATGCTCTCAACTTTAATATTCTCATCGTTGATCTTTGTGGTTTTTTTGGGATTAATGTTATATTGTATATGGGTTTGCTTTAATTTGTTGATTTTGGATGCTTAGAGGGAAGGGTATTAAATAAATTTGCATACAGTTGGCTCAATTGTGAGATAGTGATGGATTGAGCTTATATTATACTCATATTTCTGTCTTTGTTGGTTGAAGTTTCAATAATTTATGTTTGAGATTAATTGGGATTTATGCAATATGTTTTCTTTTTTTTCTTCAGTAGGGTATTTTGTAAATTTGAACATGGGTGCCCCAATTGTCTGTTAGTTTTTTATTCAAATACAATTATTATTTATGTCTAAGAATTAATGGGCTTATTTGAGGTGATTGTTTTCATATTTATGTCTGTTGATTGAAGTTTGAATATGGGTGGTCCAATTGTCTGCTAGTTTGTGATTCAGGTACAATTGTTAAGTTAATCATGGCGAACAAAAAAATTGATTTCTTCTTTAAGAAAAGAGGTTCTGAAAATATCGTTCAAAGTTCCACCAACAATGTCGAAACTTCAACTCCTCTAGAACAGCGTCCTTCTAAACTTCCAAGAGTCGAATCTAAAGATGTTGATACATCTTCTTTGGTAAGGATCCGGTTGCGCCAACAAATATGGGATTACCCGCATCTCGAACGTGATGAGATCGACGTGCTTGTATCAAATCGGGCCATATCAACCCAAGGCTCAACAATCAACCTTTTGAAACCGATAAGAATGGGCATCGCTTTTTAGATTCTGGTACAAGTTATTTCGATTGGTTGAATACTTCCAACAAAAATCGTATGCTTTTGCCTTCCATGTTTTCTTTTTACTAAGCCAACTGGACGCCCTAGATCTAGTGCTTTTACAGTCGAGGGATTTTCTTCTTGGAAGAAAGTCAATGAAGGGAAGAATTGTCCTTTGTTATGGGATATGGGTGTAGACACCCCATTTTTGACCGACCTTAAGACTCGTGACGCCACCCATTGAGCGCTTGATGATGTTGCCTATTGTGCTCGTTTCGGTTATGGAATCTCTACCGCGAGCCTTGCCTCCAGACTTCCGGATTCTTTGTGCCTTGTCTCGCCATAACCAGCCCCTGCTTTTGTTTGTTTTCTTCCGAAGGGAGGAGAGGTCTCAGAGACCATCTCTCAAGAGCTATAGGCTACGCTTCGTGGTCGAGGCCATTTTTTCCATTGGAGCCCTGCCCGATTTTGAGCCGCCGGTGTGTGCCTCGTTCGAGACCGCTTAACCACCTCCGCTTGTCTGCTTTTTGGCACACACCTTATTTTCCCTTTGAGGGACACTATGGCTCGAGAGACCAACTTCGTGGTCAAACGCCACCTCCGTCCCCCACAAAATTGCTTTTGGGGCCTTGATCACTGCTTGGCCCCCGAACCTTCGCTTTTGCATCGGCTTGGGTTCATTTTTGGCTAAGACCTTATTTTCATTGTTAGAAAGGTTTTAGGAAGGTGGAGGCCAGCAATTGTTCTGAAAACTAGTTTTATTTCTTCATCGCTCTTCATCACCCGTTTTCTTCACTAGAAAGCTGGTTTTTCCCATTCCCGGGCCACTTTTTCTGATTTTCCACCACACCATTGTGTTGTACACACCTGGGAGGCCACCAATATGGGTAGGCCGGCCAGAAATTGTTCTTGACCCTTTTGAACCCCTCTAAAAAGCTGGTTTTTCTCTCTCCTGTTCATATTTTTTGGTTTTGACCATACAACAGAGCAGACTTAATCGAGGCCACCTTTTTGGGGTGGTCCAAGAATTTTTTTGACCTTTTGACTTCGGCCGGGCCAGGAGGTGGCCTCACGAGCACCAACCTCTTGAACTCCGGCCAAACTTCTCTCTCTCTGGTGCATTCCAAATTGCAACTGCTTTGCACTGCACTCACCGAGGGTTCGCCATTTGGGGAAATTTGAATTGGTTTTTCCTTTTTCTTGGCCTCTCTCCTCTATATAACCAGCACCCCACCTCCATTTCTAAGGGTTAGAAACCAACTAGGGCATTGATACATACAACCATATATCTATCTCTTCCAAGCTTCAAAACATCCTTGACCTTGCACCATTTACACACCAACCCATAGCCTACCACCTCCATCCTCCATTCCAACACCTTGAAGCTGATTTTCAAAGGTTAGGAGCTCATCTTCTTAGACCAAAAGCTGCTGCATTGCTGTGCTACAAGGGTAAGTCCTCTTTTCCCCTTTTCTAGCCTCATTTTACTTCATCTCTTCGCCCCTTTTGCTTACATTTTTGGGCTTCGATCTGAACTAAAGATAGTCTTATTTTGAGCTCATCTTCATGTTTGATCAAGGACTTTTCTCTATTTGAGGTCTTCTATTCACCCTTTGTGCTTTATATCTCTTTTGGCCCTTATCTTCCATGATATATTAGCCTTGCTTGTGAGCATATTCGAGATTTTCCATAAACTTTAAAGTGCCTTATTTTGAGCCCCTTTTCAACTTTGTTGAAGGACTCTTTGCTTTTTGAGGCCAGCTACTCCCCCTTGTCCCCTATCTCTCTTTTAGAGCTATTTTTGCACCATGTTTTAGCCTCACTTGTAAAATTTTTTGAGGTTTGTTATAAAATGGAAAAAGTCTTGTGTTGAGGCCCTCTTGATGTTTGATTAAGGGCATTCCTTCGTTTGAGGTCATATGCTTCCTTGTATGCTTGATTGCCTCTTATTTTGAGCCTTACAACTAAGCCCTTGTTGCATGCTTTGTTTGGCTTTCTAGCCACTGAAATCCAGTGAATTTTCAGTGGCTAACACACTGTTTTGAGCCTTCAAAGCAGAGGGGGGTGACCCCCTCTCACCTTGTTTTGCTTGATGGTCTTTTTGGCCTTCCAAAGAGGCCCTATCTTGCATGCTTTGTTGATTGATTTCAGGGCCAATTTGATGAGTTTTAGGGCTATCATATTTGATTTCTAGAGTTAATTTTGCCATGCTAAGTGTCCTTGATGCATGTGCTTAATAACCCCTTTGTATGCCCTCTAAAAGAACCCATCATTTGTTTATGTGTTGGCTGCATTTCAGAGGTTATTTGGGCATGTTTTGGCATGTTTTATTCACTGATTTTTGCTGGTTTGATGAGTTCTCACCTGCTTCATGTACATGACATGTAACCCATGTTTGCTAGTCAAAGTTGCATGCTATTTTAATCCATCTTGCTAGCATCTTTTGGCCATGCTTTGAACTAGAAATGTTCATGTTTTGGAACCCATTGGCTCGCTCTTTTGTGCTTCATAGTCAAATAATGCATGCTTTGTACAGCTACAAGTCGATATATGTGCCTAGTTTTGAGTTTCGGGACCATTCCATGCATTGTATGACATATATCCATGATTTGAGACCACTTAGCATCATATTTCAGTACTGAAATTCACATGCTTGTATGCCATATTTCATGCCTTGCTATGCCTTGTTAGAGTGGCATTTGGTGCCTTAGGTTCAGTCCTCGATTTGCGTGTATATATGCGCGCATTTCAATAGTCTCATTTTCATATCATGGCCACTGATGTGAGTGTGGCTGAGGTCCACTCATGTTGGCGTAAGTCCATTATGCATTGTGTATGCCATTTCAATTCATAGCATTGCGTATACTAGGTTGTATGTTAGAGCATTGTGTATGCCATGTTACATCGTGCATTGTGTATGCCATCTTATAGTGTTGCGTATGCTAGGTTGCATGTTAGATTGCATTCATGCATGTCATGCATATTGCATTGTGTTTGGAATAGGAGTTAGCCCAAGCACGTGAAATAAGGACGCCAGACGCTTGCAGTGACGTAACGTGTCTCAATTCTCGTCACGACATTCGGATTATCCATGATAGAGTTTAGGCCTTGTTGTGTTTTCATGTGCATTCATTCCATATTGAGTCATGCAAATTGACTCCTCGGCCATCATGCATTGAGATGCGTGATTGGTGGCACAAGGATCGAGGACTACACTCCCTGAAGAGTAGTCAAGCATACATATGTGAAAATACTTTGCCATGCCCCTTTCTTGCTCTCTGTTACAGCAAATCAAGAATCAACAGCCTTTCAGAGCTTTGCACAATATTCCAGGCTTAATTTTAAACTGAGGCTAATTGGGCCATCGCAATGGATTTCCGCACAAGGCAACCCAAACATCCATCATTCATTATCCGGAGCAGAGTCGAGGCAGTCCCTAGCTTGCATGCTAATTTACTGCTTTCCTAGATTAATTTGTTAATTAATTAAGATTTTGTATTTATTTGGATTGTAATTATTCATTTGGGACTGTATATTATTTATTCGGACCCTCCGAGCGAGGGTACAATTGTAATAAGTGTGCGTGCGTATGATGTATGTCTTCCAATCTCGTGTCTATCTCCCTTTTATTTACCAGCTTATGATGGTTAGATTAGGGCATGTTTCAATTAGCATACAGTATGATAGCATGTTTGCATTCATTCATCTGTTTTGCATGCACTGTGCCTGCATCATACTCACCGCATTGTATTTCAATTCCAAGTTGAATACATGTTAGTCAGAGCATTCCATATGCCATGTTTAGAATAGCCGAGCCTATCTTAGTTGCATTCCTGCATGTGTTGCATTAGGCATTTCTGTATAGTTAGGATCATGCATAGATTTCTAACATAGTTTCTGTTTTGGCTTGGAGTACTCGGTAAGTTTTTACACTTTAGCATCCTTGCATGTATGTGAGTGACTGCCATGATAGCATGCTTACCATGAGGCTATTTGCTTATGTAATATAACTGCCTGAATGCCTGTGGGTGAAGGTTGGGTTGTTTGGATTGGAACAATACATTGACTGTGAGTTTTAAGCCCACTAGATAGTAGCAAAACCATGTTTTCTAAGCCCACTAGATAGTGTCTGAGCAGAGGTTACCAGAGCAAAGGGTTCACCCTAGCAAAGGAACAAATGGGCCAATGAGGTTTCGCCGCCATAGAAATACACATACCAACCATTAGCGGTGATCAGCAGAACATGGCCGGAATGGAAGAAATGATGCGCCAACTCCAAGAGAGTATAAAGCAAATGCAGGAGGACGCTGTCCGCCAAGCAGAGTTCTCTAAACAGCAGGCCACGATCATGGCCCAATAGGCGGAGCTAATTACCCGGCCAAAGAAGAAGTTTCGAGCATCGACCTCACATCCACCTCCCCACCGTGGGTCTCGCCACCCGAAAGGCACACTAACTACCCGTATCGTCTTGCCAAATGCCCGTAACATTTTGCCAAATGTCCATGCCGCCAAGAGGACACAGACATCCCAATAGGGCTCGCCCCGCTTCCACCTCAATTATCCAAAGTACATACACCGCCAACCACTCTGACTCTTCCTTCGAGTTTGAAGTAGACCCTACAAAGACTAAAATTGAGCAAGCTGAGAAGCTATTCAAAAATCCTGTGGGTAAAGGCTATCCCGGATATCGAGGACGGATATACCGATGTGGCTGTAATGTTGCCGGATAGATTCAAAATGCAGCAAATCGATCGCTTCGACGGATCTGGGGATCCCATGGTCCATCTCCGGCTTTTCTCAGATATACTACGGCTAATGGGCCTAACCAGACCCTAGAAGCTTTCACTATTCAGCCGGACCCTATCGGGAGTGGCCGCTCTTTAGTATGCGAAGTTGGAGGATGATGTCAAGTGAAGTTGGGATGAAATGACCGAGGCCTTTGTTGCGCAATACTCTTACAACACCCAAATTGAGATTATGACTCGAGATCTCGAAACAACAAGGCAAGAGCCCAAAGAGAGCTTCTCGGATTTTGTGACCCGGTAGAGGGCGAAAGCCTCGATGATGACTCTAAGGCCCACCGATAAAGACCAGATCAAGATGATTGTGCGCAATCTCCAGCCAAAACTAATGCAAAAAATGATTGTGCTCCCCTTCCCCACCTTTTCAGATCTGCACGAGATGGGGGTACAAATTGAAGATGCAATGAAACAGGGTCTAATTGACCAAGACAGGGAGCAACCCCGGAAAACCTTTAACCGCAACAACAATGCAGTTCGAGTGCCAAGAATCGCAAGAACTGGAGGTAAGCATGGTCGCCACCATTCCTCCCCTTCCAAGGCCCATGGCAGCCACACCTTCTCCTGCATCCTACAATACCCAAACCACTAAATACCAGCACAGAGGCCAAAGAACCTATACCCCATTGTACATGCGCTTGTCCAAGGCTCTAGCCAGAAAAGGGCATCTAAAACCCCTAGAGCCAAGGTCATATCAATCCACTACCCCCACTCACAACCCAAACCAACATCACAAGATATCACCAAAGAACACGGCCATGACACCCACTGCTTGTTTCAGTTAGGCCACGAGATTCAAGATCTTGTTGACAACAGGTGATTTTGCCCCAGAAAGACCCAATGTCACAACCAACCCACTCCTTTACACACAACCAAATTCCATCTCCCAAAAGAATCAATTTTATCCAAACTCGGTCGGTCTTTACGATCCTAGCATCTATATCACTCTTTTCCCATTTACCCAAGCTTAAGTGTTCCTTCCTCGATCAAGACCGACTTTTTAGGTATGCCGACATCTCCACAACCCAACCCGAGCCAATGGTGGTGGTCATGAAGACTACAAGGAGAGATTGCAGAAGAGAATGGAATGGTTGAGTCAAGGTTTGAGCAGTCTGGGAATTTTGCTGGGGAAGCCTACGATCCAAGTGATTACATTTTGTCAGTAGGCCAGTTTGGGCCAAGTGTAGAATTGCCAAAGAGAGCAGAACTGTGTGTGATCCAGGAGGATAGATTTGAGCAGGAATGATGATTTAATGTACCAGAGAAGAGGGTTTTGCCAACCTCCAATTTTTCAATGACCAAGAATCAAGGGACGCAGCAGTCAAATGGTATGATTATGAGGAATCAGCAGAGGCTACCGGATGGCTGGATGATCAACCGGATGTTGTAGTGTTCCAACAAGGCCCTACAGACGATGGGGTATCAGGCTTAAGGGCCTAAGTCGAGTACATTGCCGAGAGCGCCGATACGAAGAATTTCGCCAGACAGAGCATTGTGAATGCAGAAAAGTCAACAACAAATCGCTACGACATTGTGTGAAACAACAGGATTCTGAGAGAATCGGGAAAGCCAAAACCCATGAGGGGATTGAAAATGCTGTGGGCACAAGGACAGAAGTTGTTGTGAGCATGTGGGCTGAAAGTACTACGAGTATAATCATGTCGGGGCCAGACAGATGTCTGTTGGCTGCTCATGGGATGTGGTGGGAAGACGATGATTTATGTCTTGCCCACACAGACGAGGATTGGGGGAGCAATCAACCAGACGACACCTGGTATCTCGATGAGGTCGATCACATGACAAGAAGCGGGTGGTATTTCAAGCCCTCAGACTCTAGAAGCCGTGAGGCATCCGAAGGGTAAGGAAGCCGAGGGACGTAAAGAGAAACAACTGAAGAAGAAGTCAGATCAAGCAAATTAAGAAGATACAAGGCATATCTCCATCTGGGGACTGCTTATGGCATTACGAGTACACAGACAAGCCGTCCTATCTACAATGGACAAGGCTAAACTCTCGATAGAAACCACGCCGGAGCAACTGGTAGAATTAGTCTTTCCGAGAGGAACTACCCCGGTACTGACTTTTTTCTGACAAGGAACTGCCACCTGAAGGTACGAACCACAATAAGCCACTCTACATCTCTGTGGAGTGTAGAAATAAATGGATACCGATGGTTCTTGTTGATACCGGATCCGCCATCAACGTGTGTCCGGCAAGGACAGCATATGCGATCGGTTTGAAGACCGCGGACTTTATACCGATAGCCCAGGTAATTTGAGCGTATGACAACACGAGCCGAGAAGTCATGGGGACAGTAAAGATCCAGACCAAAGTTGGGCCATGACAGCATGAGATAGATTTCCATGTCTTGGAGGTTCCCGCAACTTTTAACCTGCTTTTGGGGCGGCCGTCGTTACACCAGGTGAAGGCCGTCTCGTCCACTCTGTATCAGATGGTGAAATACCCCTATGGAAAGGGAGTAGCCATTGTTTTCGGGAATTCATCGATCCATCCACCTTCGGAGGTATCTACACTAGTCCTAGAAATTGAGCACGGCATGGAGGACGTGTTTATGTCAGGTTTTACCTTACCTGAGGCTCGGGTTGTAACATCATGGCCAAGTAATGAGGAGTGTATATGTCAGTGCTTAATTTGTATACCTCATGAACAAGCTACAACACATTCCCGGGATGGGATTGGGAAGGAGCGGTCGGAAGGGCGTCGCAACATTGGCCGAAGTGCCACATAACCCTCATACCTTTGGATTGGGTTATCAGCCTACCAAAGAAGATTGGATAAGGAAGGGAAAGGAAATGGCTGGGAGAGCCAGAGCAAAGAAGGCGGGGAAGCCTTTTGACTTAATGCACCGGCCCATTCAGGGTACCATAAACGGACGCTTCATCCGGGAGGGGGAGGACTTTCCGTTTTGCGGCTTCCCAGAGCCGTGGCTAAATGCGAAGAAGAAGCGCGTGCCAGGTTTCAAGATTTTCTTCGACCTGTAATTATCTGGGGATGACATTGCCAAAGAGCAGACAGACCCATCAGTTGAGGTTGAGCAGTGTAAGGAAGTGGATTTCGAGGGCGCTAAAATTGAAAATGGGGGTAGCATTGGCTTGTCTACTTTCAGATCCTCCGATCGACCAGAAGTGCTTGGGGGATAACTTCTCGGTTTCCATGATTGGGAATGAAACGGCTGTGGGCCTACCAGCAACTATTTTGGATGCATCTATCGCACCCTCTCTCACTTGGCAATACAAAGAGGGGTTTTTGTCCAGCAGCACTAGGTCAGGTAGTGAGCCGGAATCTGATTCCACCGAGTCTTGTGAGTCGGAATCAGTTCCACCGACCGAAGTCTCGAGTCCGTAATCCTGGGGATGATAACCCAGACGCCACAGTTTTATCCAGGTCGTCTTTTTCTTTCTCTTTTGAGTCTGTTGTAACCGAGGAATCGGACGATTTGGGTGTGCTTAATGAGAATTAAGTAACTGTGGTTTCTGAGTACTTTTCTGTGCCTTTGATTTATTGCATTAACTCAGACTTTCAAAATTTTGATGAAAACGAGGACGAAATTCCTCCGGTTTTGCAACGCTTAATTGAACAAGAGCAGGAGAGATTTGTTAAACCTTTAATGGATGAAATCACTACTGTGAATATTGGTACTGAGGAGGACCCACAGCTGGTCCATATCGGGTCTACGTTGTCTTCGGAAGAACGCGAGCGCTTAGTCGCTTTATTAAAAGATTTCAAAGATGTTTTCGCGTGGTCCTACGAAGACATGCCTGGGATCGATCCTGAGATTGTACAGCACCGGATCCCCCTTGACCCCGAGGCCCGACCTGTCAAACAGAAACTCAGGAGGATCCGCCCAGACTAGGCTCTCAAGATCAAAGAAGAGGTCACCAAGCAAATCGACGCAGGCTTCCTGCTAGTATCCGAATACCCGACTTGGTTGGACAACATTGTTCCGGTACCGAAGAAGGATGGCAGGATTCGGGTATGCATGGATTTCAAGGATTTGAACAGAGCCAGTCCGAAGGACGACTTTCCCTTGCCGTATATTGATGAGTTAGTGGACTTCACAACGGGGCATGCTTTGCTTTCGTTCATGGATGGCTTCTCTGGCTACAATCAGATAGTGATGGCACCTGAAGACCGGGAAAAGACAGCATTCACCACCCTGTGGGGGACATACTGCTACAGAGTGATGCCGTTTGGGTTAAAGAATGTTGGAGCTACTTATCAACGGGCCGCGACCACAATATTGCATGACATGATCCACAAAGAGGTTGAGGTGTATGTGGACGACATGATTGTCAAGTCTAAAGATAGAGAGGGCCACTACACCGCCTTGCAAAAGTTCTTTCACAGGATCAGAGAATTCCTATGGCAATTAATCCTCGTAAACGCATATTCGGTGTTACAATGGAAAATGTCAGTTTCGACATACGTAGAGGTATCGAAGTCGACCCTTCCAAAATCGAGGCCATCTTAGCAATGCCCCCACCAAGGACTGAAAAAGAGGTGCGAGGCTTTCTGGATAAAGTGCAATTCATAAGACGGTTTATCTCAAAATTAACCTTGACTCGTGAACCACTTTTTGGCCTCCTGAAGAAAGGCAAGAAATTCCAATGGGACGGCCGATGCCAAGCTGCTTTTGAACAGATCAAGGAATACTTACAGAATCCGCCTGTGTTGTCACTGCTAGAGCCGGAAAACCGTTGATATTGTACCTTTCAGTGACCGAGACTACAATGGGCTGTATGCTCGCGCAAGAATCAGAGGACAAAGTAGAGAGAGCCATCTGCTATCTGAGCAAGAAGATGCTAGAGTATGAGACTCGCTACACACCGTTGGAGAAGGCTTGCTTAGCTTTGGTATGGGCCACCAGGAAGCTGCGGCACTACCTGTTAACTCACTCCGTAATGTTGGTTTCACGACTCGATCCCATCAAATATCTTTTCGAGAAACTAGCACTTATGGGTAGGCTAGCTCGTTGGTTGCTGTTGCTCTCCGAATTTGATCTAAAATATGTGACACGCAAGTCAGTCAAGGGAAGAGCAGTAGCAGAATTCTTAGCCGACCATCTAGTGGAAGGGGGTGAAGCAGTCGAGTACTTATTCCCAGATGAAGCCGTTTTGCACATCGATTTATGAAACTTGATGATGTACTTTAACGGAGCCAAATCAATACTGTATGGGATAGGGGTGTGGATAGGGTGTTATTGATAGCACCCGACAATTCCTCAGATCCCTTTAGCCTTCAAACTTCAAGGTTCAAAGTCTCAAACAACGTAGAATATGAGGCATGCATTGCGGTCTAGAAGCACCGAACTAGGGGCAAGACGGTTGGATGTCATCGGGGACTCGAACCTTGTTGTGTCTCAAGCAAAAGGAGATTGGAGTCAAAGAAGAGAAGATGATGATGTATCACCAGACCTTGGATTTGTTAATTCCTCGATTTGAGAAGTTAAACTTTGCTCATCTACTAAGAGAGAACAACAGGTTCGCAAATTCTTTAGCAACTCTATCTTCCATGATAGACATCCCGTTCGGAGTCCGGATGCGTCCAGTCATCATTGACCAGAAATTTGCGCCAACCTACGAGTCGATTGCTGCTATAGATGAGGCTTAGGACGAAAACCCCTGGTATTACGACATTTGGAATTTCTTGGAGAAGGAAGCATACCCGCCAGGGGTAAAAGCCAAGGATAAAAGGGCAATCAGAAGAATGGCCGTTCACCATCATCCGTGGGGTAACTCAGATAAGAGAGGTCATATGGGAATGCATAAGCTGTGTGTCGATGCCGAAGAAACGAAGCGCCTAATGCAGGCCATCCATGGAAGGGAATGTGGTGCGCTTATGAACGGAGTAATGCTAGCATGGAAGATCCTCAGACAGGGTTACTACTGGTCCACCATGGAGGAGGACTGTATCAGTTTTGTTTGATGATGCCACAAATGTCAAATTCATGCAAATCGCATGAACATTCCGCCATCGGTTGCAGATAATATGACTTTGCCATGGCCATTTTCACCGGGGAATTGATGTGATTGGGTCACATCTGGGTCGAATGGGCATGAGTTCATCCTGGTTGCGACAGATTATTTCACAAAGTGGGTCGAGGCCCAATCTTATGCGGTGTTGAAAGCTTCACATATTGCGAAGTTTATCAGAAACAACATCATCTGTCGCTACGGAGTCCCAAATGAGATAATTTCAGATAACGGTTCCCACTTCAAGAAGGAAGTGATTGACTTATTGGAAAAATACAACGTGGCTTTTCATAAGTCATCTACCTATCGGCCGCAAACCAATGGAGTGGTTGAGGCCGCCAACAAGAACATCAAACACATATTGCAAAAGATGGTGGAAACCTATCGGGATTGGCCAGATAAGCTACCGTTTGCTCTGTGGGGCTACCAGACTTCAATCAGAACTTCTACTAGGGCGACTCCATATTCATTGGTTTATGGGATAGAGGTCGTTCTACCTATCGAGATTGAGGTTCCGCTTTATGCAGTATTGGCCGATCACAAATAGCCGAAGCAGATTGGCAGCAGAGCAGGTTTGAGGAGTTCATGCTCTTTGATAAGAGAAGACTGAAAGCACTGTACCATGTTCAAGGTTATCAGAGCAGAATTGCCCGGGCTTTCAACAAGAAAGTTAAGTCCAAGAATCTAAAGGAAGGAGATTTGGTGCTCAAGGACAACCGAGCTCCCATCCACGACCCAAGGGACAAGTTCAGACCCAATTGGACTGGTCCCTACATCATTAAGTCTATCTGGTCAGGTGGAGCTGTGGTTCTGATGGATCTAGATGGCCTGGAGGTCTCACAACTGATCCATATGGACAAGTTGAAGAAATATTACCCTTGAGAGGCTCGCTAGGCTGAAAACCCGAAAGGGCGACCTAGGCAAAACTCAGAGCACAAAAAATTTGAAATTATAAAAACTGAGCTCGCAAGGTTGAAAACCGGCAAAGGGCGGCCTTGGCAAAAGTTAGAGCGTAAACTTCATCCTGAAGTTCAGCCATAAACTTTTCCCCTATCAACTTTGTCCATTTGATCATCTCAGTTATCTTTTTCTATCAGCATTCATCGTGATCTCCTAAGATGCAGACTAGGGGCAACTTTCCGCTGTCGCGGCAAAGGTCGCGGTACTTTTTCGCACTAGGGGCAACTTTCCATTGTTGTGCAAAGGTTACACAAGATTATTCAGACTAGGGGCAACTTTCCAGCTTGCTAGGATCCGGTTGTGCATCTCAAAGGATGTATCTCAGCATGTCCAGTTCTGATCCATATCGAAAATGGTTTTGAAAAGTTTTAATAAAGGTTGACTTTGTTCAAATTAATCTTTTTACAACTTAGACCATTTTTGGACCAAAGCGGAAAATTTTCAGTACTCACAACCTTCAATTTCATTGATTTCAATACAGAGTTCTCCTGCTCTTGCATACAAATTGAAGTTGCTTTTTATTACATCCATAAAGAAAACTTGAAAATACTGGTAAAGCAATAAATCCAGGGCATAGATAAGTCAGGTGTCCTCGCCTCCCTAGAGCCGTCAAAGCCTCGATGCTGGGCCCAATCAGGCGCTCTTCATTGAGCCAATCCAAGCACTCGACAAAGTGCAATCGAAGTGGGAGCGGGGCCGAGTTTCTAGTCCTCCATGCTGTGGCATACTGGGCAAGCTGTGCGCCTCGAACCGGGAATGTGGCAGGATACTCTATCCCCTCTGGTAGGCAAGTTTGATCATGACCGAACTAGCACTGGAACCGGAACAGAAAGTAGAACACACAATGGGTCAGACCAATCAACTGGATCCTAGTCTGCCGGGACATGCTATAGCTCATTGCCGGGAGATTGAGCCAAGGACAGGGCCAAGCAATGCGATCTGCAGACAAATTGCATGCCAACAAACCACCATCCTCATCAAGGGTATCGACTAGGCGTTGTCGAAAGAAGTAGCCGCGAAATGAGTATGTTGGGCAAGAGTCCACAACCCGCACTTATCCATCAACCATACCGGGAGGGATGAAAATGAGAGAATAAAGAATAGAGATGTACAATGAGAGAAAAGTAAGAAAAGGGTTTTGTGAGAAAAACCGAGCCCGAGGGCCGAGTGACGGAGCAATATATATGTGAGATTGGGAAACATTACCGCAGAAGAGCGGACTCCCGCAAATCTGGTCGCCTCCTCGCGATGGAAAGCATCTAAGCCCATCGTTGTCTCGCCAATGTCATGGCGATGTAGCTCTTTCCTTCCTTCAAGCCTTGAGCAACTTCAATCGCATTTAATGCTAGATCCACTAAAGCCTGGGGCAAGCAAAAAGTGAGATAGCATGCACAAGCAAAGGGCGTGTTGCCGAAAACCTTGCCAATAATGGTTGCCACAGTCACCGGCATCAGAAAAGCGATGAATCAAGAAAAGGATGTCCAGTTTCCCATTACAGATCAGAGACCGAGCGTCATGCATGGTGAGCCCACACATCCGTCCTAAAGCTTGGGCGTGGCCGAAGCGAAACTGAGGCAAAATTTCTTCATAGCATTCAGATTCCATCAAAACCTGAAAATCTTTGAAAGTTGGACATGCCTCTTGCCCGGGTTAAACACATGCGCACGGTTCCAAAACCTCGCCGCGGCATGAAAGAAGGGAAGGTGTAGTGGAGTACAGCTCAGCATGAATAGTGCATTCAAGCCGAAGCCCCGGAAGTTCAACTTTTCAGAGCCATCTAGAGAGGTGATCCAAGCTGTGAGATTTTCAACGAGAAACGCCTCCATTTTTGGTGCAAAACTGAGATGAAATGAATCAACTACGAGGCTGGGACTTTTAAAAAGGATAGGGCACTGTTCGGGGGACACGTGTCGAAAAACTAGTGGTTGCTGAGTTAAGTGGCCGGCCGGCCACCTTTTTTGGTAGGCCGGCCACCCCTCTCCCCTCCAATGCAAAAAGTTGGTCGGCCAGCTCCCAAAGGTGGCCGGCCATGCTGCAAAGTGTGTCTTTGGTCCTGTTCTACCCTCTAGAAAGAAGTTTCCAGTATTTGCATGCATCGAGAGTGTCGAAGGCCTCCATTTCCCTCAGTTTCGGATGCGTTCCGTCACCCAGATCATCCGAAATGCACTTTGTTTATAAAGTTTTTGTTAAGTCTTGCTTATCGAGTTGTTGCTTTGCTTATCGAGTTGTTGTTTTGTTGGTTGAGATGTCTTGTCTATCGAGTTGTTAAGTTTTGTCGAGTTGTCAAGTTTCGTGCATTGAGTTGTTACTTTTTGTTCGATTTTGTTGTGCCTTACTTATCGAGTTATTAACTTTGTTGTGTTTTGCTTATCGAGTTGTAAACTTGCTAAGGTATTGTTATTTCTTAGTAAGTTAGGTTGTTTAGTTTGTTGCGCTTGCTCACTACCTGACTTGGCAAATACACAATGCACATTTCCATTCAATCTCATTTTCGTGCAAAATGATGCGATGCGATGCTAAGAACATAAAATACAACACTTTTTCAAAAGTTGTTTCATTCCATCATGCTTCCTTTGTTACAACATTTTTTACAACAAGGGTACAAGTTTTACAGAAAATAAAGCTACCTAACAATATACAATGTGCTACAACTACTAGTAAAAAGGTAAATAAAGTAGGAACAATCGATCAATGCCCTCAGAGCAAGAATGAGAGGCTCTTCGTCCTCTTCTTGAATACCTCTGACCATCATCGCCATCATCTAAATTGGGGTGCCATCCTCGTAACCCTCCTCAAATTTCATCTCCACTACTAAACCGGATCGAGCCACCCTCTCTCGCTGCCAGATGTCTCTAACTTGGGATTTCGCCTCCTCCTCCTCACCGACTCCTCTATAATGTGCGCCAAGTCCGCCTCGTCTCATGAGACGACTCTCTCTCCTAGCTCCTCGAGAAGGTCTAGATGGGGCTCCTGAAGGCCTCGATGGCCCACTGGATCGAAAGTATATACCGAGGCATCTCAAAATGAAGAATGCAATTTGAATACATCAACAAGAAATGTGTATATCGACAGATGCAAGAAAGCTACATGAAGTGGGTGCATGTATAGTATGTAAGTGTGGTGTGTCGACGTGTTTCACATAGGCATCCTATCAATGTAGTAAATGTTCAAGATCAAGATGTCATCGAGTATGGTAAATGCAAGAAAACTAACTGATACCTAGACACCCATGATGGACAATCAGGTTTCTCTCTCAAGGACCATGCCCTCAAGTGATGCTACCATCCCGAGCACCTCGCCCATGTACTCCCCGGTGGCCGCAGACACGAGCTCAAGTCAACAATGAATAAACAAATACCAAGATATCTATGTGATAAACAAAACAAAGGAACGCATCGGGTGAGTCGTGGTCACCGACATATCGCTGGTCGCATAGGAGGCTCTATTGGGATCGTAAGAAGTCCCATATCGCCATCCCATCAACTCGCCGCATATCCGCCATCCAGATGATGATGAGTCGGAGGAATCGGGGAACTAGTCTATCCTCGCTTAGATGTACCAAATCGCCGTGGAAGGGACATTCGCAATCCGAGCCCCGCCGATGAGGGCATGCCAAGAGACCTCCTCGCTGGGCTACGGACTCACAATGGAGGCATCAAGTATGTGTGATGGTAGGTCGATACTCCCGCTTCCAAATGTAAGAATGCATCGGTACCCTGCATAGCACTAACGACACCCTGGGGAGGGAGCCTATCAGCAGTCCGCATGTCGTCTGGAGGCACTGAAGGAAGGTCCTGAGTAGGGTAGCCCCATACCTGACGCAAGAAGCGATCCCTCAAAAACCAGGCCCTACCAACTGGTCCTCGAACAGGATCCTATATTGAGAGGCACCCCATGCTCCGACAAACTGAAATCGGAGGTCTCTACCTAAAGGCACCCAAGGCTGCCATGTGATCTGCAGATAACCAATGAATAAGCTAATCAGAAATTGTGAATGTACAAGATAAATCAAAGACAAGAAACATGAAGAACTGAGAGTTCTGACACTACCGACGGCCGTGATCAGATCAAAGTACGCCAGAGGTAGAGGAAAGACTTCGAGGTCTCTACGGTGCCGCCCTCGAATACGAAAGTGAATAAGAGGTCATGAGGGCACCTCCACCTCAAGCTCGAGCCAAAGATCGGAAGTACGCGAGATCCATAGTCAGGAAAAACAAAGCGTAGCCATCGTATCAGAGGCCGAGTGTAATGTAAATACAAAATGCTGAGAGCAAAGTGCAAGGTACAGAATGTAAAGTCCGTTGTGTATGCAATGTACAAGTATTGAAAAGCAGAAATGTAAATCAAGAGGACAGAAAGTACCTCCTAGGCCCTCCAACAGCCGCCAACCATGTTCCCCCGTCTGCGGGAGGTCGCGCTTATATAGCAATAGAGAGTAGCCAGGCTGGCGCCACCCCAATCATATCGGCTAACCTGTGATAGGTCCACTAGAGCACTCAATAGATAGAGCCTGACAGTGTTCCCCTATCGGCAAACAGAGTGGTCCCGAAAAGGAACATCAGAATCAAGGGTGTATCAGGCCACCTCCTCGAGTCTCAGTGCTCCATCTCCGCCTCCCGAAATAGGAAAAACTAAGTATATCGGACCGCTCAAGATCTGGCTAACCGGGCGAAGCTCCCACTAAGTAGATCCAAGCGGCCTCCCATCGCCCATGCCCTTGTCATATGGGATGGCCCAGCCTCCCACATCAAGGCCTGTCAATACGGCGAAGTCAAACGGGGACATAGTCATATCCCCGGTAGTAGAGAAATGGAAGGAGTTGGTGGTGTCCCACCATCTCTCTACTAAGGCACCCATCGGCCCTACTAGCAAGACAATGGAGATCCCAAAGGCAGTATGGGCCCAAACCCGCCACGCCAACCAAATCCCGGACAGCCCGGAGCTCACAGACCACTCTCGCCGCAAGAATGGAGCCATATCCTCACAAGAAGACGAGGAGTCACTTGTATTCAGATGAACACATGTATTCGGGCCGTAATGAAATGAATAAATCGCGGCAAATGAAATGAATAAGTCGCAGGCAAACGAAATGTATGAGCTGTGTGCAAAATCAAATCGATACAAGATCTGGCCGGTGTTCGTAAAATTCAAGGCACGAGCGGTGTTCAACATCAAGTGTTTGGACTGCGGTTCAACTCTCAATCAAGCAGGGTGGTGTTCATCTCAAAGTTTGGATCGCGGTTCAACTCTCAATCAAGTGGGTGGTGTTCATCTCAAAGTTTGACGCGGTTCAACTCTCAATCAAGGTGTGTCGGTGTTCACCTCAACAATGAGTCAGGTGTTCAACATCAAAAGTTTGGGCTGCATGTTCAACTCTCAATCAGTATGTGCTGTGTGTCCACCTCAACAACGAGCTGTGTGTTCATCTCAAAGTTTGGGCTGTGTGTTCAATTCTCAAACAAGTGTGTGTTGTGTGCTCACAATCAGAAAAATGGGCTGTGTGTTCATCATCAAAGTTCGAGCTACGTGTTGAACGTCAACATCAAGTATTTGAGCTGTGTGTTCAGATTTCAAAATCAGTGGGCTGTGTGTTCATCTCAAAGTTTGGGCTGTGTGTTCAATTCTCAAACAAGTGTGTCGTGGCGCCACAATCGTAAAATGAGCTCATGCTCATCATCAAAGTTCGAGCTACGTGTTCAACGTCAACATCAAGTATTTGAGGTGTGTGTTTAGATTTCAAAATCAGTGGGCTGTGTGTTCATCTCAAAGTTTGGGCTGTGTGTTCAATTCTCAACAAGTGTGTGCTATTTGTTCACAATCAATATACGGGCCATGTGTTCAGAAAGTCGGAGTGTTTGAACTGTGTGTTCAAGATGCAAACGGAATACGATGTTATAAACTAAACATTCAAAACAAGCTATGAGCTTGAGTGAGCAGATAAACATAGCGAAAGCACGAAATGCGCGGAAAATGCAGAATGCATTGCAGAAAATGTAAAAGTGAAGTAAATACCTCTCGTGCCTGGTAAGAGGTGGGACTGCCCCGCCAGTAGATCTATAGGCGCCGCCATTGAAGTCAGTAAAGTGGTAGAAAACTACTTGCGGGAGGATATGTGCCGGAGGGTCATACCTCCCGAAAATGAATGGCCGAATCCTCGGGGGTAAAGCCATAATATCGGGATCATCTCCGACACCCGGAGGACCTCCACTATGAGGGAAATGACCAGCCATTTCAAAAAATCTGCAAAAAAGGAGCAAAAACGAGCAAAATGAGCTAAAATTGGAAAAAGTCAACAAAAGTCAACTCTCGAAAAATGAAAAAGTCAACAAAAGTCAACTCCCGAGAAAATCTCCCAAATATTGAGACAAACTCACCTCAAGTGGCGGAAATGAGAAAAGAAACTCCGAAATTAAAATTTAATCGGTTCAAAGTGAAGAGAACTGAAAGTTTTCGCGAAACAACTTGGCATGGGGCGTTGGAAAACGTGTATAGAGCGCAAATCTGAGGAAGAAAATGGTTTGGGAAGGTAGAGGAGACAATTTCGGAGCTGGAGTTGTGAGGAAAAGTGCTTTGGATAAGCACATTTAAAGAAAAGAGAGCAAAAAGACCAAACTGCCCCAGATTTGGGCTAGGTGGCCGGCTGGCCACCTTTTCTAGTAGGCCACCGCTCTCCTCAAACATGGCTTCAATTTCCCTTGACCAAACATGGCCGACAAAGATTCCCAAGGTGGTCTCCATGGTCCTCGCAAATTTTGGTGATGATTGGAGTCCCCAGACCCGAGAAAGTACAAGAAAAGTGCACTTTCGTCGCAAAATCCCTCATGAACTTCAACTCCAACTTCGATGCAAGTCTCATCGCTGTTCGCAAAAGCGAGGTGTATCCTTTTCAAATATGTTGTGATTCCGGAGGTAAACCGGAGGTCGCGATTGAGCCACCTTCGTCAAACTTGCATTGCTTTGCTCGTTGTTTCGCTTCAAAATGTACATTCGAAGTTTACACTTATCCTCGCATTGTTATGCACGCCACTTGCATTCTCATGCACACCACTTGCATTGTTCTCGACGCTTCACGAGCATTGTCATACCCTTGTGCTTAACTTATGCTTGTCACGCCGCTTCTCGTGATTGCGATGCACTCACCCATCAACACCGCGCTTGCCTGCATTTGATATCACACTAAACATATGTTGCTAACTATGTTGTGCTTGTTGAGTTTCTTCCTTTTGCAGGCACGATATTGTATGTACGGTTCATTTGAGGTCGATGCGACTGCACGTGCCGCATGTATTGTATCTTCTCCGTGTGAGACGGGCGAGAATTCAATGATTCTCCACATTCTTCAACCGCATGAAATGTAGTATTGCTTTGCATTCTTGCTTAAAATCTGCATCTATTGTGAATATTTGCTTTATTATGCCTTGTCGCTTTGCATGATCATTGAGTTACATCCGCTTTGTGCATCTCGCTTTGCATTTTGCCCTCGTCATGGGCATGCTCAAGGGCACATTTCTTTTGTTTATCTCGCTGCTTGTCCGAAGTCTTCGCTTTGTCAAAATGGGTCGCCTTTGGCTTTGACATTCACTCCCGTCACTTATGACTTTCGAGTTCTGTCAAAGAGGGGCAACTGTAGACACCCCATTTTTGACCAACCTTAAGACTCAGACGTCACCGATTGAGCGCTTGGTGATGTTGCATATTGTGCTCGTTCTGAAGTTGCGGAATCTCAGCTGCAAGCCTTGCCTCTGGACTTCCGGATTCTTTTGTGCCTTGCCTCGGTTTGCGAACCGAGCCCCATTTTCTTTGTTTTCTCTTCCCGAAGGGAGGGAGAGGTCTCATAGACCATCTCTTAGTAGCCGTAGGCTACGTTTCGTGGTCGTAGGCCATTTTTCCTGTTTGGAGCCCCGTTCCTAGTTTTGAGCTGCCGTGGTGCCTCGGTTCGGGACCGCTAACCACCTCCGCTTGCTCCATTTTTGGCACACACCTTATTTCCTCCCTTTTGAGGGACATCAGGCTCGAGAGACCAACTGTGGTTAAACGCCACCTCCTGCTTAATAGCCTGCTTAAGGGCCCCTGATCACAGAGTTTTGGCCCCGAACCTTCATTTTGCATCGGCTTAGTTCATTTTATGAGACCTTATTTTCATTGTTAGAAAGGTTGTAGGAAGGTGGGAGGCCAGCAATTGTTCTGAAAACAAGTTTATTTCTTCATCGCTCTTCATCGCCCGTTTTCTTCACTAGAAAGCTGGTTTTTCCCATTCCCGGGTCACTTTTTCTGACTTTCCACCACACCATTGTGTTGTACACACCTGGTAGGCCACCAATATGGGTAGGCCGGCCAGCAATTGTTCTTGACGCTTTTGAACCCCTCTAAAAAGCTGGTTTTTCTCTCTCCTGGTTCACATTTTCTAGGTTTTGACCATACAGCTATGTTGCACTCAACTGGGAGGCCACCTTTTTGGGGTGTGGCCAGCCATTTTTTGACCCTTTGACCTCGCCACCCAGGAGGTGGCCCGCACTGAACCTCTTGAACTGGGCCAAACTTCTCTCTCGGTGCATTCAAATTGTGCTATTGTTTTGCACTGCACCTCCCTGAGGGTCTACCCGTTTTGGGGGGAGGGGAATTTGAATTGGTTTTTCCCCCATTTTTCCCTAGCCTCTCTCCTCTATATAACCAGCACCCCACCTCCATTTCTAAGGGTTAGAATCCAGCTGGGGCATTGATACATACAACAATATATCTATCTCTTCCAAGCTTCAAAACATCCTTGACCTTGCACCATTTACACATCAACCTATAGCCTACCACCTCCATCCTCCATTCCAACACCTTGAGGCTGATTTTCAGAGGTTAGGAGCTCATCTTCTTGGACCAAAAGCTGCTGCATTGCTGTGCTACAAGGGTAAGTCCTCTTTTTCCCTTTTCTAGCCTCATTTTACTTCATCCCTTAGCCCCTTTTGCTTATATTTTTGGGCTTCGACCCAAACTGAAAATAGTCTTATTTCAAGCTCATCTTCATGTTTGATCAAGGACTTTTCTCTTTTTGAGGTCTTCTATTCACCCTTTGTGCTTTATCTCTCTTTTGGCCCTTATCTTGCATGATATATTAGCCTTGCTTGTGAGCATATTCGAGATTTGTCATAAACTGTAAAGTGACTTATTTTGAGCCATTCTTCAACTTTATTGAAGGGTTCTTTGCTGTTTGAGGCCAGCTACTGCCCCTTGTTCCCTATCTCTCTTTTAGGGCTATTTTTGCACCATGTTTTAGCCTCACTTGTAAACTTTTTTGAGATTTGTTATAAACTGAAAAAAGTCTTGTATTGAGGCCCTCTTGATGTTTGATTAAGGGCATTCCTTCGTTTGAGGTCATATGCTTCCTTGTATGCTTGATTGCCTCTTATTTTGAGCCTTACTACTAAGCCCTTGTTGCATGCTTTGTTTGGCCTTCTAGCCACTGAAATCCAGTGGATTTTCAGTGGCTAACACACTTTTTTGAGCCTCAAAAGCAGGGGGGGTGACCCCCTCTCACCTTGTTTTGCTTGATGGTCTTTTTGGCCTTCCAAAGAGGCCCTATCTTGCATGCTTTGTTGACTGATTTCAAGGCCAATTTGATGAGTTTTAGGGCTATCATATTTGATTTCCAAAGTTAATTTTTTCATGCTAAGTGTCCTTGATGCATGTGCTTAATAACCCCTTTGTATGTCCTCTAAAAGAACCCATCATTTGTGCATGTGTTGGCTGCATTTCAGAGGTTATTTGGGCATGTTTTGGCATGTTTTATTCACTGATCTTTACTGGTTTGATGAGTTCTCACCCGCTTCATGTACATGACATGTAACCCATGTTTGCTAGTCAAAGTTGCATGCTATTTTAATCCATCTTGCTAGCATCTTTTGGCCATGTCTTGAACTAGAAATATTCATGTTTTGGGACTGCCTTGGCTCTGTCTTTGTGCTTCATAGTCAAATAATGCATGCTTTGTATAGCTACAAGTCGATATATGTGCCTAGTTTTGAGTTTCGGGACCATTCCATGCATTGTATGACATATATCCATGATTCGAGATCACTTAGCATCATATTTTAGTACTGAAATTCACATGCTTGTATGCCTTATTTCATGCCTTGCTATGCCTTGTTAGAGTGGCATTTGGTGCCTTAGGTTCGATCCTCGCTTATGCATATATATGCACGCATTTCGATAGTCTCATTTTCATCCCATGGCCACTGATGTGAGTGTGGCTGAGGTCCACTCATGTTAGTGTAAGTCCATTATGCATTGTGTATGCCATTTCAATTCATAGCATTGCGTATGCTAGGTTGTATGTTAGAGCATCGTGTATGCCATGTTACATCGTGCATTGTGTATGCCATCTTATAGCGTTGTGTATGCTGGGTTGCATGTTAGGATTGCATTCATGCATGTCATGCATATTACATTGTGTTTGGAATAGGAGTTAGCCCAAGCACGGGAAACGAGGGACGTTTCGTACTCCGAGTGATGGAACGTGTCTCAATTCCCTGTCGCCAACACTCCGGATTATCCATGATGGAGTTTAGGCCTTGTTGTGTTTTCATGTGCATTCATTCCATATTGAGTCATGCAAATCGACTCCTCAGCCATCATGCATCGAGATGCGTGATTGGTGGTACGAGGATCGATGACTACACTCCCTGAAGAGTAGTCAAGCATATATATGTGAAAATACTTTGCCATGCCCCTTTCTTGCTCTCTGTTGTAGCAAATCAAGAATCAACAGCCTTTCAGAGCTTTGCACAATATTCCAGGCTTAATTGTAAACAGAGGCTAATTGGGGCATCGCAATGGATTTTCGCGCAAGGCAACCCGAACATGCATCATTCATCATCCGGAGCAGAGTCGAGGCAGTCCCTAGCTTGCATGCTAATTTACTGCTTTCGTAGATTAATTTGTTAATTAATTAGGATTTTCTATTTATTCGGACTGTAATTATTCATTTGGGACTGTATATTATTTATTCGGACCCTCCGAGCAGGGTACAATTGTAATAAGTGTGCGTGCGTGTGATGTATGTCTTCCAACCTCACGTCTTTCTCCCTTTTATTTACCAGCTTATGATGGTTAGATTAGGGCATGTTTCAATTAGCATACAGTATGATAGCATGTTTGCATTCATTCATCTGTTTTGCATGCACTGCTCTACAGATCATACTCACCGCATTGTATTTCAATTCGAGTTGAATACATGTTAGTCAGAGCATTCTATATGCCATGTTTAGAATAGCCGAGCCTATCTTAGTTGCATTCCTGCATGTGTTGCATTAGGCATTTCTGTATAGTTAGGATCATGCATAGATTTCTAATATAGTTTCTGTTTTGGCTTGGAGTACTCGGTAAGTTTTTACACTTTAGCATTCTTGCATGTGCCTCGAAAGTGATCGCCATGATAGCATGCTTACCATAAGGTTATTTGCTTATGTGATATAACTACCTGAATGCTTGTGGGTGAAGGTTGGGTTATTTGGATTGGAACAATACATTGACTGTGAGTTTTAAGCCCACTAGATAGTGGCAAAACCATGTTTTCTAAGCCCACCCGAGGGTGGCAAAATCCACATTTTAAGCCTACTTACAGTAGCAAACCATCTTTCAAAAACAAACATGAAATGTTTTGTTCCAATTCAAAGCACTGTGTCTATACTTGTATGTCAAGATCACATAGTAAATCTAGGCTAATAACCGGAATAAGAATACATAATGTTTTCAAAACTAGATATCATGGTTAGTAGAGGCCGATCTTTGATCGGACGAGCGGGGGTGCTCACGAAGTGACCTTCCCCAATCGTACCCAAGTTCCCGAGCCGAGGCAACTTTGGTGATGACGGACATGTGGCCTTAGGCACGTGTCAGGGTTTCCTAAATTTCCCAACAATAAAATATTTAGGTGGCGACTCTATATCTGGCAAAGCAGTCCATGTTTGGCACTTCTTTCGAAAAAATCTGTTTTCTCCAAACGATTTGCCGGACCTAGACTCTTTGGTTCAGATTAAGAACCGTGACAATTGAAGTCCTGAACTGTAGTGAGCCCAAGATGAACAGAACGGGACTCATCCTCCTGGGGCGTTCGGGGACGTCTACAATGGGCAAGGATTCTAACTCATCGCATAGAGTTGCTATCAAATGTTGTTGTGATTTAACAAATTAAGCGCAACATATTGAGGCGATTATTGAAAAACAAACTTCCATACAAATTGCTAGAAATTGTTTGCGATTGAAGACCTCGATAGATGTGATTAAATGATTAACATTCCAAGCCTGCGCTTTCAGAGGTCGTGATGAACGCCACGAATCTAACAACCGAGGGAATGTTATTGAGTTGATAAAGCTCTTGGCTTCTTATAATGAGGATGTGGCAGCAGTGGTTTTGGAAAATGCTCCTCAAAATGCTTCCTATGATTCCCATGGGATTCAAAAGCAAATTCTTAGTATTTTCTCTGATAAGATACAAAGATTCATTCGTGAGGAGATTAATGATGGGAATTTTTGCATTCTAGTTGATGAATCTAAAGATGAATCGAAAAGAGAGCAAATGGCAATTGTTTTGAGATTTGTTGATAAATATGGTTTTATAAAAGAGCGTTTCTTTGACATAGTTCATGTGTTAGATACCACGTTGGCAACTTTGAAAGAAGAAATTTGTATTGTCCTTTCTCGTCATAACCCATATTATGTTCATTGCTTTGCTCATCGGCTCCAATTGGCTTTAGTAGGAGCATCTAAACAGGTTATATCTATCAATCAATTTTTCTCTTACTTGACTCGAGCAATTAATATAGTTGGCTCATCTTGCAAAAGAGATGATCAATTAAGAGCTGCTCAGGCTGCAGATATTATTGAAAAGCTTTCTATTGATGATGAATTCGTGACTGGTAAAGGAAAAAAATTAGATTGGAACATTGAAATGGGCTGGAGATACTCGGTGGGGTTCTCATTTGGGTTCCATTTGTAGTTTGATAAACATGTTCAGTGCTACTTGTGCAGTCCTAAGAAACATAATTAATGATAGAAGCAAATCGAATCAACAAGCTGAAGCAGATGGAGTTTATGATTCCTTTACATTTTTTGAGTTCGTCTTCATTTTACATCTTATGAGGGATATCATGGACATTACTGATGATCTTTGCCAAACTTTGCAAAGTAAATCTCAAGATATATTAAATGCAATGCATTTGGTGTCTACAACGAAGATACTTATTCAAAAATTTAGAGAAGATGGATGGGTTCCATTGTTGGAGAAAATTAAATTATTTTCTAATGATCATGGTATACAGATTCCTGATATGAGTTGTCCTTATAAAGGAGGCCCTGGTCGATCTCGTTCTAAAAGGGATCAACTCACCATGGAACATCATTTTCGAGTTGATATTTTTATGGTTACAGTTGATTCCCAATTACAAGAATTAAACAATAGGTTTAAGGAAGATGTAATGGAATTTCTTGTTCTTTAGCTCAGCTTTGGATCCTAGGGATGGTTATAGATCATTCAACATTGAGGATATTTGCAAACTTGCAAATAAATTTTATCCCATGGATTTCTCCGAGTAAGAAAAATTGCATTTGAAGTATCAGTTGGAAAACTATAAGCTTGATATTTCCATACTTCGAAGTTTTAAGTCGCCAACCATTTCTGAGTTGTGTCAAATGTTGGCAAAAACAAAAAAGTTGACAAGTTATCCTCTTATTGATAGATTGATCCGTCTTGTGTTGACTTTACCTCTTTCAATTGCTACATCGAACGCAGCATTTTCACTATGAAACTCAAGTAAGTCTAAATTGCGCAATAGGATGGAAGATGGTTTTCTGGCTAGTTACTTGATTACGTACATTGAAAATGACATTGCTCGAGGGTTTGATGTAGACTCTATCATCGATGCTTTTGATATTATGAAAGAGTGTCGAGCTCAATTAAAGATGCCTAATTTTAGTAAATAAATGCATGTAGAAATAGTTACTACTTTTTGTAAGTGAATATGGGCAAAAAAATATTCTCAATTGTATGATCATCTTTTGGTACTCAACTATGTTGACAAGGAATATATAGTTCAATATTTTATCGTAAAATTATTGATTTTTTTCATACTAGTAGAAATTGGTATTGAATTTCAAATTTTGTTGGTTAGAGGTTAAACGTACTTTGGCTCCCCCAAAGTCATAATCCTAGATCCGTCCCTAACTGTGGGATGTCACCGGCCAAAAGTAAAGGCCACCGGCCAAGAGGAACTGGTCATCGACCATTTGTAGGGACCTAGGCCAACAATGCATAGCCGACCGGCGCTGAAGATGGCCGACTGGCCATCTCTTCCTGCAGAATCTTGTTTTGTCAGCAAAGAGAGGACGATGAGCATGGCAATGCATTTTCAAGGCAATATTTGCACCACCACCCTCCTTATATGTTTGAGACTCAAAGGAGTATGGTTCTTGACCCTCGAGCCACCAATCACGCATTTCAATGCATGATGGCCAAAGGAGCCCAGTGTGCATTTTAATGTCAAATGCAATGCACACAAATCACATAAAGGATCCCCAACGTCTATCATGGTTTATCAAGAGGCAAGAGATGGATGCTTAATGCTATGTAGCCTAGGCATGCAAGCAAGCTAATGCAACATGGGCATGCAAGCAAGCAATGTGCAATAGGCATGCAACCTAAACAAATAAGCATGCAAGACATGTAACAACAATGCCAATGACAAACATGTAACAACATGTGAGACAAACATGTGACAACATGTTGCTTAATTAAAAAGAGAATGCATGCCAAATGCATTACAACTTAAGCACGCAACAACATGTCATGGACTAAGTACATAACAAGGCACAATTGAACTAGCGTGTTACAACATGCAATTTACCAAATATGCAACAAGTATGTAACAACGTACAAGGCAAGCATGCAACAACATGCGGGGATGGTCTTAAACCGAAATGGACAGCTCTCAAATAGGTCCAAACCAATGCCAAAATGATGGAATAAAGGCATGAAATACACATACGAACATGCATGCATAATGGCCTAACACCTAAGCATATGAGAGCAACTTTAAAGATCACTTAAAAATGGACAAACATGGGCATGCAACATACATTGTAAGCTCTGAAAATTTATGAGGAATGATGCCAAATCAACCAAACAAAGTAAGCAAAGCATGCAAGAAAGCCTAAAGCTTAAGGCTAGCCAAGGGACTCAAACCAAGGCTACATGAAGCAAGCCCCAAAGGGCCAAGGGCGCTCAAAACAGTCCCAAGGCAGGTCAAAGCGAGTCTAAAACATACAAGGAATGAGGCCAAAACATGTTAGAACACAATGCCAAAAACAAGAGGCATGCAAGGCCACAAAAGAGGTATTACGCAACACCTATCAAAACCAAACATGGTATGATTTAGACAACCAAAATCAGATTTATGACATGTTAAAACAAACCCAAAAACCCACCTAGATGGCGTCTAAATGACCTAAGCATAGGGGCATGCACAATGACCCGATCATGTAACATAAGACACCAACTCTTCAAGACATTGAAAGAATGACAAATGCAAGCATACAAGCATGAAATATGGACTGAAATAACATGACAAATGATTCCAAATCACTGAAATGGCCCAAGTAAAGCATGCTAGTAACTTAAGCACCCAAAGCTAACAAGCTAGATTGTATGGTAGCTATACAAAACAATGCAAGCATGACCAAAACAATAAAAAATAGAGCTCAAGCATGTTAAAACAAGGCTAGAAGCTTCACGAAGTTGTCAAATCATGCTAAAAGACATGTTACAACATGGTGCATGTTAAGGCAAATCATGGATTACAAGACAAGTATACAAAGCATGCATGGTATGTCTAAACCAAGTCAAAATAGTGCTATATCATGGCAAAACAAAGCCTAACATATACTGAAATGAAGCTAAAACAAGCTAGGCATACAAGCCACCAACATAAGCCATTTATGCAAACATTCAAGACAACAAGGAGAGGGGATGACCCTCTCCTATTTGGGACACCAAAACCACCTCTCCACCACGGAAAATCCTCTGGATTTCAGTGGTAGAGAGGCCATGAAAAGCTAATAACAAAGGCCAAATGGATGGCCAAAAACATGGCCTAATAAGGCCTTGGAGGGGGAGGGGGGAAACAACCCCAAACCTCAAAATGACCTTAAACAAAGTTCTAAAGCAAGAAAAATTAGAACTTTTATCAGTTATAAACTAAGCTCAAAACAATAAGCAAGAAGGGTTAAAAGCTTAAGCAAGAAAGGGGTATCTAAAGCAAGGAACTCACCCTTGTAGAACCTCTTCAAGAATAAAGCTCCAGCAAGTTTTCTGAGTTCAAACCAACCCAAGAACACTGAAATCAACCTCCTAGCACCTCAGCAACCAAGGATGGTGTTCTAGTGTGTATTTGTGTACAATAGTAAGACAATACTACTATTTTGAGCACAAAACAAGGCTAAACAAGGAAGTATAGATACAATCCTATATCTATCCTCTCAAGAACAAATTTTTCTGAACCTTGAAGGAGGGAGGAGAGGCTCTCTCTTTATAGAGGTTCAAATTCTAAGGCTTCCAAGAGAAGCCAAGCAAAGAGCAAATCCCTCCATACACGTGTATGGAGGGGGTGAATTGTGGATGCCAGCTGCACCAACTGGGATAAAATATCTGCATAAAGCAGATGAACAGGGTTCGCCACTGTAATGGCCGACCGACCAACACAAGTGCCGGTCGACCAAATATAGTGCTGACCAGCCAACACTCTTGGCCGGTGGCAAGAAATAGGGGCCGATGGCCTCATGCTATGGCCAGTGGATTGAGGGGATGGTAAAGAAGCCACCTTCTTCCCTTAGAAGCAAAAACACAAGTGTTTGGTCCATGACCAAGCACAAAACAGACAAGTTGAGCGATCTTGATGCAAGGCGTAGTCGAGACCTCTCGAGAACTCAAAACTAACACGAGCATGGATGATCATCCAAGAAATTCAAACGATGACGCCCAAGTCTTGAGGACGGCCAAAAATGGGGTGTCTACAGTTGCCCCCCTTTGACAAAACTCGAAACTCACAAGGTGACGGGAGTGAATGCCAAAGCCCAGAGACGACCCATTTTTGACAAGGACGAAGACTTAGACAAGCATGCAAGATAGCAAGATATGTACCGGGCAAGTAAGATGAACGTGATATGCACGATGCCGTTCATAACTTATGATCATGCAAAAAAAGCTGTGATAAAGCAATTATGCAAAATAAATGCAACATTTTAATCAAGCGACTAAGAGATAACGGTCCGACACATTCCAACAGAAAGGGTGTAAGAAAATTATGCAATTCTCTCCGCATCTAACGCGGAGAAGATTAAAGGCGACTATCGAGGACACCCGGAATCTCAAACACAACATCTCTCAACGTATCATACGCAAGAGAGGAAAAAGAGTATCTTTCAGCGTGGCACACGCATGAGAGAAAAGGAAGCATCTCACGCGGGCACACGATGAGAGGAAGGAGAGCATCTCTCGCGGGCACACGCTGCGGAGAGAAAAGAGAGCAATACAGCACGATGCACATAACAGTGCGAATACGTCCAAACGCGGCACGTAAGTGGAGAAAGGTTGCGCAAGAAAGCGCGATGCACATAACAGTGCGGGCACGTCCAAACGCGGTAAGCGAGTAGAGAAAGGACTACGTCCAAACACGGCACGCGAGTGGAGAAGGGATTACGACCAAACGCGGCACGCGAGTGGAGAAGGGGTGGCAGTTACGTCCACACGCGGCACGCGAGTGGAGAAAGGTTAGTAGTTACGTCCACACGCGGCACGCGAGTGGAGAAAGGTTAGTAGTTACGTCCACACACGGCATGCGAGTGGAAAAAGGTTTAAGCATTGGAACATGTTCTGAATGCTCTTAACCAAAGAAAGGGAAACATAGGGACATATCCCGGTGTTTCAGAATAAGAAGAAACATAGGGACATATCCCGGTGCTTCGGAGAAGGAGCGTGCAGAACAATGCAAGTTAGAGGGGTGTAAGACAATGCGAATGAAATATGCAATGATGCGAGAGATTGACATGCATGATAATGCAAATGGAAGATGCATGACAATGCGAGTTATTTGAAATGCATGACAATGCAAATTATTGGAATGTATAACAATGCAAATGAGACACGCATGACAATCCGTGAACTGAAATGCATGGCGATGCAAATTATTGGAATACACAATAATGCAAATGAGACATGCATGACAATGCATGAACTGGAATGCATGACAATGCAAATTATTGGAATGCACAACAATGCAAATGAGATACTCATGACCATGCATGAACTGAAATGCATGACAATGCAAACTATTGAAATGCACGACAATGCAAATGATTGGAATGCATGACAATGCAATGAGACACGATGACAATGCATGGATCAAATACATGACAATGCATGATTATTGAAATGCATGACAATGCAAACTATTGAAATACACAACAATGCAATGACCGAATGCATGACAATGCAAACTATTGAAATGCACGACAATGCAATGATCGAATGCATGACAATGCAAATGAGACACGCATGACAATGCATGGACTGAAATGCATGACAATGCATAATTATTGAAATACATGACAATGCAAGTTGTTGATAAGGTGCATGATGATGTGAATGAAACACGTGAAATAACACGGATGAGGGGGGTGCAAGACGATGCGACCCAAAGGAGGTGCATGACAATGCAAGTGTTGCATGCGCTACAACGCATATAGACGTGCATAACAATGCAAGTGAACAGTGCATAACAATGCAAGCTGTGTGCGCTACAACGCGTGTTGACGTGCATAACGATGCAACCTATGTATGTTTATTATAAGCAAGACAAAACATTGTAATGCAACGTATTTAAAGCAGTTATTGAATCTCGCAAGATACCAAAGGATACGAAAAGGATACACCTTGCGTGCACTGGGCATTGCATACAGAAGACATGGTTCGAGGTCAATACGGAAGCCGGTTAAACTTCAAAAGTCCACTTCCTTGCACTGTCTTGAGTAATGAAGGTTCCAAACCACATAACTGACCCAACCAAGGGTGTGAGAGGTTCACCGACCCCAAGGGGAGGCCATCGGCCAACTATTTAGCCGATCGGCTAACAATTTGGCCAACGACCAAAAATGGCAATGTCGGGGCAATTTTGACATTTAGCCACGGGTCTTTAATTATAGAGCCTCAAACCCTATATTTTCACTTCCTCCAAGCTCGAAAAACCCTCCCCGCTCTCTCTAGGTGATTTTCCAACCTTCGATCCTCGCTTTCTTTGTTTTCGACACTTTTTCCTCGCTCGATTCACAAACCCTCACCGCTTTAAGACACTTTGAACCGAACAAATCTTGGTTTTGGTGCACTTTTCTTGGTTTCCACCGTTTGGGGTTTTTTTTCCCGAGTCATACCTTGATCTTCGTGCCTTTTCCACACCCCAGCCTTTCCTTCCATTTTTCACCCTCTCGGGGTTGACTTTTGGCATTCTCGCCTATTTTCCACATTCTCGGCCATTTTTGCACTCTTTCTGAGATGGCGAACGACATAACATAGGGTGGGGCTCCTCCGGAGATGGACATGGATCCCGAGGTCGAGCTTCTACCTCTTCACATCCGGCCGTTCGATCCGGCGACTTACAGGCCGGCGATACATGTGTTACCTCCCGATGGCATCCGCCAGTTCAGGAGCTATGTGCGAGGCACGCCACTACGGCTTTTGTTGCGCGAGCCAGAGTCACATCTGTCCTACGGCGCTTCTGAGGTACACTCTTCTCCTGTTTCATTTTCTACAATGTAGAACACATAACTGCCATAGTCGATTCTGTTCTTAAACTGCTTAACTCAGACACACTGCTACATCACATACTGTAGTTCACTGTGAACACACCCACACCCGATATCTGTTTGAATCTGAACACGTGCACACACGATGTATTCTCAACTGAACCATTCAAACATACTGATTCATCAAATGTCAGAGTTCATCGCGAGCACACCAAGACCAAATCGCTTGAATCAACACGCGGTACATACGCTGTATTGTCAACTGAACCATTCAAATATACTGATACATCATATGCTGTAATTCACTGCGAGCACACCCGCACCCGATATCTGTGTAGACTCTGACACATGCACACACTTCATTTTCATCAATTCTGAGCGCATTCAACACTGTATTTGTAACACTGCTTCACAACTGTTTGTTTTGATCACAGGGAGATTCACATGCCTTCTGGGGGTATGGGAACACTGCCACCCGAGGTTGGTACATGGCGCTACCTGACGCGGTTCGTCGCATTGTTGAGTAGGCTGGTTTTGGGATCTTCTGCATGGGACTCTCGCGCCTCACTGCTAGCAAGCCTCTTCTTGCTGCTCTGGTGGAGAGGTGGTGGGATACCACTGACTCCTTCTACCTTTCTGCCACCGGGGAGATGACGATGATTCCCTTTGACTTCTCCATGCTCACAGGCATCAGAGTGGGGGGTGATCCGATCCCCTTTGATACAGACATGGACGAGTGGGACGCTGCTTAGCTATACTTGTTTCAAGACTCACCCACCTCGCCGCAAGCAGATTTGTGAGGTATTCGTGGTTCGAGGATCACTTCCGTGTCCAGGCGCCTACTACTTGGAAGGAGGAGGAGCAGTACGCTCGTGGCTTCATTATGTTCTTACTGGGGACCACACTCTTCGCCGACCAGGCGAACACTATCGCCCTCTACCTGCTGAGTGCGCTTGTGGATGTGACACAGATCTGACGCTACAACTGGGGTGGCGCGGGCTTGGCCACTCTTTACGGGTATATGAGCTCATCCTCTCGCTGCAGCGGACAGTTGCTCGGAGGCTACTGACGAGCTTGGGAGGTACACCTTCTTTTTTCTGTTTTACGTTTCCGCTTTACATTATCTGTACTCTATACATTGCACACATGATACACACATAGTCTGCTTTATTCTGCATTATGTTTTATCTGATAAGCATACTCATATCTGCTCTGTTACATTATACAGTTGTGGGTGTATGCCTACTTTCCTAAGCTTGCCCCAGTACTAGACGAGGAGGTTTCCTCATGCTCCATTTTCTTACCGCTTCGACGTGAGATGCCAATGAGGCCACGGAGTCCTTCATGTTCTTCCGCTGCATTTTGATACCATCACCAGAGTGAGGTATGTCAAACATCATAGTTCATTTAAGCTTTGCTTTACATTGTTCTTTCAACATCAGTAGATAACAAACTGTGTTTTATTTGCAGATTACCTGGCAGCCTTGGGCCTTGTTTCCTGACGCAATTAGGGAGTGGTATGCTGGTGCTCGAGAGACTGCCCAGTTCAGCATTCTACTAGAGGGCCCAGTCTGTCGGGCATGGTATTTCGGGGAGCGCTTCCTGCGGCAGACCTTGGGCGTGCCTGAGCAGCCGGTTCCAACACCTCCTCCTACCCATACGAGGCACACTGAGAGGTACACCCTGGAGGAGATAATAGACTATACGATTGGCTGGGACTCAGAGCCTCTCAGGGATGAGGGTGACTACGCTGAGTACATTCAGGCTTACATCATGCGGCCTTTGACCGGTGCTCGTCGAGCTGAGCGAGAGAGGCTAGCGGCGCCAGCAATAGGAGCGGGGACACCGAGGGCGCCTCCTGCCCGAGGCAAGAGTGGGTCTAGGGGGGACAGGGAGCTGGGTGGCCAGAGCTTCCTACGACGATCACATGTCGAGGATAGGGTGGGGAGACTTACCAGATTCCCTTCGCTCCTCCTCCGGCTGATCATGAGCTTGTCAGAGTCTATGGCTCGACCCCGATATGCACTACTAAACTTTGCATTCCGTACAGTCATTTCAATTCATTTGATATCCCACAGAATACTAATGACTTCAACACTTTGGCAAAGCCTGCCGAATACACTCGCCACCCTCGGAGTTGATGATTTCAATGTAGGGATGTTGCATGCAGCATCGACTTGTTGACCATCTATAATATCCCAGTAAGTTCTTTCGACTGCAATCTCAAACTCCTACAATATGTTTCAGACATGATCCGATGCATCACACTATCAACACTAAGATCGACACACAAAGACTCACTAAGACCGATACATCGCAACCCATATATCGCTTCACAGCGTTGCTCATGACATTCATACACTGTACTCATACACTGTATTTGGTATTCATACTCTGTTTTATCTATAATTGATGCATTTGCCATTTGTCCTTTTCAGGCCCCATTCCAGATTCCGGCCGCAGGTGGTGCTCCAGCTGGACCATCTGTTCCTACTTGAGGAAGAGGGGGAGTCAGGTGGAGGATGACCATCCATAGCCGGGGCAGACATAAGTGCACTCATGCTGAGAGCAGTTCCCGAGAGCCCACACCAGATGACGATGAGTCAGATGAGGAGGCGGCGGCGTCGTAGGGCGAGGCCGAAGATAGCTCAGACTCTGATTACGGAGATGGCAGTGGTGACCCTGGACCCTCGTCCAGGAAGAGGACTAGGACTGACTCCCGCACTTGAGATGACTGATATTGATCCAGACTTTCTGCTGCTTTTTTCTTTTTCTTTTTTGCTTTGTTCAGACATTTTGTTGCTTTTCTCTTATTTTGCTTTACTTTTCTTTTTCACTGATAGTTTGGGCACACTGTACTACTTCAGGCAGATTTTACTTTCTCAAAACTATGTACTTTTTGCAAATGACATGATGGAAATGAAATAGCTATTTTGTTCAAAAAGTGTTACATTTGTATATTTTATGCATCGCATCACATTACATAACAATGTAAATGAGATTTGAACTTTGTTTTGAAAACAAACACTCAAATTGCAACTAATTAGGTAGTGAACCAAATACCGACAAAACAACTTGATAAATAAAACAAGGAACTCGACAGGCTAACCGAATATAACTACAACTCGATAAGCAAAAGAAAGAACTTAAAGAGTGTGAAATACAACTCGATAAACAAATGTACAACAACTCGATAAGCAAAGAGCAATAACTCGATAAACAAAATTGCGATAACTTGATAAACAAATGAGTAACAACTTGATACGCAAATTAAAGTAACACAGGTGTGACTTTGCAAAATCAACACCGAAAGGCACTGGAAGTGGAACCAATCACAAGTTCCCAACATGTTCAACACATAGATCGCTTATTCTCAACACACACCAGAATACAAGATTGCTCATTTTGAACACATGGCTTATGCAGGACACTGCCGATTCTGAACACACAGCCCATTCTGAATACTGCTCATTCTAAACTCACAGCCCATATCACAACATTCTATTCATTCGCACACACTTTCATGCAGACAATCACGATTCTCAACACACAACCCATAACACAAAGATTCTCGCTTTGAACACATGGGATGCAAAAACGGAATTTGCAGAAGTCGAAACAAACTCAGATGCTCCGAATTCTTCCTCTTTTCTTTTGCATCGCAGTCTGGAACCTATAGCTTCAGATAGGTCCTGGTTCTACTATTCTCACATGACTTGGGTTAAACCCTGCGATTTTATGAAAGAACGAATCCTGTTTTGCACAAATGTGAAGAATGGCACAACACTCTAAGCACAAAACAAATCATTTTGAAATTAGTTGTTAACCGGGTATTGAGCCTACGACTGAACACTGCGAAAAAAAGACTCAACAACGGAAAACAAAAAGGTAAACAACCTAAATACATCGAGAAACACTCGAAACGACTCAAAACAAAAGATGAACAAAACAAAAAAAAGACACGACACACAGACGTGTTATGAAGGTGAGAGACCTCTCAGATCACGAGGAGCCAGTTTAACCGGGTATTGTTTCCCACCCTTTTTTATTTGTGATTCTCACATCACTCTGGCACTCAATCTCTATTTTTCTGAAAAAGCCCTTTTCTCATTTTTTCTCTCATCGCACATCTCTCTATTCTTCAATCTCTTTTTTTTTTTTTTTTTTTTTTTATCCCTCCCCTAGGTGGTTGATGGATAAATAGGAAGTTGCGAGCTCTTGCCCCTAGCATTCTGCTAGATTCTCTTTCTTCTGCTCACAACAGCAAACTTTCCCACAGAGGGGTTGGGCTACAACTAGGTGTGTAGCCAATCATGCAATGACATCGACGATGATGATCCACTGGGAGTTTGACTTGATCAAGTCCGCCCGTATAAGGTAGTGGAATATCTCGACCCCTTCCAGCTCTTGCTTCAAGACTTGGCTTGATAATTGCTGTTCTGACGATGAGATAGCTTTTGGCATTTTGTCGTTACTTTGCTTGTGCCCTTTTCTGGCAGGTAAAGTGCCCCTTCTGGCAAGTATGTTGACAACAGGGAAGAGACAGGAAGCCTGACTCAACTGTGCCCCTAGTTTATCATTTTGACCATTTTTTTGTTTTGGCTTTCTACTAAAACAATTTTGACCAGTATGAGAGTTAGATTAACATACTTGTTCAACTTTCTGATTTGAAATCATGCAAGTTAGTTTGTGAGCCCTGAAAATTTTCCTTTTTTGGGTCCAAGAAATGGTCCAGTTTTGGAAAAATGGAATAATTTTCGAGAAAATTAGTCAACTTCATTAAAAATTCTCAACGAGCATGGAACCCACTCTTGAGATGTACAACCTCAGATCCATAACAATAGAAAATCGCCTCTTGTCTGAACAGCACTACACGACAATGGAGAATTGCCCCTTGTTTGAATAGCACCGCAGCACATTGTAGAGCAACGGAAAGTTGCCCCTTGTTTGAATTGCACCGCAACACACTGTACGGCAATGAAAAGTTGCCCCTTGTTTGAATAGTACCGCAGCACACTGTAACCAATTCTCAAGGTGATGATCATAACCGAACTCTCGGATACAGAAATGGCAAAAATGATTGGAACCATTACATGGACACAATTGATTTGGAAGAGTTTGTGGCTGGACTTCAGAATGAAGTTGCCTACGTATCCCAAACATGGGAATCAAGCTCACGAGTTCCTAAGTATGTACACTCGGGTATTTAACCTCTCCTTTTTATGCTCTAACTTTTGCCAAGGCCGCCCTTCCGGGTTTTCAACCTTGTGAGCTCTGTTTTTCTTTTCTTTTCAATTCTTTTCATTTCTTTTTATCTCTTTTTTTTTCATTTTTTGCATTTTTCTATTTTTGTTTGCTCTAACTTTTGCCTGGGTCGCCCTTCCAGGTTTTCGGCCCAGCGAGCCTCTCAAAGGTAAAAGTGTAGCTTTGTCCATGCCAAATGGTTTTAGGGTCTCGAAGCCATCTGAATCCAGGAGAGTGGCTGTTGTTCGTTGATGATGTAGGAGTCCATCCAATGGGGGCTGAATTTGCCCCTAGTGTTGTGGATAGGAACTTGGTTGTTCTTCAACAAAACTTTCTTCTTTTTTCCCTTCTGGGATTTGGCATTCTTGCCGATCTTCGTCTTTGACTCTTCGAGCGCATCTGATATTATGTGCTCCTAGTTCGAGGGGTGCTTCTGATCTGGCCATACAAGCCTCACATTGTGGTTGACCATTGAACATTCTGAATCCAGGTTCAATTGTTTGAAAGTAGGGGGGCGAGTCTTGAGGCTGAGAGCAATGCTAAGCTGCGCAATCTCAAGAGCGATTCCACACAAGTCTTCGTAAGACGGCGCAAAACATTTTTTGAAATTTTTTAAAAAAGCGACAAATTGCTCTCGCTGAAGACAGTGTAGAATCAATCTGGATCAAGCCAGGATCCTTCTCAGTACTCACATTAACAAACATGATCTCATTCATTAAGGGCTTAGCATGCCTTTCTTTCTCTCAATTGATCAAATTTTTGCAAATTTCGAGGAATTCCTTCCTCTTTGTTTTCATCACAGTGTTCAAAAAGTTTTTGAAAAACTTAGGACAATACAATGATTTAAAGGCACAGAAAAGCAGGTGAAAAGCACTTCCATTCCATTCAAACTTCTGGCACAACTGGCGCAAGGTAGAAGCAAACACAAGAGTGTAAAAATTTACTACTGTTTCATTCAGATCTGTTGGCATAACTGGCTCCACGGCAAAAACAGACTCAAAAGAAAGCAAAAAGACAAATACAAAATAAGACAGTGAGGTCCGAGGTAACACCCCCGAAATCACCCGCTTCAGACAACAAGATCGACTCGACATAACAAGATAGACCTCAATCAAAAGATCGACTCGTAACAACGAGATAGACTCAAACAAAACCATAGAACCGACTCAACACCTAAGTGAGAAAGTACAAAATTAGCATTCGCAATGCCCAAAATAGTGCGTACAAACGCCACATCTCGAATAAACCGAAGCGCCTGTAGGTGGACCAACCCTTGATCACATACTTGTACCATCTTCGAAGTCCACGAACTCAATGGTGACAGACTTTGCTGAGCTAGGTGGGAGGATGACCTCATCATCGATCAAGTCTTGCACTTCATGGCGAAGACGAAAGCAATTGTCGATGGTGTGGCCAGCTTGTTGATGATACGTACAGTACTGGGCAGCATCATGTGAGAGAGGGAAATTACTCGGGAGAGGCCGAGGCTCAAGAGGTTTGAGATGACCCTTTTCAGTGAGGATTCGAAGAGCCTTGGATAAAGGCATGTAGAGGGCATGAAAGACCCTGTGCCCTCGGGGCAGATACTTCGAAGTCTGTGGACCTTTGCTGGACGCACTAGCAAAAGGATTAGCAGGTGCTGCCTTGGCTCTCTGATCTTTTCCAGGTGCAGGGTTAGGATTGGAAGGAACTGTTCTGGCACGACGATCCCTATCCCGATTTTCCCTTTGGCTTGAACTGCTCTCGGTCTGAACAGGAAAAAAGCCATCCCCAGTCTTAGCCACAACTGCAAGTACTTGTTTCTTATTCAACCCTCTGGCTTTCAGAGCCTCAGCAGCTTGCTAGAGTTGTTCATAGGGATCTGTGTCCACCTTCATCTCGTGCTTTCCACTAGTCTCAGCTTGGTGGACAGTTTGGGTTGCTACTTCAGTACGAAGCCCTGTCATTGCCGGAGCTTGAGACAGCTTCAGGTTGGCTGAGCTCAATTACAATTCGCTCCAGTAGCAGAGGCTCTTGCGGTATGAAGTTCCCGACATACGATGCAGTTGGTGGCGGGGCGGACATTTCATTGGCTAGATCAGCCACAGATCTCTGGAGGTCGCCAATAATTCCCATTAACTCAAATGTGGTGGGTTCATGAGCTTGAAACAACTGGGGTTCCCAGATCAAAGCGCGCGCAGTGATCTCGTGGGAGTGGCACCCCAACGTCGGCCTCCCCCTGTAAGATGATTCCCTGGTTTAATGCGGCTGCCATAACTACAATTTCCTATGAATTTTGGGCCATCATAAATTCGCTGACCTGAACGGAGGTGATGTGACCGGTGATTGACGGATCAGATGTCTGCCTTGGTTCAAATAAGGAGAACATCGCTATTCGAACTAAACATCTCAAACTCTCCTCCTCGAAGAGAAAACAGCATTGCCTCAAACCCAATTTCATCCGAACAAACATAAGCATAGCTGACTGAATAACTGTATTAGACCTCTGATCACTGTTCCCAAATTACTGTCCCAAAACTGAATCTAATACCCGCGGATATAACTGATTCTCAAAACACTGATGCCCATAGGCTCGATACCTGCATTTGCAAACCGACACGCATTCTCAGAGGTACACTCTAAAAGCACATAGCAAGCAAATGAGAGCCAAAACACCCCTATGTTGGGGTAGGATTTCCCTGTCCTATTTTGTCAGGAGCTAGGGTTCCACTGTGCATACAGCTGTTTCAAACAACCTACAATTAGGTAAGCAACCTGTCCTAGTTTGGAATAGTCACTATGGATTCTCGATATGTACTAGGTTGAATGGTCAAAAGGGTGCCCCAAGAAAATCGGGGTTTGTGTTCTGCTGTGGCAGAGCTCAAGAACCGTCAAATTTTATGGCGCTTTCAAAGCGAAGCCTCCGCAATTGCTCAGAATAGCATACGGCAAACACGGTGTCATAGGCTCACCAATGCACATGCAATGCAAAGAAACACATAAGTGTAATCAAAACAAGATATCATGAGTTTGAGTCAAGTTCTCTAACTCCCAAGTGGAGTCGCCAGAAACTGTGGACGCGCCCTTGAGGGCCTATGCTTTTCCACAGTTCGGACTCAAATTGTCACGGTTCTTAATCTGATCTCACAATGTGCGATGTGAGACTGATAAATCACCAAAGAGTCCAAATCCGGCAAATCATTTTGGAAAACTGATTTTTAAGAAAGAAGTGCCAAACATGGATTGCTTTGCCAGATACAGAGTCGCCACCTAAATATTTTGTTTTGGGGGAATTTAGGAAACCCTGACTCGTGCCTAAGGCTACGTGTCCGTCATTACCAAAGTTGTCTCGGCTTGGGAACTTGGGTACGATTGGGGAAGGTCATCTATGAGCACTCGCCACCCGATCCAAGATCGGCTGCATTACTAAGCATGATATCGAAGTTTTTGAAAACACATGCATTCTTATTCCGTTAATTAGCTAGAATTACTATGTGATGCGACAACACACAACTATAGACTAGATCGCTTAATTTGGAACAAAGCATCGATATCCATTTGTTTGAAAACGGTTTGAAGTTTGCTACTCATGAGTAGGCTAAAACACGGATTTCAATGAATCGCTCCAATTCAAGTAATCCAACCTTCACCCATAGGCATTCAGGAAGTTATATCACAAAAGAAATTAGCCTCACGGTAAGCATGCTGTCATGTTAACACTCACACACATGTAAGATGCTAAAGCATAAACACTTACAGTGTACTCCGAGCCAAAACAAGAAACTAGTTAGAAATCATGCATGATCCTAGTTCATGTTAAGATGGCTAATGCAACACACACAAAGTGCAACTAGAATAGACTCGGCTAATCTAAAATGGCATGTGAGATGCGACAATTCGATGCATGTATCCAACTTGGATTTGAAATACGATGCAGTTAGTATGATTGCGCCAAGCCGGGTGCATGCAATACAGATGAATGATGCAAACATGCATAGCATAAGGATGCTAATTGAAACATGACCTAAAACTAACCATTAAAAGCAGGTAAGTAAAAGGGAGAAAGACGTGGGGTCGGAAGACATTCACACACGCATGCACACTTATTACACAATTGTGCCCTCTCGACGGAGGGACCGAAAGAATAATACAAATTAACTAACTAACAAGCTAATTAATTATTATTAACGAATTAAAAAAATTAATTAAGCTATGAAAGCAGTAAAGCAGCCTCGGGAAGAGGGACGAATGCATGCATGCTCGGCTTCGCTCAGAAATCCATCGCAATGTCATGTTGCCACTGTTTACACTGCCCCGCACCTCTGAAAACTATGCAAGTCTCAAGGATGCTTCTGATTTACCTTCTGAGCACTGTGGGCAAGGATGGATCTAAGGGGGGCGCGGGGGGAGCCGCGGAGGGGGGGGCGGCCGCACCCCGAAAAATTTGAAAAATATCATATATTATACTAGAAATTTTAAAATAATTTAAAATTATAAGAGTTCGCACCCCCAAATTTTTTTTAGATAATTTCAAAATTATATAGAGTAGCCCCCCCTCCCCCCCCCCCCGGGCAATTTTTTAAACTATTTGGATTTTTTTTTGAATTATTTAACATATATAATAATCTATTTTAAATTTCATGTACATGTATTTTTTAAATTAGGTCAAAATAAAAGCAAAATTTTAGACACTTTAGTGGGTCAAAGTGTAAAATATGAAACTTTTAAATATATATATATAAGCTAAGACTTGCTGGGGAAGCTTTAAAGAAGCACTAAGATTAAAATAAAGTAAACAAAACAACTGGAGAGGCAGCATAAAGAGAGACGAGCGATACGGTTACGGAGTGCAACTGTGCAACGCCTAGCCCTTGTCCTGACTCCTCAAGAAGGTAATCAAATAAATATGCTCTCAAGTTTAATATTCTCATCGTTGATCTTTGTGGCTTTTTTGGGATTAAAGTTATATCATATGTGGGTTTGCTTTAATTTGTTGATTTTGGATGCTTAGAGGGAAGGGTATTAAATAAATTTGCATACAGTTGGCTCAATTGTGAGATAGTGATGGATTGAGCTTATATTATACTCATATTTCTGTCTTTGTTGGTTGAAGTTTCAATAATTTATGTCTGAGATTAATTGGGATTTATGCAATATGTTTTCTTTTTTTTCTTCAGTAGGGTATTTTGTAAATTTGAACATGGGTGCCCCAATTGTCTGTTAGTTTTTTATTCAAATACAATTATTATTTATGTCTAAGAATTAATGGGCTTATTTGAGGTGATTGTTTTCATATTTATGTCTGTTGATTGAAGTTTGAATATGGGTGGTCCAATTGTCTCGCTAGTTTGTGATTCAGTACAATTGTTAAGTTAATCATGGCAAACAAAAAATTGATTTCTTCTTTAAGAAAAGTGGTTCGAAAATATCGCTCAAAGTTTCACCAATAATGTTGAAACTTCAACCCTTTGGAACAACGTCCTTCTAAACTTCCAAGTGTCGAATCTAAAGATGTTGATACATCTTCTTTGGTGAGGGATCCAGGGTTGCGTCAACAAATATGGGATTACCCAGTATCTGGACGTGATGAGATTAGACGTGCTTGTATCAAATCCGGGCCATATCAACCCAAGGCTCAATAATCAACCTTTTGAAACCGGTAAGAATGGGCGTTGTTTTTACATTCTTGGTACAAGTTATTTCCTGATTGGTTGGAATACTTCCAACAAAAAATCGTATGCTTTTGCCTTCCATGTTTCTTTTACTAAGCCAACCGACGCCTCGGATCTAATGCTTTTACAATGAGGATTTTGTTTTTGGAAGAAAGTCAATGAAGGGAAGAATTGTCCGTTGTTATCACTTATGGGCAAGGATTCTAACTCATCGCATAGAGTTGCTATCAAATGTTATTGTGATTTAACAAATCAAGCGCAACATATTGAGGCAATTATTGAACAACAAACTTCCATACAAATTGCTAGAAATCGTTTGCGATTGAAGACCTCGATAGATGTGATTAAATGGTTAACATTCCAAGCCTGCGCTTTCAGAGATCGTGATGAACGCCACGAATCTAACAACCGAGGGAATGTTATTAAGTTGATAAAGCTCTTGGCTTCTTATAATGAGGATGTGGCAGCAATGGTTTTGGAAAATGCTCCTCAAAATGCTTCCTATCATTCCCATGGGATTCAAAAGCAAATTCTTAGTATTTTCTCTGATAAGATACAAAGATTCATTCGTGAGGAGATTAATGATGGGAATTTTTGCATTCTAGTTGATGAATCTGAAGATGAATCGAAAAGAGAGCAAATGGCAATTGTTTTGAGATTTGTTGATAAATATGGTTTTATAAAAGAGCGCTTTTGACATAGTTCATGTGTTAGATACCACGCCGGCAACTTTGAAAGAATAAATTTGTATTGTCCTTTCTCGTCATAACCTTAGTGTGCAAAATATTCGTGGTCAAGGATATGATGGTGCCAGAATATGTCCGGAGAATGGACCGTTGCGTGCTCTATTTTGCCGAAAGTGTCCATTCGCATATTATGTTCATTGCTTTGCTCATCGGCTCCAATTGGCTTTAGTAGGAGCATCTAAACAGATTATATCTATCAATCAATTTTTCTCTTACTTGACTCGAGCAATTAATATAGTTGGCTCATCTTGCAAAAGACATGATCAATTAAGAGCTGCTCAGGCTGCAGATATTGCTGAAAAGCTTTCGATTGATGATGAATTCGAGACTGGTAAAGGAAAAAAATTAGATTGGAACATTGAAAGGGCCGGAGATACTGATGGGGTTCTCATTTGGGTTCCATTTGTAGTTTGATAAACATGTTCAAGGTTACTTGTGCAAATTCTAAGAAACATAATTAATGATAGAAGCAAATCGAATCAACAAGCTGAGGCAGATGGAGTTTATGATTCCATTACATCTTTTGAGTTTGTCTTCATTTTACATCTTATGAGGGATATCATGGACATTACTGATGATCTTTGCCAAGCTTTGCAAAGTAAATCTCAAGATATATTAAATGCAATGCATTTGGTGTCTACAACGAAGATACTTATTCAAAAATTTAGAGAAGATGGATGGGTTCCATTGTTGGAGAAAATTAAATTATTTTCTAATGATCATGGTATACAGATTCCTAATATGAGTTGTCCTTATAAAGGAGGCCGAGGTTGGTCTCGTTCTGAAAGAGATCAGCTCACCATGGAATATCATTTTCGAGTTGATATTTTTATGGTTACAGTTGATTCCCAGTTACAAGAATTAAACAATAGGTTTAAGGAAGATGTAATGGAATTGCTTGTTCTTAGCTCAGCTTTGGATCCTAGGGATGGTTATAGATCATTCAACATTGAGGATATTTGCAAACTTGCAAATAAATTTTATCCCATGGATTTCTCCGAGCAAGAAAAATTGCATTTGAAGTATCAGTTGGAAAACTATAAGCTTGATATTTCCATACTTTCCGAGTTTCAGAAGCTGTCAACCATTTCTGAGTTGTGTCAAATGTTGGCAAAAACAAAAAAGTCGACAAGTTATCCTCTTATTGATAGATTGATCCGTCTTGTGTTGACTTTACCTGTTTCAACTGCTACATCAGAACATGCATTTTCAGCTATGAAACTCGTTAAGTCTAAATTGCGCAATAGGATGGAAGATGGTTTTCTGGCTAGTTACTTGATTACGTACATTGAAAATGACATTGCTCGAGGGTTTGATGTAGACTCTATCATCGATGCTTTTGATATTATGAAAGAGCGTCGAGCTCAATTAAAGATGCCTAATTTTAGTAAATAAATGCATGTAGAAATAGTTACTACTTTTTGTAAGTGAATATGGGCAAAAAAATATTCTCAATTGTATGATTATCTTTTGGTACTCAACTATGTTGACAAGGAATATATAGTTCAATATTTTATCGTAAAATTATTGAGTTTTTTCATACTAGTAGAAATTGGTATTAAATTTCAAATTTTATTGGTTAGAGGTTAAACGTACTTTGGCTCCCCCAAAGTCATAATCCTGGATCCGTCCCTGACTGTGGGATGTCACCGGCCAAAAGTAAAGGCCACCGGCCAAGAGGAACTGGTCATCGACCATTTGTAGGGACCTGGGCCAACAATGCATGGCCGACCGGCGCTAAAGATGGCCGACCAGCCATCTCTTCCTGCAGAATCCTGTTTTGCTGCAACAGAGGACAGACAGAGCATGGCAATGCATTTTCAAGGCAATGTTTGCACCACCACCCTCCTTATCATGTTTGAGACTCAAAGGAGTTTGGTTCTCGACCCTCGCACCAATCACGATTTCAATGCATGATGGCCAAAGGAGCCAGGTGCATTTTAATGTCAAATGCAATGCACAAAAATCACATAAAGGATCCCCAACGTCTACCATGGTTTATCAAGAGGCAAGAGATGCATGCTTAATGCTATGCAGCTTAGGCATGCAACCAAGCTAATGCAACATGGGCATGCAAACAAGCAATGTGCAATAGGCATGCAACCTAAACAAATAAGCATGCAAGACATGTAACAACAATGCCAATGACAAACATGCAACAACATGTGAGACAAATATGTGACAACATGTTAAGCGACCAAAAAAAGAGAATGCATGCCAAATGCATTACAACTTCTGCATGCAACAACATGTCATGGACTAAGTACACAGCAAGGCACAATTGAACTAGCATGCTACAACATGCAATTTACCAAATATGCAACAAGTATGTGACGACATACAAGGCAAGCATGCAACAACGTGCGGGAATGGTCTTAAACCAAAATGGACAGCTCTCAAATAGGTCCAAATCAGCGGCCAAAATGATGGAATAAAGGCATGAAATACACATACGAACATGCATGCTTAATGGCCTAACACCTAAGCATAGGAGAGCAACTTTAAAGATCACTTAAAAAAGGACAAACATGGGCATGCAACATACATTGTAAGCTCTGAAAATTTATGAGGAATGATGCCAAATCAACCAAACAATGTAAGCAAAGCTAGCAAGAAAGCCTAAAGCTTAAGGCAAGCCAAGGGACTCAAACCAAGGCTACATGAAGCAAGCCCCAAAGGGCCAAGGCGCCAAAAACAGTCCCAAGGCAGGTCAAAGTGAGTCTAAAACATGCAAGGAATGAGGCCAAAACATGTTAGAACACAATGCCAAAAACAAGAGGCATGCAAGGCCACAAAAGAGGTATTATGCAACACCTATCAAAACCAAACATGGTATGATTTAGACAACCAAAATCAAATTTATGACATGTTAAAACAAACCCAAAAACCCACCTAGATGGCGTCTAAATGACCTAAGCATAGGGGCATGCACAATGACCCGATCATGTAACATAAGACACCAACTCTTCAAGACATTGAAAGAATGACAAATGCAAGCATACACGCATGAAATATGGACTGAAATAACATGACAAATGATTCCAAATCACTGAAATGGCCCAAGTAAAGCAAGCTAGTGACTTAAGCACCCAAAGCTAACAAGCTAGATTGTATGGTAGCTATACAAAACAATGCAAGCATGACCAAAACAATAAAAAATAGAGCTCAAGCATGTTAAAACAAGGCTAGAAGCTTCATGAAGTTAAGCCAAAATCATGCTAAAAAGACATGTTACAACATAGTGCATGTTAAGGCAAATCATGAGATTAGAAGGCAAGTATACAAAGCATGCATGGTATGTCTAAACCAAGTCAAAACAGTGCTATATCATGGCAAAACAAAGCCTAACATATACTAAAATCAAGCTAAAACAAGCTAGGCATACAAGCCACCAACATAAGCCATTTATGCAAACATTCAAGACAACAAAGAGAGGGGATGACCCTCTCCTATTTGGGACACCAAAACCACCTCTCTACCACTAAAAATCTTCTGGATTTCAGTGGTAGAGAGGCCATGCAAAGCTAATAACAAAGGCCAAAATGGATGGCCAAAAACAAGGCCTTGGAGGGGGAGAACAACCCCTAACCTCAAAATGACCTTAAACAAAGTCTAAAGTAAGAAAAATCAGAACTTTTATCAGTTATAAACTAAGCTCAAAACAATAAGCAAGAAGGGTTAAAAGCTTAAGCAAGAAAGGAGTATCTAAAGCAAGGAACTCACCCTTGTAGAACCTCTTCAAGAATAAAGCTCCAGCAAGTTTTCTGAGTTCAAACCAACCCAAGAACACTGAAATCAACCTCCTAGCACCTCATCAACCAAGGATGGTGTTCTAGTGTGTGTTTGTGTACCATAGTAAGACAATACTACTATTTTGAGCACAAAACAAGGCTAAACAAGGAAGTATAGATACAATCCTATATCTATCCTCTCAAGAACAAATTTTTCTGAACCTTGAAGGAGGGAGGAGGGGCTCTCTCTTTATAGAGGTTCAAATTCTAAGGCTTTCAAGAGAAGCCAAGCAAAGAGCAAATCCCTCCATACACGTGTATGGAGGGGGTGAATTGCAGATACGAGTTACACCAGCTGGCAAAAAATATCTGTATAAAGCAGATGAACAGGGCTCAACCACCAAAAATGGCCGATCGACCAACACAAGTGCCGACCGACCAAATATAGTACCGACCGGGCAACACTCTTGGCCGGTGGCAAGAGAAAGGGGCCAATGGCCTCATGCCATGGCCGGTGGGTTGAGAGGATGGAAAACAAGCCACCCTCTTCCCTTAGAAGCAAAAACACAAGTGTTGGGTCCATGACCAAGCACAAAATAGACAAGTTGAGCGATCTTGAGGCAAGGCGCATAGTCGAGACCTCTGAGAACTCAAAACAAACACGAGCATGGATGATCATCGAGTGTTCAAACGATGACGTCCAAGTCTTGAGGACGGTCAAAAATGGGGTGTCTACAGCTACTAACTATTTAGTCACTAAAAATATTTAACTCCATTTTCGGATACCAATTGTTTAGTCGCCAAAAACATCGTTTTATTTATTTATTCATTTTTGTATTTTAATTAAGTTGTCCACAACCGATATGTATCCCATGCAACATGTAACAAGTATAAAAACAAAACAATACGTATATATTATCATCCATTCCACAACACGTATTTCACTTACAACCATCTAAAAAAAAAAGAATAACTTATAATGTCAAATTCTATAAAACCAAGTACATATTCCAATTGGAAATAATAATTTCATACATAACAAATATGCATACAAAAACAATTTCCTCCGTACACAAAAATATATTTACTACTATGCGAAATAGCCATTTGGCATGGTACAAATTACCATGGTAATCTGTACCATGACAAAAGGTAATCTATATACCACAACAATAAATATTTGTTTGAAGTCAAAAGTATTCTGTACCCCACCAAAAATTATATGTACGATTCATCCAAATTCTACACAAAAAGTAGAGGACGACAAAAAAGCGAGATTATTCAAAAGTCTAAATTATCCTCCATACACAAAAATGGAAGATCCACATGCTTAAGACAAAAGCCATCCACAAAACAAAAGTTACACTTATTAGTTCCTTATTGCATTTGAACATAATTTCTATGCCAAAAAAGTTATTAGATCTCAGAAGGATTTTTTTTCCCTTTTTTTTGGTAGGCGTAGTTTCATCCTCGCAATTATAATATTTTGAAAATGAAATTAACATTATTGAAATGTTAGGAACCTAAATAATGCAAAGTGCAGAGTAAAAGTCCAATTAACTCCTAAAAATGACAATCAACGAACGTTGTGCAACATATTCAAGATTAATGACAAAAAATTCTTTCTAAAATACATAAAATACATGGCAATGCTTATTTGTCAAACCAAAAGATGATTAAAGGTCAACATTAAGGTTAAGTCGGCCTATAGATCAAGTATGTTTCTCTTGCTTTGGTTCTTTAGGACCCTTTTTGGTTGTGGCATTTAGCAGAAATGTCATGTTGTTGAGTAAATATTTCAATGTACTGAGAAATCATTGAAATGGTTTTGCCTATTGCATACAATCTGCGACAATTAAAAAATGTAGCCATTGATTAGTCAATCCAAACCACCTGATCAAATCAATCAAGGTACCTAGAATCTTATAAATGGATACATCTACATGATCATTCTCCTCAGTCACTATGTCCATCCATCCCATGTACCCTGAAGAACCCAGATCTCTTAAAAATAAATCTTGAAGGGATGTGTTTGGTGATAATAATTTTGTGTGTTTTGTTTTGTATTCGATTCTATGTCTTTAGACTTCTTGTTAATTTAATAGTAAGTTTCAAGACATAGATTTGACTACATAACCAACACCATCAAAATAGATGGAACAACAATTTGAGTGAAACTATTTTTGTATGGCTAGAGATCATTGAAATGTTTCAATGTATTGAGAGATCATTGATGTGGTTTGGGGTCGCTTGCATTTTCGCCAACGTCTTTTTTCAACTAAGTTCAAGGCATTTTTCACTCCAACTCCCAACTTACATGTGCTAATTACATCCTGTCTATCCCCACAGGTCCTATTTGTCATGGTGAAGTTACCCGTGACATCCATAGAGTGGTTTAGAGGCTACTTTGCATTTTTGCCCCCAGAACGGCCTCTTTCGACTCAGTTTAAGGCGCTTTTCACTCCAACTCCCAACCTACGTGGGCTAATTACATCCCGTATGTCCCCACAGATCCTATTTGTCACGAGGAAACTACCCGTGACATCCATAGAGTGATTCGGAGGCTACTTTGCATTTTCACCGTCCGAATGGCCTTATTCGACTAAGTTTAAGGTGTTTTTCACTCCAACTCCCAACCTACGTGTGCTAATTACATCTTGTCTGTCCCCACAGGTTCTATTTGTCACGAGGAAGCTACTCGTGACATCCATAGAATGGTTCGGGGTATAGCGACCCAGGTTTTTACCCCGATTTTCGTTGTGTTCCGGACTCGGATTCCATGATTGTATACTGTTGTCTATGTCTTGTTTCCTTCCTTTAACTCTTTGTATTTGAATTTTGGATTATGTTGGGCGTGTTTGGGACAGGTTGGTTGTTAGTTGGTCTAGAATGTTGTTGCCCAAATTTTGGCTTTTTCGCTCGGGCGAGGCTTCTTACGCTCGAGCGAGCCTTGTGTAATCTGTTTCTTCGCTCGAGCGAGGCTTCTTGCGCTCAAGCGAGCCTTGTGAAATTGTATCTTCGCTTGAGCGTGACTTTTTGCGCACGAGCGTGCGCCTGCGTTGGTGGCAGACTTGAAGCTTTGCATTCTACGCTCGAGCGACGTTTCTTGCCCTTGAGCGAGGAGACCTTTTTGTGTCTGGTCGCTCGAGTGAGCTTAGTGTATATCAGTTTCTAGCAGCGTTGTTTTGCTTCATTTTTTGATTTCCTTTTCACTCAAAACCCCCAAATCTACAGCTTCTCTCTCTAGAAGCCACCATCTCTCTTTGATTTCTCCAAATCCATTGGGATTTAGGCCTAAGTTCTTTACCAAAGTTGGTTATCTCCTTGAGGGCTTCGTTGTGTGCGGTGGAGATTGAGTTTTGACACTGTAAATTTTGGGGTTTCATCTCAATCTTCCTTCAAAACCTGAGGTAGAGATTTTCTTTGAGTTATATATATATATATATTTTTGCAAGATCTAGATGATTTTCGAAATCATCCTTTGTTAAGTTTGAAAAATTATTGTTGATTCAAGAAGATGAGTAATTTTTGAAAATGTGTTTATCTTCTAGTTCCTTTAAAATAGAAATTTAGAGTTTGGACTATATTGATTGAAGAAAGACAATTTTGTTGAGATTCCTTCAAATATTTTTGGGGATGAGTGGTTTTGGGTAAGAAAACCTAGAAATTGGGGGTTTTTAGAAAGATGTTGAAAATCTTTGGAATATGTTGTTATATTTATTTTGTGTGCTAAAATAAACAATGTTAGAAAATTTGTTTGTTTATTTATTTACAGATAAATGATGTTTTCATGGAATATGGGAATTGTTGAGATTGCTTGAAATGTGGGAATTATGTTATACCTTGGATGAATTGAAATAAATGTACTTATTCATCTTGCGAAATTGTATTGAAAGGAGAAATGAAAATTTTGATCACAATGGAAATATTGTGTGGAAGAATTGAAAATGGATAAAATGTTGCATCACATTAATTGATACATTGGCATATTAATTCATTGATAATGAAGAGCTTTGAAATTTGATTTGAAAACTTTGCATTGAGTAAAGAATATTGAGAAACATGTTTTCATGAATTGGTTTTGGGTTGAATACAGTGGTAAGTCTTGAAAGGTAATGTAGATGATCGAGACTTCCAGTTAATACTGGTAAAAATGACAGATTATGGGTGTCGAGCTCTCTAGTTGATACTGGTAAAAATGACAAATTGGTAATACTTATATAGTCTACTTGCAGACATAGACCTAGGGACTACCAGAGTTGTATTTGCCGCCCCTTGAGTTAAATTGTTAAGCTTTGAATAATGGAAATTGCATAGCATCATTGTGCATGATGGTTTTCAAAAGATGAATATGTAAATTATTTACAAAAAGGCATAGCATGTCATATGCATTCATCTCTTGATATATGTATAAAATGTATATACTTTGAAGGATTTTCCTACTGGGCTTTATGTTCACCCTACGAGATTTTTGTTCAAGAAAAGACGTGGTGAATCTGCCTAACTGAGGGCGTGGAAATGTGTATGTTGAGAGCACAAGTTTCTCATTTGCTGTGATTCTATTTGTAAGCCAAGGGCTTTGTATGAGTGTGTTGAATAACCTTTTTGTGTAACCGGGCTTAAACCTTGGAAACTTGTAAACCCTTGGGGGTGTTTCATTTGTTTATTTACTTGTTGTTGGAATTAATGTATTATAGCATGAGTAACTAAAATGCAGAGGATTGACTATCACAATTTCACGTGTAGAGACTAAAGTGGGATTTGGCACAAAAAAATGCAGGGGGGTTGGCTGTCATGTAGGGGTCAAAGTGAGACTCAGTGCAAAATGCAGGGGTGCAAAGTGTAAGACTGCAAAGTGTAATTCATCTTTTTGTTTTTCTTTTTTTTTTTTTAAAGGGAAGGAGAAACATAAGTTGCATTGCAAAATAAGTAAGACTCAAATTTAGGTGGTGCTTGATAATTTAATTTAATATTTAAAATTGTATATTTATTAATTCGTTTGATAATTATAATTCGTAAGGAAATGTTATGGTATAAACCCTTCTAAGGGTGTGTATCATAGGCGCCCTATCATAAATTGACATAATTTTATCACAAAATTTCATAACATCAATCATAAAATGCATAACCTCGCCACAAAATAGCATAACAAAATGTCTAAAATTTTATGATTCATGTAACAAAAGTTTTTGGCTTGGTTACTCAATTTTTTTTATGCCACTTTGTGACGAAGTTACGCATTTTGTGATTGATGTAACAAATTTTTTTGATAAAATTACGTCAATTTGTGGTATAGTGCATATGGTACACACTCCTCCAAAGGTGTGTACCATAGGATTTCCCTAATTAATATTACTTATTTTTTAAGTGATTCTTAACATGTAAACTAAAAAATTTAAAAATTTAAGTAATAAAAACTTACTTGATTTTGAGGTGGCAATCAAAATCAGAGGATCAGAGGATCCCTTTTTCAGGTGGCAATCAGAGGATCAGGAACGTCCTTTTGGATCCAAGAGTATTTCCAAACCACTTTACCACAACAGACAATGTCTATAAATGAGATTTAGACAGAATAGGAATATGTATTAGAGACACAATCGAAACCCAACTATAACAGAAGTTTAGATTTAGGGTCTTCAAATCAAAGAGAGAATTAGATAGAATAGAAACAAACTTGAGCTTTGGTAGTATATTCTTGGACAAATTCAACTGGAGGGGCTCTTTGCTCACAAACCTATGGTGGAGACACGGAGAACGATGGTTTGTGAGGAAGATGTCAAGAGAGAGATGTGGGTGGGGGTTGCGGTGTTTGAAATTTGAAATCGAGAAGAGGAGGATGAGATGAATAGAGTATAATACAAAATATAAAATTAAAAAAATAAAAATAAAAGAAGAAATCAAAGAAAAGGTAGGTTTGATCTCAACCGTTTATTTCTAGTATAATATTTATCAGCCCTTCATCTAAATATGCCAGCTTGGACACATGTCTCATCCCAATTAATAAAGAAAATCTCAACCCAATTATTGTCAACATTAACTCATTTAATTGAAAAAATAAAACCAAAAAAAGAACAAAGAACAAAATACAACACATAATTTATTATTATTATTTTTCTTTAGATTCTTAATGTTAACATTAACTGATGTTTTAGAGGAAAATCCTACATGGGAAATTCATTCATTCTTTCATTTTTGATATTCATTACTTCACTTCTTTATAGTCCACTTCATCCCAATATCACTTCTTTAACATTAGCTCTCAATAGTCCACTTCTTTATTGTTTGGCATGTTATATGATGCACTCATTTAATTGAAAAAATAAAACCAAAAAAAGAACTAAGAACTAAGAACAAAGAACAAAGCATAACACATTTTTTTTTTTTTAAATGTTAACAGTAACTTACATTTTTGAGGAAAATCCTACATGGGAAATTCATTCATTCTTTCATTTTTGATATTCATTACTTCACTTCTTTATAGCCCACTTCTTTATGATCCACTTCATCCCAATATCACTTCTTTAACATTAGCTCTCAATAGTCCACTTCTTTATTGTTTGGCATATTATATGATGCACTCATTTAATTGAAAAAACGAAAACAAAAAGAGAACTAAGAACAAAGAACAAAACACAACACATAATTTTTTATTTTTTATTTTTTGCTTTAGATTCTTAATGTTAACATTAGCTCTGTATGGATTTGTTAACTGATGTTTTTGAGAAAAATCCTACATGGGAAATTCATTTATTCTTTCATTTTTGATATTTATCACTTCTTTAACATGATGCATGTCTGGGATATGGAACCCAGCTATGAACTGAAAAGGAGGGAAAAAAACAGAGCTATGAACTGAAAAAAAAAAAAAAAAAAAACAGGGGTAAAATAAATGAATGGAATAAGAAAAAGAAAGTGGAGAGATAAGAGTGCCTTACCTGGTGATGGTGGAGAAAAAATGAAAAGGAATGCAAAGAGTTTTGTGGAGCTTTGTTCTTCCTTCAGGAATGCAAAGAGCTTTTTGGAGCTTTGTTCTTCCTTCGATGGTGATTCACTTCCTCTCCTTCGATTGTAAGCTTCTTTCACAGTGATAGGTAAAGTGCAAAGGTGGGTTGGTAAGAGTTGTTAGGTAAAGATATCAAGACCCTTGAATTTTATTTCTAGACAAATCTAGACCATTGAAGATAGTTTGTGAGAGAGATATTTGTGAAAGTAAATCTGAACCATTGTTTTTAAATCTAGATAGATCTGAATCATTAATTTGAAAAACATTTTCAAACTAACCCTTCAATTGTTATATAGATATAAAGGAAACATGAGCATATTCATATAACTTAATTGCATTCTGAACAACCAGTGAGCTATGCATATAAAATATATAATAGACCACTATTGTTGTCACGACCCCATTCCGCCCCTAGTAGAATGGTGCCATGATGGCCAGTAATTCGAGATTACCAAAGGCCACTTGCAAGATTACACACTCGAATCAGAGTAAACATATGGGGCTTACAAAGGCGAAAGCAATAAATAAAAGCTAAGTAGTCCATAAGAGCAGTGCTTAAGTTAAATGAAATGACATGCATCTTACAATAGCTTATATACAACAAAATGGAGTACAAAAATTACATCTTGACCAAAAGGCTTCTCAGCCATCAAATACAAAATACAAGGAAATAACTAAGAAGCATGATCTTCAAGATGTTGTAAAACACGAATCCAAAAACACATCGGCAAACACATCTAGGCGTCGCCGCCGCCCTTCTCATCACCTACATATATATAAAGAGGGTGAGCTTGGATACTCAGTGAATGGTATAAATAATAAAGGGGTTTACATGAATGATATCCGAGATCTTTTAACAAAACAATACATGGAATAAATCAAGTTCCTCTATCAAATCTTTCAAAGCTTCAAGGGCTACTTACTAACATCAATATAGTACAAGAGATGACATTCCGGACAAACAAACTCACGCGGTAAAACCGTCAGTGGCAAGGCAAGACAAGAGAGATCTCTAAACAATGGTGTCGTTGCATTATAGTCCCCGGACACTAAGGACTTGTGCTACAAATGCTTATAGTCCCCTAGCACATACGGACTTCCCGAGAATGTCATCAAACAAGATATAGTACTTATTGCAAGTAGGAATAATCATTCATGCTTGTAAATAATTTCCGAACAAGGCAAAACAAGGTTTTATCAAAGCTTTATAGCATATCTTTTTTAAAATACCACTCACTTATTTCTTCAAACGTCGGGGTCAAGGCAAGTCCAAGTCCTACAAACACATGGCAGAAATCTGTTGAATGCACTTCCAAATAAGTTTCACATGCATGCAGATGATCTCGGCATTCCTCAGATGCTAAGTCAAATCAAAATAAAACACTGTCTCCCATCTCGGGAAAACATGCTGGGCACCAACCAAGTCTTGGCCGAGGTCCCACACCTTCTCGCCGAGGTGTGGTCCCGAGGGCCACTTTCAAGGAAATGAAGTCGGGAAAAATCTAGGCTTTCCCCTCTGCTCAGGAACATGAAGAACATGAAGAAGATGAATGCAAAGATCATAACTTGTTATCACAAAATCTGAGATTCCAGGCTATGAGTTCGAAAACATGAACTTGGGTACCCATACTAGAAGATCTTTGGGAAAACAAACACAAAAGCATGGATTTTAATGTAAGCTTTCGGATCAAACAAAGCTTTTCTTCAAGAACTCATGAACACTAACTTTCTCTTTCTAAAACCAACTTTAAATCAATGCATGGCATGCAGAACAGATTCAATCATGCAATGCAGCTAGGTGATCAATAAGAACAGCAAGAGTAGATTAAGATTCTAACCTCAACACTCGAATCTAACGGTTTGAACTCTAAGGATCAAGCTCGCTATCTACTCTCTCACTCTAAAACTCCTCCTTCTCCTTCTAGAGCTTCTCTCTCCTCAAGAACAAAGATGTGATACAAAATGATACATTTCTAGGCTTGCCGGCTGACTTAACACTCAGCCCGGACACGTGGCAACGGTTGGTTGGCTCTACTTAAAAAGGTGACTGATTGAAAAGACAAGACTATGACAAAGCGTGTTCAACAAGCTAGGCGGCAAGGGACTCCGGCAAGTAATGACATCGGCCAATAACAAGACTTCGGCAGCAAAGGGACAATGACCTCGGCTAGAAAGGTCAACACTTGGCCCAGCTGTGCCACACCTCGGCCTAGATGTGCCACACCTCGGTCTAGGTCGTACCAGTCAAGGGCAAGATCACTGGGGTTCAAGGGCAACATCTCGGCCCAGATAGTACACATCTCGGCCTTGGTGATGAACACCTCGGCCTAGATAATGATATCTCGGCCAATATGTCAGGGTGCGGATGGAGGTCAACCAAAGAAATCCCAAGATAGTTCTAAGTATAAGAGTATCAAAGGAGCGACGTAGGCTCAAAATAACCTCAGCTGAAACACACACACACCAAAGGAACATAGCATTCAAGTAACACTTATTCAAGACAAGTCAAGATTTGAAATGCAAGTTTAACAGAGCAAAATCATATAAAATGCATATGAGTACGGTTAGGGTAGTGTGAGGGTCATTACAATTGTACAAACAGTGCACACAATGAATAGTAGCATGCATAAATTTTGATTTCGAGAATTTCAAGAAAGTGTAGAACCATATTACTACCAAACATCATGGATAAATTTTCACTAATTAAACCAGTGAGCCTTCATGCTATAATTCCAAGTGATGTAACACGTTCCTTATTTTATTTATTTATTTTCCAAGTACTAGACGCAAAGCCGAATCATCATACAATAGAGAAAAATAATCTAACAAATCATAAAGTTGAATATTATAAAGTTTTTCATATGATTAAATATATAATCATGTAAAAACTCCATCTAGGAATATGTAGATTTGTACTAATCAAGTTGAATATGTGTTTTATTCGAAATAAGAGTGCAAAATATATAATGGATATCCTCCAAACCAAACATTTGAACCGTTTAACTAAATAGATGGAGTTTTGAATGTCAAGAAAAAGCAATCAAATCATTGCAAATAGTACTAGTCGACAAGATACAAACAAATAACAAAAGCACACTGGATGGATGATGTGTAGATTGGTCAATCCGCAGACCCCTGAAGGGTGCCTCCCCCGACGGGCGCGTTCCCATTTGAAACTTCAAAAAAAAAAATTTATTTTTTTTTGGCTCAATCACGGACTGCCACCTCACTGGGGGTCGACCCCCAGTGGGGGTCCGAAGCAATTTTCGTAGATTGGTGTTGGGCAGTCGGGTTTGAAAATAAAATTGTAATTAAGTGATTGTTTGGGATGATCTATATAAGTTTATTTTTTAACTTCTTAACTAAAAAGTAGAGAAAAAAAGATGTATGTTTAGGAATTTTTTTGGACTTTTTACGAAAAAATGTGTAATAAAATATTGTAGTAAATATTAAAATTACTGAATTGTCCTTCCTGACACAGTCAGCAACACTGTGCTGACTTTCCATGCATTTCAATTTTTTTTTTGTTGACCCGACAGATTTCCCGCCAAAATAAGATGAATAGTATGAATTTTTTTGCTTTTTCAATAACTTTTTAGCTTTTGTAAGTGATACCAAACCAGTCCTTGTGGATAGTGAATGGATAAATTTGTTATCTATAACCAAACCATGGTTTAGGCAGTTTCAATTTGGGACATATTGGTACACCCGGTGGGTGTCGACCCAATGGCGATGGGCGCCCACTGTCGATTTTCTTTTTTTTTTTTTATTTCAGTCCAATCACCCAGTGACACGTGGCACTGGGTGTAAAGAATACTGGGGGTATAAGGCATTTTGCTTCAATTTGTTAGTTGATTGAAGAAATTTTTTTAAATAATTATCAAGTATTTACATAATATATAATATTAATTTACAACTAATTCCACATATGAGATCTCTCTCATACTGATTTTTACTTCGATTTTTCATTAGAGGTAATATATATGTGTACTAACTGATTATAAATTTCAAACTATGGATAAAATTAACCCGTAATTAGGGACAAATCGGTGCAGATTACTTATTTTTAGCTAATTGAGCCATATTTTGTACAGTCCTAGTAGAGACCCTGTTGAAGAAACGCCAAAACATTCTCCAAAGGTGGTTTGGTAGTACTTATAAGTCAATTTGTTTAGTTTATTTGTCATTAAAAAAGTTAACTAATAATGTTTGGTTACAATTTTAAATTATAACTTACTAGTATAATATCCGTGTTATGGGCTAAAATAAATAATTAAAAATTATTTTTGAAATTAAACAATAACAAAAACTTTGTTTTTATAATATAAAAAATGAGTTAGCATTAGTTAGATTCCATACAAAAATTATATATACGATAAAATATAAATATATTTCTTGATGAATTTTGTAATTTTAATTTATTTATGTCAGAGTTCATCTGATGTATAGTACATAATATTTGTTAATTTACCAATTACTTCATTATCTATTTTGTGAAATTCAATCACCTTGTCTATTTTGTAAAATTTAATCAATCAAAATTACTTTAAACTAAAAAATAAAAATGAAGAGAGAGTATCATTGACTTCAATTTTTGAACCACTCGTCAAATAAGACTTGATCTCACCATGCAAAAGTTCCCTCAGCATCGGCTAACCATTCACTCTTTTCCTAAAACCAAAGCCAATTCAACATTTTGCTGACTCTAAAGCCATTTTCTTGATTTGATCTAAAAGCATTTTTAATTTTTAATTTTTTTATATAATTTTAATTGTTTTATATTAAAAAAATTAAAAACTAATATGTTAAACACATATAATAGACTAAATTTGTATATAAAACAACTTAGCTAAGTTAGCTCATAGGTCTACATTTTTTATTGTGTAATTGATTTAAATTATGCCAAACCATTTTAATCTCGTGACCTAAGCTCAAATATTTGTACGGTTGGATAGCTTAGATTAGAATGATTGACTCACTTATTGTTAGCATAATTCACATTTAAAGTAAAGGGTAATTTGTGAATTATATGCGAATATATATATATATTTTTATATGTTAATAAATTTATGCATAATTCATATTTTAAATAATAATTTTTCAAATTTTTAAGACTTATAAACTCAAAAGAATGGCATGATGCATTATAAATGTGTATGACATAAGCTCAACAATAAAAATATTTTTATTTAAAAAATTATAAATAATTAATTAGTTCTTCTAATAATATTATATCATATTTTTTTAAATTAAAATTTTTTATTTATTTAAATATTTGTAGGTAAAGTGTAGGAGTGTGCAAATAAACCACTTAAATCGCGTTGATCCAAACCAACTTAAATCGATCAATGTAGTTTGAGAAGGTGAATGGGATAATATTGGTTGCCCACGTTAAATGATAAAACTCAACTCTTGGCTCAACTCTTGGTTAGGAGCTATGTTTAGGAATGGCAGTGGGCCAAGGCGGGGTCGGGGATCGCACTCCCTGTCCCCGATCCCCGATGGTGGAAATACCTTTGTCCCTGACCTCGATCCCCGACGGAAAACCTGTCATCGCCCCCACCATCGCCCCCAACGGGGATCGGGTTTGCCCAACCTCGAAAAGTCCCCCGCCAAAAAAAAAAAAATTCAGCATCAGATCAGATATTCAATAACAGATTTAACAACAGTAGATTTAATATTCAACAACAAATTTAATACTCATGAACAACAACAGATTTAACATATTATACATATTCAGCTCCAGATCTGAGGATCATCAACAACAACACACCAGATTCGTCTCTTCAACAGATTCAAGAGAAATGACGAAACCCTAGCATACACCCGATTCATCTCTTCATTCCTCAACTCGGATCTTGGCACCGTGACCATAACTTCTAGATCTCAAGAACAAAATCAAAACCAAAAAGGAGAGAGAGAGAGAGAGAGAGAGAGAGAGAGAGAGAGAGAGAGAGAAGGACATACCATGAGACAGAAGAGAGGAGAAGTCGCTTGGTGACGTGAGGGAGGAGTGACGATGACAAAAAGAGGAGGAGATGTCGAAACTGACGCAGTGAGCACCGCAACTTAGAGAGAGAAAGACAGAGAGAGAGAGAGAGGTGGTAGGGAAAGAGTCTGAGTCTCAAAAGTAACCTAAACATATATCTATATATATATGCGGGATATATGTTTGGGGATTATACGGGGATTACTCGGGCCGGGGCCGGGAGAACCTATCCCTGTCCGCAGCCCGAAAATCATTGGGAATTTAATTTTTAATACCATCCCTGGCCCTATGGAGATAATTTTCGGGGAAAACGCGTTCTAATCGGGATCAAGGGATCGAGTCCCCGTCGGGCTGGGTTTAAATTGCCATCCCTATCTATGTTAGATGATTTTGTTGGGTTAACTTAATCTATGATTTGACTGAATTTTCTTGGACCTGGCATGTCATTCGACTCATAGTTAACAATGAGGAATAAAGTGTCGCTAGAACCAGAAGAGTATTGGGGATCGAATTTTTTTTTTCTCAAAAATAAAAATTTAGTTGTAAAAAATATTGGAGGAATTCGGAAGAAGAGTCTCTAAAAGGTTATTCTATAAAGTAAAAAAAAAGACTTCTAGCAACAATATTTTGAAAATGTTGTTAATAAATGTATTTTTAGAGACAATAATTCGGTCCCAAAAATGTTTATTTTTACACACAAAATTTGGCTTCAAAAGAACAGTAATTCATCACTAAAAATACAAAATTAACACATTTGACAACAAAATTATTTCGATCCTAAAAATGAACTGTTCCTAAATTTTTGTCTCTAAAACCTTTATAGTGTGTAATTACGATTTATCATAATGTTAATTTTATAATCTACCAATATAGAATTTTTTTTATTATATTCTTAATAAGTTATGAATAATTCAAATTTTAATTTTTCAATCCCTTTTATAAGTTGTAAAAAAAAAAAAAAACGAACAAACAAAAGAGTAAACCTTGTATGGTCTGAAATAGTCTCCACGAGTATGGTTTGATCGATTCAGTTATTCAGTTCTGTTACTCCGATCACACTTGTTTCATTCGTCGTAATTCCAATCAAATTTGTTTCATTCGTTGGAATTCAATACATGTAAAGACTGAAGATTAGAGGATAAATCTTCTTAGGCTAACACAAGAATCAACTCTTAACTAGATCAAAGTAATGGATCTTGATGTCTTCCATAGATATTTACCAACCAAAGTGAGTAGTTCAAAAACCCTAAGTTAGATAAGTGAAGAACATCATTTTTAAGCTTGATACCAAACAATTGGAGTAAGATTTAGGGTACTTTAGTTAGGTTACACATGCCTTGTTCCCTAATCCTTGAATCTCCTTAGCAAAAATCTTTAATTTCGAAGCCCTAGTTGCTCTTCTCTTCCTCTCTCTTCTTTTTCTTCTCTAAGTCTCCTCCGGGAGATATTTTATATTTGTTTTTCATGCTAAGTGTTGCCTTATATCTCTTATATCTAAGGCTTTTATAAGGCTAGCCCAATTAAATCACTTTAATTCATTACGAATGAAATTTTTACGAAAATATATATTATGTCCTAAAAATCATGCTAATCATAAATGTAAGTCAATTTCGGGTTATCGCGCCTCTAAGGCTTTCAATTTCTAATCCAAACATCTCAATTTTAACAGATTTTCTCCAATAACTGACAGATATAAAATCATAATTAAATAATTCATGTATGTAAGCACAACTCCATATGGAATTTCACATCAAGCAGGTAATTACTCATATAACGAAAGATGTAAAGCATATAAGAGGGTTAGGTTATTACACTCTCCCCCCCTTAAATAAGTGTGGTCCCTCAAACTTGTTTTACCTTAAGTTGAATATAATTCTGGATACCTTTGTCTCATTTTCTCTTCTCTCTCCCACGTAGCTTCTTTTCCATAATGTTCTTGCCATTCCACTTTCACCATAGGGATTACTTTGCTTCGTAGTTGTTTCATCTGTCAGTCTAAAATCTGAATTGGTTTCTCTTCTTAAATCAAATTATCATCCAAGGTAATTTGTTGATAGTCTATAATATGGGAGGGGTCTTCAAGATAACCCGTAACATTGATACATGAAACACGTTATCCACTTGCTCCATGTTTGGCGAAGAGAAACACGATAGGCTACGGACCTATTCTTTTTGGAATGGACCAATATATCGGGGTGCTAACTTACCATTTTTTCCAAATCTTGAGTGCCCCTTTATTGGTGTGACTTTTACAAAAACGTGATTACCCACTTCGAATTCTAAATCCCTTTGCCGGTGGTCTGCATAACTCTTTTGTCTACTATGTGCGGTCTTCAACCTTTCTTGGATAGTTTTATTTTTCTCTGTTGTCAATTGAACAATTTCGGGTCCAAACAACGATTTATCACCGACTTTGGCCCAGCACACGAGAGAGCGACATTTTCTTCCATATAAAGCTTCATAGGGTGCCATTCCTATGCTTGAGTGGTAATTATTGTTGTATGCAAACTCCGCCAACGGTAGATAAGTTTCCCAACTTCTTTTGAAGTCTAAAGCACACATCCGAATCATATCTTCTAATGTTTGTATGGTTCTCTCGGATTGACCATCTATTTGAGGGTGGAAGGTCGTACTGAATCTCAATTCTGTTCCTATAGCATCCTGCAAACTTTGCCAAAATCTTCATACAAACTTTGGATCTCTGTCGGACACGATTGAAACTGGAACACAATATAGTTGCACAATTTCATCCACATATATGGTAGCTAGTTTATCTGCATTGTATTGAGTCTTTACAGGTAAAAAATGAGCTGACTTAGTTAGTCTATCAACAATAACCTATATGGAATTTATACCTCGAGAAGTTCGCGATAAACCCATAATAAAATCCATAGTCCAATGTTCCCACTTCCATTCTGGAATTGGAAGGGGTTGAAGCAAACCCGCCGGTCTTTGGTGCTCCACTTTTACTTGCTGACATCGACAAATTTTGAGACAAATTTCGCAATTTCCTTTTCATACTAGGCCACCAAAAATTCTATTTCAGATCTTGGTACATTTTCGTGTTACCGGGATGCATCGCAAATTTGGAATTATGTGCTTCCTCCATAATTCTTCTCTTGATTTCTAGCACATTTGGAACCCATAATCTGCTTTGAAATTTCAGCACTGAATTTTCAATAATGAACCCGGACTTTGGCTTTGTTCCCATTTCATCACAAATTTTCTATAGAAACTCATCTTCTAGTTGTCGGCGAGTGATTTCTTCAATAAATGTCGGTTGAGCTGACATCGCTGCCATTATTACATTTATTCCATATGTCACAATTTCCATATTCATTCTTTCTAGATCAAGTAGTAGTTCCCTCTGCCTCGTGAGTAAACTCGCTAAATTCCCCGTACCTTTTTAGCTAAGGGCATCTGCAATGATATTGGCTTTCCCGGGGTGGTAATGGATTTGTAGGTCATAGTCCTTGATAAGCTCTAAACATCGTCTTTGTCACATATTCAACTCCTTTTGGATAAAGAAGTACTTGAGGCTTTTATGATTGGTATAGACTTCATATGTAGTACCATACAAATAAAGCCGCCATATTTTTAAAGCAAAGACTACTATAGCTAGCTCAAGATCGTGTGTGGGATAATTCTTTTCATGGGGTTTAAGTTGGTGAGAGGCATATACGATGACCCTTTCATTCTGCATAAGTACACAGTCCAACCCTTTGTAAGAAGCGTCACTATAAATCACAAATCCCTCGGTACCAGATGCTAAGGCAAGGACAAGTATTATAGTTAACCTTGTTTTCAACTCCTGAAAGACAGCTTCCCGTTGTTCTGACCATTCAAACAAAACACCCTTCTGGGTCAACTAGGTAAATGGCACATCAATTTTCAAAAAGTCTTTAACAAACCTCCAGTAGTACCTGGCTAACCCCAAGAAGCTACGCACCTCAGTTACATTAGTAGGAGTTGGCCAATTAACAATAGTTTCTATTTTGTGTGGGTCGACAGAAACACCCTCCTTCATTATGACATGTCCCAAAAATCCCACTTCATGTAACCAAAATTCACAATTCTTCAATTTTGCATACAGTTTCTTATCTCGAAGGGTCTGAAGAATTAACCATAGATGGTTTTCATGAGTTTCCATACTTGTCGAATAAATGAGGATGTCATCAATGAACACAACCACAAAGTCATCCAAATAGGACTTGAAAACACGATTCGTTAAATCCATGAAGGCTGCTGGCACATTGGTAACCCCAAACGGCATAACTAAAAATTCATAATGTCCATAACGGGTTCGGAAAGAAGTTTCTCGATATCCTTGGCTTTAACCTTTAGTTGGTGATACCCAGACCACAAATCTAATTTGGAGAAGACTTGTGCACCTTGTAGTTGATCAAACAAATCATCGATCCTAGGCAAAGGATACTTATTCTTTATAGTTACTTTATTGAGCTCTCTATAATCCACACAATCGAAGGGTCCCATCTTTCTTCTTCACAAAAAGAACTGGTGCGCCCCAAGGATAAGTACTTGGGCGAATGAACCCTTTGTCGAGTAGGTCTTGCAACTGGACCTTTAACTCTTTCATTTCAGTGGGTGACATTTTATAAGGAGTTTTGGCAATGGGCTGAGTTCCCGGCACTACATCAATTGTAAACTCAATTTCGCGATCAACTAACTCTCTCGGTAACTCCTTCGGAAAATAATCCGGAAAATCATGAACGATTGGAATTGTCTCAACGCCTCCATCCGCTGGTTGTCCACCCAAAATACTACATAAATACCCTTGACAACCCTTTTGTAATAATTTACACGCCTTCATTATGGAAATCAAATAAGGTAGGGAAATCACCCTATAGACACTCCATTTTTGACCGACTTCAAGACTTAGACATCATCGATTGAGCGCTCGATGATGGTGCTTGTTGTGCTCGTTCTAAGGTTTCGGAGTTTCAGTTGAGAGCCTTACCCCCAGACCTCGGAACCCGTTTGTGCTTTGCCTCGGTTTGCGAACCAGGTCTTGTTTTCTCTTCCCGAAGGGAGGGAGAGGTCTCGTAGACCATCTCCCAGTGGCCGTGGGCTACTTTTCGTGGTCGTAGCCCACTCTTCCCGTTTGGAGACCAGTTTTCAATTTTTGGAGCCATCGGCTGCGCGCCTCGGTTTGGGACCGCTTAACTTTCTCCATTTGACACGTTTTTTGGCACACACCTTGTTTTCTCTCTCTAGAGGGACACTGTGGCCTGGGAGACCACCTTTGTGGTCACACGCCACTTTCGATGCTTAACACTTTTTGGGCACCCGATCAAGCGTTTTGACCCCCGAACCCTCGTTTTGCATCCGTCTTGGTTCATTTTTGGCATGGACCTTGTTTTCATTGTTTAGGAGGTGGTACAAAGGTGGGAGACCACCTTTTCTCCTTGGAGACCACTTTTCTCCCGCCAGCCGGTTTTCTTGTCAAGAAGCTGGTCTCCTTGGTCTTTGAGCCACATTTACTGTTCTCCCACCATACCACTAGTTTGCATTCAATGTGGAGACCACCAAATAGGGCTTCCCACCACCTTTCTTTTGGTTGGACCTTTTGAACTGGTCGGCCTGCCTCCTTCAGTTCTGTCTCTGTGAGTGTGTGCCAGCTGTGCCAGTTGGAAGGCACAGACTGTATCCTCCATACACGTGTATGGAGGATCTTGAGCCTTGGTTTTTAGCTTCTTGAAGAAGCTTTGGCCTTGTATCTCTATAAGAGAGGCCCTCCTCTTCCTTATACCAGGTTCAGATTTTGGTTAATGCATATACACACATATCTCTCTTTGTCTCTCTATTCTAGCCTTAAGAGTGTATTGTTCTTGTACACTCGCCAGTCCCTGGAGTTGACAGCCTTTCGTCTAGTACACTCGCCAGTCCCTGGAGTTGACAGCCTCAACGGTAGGGATGTTGCATCGGTGCATCGACTTGTTGACTATCTATAATATCCCAGTAAATTCTTTCGACTATAGTCTCAAACTTCTACAATATGTTTCATACATGATCTGATGCATCACACTATCAACACGGCACTTGACACATAGCACTCACAGCACTGATACACTGCAATCCATATACTGCTCACAGCGTTGCTCACGGCATTCATACACTGTACTCACACACTGTATTTGGTATTCATACTTTGCTTTATCTGTAATTGATGCATTTGCCATTTGTCCTTTTCAGGCCCCATTCCAGATTCCGGCCGCGGGAGGTGCTCCAATTGGACCATCTGTTCCTGCTTGAGGAAGAAGGGAAGTCAGGCGGAGGATGACCATCCATAGCCGGGGCAGACATAAGCACACTCATGCTGAGAGCAGTTCCCGAGAGCCCACTCCAGATGACGATGAGTCAGATGAAGAGGCGACGTCGTCGTAGGGCGAGGCCAGAGATAGCTCAGACTCTGATTACGGAGATGGCGGTGGTGACCCTGGACCCTCGTCCAGGAAAAGAACCAGGACTGACTCCCGCACTTGAGATGACTGATATTGATCCAGACTTTCTGCTGTTTTTTTTTTTTTTTTTTGCTTTGTTCAGACATTTTGTTGCTTTTCTCTTCTTTTACTTTACTTTTCTTTTTCACTGATAGTTTGGGCACACTGTAATACTTTAGGCAGATTTTACTTTCTCAAAACTATGTACTTTTTGCAAAAGACATGATGGAAATGAAACAGCTATTTTGTTCAAAAAGTGTTACATTTGTACATTTTATGCACCACATTGCATCGCATCACATTACATAACAATGTAAATGAGATTTGAACTTTGTTTTGAAAACCAAACACTAAAATTGCAACTAATCAGGTAGTGAACCAAATATCGACAAAACAACTTGATAAATAAAACAAAGAACTCGACAGGCTAACCGAATGTAACTACAACTCGATAAGCAAAAGAAAGAACTTAAAGAGTGTGAAATACAACTCGATAAACAAATGTAAAACAACTCGATAAGCAAAAAGCAACAACTCGATAAACAAAATTGCGACAACTTGATAAACAAATGAGTAACAACTCGATAAGAAAATTGAAGTAACACAGGTGTGACTTTGCAAAATCAATACCGGAAGGCACTGGAAGTGAAACCAATCACAAGTTCCCAACATGTTCAACACATAGACTGCTCATTCTGAACACACAGCTCGTAACACAGTACTCTGTTCATTTTGAACACATGGCTTATGCAGGACACTGCCGATTCTGAACACCACACCCATTCGAATCGCTCATTACGAACTCACGGCCCATATCACAAAGATTCTATTCATTCAGACACCACGGCTCATGCAGATACACCGCCGATTCTCGAGCACACAACCCATAACACAAAGTGCATTCGGTTTGAACACGGGATGCAAAAACGGAATTTGCAGAAGTTGAAACAAACTCAGTTGCTCCGAATTCTTCCTCTTTTCTTTTGCATCGTAGTCTGGAACCTATAGCTTCAGATAGGTCCTAGTTCTATTGTTCTCACATGACCTGGGTTAAACCTCGCGGTTTATGAAAGAACGAATCCTATTTTGCACAAATGTGAAGAATGGCACAACTCTGAGCACAAAACAAATCATTTTGAAATTAGTTGTTAGCAGTATTGAGCCTATGGTGAACACGGTGAAAAAAAGACTCAACAACGGAAAACAAAAAGGTAAACAACCTAAATACATCGAGAAACACTCGAAACGACTCAAAACAAAAGATGAACAAAACAAAAAAAAGACATGACACACAGACGTGTTACGAAGGTGAGAGACCTCTCAGATCACGAGGATCCAGTTTCTCCGGGTATTTTTTATCCCTCCCCTGGGTGGTTGATGGATAAATAGGAAGTTGTGAGCTCTTGTCCCTAGCATTCTGCTAGATTCTCTTTCTTCACAATGCTGAACTTTTCCACAGAGGGGTTGGGCTACAACTAGGTGTGTAGCCAATCTGTAGCTGACATCGATCGACGATGCTCCACTGGGGAGTTTGGACTTGATCAAGTCTGTCTAGATGAGGGAGTGGAATATCTCGATCCCTTCCAGTTCGTGCTTCGCACTTGGCTTGATACCTCATTGCTCGGACGATGAGATAGCTTTCGGCATTTTGCTGTTAGCTTCAGTTGTGCCCTTTTATGGCAGGTAGAGTGCCCCTTCTGGCAAGTATGTTGACAACAGGGAAGAGACAAGAAGCCCGACTCAACTGTGCCCCTAGTTTATCATTTTGACCATTTTTTGTTTTGGCTTTCTACTAAAACAATTTTGACCAGTATGAGAGTTAGATTAACATACTTGTTAAACTTTCTGATTTGAAATCATGCAAGTTAGTTTGTGAGCCCTGAAAATTTTCTTTTTTTGAAATCAATGGAAAATCAACCTCTTTAAAAATTCTCAGAAACTATCTTTGCGAACGGCCACCGCTCAACGAGCATGGAACCCACTCTTGAGATGTACAACCTCAGATCCATAACAATGGAAAATCGCCTCTTGTCTGAACGGTATTGTATGGCAATGGAGAATTGCCCCTTGTTTGAATAGCACCGCAGCACATTGTAGGGCAACGGAAAGTTGCCCCTTGTTTGAATCACCGCAGCACACTGTACGGCAATGGAAATTTGCCCTTTGTTTGAATAGTACTGCAGCACACTGTAACCAGTTTTCAAGGTGACGATCATAACCGAACTCTCGGATACAAAAATGACAAAAATGATCAGAACCATTACATGGACACAATTGATTTGGAAGAGTTTGTAGTTGGACTTCAGAATGAAATTGCCTACGTATCCCAAACATGGGAATCAAGCCTTACGTAGTTCCGGTTAAAGTACACTCGGGTATTTAACCTCTCCTTTTTATGCTCTAACTTTTGCCAAGGCCGCCCTTCCGGGTTTTCAACCTTGCGAGCTTTGTTTTTCTTTTCTTTTCAATTCTTTTCATTTCTTTTTATCTCTTTTTTTTCATTTTTCTATTTTTGTTTGCTCTAACTTTTGCCTGGGTCACCCTTCCGGGTTTTCGGCCCAGCGAGCCTCTCAAGGGTAAAAGTGTAGCTTTGTCCATGCCAAATGGTTTAGGGTCTCGAAGCCATCTGAATCCAGGAGAGTGGCTGTTGTTTGCTGATGATGTAGGAGTCCATCCAATGCGGGCTGAATTTGCCCCTAGTGTTGTGGATAGGAACTTGGTTGTTCTTCAACAAAACTTTCTTCTTTCTTCCCTTCTGGGATTTGGCATTCTTGTCGGTCTTCGTCTTTGACTCTTTGAGCGCATCTGACATTCTGTGCCCCTAGTTCGAGGGGTGCTTCTGATCTGGCCATACAAGCCTCACATTGTGGTTGACCATTGAACATTTTGAATCCAGGTTCAATTGTTTGAAAGTAGGGGGGGCGAGTCTCGAGGCTGAGAGCGATCCTGAGCTACGCAATCTCAAGAGCGATTCCACACAAGTCTTCGCAAGGCGGCGCAAAATATTTTTTTGAAATTTTTTAAGAAAGCGACAAATCGCTCTCACTGAAAACAGTGTAGAATCAATCTGGATCAAGCCAGGATCCTTCTCATTACTCACATTAACAAACATGATCTCATTCATTAAGGGCTTAGCATGCCTTTCTTTCTTTCTCTCAATTGATCAAATTTTTGCAAATTCCAAGAAATTCCTTCCTCTTTGTTTTTATCACAGTGTTCAAAAAAGTTTTTGAAAAACTTAGGTCAATACAATGATTTAAAGGCACAGAAAAGCAGGTGAAAAGCACTGCCGTTCCATTCAAACTTCTGGCACAACTGGCGCAAGGCGGAAGCAATCACAAGAGTGTGAAAATTTACTGTTGTTTCATTCAGATCTGTTGGCACAACTGGCTCCACAGCAGAAACAGACTCAAAAGAAAGCAAAAAGACAAACACAAAATAAGACAGTGAGGTTCGAGGTAATGTACAAATCACCCGACTTCAGACAACAGACTAACTCGACACAACAAGAGACCTCAATCAAAAGATCGACTCGTAACAACATGACAGACTCGACACAAAACCATAGAACTGACTCAACACCGAAGTGAGAAAGTACAAAAATTAGTATTCGCAAATGCCCAAAATAGTGTGTGCCAAACGCCACATCTGAAATAAATCGAGCACCGCCCGCAGGTGGACCAACCCCTTATCACATACTTGTATCATCTTCGAAGTCCAAGAACTCAATGGTGACAGACTTTGCTGAGCTAGGTGGGAGGATGACCTCATCATCGATCAAGTCTTGCACTTCGTGGTGAAGACGAAAGCAATTGTCAGTGGTGTGACCAGCTTGTTGATGGTACGTACAGTACTGGGTAACATCATGTGAGAGAGGGAGATTACTCGCGAGAGGCCGAGGCTCAAGAGGTTTGAGATGACCCTTTTCAGTGAGGATTCGAAGAGCCTTGGACAAAGGCATGTAGAAGGCATAAAAGACCCTGCGCCCTCAGGGCAGATACTTCGAAGTCTGTGGACCTTTGCTGGACGCACTAGCAAAAGGATCAGCAGGTGCTGCCTTTGGCTCTCTGATCTTTTCTAGGCACAGGGTTAGGATTGGAAGGAACTGTTCTGGCACGACGATCCCTATCCCTATCCCGATTTTCCCTTTGGCTTGAACTGCTCTCGGTCTGAGCAGGAAAAATGCCATCAGCAGTCTTAGCCACAACTGCGAGTACTTGTTGCTTATTCAACCCTCTGGCTTTTAGAGCCTCAACTTTTGGTCGGAGTTGTTCATAGGATCTATATCCACCTTCATCTTGTTCTTTCCACTAGTCTCTCGGCTTGGTGGACGGTTTGGGTTGCTACTTGGCGAAGCCTTGTCGCTGCGTTGACATGTCATTGCCGGAGCTTGAGACAGCTTTAGGTTGGCTGAGCTCAATTACAATTCGCCCCAGTAGCGGAGGCTCTTGCGGCATGAAGTTCCCAACATACGATGCAATTGGTGGCGGGACCGAAATTCCATAGGCTAGATCAGCCACAGATCTCTGGAGGTTGCCAATCATTCCCATTAACTCAAATATGGTGGGTTCACGAGCTTGAAACAATCGGGTCCTGTGATCTGGGTGGGTGTGGCACCTCAACGTCGGCCTCACCCTGTAAGATGATTCATTGGTTTAATGCGGCTGCCATAACTACAATTTCCTCTGAATTTTGGGCCATCATAAATCTGCTGAACTGAACGGAGGTGATGTGACCGGTGACTGACGGATCAGATGTTCCGCTTTGCTTCAAATAAGGAGAACATCGCTATTCTCAACTAAATCTTCAAACTCCTCCTCGAAGAGAAAACAGCATCGCCTCAAATTTCAATTTCATCTCGAATGCATATAAGCATAGCCGATCAATAAATCAGATTCGACTCGATCACTGTTCCCATATTATCGTCCCCAAAATCAATCGATACTCGGATATAATCGATTCTCAAAACATCGATGCCCGCAGTTCGATGCTGACTTGCAAACTGATACGTGCATTCCTGTAGAGGTACATTCTAAAAGCACATAGCAAGCAAATTAGAGCCAAAACACCCCTATGTTGGGGTAAGGTTTCCCTGTCCTATTTTGTCAGGAGCTAGGGTTCCACTATGCATACAACGGTTTCAAACAACCTATAATCGGGTAAGCAACCTGTCCTAGTTTGGAATAGTTACTATGGATTCTGATATGTACTAGGTCGAATGGTCAAAAAAGGTGCCCCGGTAAAATCGGGGTTTGTGTTCCCGTCGTAGCAGAGCCCGCAACCGGTCAGCCTTATGGCGTGCTTATCAAAGCGAGCCTTTGGCAAACCGTTTAGGAATAGCATACGGCAAACACGGTGTCCTAGGCGTACCAATGCACATGCAATGCAAAGAAACACATAAGTGTAATCAAAACAAGATATCATGAGTTCGAGTCAAGTTCTCTAACTCCCTAATGGAGTCGCCAGAAAGAATTTGGACGCGCCCTTGAGGGCCTATGCTTTTCCACAGTTCGGACTCAAATTGTCACGGTTCTTAATCTGATCTCACAACGTGCGATGTGAGATTGATAAATCACTAAAGAGTCCAACCGCAAATCGCTTTTGGAAAACTAATTTTAAGAAAGAAGTGCCAAACATGGACTACTTTGCCGACATGAGTCGCCACCTAAATATTTTATTTTGGGGAATTTAGGAAACCCCGACTCGTGCCTAAGGCCACGGTCCGCTATCACCAAAGTTGCCTCGCTCGAGCTTGGGTACGATTGCGGAAGGTCATCTATGAGCACCCCCGCTCGCCCGATCCGAAGATCGGCTTGTACTAAGCATGATATCGAGTTTTTGAAAACACATGCATTCTTATTCCGGCTAATTAGCTAGAATTACTATGTGATGTGCACAACACACAAGTATAGACTAGATCGCCTAATTTGGAACAAAGCATCGCATATTCATTTGTTTGAAAACGGTTTGAAGTTTGCTACTCGCAAGTAGACTAAAACACGGATTTCAATGAATCGTTCCAATTCAAGTAATCCAACCTTCACCCACGGGCATTCAGGCAGTTATATCACATAAGCAATTTGCCTCATGGTAAACATGTTGTCATGTTAACACTCACACACATGTAAGATGCTAAAGCATAAACACTCACAGTGTACTCCGGACCAAAACAAGAAACTAGTTAGAAATCATGCATGATCCTAGTTCATGTTAAGATGGCTAATGCAACACATGCAAAGTGCAACTAGAATAGGCTCCGCTAATCTAAAATGGCATGTGAGCTGCGACAATTTGATGCATGTATTCAACTTGGATTTGAAATACGATGCAATTAGTATGATGCACCGTGCCCGGTGCATGCAATACAGATGAATGATGCAAACATGCATAGCATAAGGATGCTAATTGAAACATGACCTAAAACTAACCATTAAAAGCAGGTAAGTAAAAGGGAGAAAGACGTGGGGTTGAAAGACATTCACACACGCACGCACACTTATTACACCATTGCGCCCTCTCGACGGAGAGACCGAAAGAATAATACAAATTAAATAACTAACAAGCTAATTAATTATTACAAAACACTTAACTAATTAAACAAATTAATTAAGCTATGAAAGCAGTAAAGCATCCTCGGGAAGAGGGACGAATGCATGCATGCTCAGCTTCGCTCGGAAATCCATCGCCATGTCATGTTGCCTCTGCTTTAATCGCCTCGCACATCCAAAACTGCAAGTCTCAAGGATGCTTCGATTCACCTTCCGAGCATCGTGATGTCACCGGCCAAAAGTAAAGGCCACAGGCCAAGAGGAACTGGTCATCGACCATTTGTAGGGACCTCGGCCAACAATGCATAGCCGGCCGGCACTGAAGATGGCCGATCGGCCATCTCTTCCTGCAGAATCCTGTTTTGCTACAGCAGAGGACAGACAGAGCATGGCAATGCATTTTCAAGGCAATGTTTGCACCACCACCCTCCTTATCATGTTTGAGACTCAAAGGAGTATGGTTCTCAACCCTCGGGCCACCAATCACGCATTTCAATGCATGATGGCCAAAGGAGCCAAGTGTGCATTTTAATATCAAATGCAATGCACACAAATCACATAAAGGATCCCCAACCTCTATCATGGTTTATCAAAGGGCAAGGGATGCATGCTTAATGCTATGCAGCCGAGGCATGCAAGCAAGCTAATACAACATGGGCATGCAAACAAGCAATGTGCAATAGGCATACAACCTAAACAAATAAGCATGCAAGACACGTAACAACAATGCCAATGACAAACATGAGACAACATGTGAGACAAACATGTGACAACATGTTGTTTAATTAAAAAAGAGAATGCATACCAAATGCATTACAACTTCAGCATGCAACAACATGTCATGGACTAAGTACACAACAAGGCACAATTGAACTAGCATGCTATAACATGCAATTTACCAAACATGCAACAAGTATGTGACAATATACAAGGCAAGCATGCAACAACATGCGGGGATGGTCTTAAACCGAAATGGACAGCTCTCAAATAGGTCTAAATTAGCTGCCAAAATGATGGAATAAAGGCATGAAATACACATACGAACATGCATGCATAATGGCCTAACACCTAAGCATATGAGAGCAACTTTAAAGATCACTTAAAAAAGGACACACATGGGCATGCAACATAAATTGTAAGCTCTGAAAATTTATGATGAATGATGCCAAATCAACCAAACAAAGTAAGCAAAGCATGCAAGAAAGCCTAAAGCTTAAGGCTAGCTAAGGGACTCAAACCAAGGCTACATGAAGCAAGCCCCAAAGGGCCAAGGGCACTCAAAACAGTCCCAAGACAGGTCAAAGTGAGTCTAAAACATGCAAGGAATGAGGCCAAAACATGTTAGAACACAATGCCAAAAATAAGAGGCATGCAAAGCCACAAAAGAGGTATTACGCAACACCTATCAAAACCAAACATGGTATGATTTAGACAACCAAAATCAGATTTATGGCATGTTAAAACAAACCCAAAAACCCACCTAGATGGCGCCTAAATGACCTAAGCATAGGGCATGCACAATGACCGATCATGGAACATAAGACACTAACTCTTCAAGACATTAAAAGGATGACAAATGCAAGCATACAAGCATGAAATATGGACTGAAATAACATGACAAATGATTCCAAATCACAAAAATGGCCCAAGTAAAGTATGCTAGTGACTTAAGCACCCAAAGCTAACAAGCTAGATTGTATGGTAGCTATACAAAACAATACAAGCATGACTAAAACAATGAAAAAAAGAGCTTAAGCATGTTAAAACAAGGCTAGAAGCTTCATGAAGTTAGGCCAAAATCATGCTAAAAAGACATGTTACAACATGGTGCATGTTAAGGCAAATCATGGGATTACAAGACAAGTATACAAAGCATGCATGGTATGTCTAAACCAAGTCAAAATAGTGCTATATCATGGCAAAAAAAATCCTAATATATACTGAAATGAAGCTAAAACAAGCTAGGCATACAAGCCACCAACATAAGCCATTTATGCAAACATTTAAGACAACAAGGAGGGGGGATGACCCTCTCCTATTTGAGACACCAAAACCACCTCTCCACCACTGAAAATCCTCTAGATTTCAGTGGTAGAGAGGTCATGCAAAGCTAACAACAAAGGCCAAAATTGATGGCCAAAAACAAGGCCTTGGGAGGGGGGGGAACAACCCCAAACCTCAAAATAACCTTAAACAAAGTTCTAAAGTAGGAAAAATCAGAAATTTTATCAGTTATAAACAAAGCTCAAAACAATAAGCAAGAAGGGTTAAAACCTTAAGCAAGAAAGGGGTATCTAAAGCAAGGAACTCACCCTTGTAGAACCTCTTCAAGAATAAAGCTCCAGCAAGTTTTCTGAGTTCAAACCAACCTAAGAACACTGAAATCAACCTCGTAGCACCTCAGCAACCAAGGATGGTGTTCTAGTGTGTGTTTGTGTACAATAGTAAGACAATACTACTATTTTGATCACAAAACAAGGCTAAACAAGGAAGTATAGATACAATCCTATATCTATCCTCTCAAGAACAAATTTTTCTGAACCTTGAAGGAGGGAGGAGGGGCACCCTCTTTATAGAGGTTCAAATTCTAAGGCTTCCAAGAGAAGCCAAGCAAAGAGCAAATCCCTTCATACACGTGTATGGAGGGGTGACTGTGGATGCCACCGCACTAATCGGCATAAAATATCTGATAAAGCAGATGAACAAGGCTCGCCACCAAAATGGCCGATCGACCAACACAAGTGCCAGCCGACCAAATATAGTGCAGGGCGGCCAACACTCTTGGGCGGTGGCAAAAAAAAGGGGCCGATGGCCTCATGCCATGGTGGGTTAAGGGGATGGCAAACAAGCCACCCTCTTCCCTTAGAAGCAAAAACACAAGTGTTTGGTCCATGACCAAGCACAAAATAGACAAGTTGAGCGATCTTGAGGCAAGGCGCGTAGTTAAGACCTCCAAGAACTCAAAACAAACATGAGCATGGATGGTCATCGAGTGTTCAAACGATGACATCCAAGTCTTGAGGACGGTCAAAAATGGGGTGTCTACAGCTACTAACTATTTAGTCGCTAAAAATATTTAACTTCTAAAAGAGTTTCATCCCTGCAATTATAATATTTTGAAAATGAAATTAACATTATTAAAATGTTAGGAACCTAAATAATGCAAAGTGCACAGGAGTACAAGTCCAATTAACTCCTAAAAAATGACAATGAATGTAAGGTTGTGTAACATATTCAGCAGTAATGACAAAAAATTCTTTCTAAAATACATAAAATACATGGCAATGCTTATTTGTCAAACCTAAAGATGATTAAAGGTCAACATTAAGGTTAAGTCGGGCCTATAGATCAGGTATGTTTCTCTTCAGTTTGGTTCTTTAGGACCCTTTTTGGTTGTGACATTTAGCAGAAATGTCATGTTGTTGAGTAAATATTTCAATGTACTGAGAGATCATTGAAATGGTTTTGCCTATTGCATACAATCTGTGACAATTAAAAAATGTAGCCATTGATTAGTCAATCCAAACCACCTGATCAGATCAATCAAGGTACCTAGAATCTTATAAATGGATACATCTACATGATCATTCTTATCAGTCACTATGTCCATCCATCCCATGTACACTGAAGAACTAAGATCTCTTAAAAATAAATCTTGAAGGGATGTGTTTGGTGATAATAATTTCGTGTGTTTTGTTTTGTATTCGATTCTATGTCTTTAGACTTCTTGTTAATTTAATAGTAAGTTTCAAGACATAGATCTGACCACATAACCAACACCATCAAAATAGATGGAACAACAATTTTAGTGAAACTATTTTTGTATGGCTAAAGATCATTGAAATGTTTCAATGTATTGAGAGATCATTGAAATGGTTTGGGGGCTGCTTTGCATTTTCGCCCCCCGAACGGCCTTTTTCAACTAAGTTCAAGGCGTTTTTCACTCCAACTCCCAACCTACATGTGCTAATTACATCCCGTCTATCCCCACAGGTCCTATTTGTCATGGTGAAGCTACTCGTGACATCCATAGAGTGGTTTAGAGGCTACTTTGCATTTTTGCCCCCAGAACGGCCTCTTTCGACTAAGTTTAAGGCATTTTTCACTCCAACTCCCAACCTATGTGGGCTAATTACATTCCGTTTGTCCCCACAAGTCCTATTTGTCACAAGGAAGGTACTCGTGGCATCCATAGGGTGGTTCGGAGGCTACTTTGCATTTTCACCCTCCGAATGGCCTTATTCGACTAAGTTTAAAGTGTTTTTCACTCCAACTCCCAACCTATGTGTGCTAATTACATTTTGTCTGTCCCCACGGGTTCTATTTGTCATGAGGAAGCTATTCGTGACATCCATAGAGTGGTTCGGGGTATAGCGACAAAGGTTTTTACCCCGATTGTCGTTGTGTTCTGGACTCGGATTCCTTGATTATATACTGTTGTCTATGCCTTGTTTCCTTCCTTTAACTCATTGTATTTGAGTTTTGGATTATGTTGGGCGTGTTTAGGACAGGTTGGTTGTTAGTTGGTTTAGAATCTTGTTGCCCAAATTTTGACTTCTTCGCTCGGGCGAGGCTTCTTGTGCTCGAGCGAGCCTTGTGTAATCTGCTTCTTCGCTCGAGCGAGGCTTTTTGCGCTCAAGCGAGCCTTGTGAAATTGTATCTTCACTCGAGCATGACTTTTTGCGCTCGAGCATGCACCTGTGTTGGTGGCAGACCTGAAGCTTTGCATTCTATGCTCGAGCGATGCTTCTTGCCTTTGAGCGATGAGACCTTTTTGTGTTTGGTCGCTCGAGTGAGCTTGGTGTATATCAGTTTCTAGCAGCGATGTTTTGCTTCATTTTTTGATCTCCTTTTCACTCAAAAACCCCAAATATGCAAATTTCTCTCTAGAAGCCACCATCTCTCTTTGATTTCTCCAAATCCATTGGGATTTAGGCCTAAGTTCTTACCAAAGTTGGTTATCTCCTTGAGGGCTTCAAAGTGCGGTGGAGATTCAGTTTCAACACTGTAAATTTTGGGGTTTCATCTCAATCTTCCTTCAAAACTTGAGGTACAGATTTTCTTTGAGTTACATATATTTTTGCAAGATCTAGATGATTTTCGAAATCATCCTTTGTTAAGTTTTGAAAAATTATTACTGATTCAAGAAGATGAATAATTTTTGAAAATGTGTTTATCTTCTAGTTCCTTTAAAATAGAAATTTAGAGTTTGGACTATATTGATTGAAGAAAGACAATTTTGTTGAGATTCCTTCAAATATTTTTGGGAATGAGTGGTTTTGGGTGAGAAAACCTAGAAATTCGGGGTTTTTAGAAAGATGTTGAAAATCTTTGGAATATGTTGTTATATTTATTTTGTGTGCTAAAATAAACAATGTTAGAAAAATTGTTTATTTATTTACAAATAAATGATGTTTTCATGGAATATGGGAATTGTTGAGATTGCTTGAAATGCGGGAATTATGACCCTTGGATGAATTGAAATAAATGTATTTATTGATCTTGCGAAATTTTATTGAAAGGAGAAATGGAAATTTTTATCACAACGGAAATATTGTGTGGAAGAATTGAAAATGGATAAAATAATGCATCACATTAATTAATACATTGGCATATCAATTCATTGATAATGAAGAGCTTTGGAATTTGATTTGAAAACTTTGCATTGAGTAAAGAATATTGAGAAACAAGTTTTCATGAATTGGTTTTGGGGTGAATACAGTGGTAAGTCTTGAAAGGTAGTGTAGAGGATAGGTGTCAAGCCTTCCAGTTAAAACTAGTAAAAATGACAGATTATGGGTGTTGTAGACACCCCATTTTTGACCGACCTTAAGACTCAGACGTCACCAATTGAGCGCTCGGTGATGTTACATATTTTGCTTGTTCTTGAGTTTCAGAGTCTCGGCTGCAAGCCTTGCCTCTGGACTTTCGGGCTCTTTTGTGCTCTGCCTCGGTTTGCGAACCGGTCCCATTTTCTCTGTTTTCTTTTCCTGAAGGGAGGGAGAGGTCTCATAGACTATCTCTCAATGGTCAGAGCTACGCTTCGTGGTCGAGGCCATTTTTCCCATTTGTAGGCTGGGCTTCGGCGTCAGGCGCCTCGATTCGGACCGCCTAATTACCTCCGCTTGCTACGATTTTTGGCACACACCTCGTCTTCTCTCCTTAGAGGGACACTGTGGCCCAGGAGACCACCTTCGTGGTCGTATGCCACCTCCGGTGCTTAATCACTTTTGGGGCCCTGATCATGCTTGGCCCCCGTACCTTCGTTTTGCATCGGTTAGGCTTCATTTTTGGTATGGACCCTATTTTCATTGCTAGGAAGATGGTAGGATGGTGGGAGGCCACCTTTTCCCCATAAAAAACCAGTTTTCTCATTTTCTCTCTCCTAAAGCCGATTTTTCTGACAGAAAGCTAGTTTTTCTCACTTTTGAGCCACAATTTTTGGCTTTTCATACCATTATTGTGTTGTGCACACCTGGGAGGCCACCAATATGGGTAAGCCGACCAGTAATTCTTGTTGACCCTTTTGAACCCCTCTAAAAAGATGGTTTTTCTCCCTCCTAGGTCACATTTTCTGATTTTTCTCCATACAACTGTATTCTACTCATCTGGGAGGCCACCTTTCTGGGTAGGCCGACCAGCAATTCTCCTTGAACCTTTTGACCCTTGGTCGGCCGACCAGGGGAGGTGGTCGGCCGACCACCTTGAACCTTTTGAGTTGGTCGGCCAGTCTTGCCTCGTTGAGTGTGTTCCAATACACTGCAAATTTTGCACTTGACCCACTGTCCGAGGGTTTTGTCCTTGTTTTGATCCTTTTAAAGGTGGTTTTGCACCCTTTGCTTAGCTTCCAAAGGAAGTTTGACCCTTTGGTCCAGCTTCTTGAGAAAGCTTGACCCTGTTGGTTTAGCTTCCTCAAAAAGCTTGACCTTTTTGGTCAAGCTTCTTTTAGAAGCTTTGACCCCCCTTTGAGGCTTCTCCAAGAAGCCATGGCCTTCTCCCTCTATATAACCAACCCTCCATCTCATTTTGCAAGGGTTAGAAAGTTTTGGCTGGAGCATACATACAACTCCCTCTATCTCTATACTTCAAGCCTCCAAACCCTAATATTCTTAGCCCCTTTAGACTACACCTCATAGCCTACCACCTCCATCATCCATTCCAGCACTTTGGGACTGATTTGAAAGGGTTAAAGGTTCACCAACTTGGTCCAAAAGCTCCTGCTTTGCTGCTCTTTAAGGGTAAGTACCTATTTCCCTTAAACTTGCATTTTTTTGCTCCATTAGTTAGCCTTCTTTGCAAGCATTTCTGGACTTTGTCATAAACTGAAAAGTGTCATATTTTGAGCTTCTATTGAAGATTGTATCAGGACACTTTTCTTTTTGAGGTCTCCTACATCCTTGTATGCTTTATCCCTCTTTGTAGGCCTATTTTGCATCATATCTTAGTCCTACTTGTGAGCATTTTTGAGATTTTTCATAAAATAGAAAAAGTTTCCTTTTGAGCTTATAAACATGTTTACTTAAGGTCACTTCTCTGTTTGAGGTCATCTCCCCCCTTCCATACTTTATTTCTTCATGTTTTGAGCTATGCATGTGAGTACTTGCATTGGCCTTGATTTGGCCTTTTAACCACTGAAATCCAGCAGATTTTTAGTGGCTTAGATGTGTCCTTGAGCATCAAAATCATAGAAGGGTGACCCTCTCACCCCTCATTCTCTTTACTAGCATTGTTGGCCTTCCAAAGGGACTCTATTTTGCACGGATTGAAGTCATGTTTCAGGCCTCATTTTGTGGGTTTTAAGGTCTGCCTTGACTCTGTCCGGTGCCTCTTTGGTCATATTTTATGTCTATGATACATGTATAGAGCAATCCTATTCAAGGCCTTTCAAAGGGCCTTCCATTTGCATGTTTCTTAGACTAATTCTAGGGCCTATTTGGTGAGTTTTAGGGCTGTCATAATCCATTTCCAAAGTTGGTTTTGCCATGCTAAGTGTCTATCTTGTATGTGTTGAGTAACCTCTTGCATGGCCCTCCAAAGGAGCTCATCATTTTGGTATGCATTGGCTGCATTTCAGTGGTTATTTGGGCATATTTTGACATTTTTTGTTCACTGTTTTTGGCTGGTTTGATGAGATCTCTTGTGCATCATATAGTTGTAATACAATCCATACTTACTAGCCAATGTTGCATGCTATTTTAGTCCGTCATGTTAGCATTTTTTGGCCATGCTTTAAACTAGTAATGTGCATGTTTTGGGACTGTCTTGGCTCTGTCTTTGTGCTTCATAGTCAAATAATGCTTGCTTTGCATAGTTATAGTTCAATACATGTGCCTAGTTTTGAGTTTCGGAGCTTATTCCATGCATTGAGTGCCATATTTCCATGATTCGAGACCATTTAGCATCATGTTTCAGTGCTATAAATTACATGTTTGTATGCCATCTTTCATCCCTTACCATGCTTTGGTAAAGTAGCATTTCATGCCTTAGGTTTGGTCCTAGGTATTCGCGCATGTGTGCACGCTTTTCGGTTGTCTAATTTTCATCTCATGGCTACTGACGTGAGTGTGGCTGAGGTTCACTCATGTTGGTGTAAGTCCATCGTGCATTGCGTATGCCATTTTAGTCCATAGCATTGCGTATGCTAGGTTACATGTTGGTCGCAATGTGTATGCCATCTCATTTGCATTGTGCTTGGGATAGGAGTTAGCCCAAGCACGGGAAACGAGGGACGTTTCGTACTCCAAGTGACGGGATGTGTCTCAATTCCCAGTCGCCGACACTCCAGATTACCCATGATGGAGTTTAGGTCTTGTTGTGTTTTCATGTGCATTCATTTCACATCGAGTCATGCAATTCGACTCCTCGGCCATCATGCATCAAGATATGTGATTGGTGGCACGAGGATCAAGGACTACACCCCTGAAGAGTAGTCATGCATACATATGTGAAAATACTTTGCCATGCCCCTTTATTGCTCTCTGTTGCAGCAAATAAGAAATCAGCAGCTTTCTAAAGCCTTGCACAAGATTCCCAAGATTAATTACAAAACAGAGGCTAATAGGGCATTGCAATGGATTTTCGCCACAAAGCACTCAAGCATGCATCATTCATCATTCGGAACAGAGCTGAGGTGGTCCATGGCTTGCATGCTAATTTACCTGCTTTCCCTAGATTAATTTGTTAATTAATTCGGATTTTGTACCTATTCAAACTGTAATTATTATTCGGACTGTATTATTTATTCAGACCCTCCGAGCGAGGGCACAATTGTAATAAGTGTGCGTGTGTGTGATGTATGTCTTCCAATCCTACGTCTTTCTCCCTTTTATTTACCAGCTTATGATGGTTAGTTTAGGGCACGTTTCAATTAGCATACTTATGCTTGCATGTTTGCATCATTCATCTGTATTGCATGCACTGTGCTCGACGTCATACTAATCCGCATCGTATTTCAATTCCAAGTTGAATACGTGTTAGCTGTAGCATTTCACATGCCATCTTTAGAATAGCTGAGCCTATTGTAGTTGCATTCCTGCATGTGTTGCATTAGGCATTTCAGCATAGTTAGGATCATGCATTGATTTCTAACATAGCTTCTGTTTTGGCTTGGTGTACTCGGTAAGTGTTTATACTTTAGCATCCTTGCATGCGTATGAGTGACTGCAATGATAGCATGCTTACCATGAGGCTATGTGCTTATATGATATACCTGCCTGAATGCCTGTGGGTGAAGGTTGGATTATCTGAATTGGAACAGCTCATCAACTGCGAGTTTTAAGCCCACTTGAGAGTGGCAAAAACCATGTTTTCTAAGCCCACCTGAGGATGGCAAATCCACATTTTAGCCTACTTGCGAGTAGCAAACCGCTTTCAAAAACAAACATGAGATGTTTTGTTCCAATTCAGACGATCCGGTCTATATTTGTATGTCAGGCGATCACGAGTAAATCTAGGCTAATAACCCAAATAAGAGCACATAATGTTTTCAAAACTAAATATCATGGTTAGTAGAGGCCGATCTTGATCGGGCGAGGGGGTGCTCACGGCGACCTTCCCAATCGTACTCCAAGTTCTCGAGCCGAGGCAACTTTGGTGATGACGGACACGTGGCCTTAGGCAACGAGTCAGGGTTTTCTAAATTCCCCCAAAATAAATATTTAGGTGGTGACTCTATATCTGGAAAAACAGTCCATGTTTGGCACTTTTTTCAAAAAAAATCTGTTTTAAAAAATGATTTTCCGAATTTGGACTCTTTGATGATTCATCGGTCTTGCATTGCACTCTGCGAGATTAGATACAGGATCGTGACATTGAGTCCTGAACTGTAGTGAGCCCGAATGAACAAAACGGATTCTCCCGGACATTCGAGGACGCTCAGCTTCGCAACTCACTGGGAGTTAGAGAGCTTGACTCGAACTCATGATATCTTGTTTTGATTACACTTATGTGTTTCTTTGCATTGCATGTGCATTGGTGCGCCTAGGGCACCGTGTTTGGCATCTGCTATTCCTGAGTGGTTTGCCAGAGGTTGCGTGCCATAAGGCTTACCGGTTATGGGCTCTGCCAGTATGGAAACACAAACCCCAGTTTTACCGGGGCACCCTTTTGACCATTTGACCTAGTGCATATTTGGAATCCGTAGTGACCATTCCAGACTAGGACATGTTGCTTACCCGATATAGGTTGTTTGAAACCGTCAAGGCGTAGTGAGACCCTAGCTCGACAAAATAGGACAGGGAAACCCTACCCCAACATAGGGGTGTTTTGGCTCTCACTTATCTCGTTATGTGCTTTTAGAGTGCGCTCTAGGAAATGCATGTATCGCCATTTAGTTTGGGCATCAGTTTATGGGTATCGCTTAGTGTTTGAGAATCGCTTATCCGCAGTATCGATTCGGCCAGATGGATTCAGGGATAATGATCAGTGTTTGAGGACAGTGTGTATTCAGCTTATCGACCGTGTGTTGTTATGCCCAGCTGTGTGTTGTGTGTTCATTTTAAGCTGTTATGCTGTTCGTTTATCTAGTTATTTATTTCCTTATTGCTTTATTTCTCTTTTTGCTAGGTAGTTTTAGCACAATTGCTTCAAACCAAGCAGATATTACCCAAGCAGTCTGGACAAGAGGTCGCCGACTCAATCGATCTGAGGATCTGGTTGACGGACAACCAGTGTTTCATTCTCTATCCCCGGTTGTCAGACGGAGGCCGAGAAAGCGCAGTGTGTCTGAGCAGAGGTTACCAGAGCAGTGGTCTACCCTAGCAGTGAACAGTCAAGCTGAGGTCTCAGTTTCTGCCATAGAGATACACATACCAGTCAGTATGTAGGATCAGCAGAACATGGTTAGAATGAAAGAAATGATACGCCAACTCCAAGAGAGTATGAAGCAAATGCAGGAGGACGCTGTCCACCAAGCAGAGTTCTCTAAACAGCAGGCCACAATCATGGCCTAGCAAAGTGAGTTAATTACTCCTGCCCAAAGAAGTCGGAGCATCACCTCACATCCAGCCTCCTCCCTACTAGGGGTCCTGCATCTGAGTAGACACCAACTGCCCAGAATGTCCTGCCAAATGCTCAGAACATCTTGCCAAATGTCCATACCATCTAGGAGGACACAGACATTCCAACGGGGCCAGCTCCGCCCCCGTTTCCACCTCAATTATCCAAGGCACATACACCCATCAACCACCCAGACTCTCCCTTCGAGTTCGAAGTAGACCCTACAACACTGAAGTTGAGCAAACTCGAGAAGTTATTCAAGAAATCCCAAGAGGTAAAGGCTATCTCGGATATCGAGGATGGATATACCGATGTGGCTGTGACGCTGCCGGATAGGTTCAAAATGCCACAGATCGATCGCTTCGACGGATCTGGAGATCCCATGGTCCACCTCCAGTTATTCTCGCACATACTACGCCAATGGGCCTCACCGCATCGCAGGCTTTCACTATTCGCCGGACCTCGCCTGTGGCCGCTTATCCTGCACACGGTTAGAGGACGATGTCAAGCGGAGTTGGGATGAGATGGTTGAGGCCTTCAAGGCACAATACTCTTACACACTCAAATCGAGATTACAACCCGTGATCTCAAACAACAAGGCAAGAGCCTAAAGAGAGCTTCTGAATTGAATCTTGGAGGGCGAAGGCCTCGATGATGACCCTAAGGCTCACTGACAAGGACCAGATTCGGATGATTGTGCGCAATATCCAGCCAAAACTGATGCAAAAAATGATTGTGCTCCTCTTCCCCACATTTTCAAATCTGCACGAGATAGGGGTACAAATTGAAGATGCAATGAAACAGGGTCTGATTGACCAAGACAGAGATCAGCCCCGAAGAACCTTTAACCACAACAACAATGTAGGCCCAAGTGGCGCTGTAACTGCAAGAGCTTCGGAGTTAAACATGGTCGCCACCATTCCCCCTCCCCTTCCAAGACCCGTGGCAGCCACACCTTTCTCTAGTGCATCCGGAAGCAATCCACAATCCACCAAATACTAACCCAGAGACCAAAGAACCTTCACCCCATTGTATATGCCCCTGTCCAAGGCTCTAGGGGTCTTAATCAGAAAAGGGCATCTAAAACCCCTGGAGCCGAGGCCGTTGCCAAATCCACTCCCCCCCACTCACAACCCAGCCAAATATTAAGATATCACCAACAACACGGTCATGACACCGACCAATGTTTTAGATTCAAGACCTCGTTGACAAACAGGTGATTTTGCCACCAAAAAGACCCAATGTCACAACCAACCCGCTCCCTACACACAACCAAGCTCCACCTCCCAAAAGAATCAACTTTATCCAGATCGGGTCGTGGTCTTACGATCCTAGCGCCTATATCACTCCTTCCCATCTACCTAAGCCGAGGTGCTCCTTTCTCGATCAGACCGACTTTTTGTGCATGTTGGACATCTCCACAACCCAACCTGAGCCAATGGTGGTGGCTTTCAAAGACAGGACAGGGGAGGTTCCAGAGGAAGATGGAATTGTTGAGTCAGATTTGAGCAATTAGGAATTTTGTGGGAAGCCTACGATCCAAGTGATTACATTCTGTCAGTGGGCCAGGTTGAGCCAAGTGTAGAATTGCCAGAGAGGGCAGAACTGTGTGTGATCCAGGGGGATAGATTTGAGCAGGGGATAAGTGATTTGGTGGCTATAGAAGAGGACTTTGCCAACCTTCAGTTTTTCAATGACCAAGAATCGGGGGACGCAGCAGTCAACTGGTTTGATTATGAGGAATCGGTAGAGGCTACCAGATGGCTGGATGATTAACCAGATGTTGTGGAAGAGTTCCAACCGTAATGGCCTAGCAGAGGCGAGGATATCGCCAGGCTCAAGGGCCGAGAGTCAGAATATATTGCCGGAGAACGCCGGTACGAAGAATTTCGCTCAGGACTGGGGCATTGTGAATGCAAGGAAAGTCAATAACAAACCTACCGACGCAGGTGGAACAAGAAAGGTTTTGGGATTCTGAGAGAATCAGGAAAGCTAAAACCCATGAGGGGATTGAAAGTGCTGTGGGCACAAGGACAAAAGATGCTGCGAGCATGTGGGCTGAAAGTACTGCGAGTACAATCATACCAGAGCTGGACAGGTGTCTGTCGGCGGCCGATGGAATGTGATGGGAGGACAATGATTTATGTCTTGCCCACACAGATGAGGATTAGAGGAGCAATCAACCAAACGACACCTGGTATATCGGTGAGGTCAATCGTATGACGAGAAGCAAAGCAGATTTCAAGCCTCAAGACTCTAGACCAGCCAGAGGCATCGGGAAGGATAAGGAAGCCGAGAGAAAAGAGAAGCAAATCAAGAAGAGGTAAGATCAAGCAATTGAAAAAGATACAAGCGACATCTCCATCCGGGACCGCTATGGCATCATGGGTACACGTACAAGCCGTTTTATCGCCATGGACAAGGCCAAGCTTTATAGACACCACGCCCAACAACTTGTGGGCTTAGTTTTTCCGGAGGAACTACCCGATGTTGACTTTCTCCGATAAGGAATGCCACCGAGGGTGTGAACTATAATGTGCCACTCTACATCTCTGGAGTGTAGAAACAAATGGATACCCGTGGTGCTTATCGACAGATCCGCCTTCAACGCTCGCCGGCGAGGATCACAGATGTAATCGGTTTAAAGACCATGATTTTGTGCCGACGCCTGTAATTCGCATATGACAACACGAGCCAAGAAGTCATGGGGACAAGAAAATCCGCACCAAAGTTGGGCCGACAAAGATGAGATAGATTTCCATGTCTTAGAGGTTCCAACTTTCAACTCGCTTAGGACACTGGCTGCACTAGGTAAAGGCAATGTCATCGACCTTACATCAGATGGTGAAATACCCCCACGGGAAGGAAGTAGCCTTCGTTTTTGGGAATTCATCGATCCATTTACCGCCGGAGGTGTCTACACTAGTCTTAGAAATTGAGCACGGCATGGAAGATGTGTTCATATCGGGTTTTACCTTGGCTAAGGCTCGGATTGTGCAGAACATCATGGCTGTTAATGAGGGAGTGTATGTCAATGCTCAATCTGTATATCTCATGAACAAGCTTCAACACATCCCCGGAATGGGATTAGGAAAGAGCGGCTGGAAGGGCGTCGTGGCATTGGCCGAAGTGCCACACAACCCCCATACCTTTGGCTTGGGTTATCTGCCCACCAAAGAGGATTGGACAAGGAAGGGAAAGGAAATGGCCGAGAGCTGTGAGCAAAGCAGGAAGCCTTTTGAGCTAATGCATAGGCCCATTCAGGGTACCCTAAACGGACGCTTCGTCCGGGAAGGGGAGGACTTTCCGTTTTGTGGCTTCCCAAAGCCGTGGCTGAGCGCGGAAAGGAAGCGTGTGCCTGGTTTCGAGATCTTCTTTGACCTGCAATTATCCGAGGATGACGTTGTCGAAGAGCAGACGGACTCATTGGCTGAGGCTGAGCAGAGTAAGAAAGTGCAGTTCGAGGATGCTGAAAATGAAATGGGGGTAGCGCTGGCGTGTCTACTTTTAGATCCTCCGATCGAATGTATGCTTGGGGATAACTTCTCAGATATGCGGATCGAATGAGATGGTCATGCCTACCAAAGAACTATTTTGATGCATCTATCGCACCCTCTCTCATTTGGCAGTATGAACAGGGGTTTTTGTCCAAAGACCGAAGTCAGTAGTGAGCCTAATCGATTCCACTAAGTCTTGTGAGTCGAATCGTGTTCCACCGACCGAAGTCCGAGTCCGTAATCCCGGGATGATAACCCGATGCCACGCCTTTGTCTAGGTCAGTTTTTCTCTTTTGAGTCTGTTGTAACTAAAGAATCGGACGATTTGGATGTGCTTAATGAGAATCAAGTAGCTGTGGTTTCTGAGTACTTTTCTATGCCCTTGATTTATTGCATTAACTCAGACTTTCAAAATTTTGATGAAAACGACGAGGAAGAAATTCCTCCGGTTTTGCAACGCTTAATTGAACAAGGGCAGGAAAGCTTTGTTAAACCCTTAATGGATGAAATCACTACTGTGAATATTGGTACTGAGGAGGACCCGCGGCTGGTCCAGATCGGGTCCACGTTGTCTTCGGAGGAACGCGAGCGCTTAGTCGCTTTATTAAAAAATTTCAAAGATGTTTTCCCGTGGTCCTACGAAGACATGCCTGGGATCGATCCTGAGATTGTACAGCACCGGATCCCTCTTGACCCCGAGGCCCAACCCGTCAAGCAGAAACTCAGGAGGATCCGCCCGGACTGGGCTCTCAAGATCAAAGAAGAGGTAACCAAGCAAATTGATGCAGGATTTTTGCTGGTATCCGAATACCCGACTTGGTTGGCCAACATTGTTCCAGTGCCGAAGAAGGATGGCATGATCCGGGTATGCGTGGATTTCAGGGACCTGAATAGAGCCAGTCCGAAGGACGACTTTCCCTTGTCGCACATCGATGAGTTGGTGGACTTCACAGCAGGGCATGCTTTGCTTTCATTCATGGATGGCTTCTCAGGGTACAATCAGATAGTGATGGCATCTAAGACCGAAAAGATCAGATTCACCACCCCGGGGACATATCACATGAGTAATGTCGTTTGGGTTGAAGAATGCTAGAGCTACTTATCAACGGGCCGCGACCACAATATTTCACGACATGATCCACAAAGAGGTTGAGGTGTACGTGGACGACATGATTGTCAAGTCCAAAGAAAGAGAGGGCCATTACACCGCCTTGGAAAAGTTCTTCCAAAGGATTAGAGAATTTCAGCAAAATTGAATCCTCAAAAGTGTACGCTCGTGTTACAAATGAAAATGTCAGTTTCGACATACAGAGAGGTATCGAAGTTGACCCTTCCAAAATCAAGGCCATCTTAGAAATGCTGCCACCAAGGACTGAAAAGGAGGTGCGAGGCTTTCTGGCTAAAGTGCAATTTATAAGACGGTTTATCTCAAAATTGACATTGACTTGTGAACCACTTTTTGGTCTCCTGAAGAAAGGCAAGAAATTCTAATGGGACGGTCGATGCCAAGCTGCTTTTGAACGGATCAAGGAATACTTATAGAACTCGCCCGTGTTGTCACCACTAGAGCCGGGGAAACCGTTGATATTGTACCTTTCAAAGGATCGAGACTACATGGGTCAGATGCTCGCAAGAAGAATCGAGGACAAAGTGGAGAGAGCCATCTACTATCCGAGCAAGAAGATGCTAGAGTATAAGACTCGCCACACAATCGCTGGAGAAGGCTTGCTTAGCTTTGGTATGGGCTACTAGGAAGTCGCGCACTACTCCGTTAGCTCACTCCGTAATGTTGGTTTCACGACTGATCCCATCAAATACCTTTTCGAGAAACTAGCACTTACGTAGGCTAGCTTGTTGGTTGTTGTTGCTCTCCAATTCGATCCGAAATATGTGACATGCAAGTCACCAAGGAAGAGCAAGAGCGTAATTCTTAGTCGACCATCGTAAAAAGGGGTGAAGCAATGAGTACTTATTTCCAAATGAAGCCATTTTGCACATCGACTTAATTTTGGATAATGTACTTTGACGGAGCGCCAAATCAAGATATGGGTATGGGATAGGAGTGTTAATAGCACCCGACAATTCCTCAAGATCCTCTAGCCTTCAAACTCGATTCAAAGTCTCAACAACAAAGTAGAATATGAGGCATGCATTGCCGGTCTAGAAGCAACCTCGAACTAGGGCAAGACGATTGACGCCATCGGGACTTGAACCTTGTTGTGTCTCAAGCAAAAGGAGACCGAAAGTCAAAGAAGAAAAGATGATGATGTATCACCGCATCTTTGACTTGTTAATTCCTCGCTTTGAGAAGCTAAACTTTGCTCATCTACTAAGAGAGAACAACAGTTCGCAGATTCTTTAGCAACTCTATCTTCCATGATAGACATCCTGCTCGAGTCCGGATGGCCCAAATATCATTGACCAGAAATTTGCCCTAGCCTACGAGTCGATTGCTGCTATAGGTGAGGTTTAGGACGCAAACCCCTGGTATTACGATATTTGGAATTTCTTGTAGAAGGAAGCATATCCGCCAGGGGTAAATGCCAAGGATAAAAGGGCGATCAGAAGAATGGCCGTCCAGTTCATCATCTATGGGGGTAAGCTGTATAAGAGAGGTCATCTGAGAATGCATAAGCTGTGTGTCGATGTCAAGAATCAAGTTACTAATGGAGGCCATCCATGGAGGGGAATGCGGTGCGCATATGAACGGAGTAATGCTAGCATGGAAGATCCTCAAACAGGGTTACTACTGGTCCACCTTGGAGGAGGATTGTATCGGTTTTGTTCGACGATGCCACAAATGTCAAATTCATGCAAATCGCATGAACATTCCGCCGCTGAAGTATAATATGACTTCGCCATGGCCATTCTCAGTATGGGGAATTGATGTGATCGGGGCTGTCACTCCGAAAGGGTCGAATGGGCATGAGTTCATCCTAGTCGCGATAGATTATTTCACAAAGTGGGTTGAGGCCCAATCCTATGAAGTGTTGAAGGCTTCACATGTTGCAAAGTTTATCAGAAACAACATCATCTGTCGCTACGGAGTCCCAAACGAGATAATTTCAGATAACGGTTCCCACTTCAAGAAGGAAGTGATTGACTTGTTGGAAAAATACAACGTGACTTTTCATAAGTCATCCACGACGGCCGAAACCAATGGAGCGTTGAGGCCGCCAAAGAAGAATATCAAACACATATTACGTAAAATGGTGGAAACCTACCAGATCGCCGATAAGCCGCCGCTTGCTCTGGGGTTACCGACTTCAATAAGAACTTCATCAAAGCGACTCAGATTCATTGGTTTATGGATGGAGGTCATTCTACCTATCAAGATTGAGGTTCCGCTATTGTAGTATTGGCAGAATGTCAAATAGCCGAAGCAGATTGGCAGCACAGCAGGTTTGAGGAACTCATGCTCATTGATGAGAGAAGATTGAAAGCACTGTACCATGTTAAAGGTTATCAGTGCAGAATTGCCCAGGCTTTCAACGAGAAAGTTAAGTCCAGGAATCTAAAGGAAGGAGATTTGGTGCTCAAGGAAAACCGAGCTCCCATCCACGACCCAAGGCAAGTTCGCACTCCAATTGACCGTCCCTACATCATTAAGTCTATCCGTCGTGGAGCTGTGGTTCTGATGGATCTAGACGGCCTAGAGTTCTCACAGCCGATCAATATGGACAAGTTGAAGAAATATTACCCTTGAGAGGCTCGCTAAACTGAAAACCCGAAAGGGTGACCTAGGCAAAACTCAGAGCACAAAAAATTTGAAATTATAAAAACTGAGCTCATAAGGTTGAAAACCCACAAAGGGCGGCCTTGGCAAAAGTTAGAGCGTAAAAGGAGAGTGAAAATACTCGAGTGAACCCGAGCCTGAACTATGTAAGGCTTGATTCCCATCTTTGGGATATGTAGGCAACTTCATCCCGGAGTTCAACCATAAACTTTTCCCCAATCAACTTTGTCCATTTTATCATCTCGTCATCTTTGTCTATTCAGCACTCAAGAGTTCGGTTAAGATCTGTAGTGCAGTGCTTTTCAGACTAGGGGAAACTTTCCATCATTGCGGCAAAGATCATGCACTATTCAGATTAGGCAACTTTGCAGCTTGCCGATCCGGGTTGTGCATCTCAAAGGATGATTTCAGCGTGTCCGCTCGATCCATATCAAAATGGTTTTGAATAGTTTTAATAAAGTTGACTGCTCAAAATTAATCTTTTACAACTTAGACCATTTTTGAACCAAAGCGGAAATTTTCAAGACTACAACCTTCAATTTCATTGATTTCAATACGTAGTTCTCCGCTTGCATACAAATTGAAGTTTTTTTATTACAATCATAAAGAAAACTTGAAAGTACTAATAAAGCAATAAACCGACATAGATAAGTCAGTGTCCTCGCGCCTCCCAGAGCCGGGTCAAAGCCTCGATGCCAAGTTGGGCCTAATCAGGTCTCTTCATTGAGCCAATCTAAGCAATCATCGACAAAGTGCAACGAAAGTGGGAGCGGGGCCAGAGTTTCTAGTCCTCCATGTCAGGCATACCGCAAGTCAGGCGCCGAACCGAATGTGGCAGATACTTCTATCCTCTCAAGGCAAGTCTGATCATGACCAATTGGCGGGAACCGAATGTAAAGTAGAACACACAGTGGGTCGACCAATCAATCGATCCCGGTTCGCCGACATGCTATAGCACTCATCGAGAGATTGAGCCAAGGACAGCGCCAAGCAATGCGATCTGCAGATAAATTGCACATCCAGTCGAACCACCATCCCTCATCAAGGGCATCGACTAGGCATTGTCGAAAGAAGTAGCTGCGAGCTGAGTAGGCTGGGCAAGAGTCCACAACCTGCAATTTATCCATCAACCATACCTGCGGAGGGATGAAAAATGAGAGAATAAAGAATAGAGAGATGTACAATGAGAGAAAAGTAAGAAAAGGGTTTTATGAGAAAAACCGAGGCTGAGGGCCGAGTGATGTGAGCAATACATATGTGAGATTGGGTAGGAAACATTACTCAGAAAGAGGTGGACTCGCAACTGGTCGTCTCCAGGCGATAGAAAGCATCCAAGCCCATTAGTGTCTCAGCCAATGTCATGACAATGCAGCTCTTTCCTTCCTTCAAGCCTTGAGCAACTTCAATGAAACAAATGCTAGATCCACTAAAGCCTGGGGCAAGCAAAAAGTGAGATAGCATGCACAAGCAAAGGGCGTGTTGCCAAAAACCTTGCTAGTGATGGTCGCCGCGGTCACTGGCATCCAAAAAATGATGAATCAAGCCGAGGATGTCCAGTTCCCCGTTACAGATCAGAGACCGAGTGTCATGCATGGTGAGTCCACACATCTGCCCTAAAGCTTGGGCGTGGCCAAAGCGAAACTGAGGCAAAATCTCTTCATGGCGTTCAGATTCCATCAAAACTTGAAAATCTTCAAAGGTCGGACACATCTCTTGCTCGCCAAAGTTGAAAACATGTGTTACCAGGTTCCAAAACCTCCCCACGGCATGGAAGAAAGGAAAGCGCAGTGGAGTACGGCTCAGCATGAATAGTGCATTTAAGCCGAAGCCCCAGAAATTCAACTTTTCTGAGTCGTCTAAAGTAGCAATCCAAGCTACGAGATTTTTGACGAGAAACGCCTCCATTTTGGTGCAAAACTAAGATGAAATGAATCAACCATAAAGCTAGGATTTTTAAAGAGGATAAGGCACTGTTCGGGGGACACGTGTCGAAAAACTGATGGTTGTTGAGCTAGGTGGTCGGCCGAACACCTTTTCTGGTAGGCCGACCACCCCCTTGGTCTCCAAATGAAAAAGCTGGTCGGCCAGCTCCCAAAGGTGGTCGGCCATGCTGCAAAGTGGGGCTTTGGTCTTGTTCTAGCATCTAGAAGGAAGTTCCTAGCATTTCCATGCATCGGGAGTGTTGAAGGTGCGAGTTTTCCTCAGTTTCGGATGCATTCCGCCACTACAATCATCCAAAATGCACTTTGTTTATCGAGTTATTGTTAAGTCTTGCTTTTCGAGTTGTTGTTTTGCTTATCGAGTTGTTGTTTTGTTTGTCGAGCTGTTTTGTTTATCAAGTCTTGTTTATTGAGTCATCGAGTTTTGTGCATTGAGTTGTTACTCTTTGTTTAATTAACTTTGTTGTGTCTTGCTTATCGAGTTGTCAACTTTGTTGTGTTTTGCTTATCGAGTTGTAAACTTACTAAGGTTTTGTTGTTTCTTAGTAAGTTAGGTTGTTTTAGTTTGTTACGCTTGTTCACTACCCCGACTTGGCAAATATACAATGCACATTTCCATTCAATCTCATTTTTGGCACAAAATGATGCGATACGATGCTAAGACTATAAAATACAACACTTTTTCAAAAGCTGTTTCATTTCATCATGCTTCCTTTGTTACAACATTTTACAACAAGGGTACAAGTTTTACAAAAAATAAACTACCTAATAATGTACAATGTGCTACAACTACTAGTAAAAAGGCAAATAAAGCAGAACATCCGTGATCGGTGCTCAAGTGCAAGAATAAGAGGCCCTCTTCGTCCTCTTCTACCGAGAAGTCCTCGCACCATCTCTACCAAAGACCATCATTAGAATCGAGCCATCCTGAACCCTCCCAAGATCACCTCCGCCTCGTAACTGCACTCAGAGTCCTCCTCTCTGCTTGCAGATGTCTTTGACTGAGGATGCGTGGACTTCTCCTCCTCGCTGGACTCCTCCTCTATGACATGTGCCCTCGCCGCCTCGCCTCAGTGAGACGACTCTCTCCTCTCCTCGAGAAGGCCTAGATGGTCTAACTCCCCGAGAAGGCCTAGGTGGCCTGGCCTGTGGCCCGATATATATCGGAGGCATCTGAAAAGAAAGAGTGCAATTTGAACGCATCAGCCAAAATATGTATATCAGATGCACAGATAAAAAGCTACATGGAGAGGATGTATGCAAATATAGTACATGAATGTGGCATGTGTGTCAGATGTGCTCTACACATACAGTCGGTCAATCAATACAGTGAAATGGTCAAATTCAGCATGTCATCAGAAGTATGATAAATGCAAGAAAACTAAAGAATACCAAGACACCCATGATGGACAGCTGCGCCTCTCTCCGCCAGACCATGCCCTCGAGCGAGGCCACTAACCCGAGCAACCCCTCAGTATACTCCGTGGTAGGCTGCAGATACAAGTGCAAGTCATCAATGAATGAATGAATGTCCAAGTATCTGAGTGATAAATCAAAGCTGTAAAGTATACCGGTGGTGAATCCGGTCTCGTGTATGGGTGATCCGCATAGGAGGCTCTATCGTAATCGGGTAGGAAGTCCCGTGACGCCATCCCATCAACTCGCCGATATCTAGCCATCCGCATGATGATAAGTAGGAGGAATCGGGGGAACCAGTCCAGCCCCATCTCTAGATGTGCCAGCCCTACTGGTCGAAGGAATGTCTCTGGCTCGAGTACGACTCGAAGATGGCATGCCAGTAGACCTCCTCGTGGGAGTACGGACACCCGCCAATGGAGGCATCAAGTAGGTGTGATGGTAGGTCGCGTACTCCCTGTCCTCCAAATGCAGCAGTGCATCAGTGCCCAACCTGGCGTCAACAACACCCTGGGGAGTGAGCCTATCAGCGGATCACATATCATCTGGAGGTGCTGAGGGAACACTTGGCTCAGAAAGCCCATAGTCCGGGCGGCGAAGCGTCCTCAAAAACTAGGCCATACCAATCGCCCTCGAACAAGATCCTGCATCGAAGCGCCCATCCTCCCAAGAACCGAATCGAGTCTCACCCAAAGGCACCCAAGGCTGCCATAAGATCTGCGGATAACCAATGCATAAGCCGATTAGAAATCGCAAATGCGCAAAATAAATCAAAGATGAAAACATGGAGGGTTGAGAGTTCTGAAGTACCTCGGTCGCCCGCACCATGTCAAAATACTGTCGCAGGTAGGGCAGGGTCTCCCTAGCCCTCGGCCGGTACTGGCCCTCGAAAACGAGCGAGTAGGGGGTCATGCGGGGGGCCTCCACCTCGAGCTCTGAGGCTAGCGTCGGGAAGTACGCGAAAACCCATAACTGTGGAAAACAGGGCAAAAGCCATCGTAATACGTATCGCCGAGCGCAGTAATCAATACGTATCACCGAGTACGTAATGGGAATACGTAATGTAAAGTGTGTCAGGTGTGCAATGTACGATAATGAAAAGCGTAAATGTAAATCAAGAGGGTAGAAAGTACCTCCTGTGCTCTCCAATAGCCGCCGACTATGTTCCCATCCGCGGAGGTCGCTACCATGTAACAATAAAGGGTAGCCAAGCGCCACCCTAGTCATACGACTAACTCATGAGAGGTCTACCAGCACTCAGCAGATATAGCTCAATCTGTTCCCCTATCGGCGAACGCTACATCAAAAATCCTGTGTATCATTATATCTCCTGAGTCTCGCCCTCTCGTCAAATATGAGGAAAATCGTATACCGACTCGCTGAGGATCTCACAACCGTGGGCGAACTCCCAACAGATAAATCCAGGCGGCCTCCCACTCGCCCATGTCCTAGTTATAAGGGATCGCCGCGCCTCCCACGTCTAGGCCTGTCAGTACAACAAAGTCGAACGGGGTCGTAGTCATGTCCCAGGTAGCGAAGAAATGGAAGGAGTTGTTGGTGTCCCACCATCTCTCTACAAGGGCACTCATCAACGCCCCGCTAGCGTGATAGCGAGAAATCCCAAGCGTAAGGGTCCAAACCCCGCCGTCAACCTAATCCCGAATTCCGGAGCTCTATATACCACCTCGCAAAGAATGGAGCCGTGTCCTCGTAACACGGGAAGACACCAGATTCAATGAACACATGTATTCGGGCCAAAATGAAATGAATGAGTCAGGTGTTCAACTTTCAACAAGTGTGTGCCGCGGTTCACAATCAAATATGGGTCATGGTTCAACTTTCAACAAGTGTGTGTCATGGTTCACAATCAAATATGGGTGCGTGTTCATCATCAAATACAGTCGCGGTTCAACTTTCAACAAGTGTGTGCCGCGTGTTCACAATCAAATATGCGCGCGGTTCAACTTTTAATCGCAGGTTCTCGTGTTCACAATCGATATGTGTCGTGTTCATCATCAAAGTTTGAGCCGTGTTCAACTTTCAATAAGTGTGTGCGCGTGTTCATAATCAAATATGGGTTGCGGTTCAACTTTAATCAAGTGTCCGTGATGTTCACAATCAGATATGGGTTGTGTGTTCATCATCAAAGTTTGGGCTGCGTGTTCAACTTCCAACAAGTGTGTGCTGCGTGTTCACAATCAAATATGGGCTGTGTGTTCATCATCGAAGTTTGAGCTATGTGTTCAGATTTCAAAATCAGTGTGTGCTGCGTGTTCACAATCACATGTGGGTTGCGTGTTCATCATCAAAGTTTGGGCTGCGTGTTCAACTTTCAACAAGTGGGTGCTGTGTGTTCGCAATCAATACGTGGACTGTGGGTTTAGGAATTCAAGTGTTTGAGCTGTGTGTTCAAGATGCAAATGTATCATCGTTATAAACCAAGTGTTCGTAATAAGTCAGGTGCTAGAATGAGCAAATAAGCATCCATAGCATGAAATGCACGAAAAATGCAGAATATAAAGCGGGAAATGTAAAAAGTGAGGTACATACCTCGTGCCTGATGAGAGAGGTGGGACTCCGCCTCCCGCAATAGTAGATCCACTGGTGCTCGAGCATCAAAGTCGGTGAAATGATAAAAATCGCCTTAGGAAGGACGCAGTCGAGGGTCATACCTCCTAGAATGAATGGCCGAACCCTGAGGTAAAGACATGATGTTTGGCTTGCCTCCGCTACCGGAGAACCTCCACCATGGGGAAAATGACCCGCCATCTCGAGAAATCTGCAAAAATGAGCGAAATGAGCCAAAATTGGAAAAAGTCAACAAAAGTCAACTCTCGGGAAATGAAAAAGTCAACAAAAGTCAACTCCCGAGAAAATCTTCCAAATGTTGAGACAAACTTACCTCAAGTGGTGAAAATGAGAGAAGAAGCAATCAAATCAAAATTTAATCGGTTCAAAGTGAAGAGAACTGAAAGTTTTCGTGAAACAACTTTGCGTGGGACGTTGGAAAACGCGTATGGAGTGCAGATCTGAGAGGGAAAATGCTCTAGGAAGGTAGAGGGACTGATTTCAGCCTTGGATCTATGGGCAAAAAGTGTTTGGCTTTGTATATTTAAAGAAATGAGGGTGAAAAGTCAAAAATGCCCCGGATTTGGACTAGGTGGTCGGCCGGCCACCTTTTATGGCAGGTCGACCACCCCCTTGCCTTACCCCTGGCCGGTGGCCTCTAGTGGACTCCAAACTTGGCCGGTGGTGTTCCCAAGGTGGTCTCCAAGCTCTCTGCAAATTTTGGTAGTGATCGGAGTCCCCGGCACTCAAGAAAGTACAAAGAAAGTGCACTTTTCGTCGCGAAATCCCTCCGCGGGAACTTTAACTCCAACTTTTGACGCGTGTTCCATCGTCACTCTTCAAGAGCAAAATGTATCCCTTTTGAATGCGTTGTAACCCTTCCGGGAGGTAAACCGGAGGTTGCAATTAAGTCGCACTCGTCAAAACTTGCATTTCTTTGCTCGTTGTTTCGTGTCAAACATGCATTCGAATTTGCACTTACCTTGCATCGTTATGCACGTCACTTGCATTCTCATGCATACCACTTGCATTTTTGTGCACGTTTCATTGGTATTGTCATACCCTCATGCTTAACTTGCATTGTCACGTACGTGTCTCTTGCATTGCGATGCACTTTCCCATCGGCGCCTGCTTTGTTCAAGATTCGATATAGCATTGTACATGTGTTGCTAACTATGTTGTGCTTGTGAAGTTTCTCTCTTTTACATGCACGATATTGTATGTACAGTTCATTTGAAGCTGGTGCGACCAGATGAATCGCACAGGTATTGTATCTTCTCCGTGTGAGACGTGGCGAGAATTGAATAATTCTCCGCATTCTTAAACTGCATGAAATGTAGTTGTTGCTTTACATTCTTGCTTAAAACCGCTATGCAGCGCTTCATTACAGCTTGTTGCTTTGCATGATCATGAGGTACATTTGGCTTTGTGCATATCGTTTTCCATTTTGCCCCCCGCCTGCGGACACATTTCTTTGTTATCTTGTATGTTTGTCTAAGTCTTCGGCCTTGTCAAAAATGGGTCGTCTCTAGGCTTTGACATTCACTCCCGTCACGTATAACTTTCGAAGTTCTCCAAAGAGGGGCAATCAGAGACACCCCATTTTTGACCAACCTTAAGACTCAGACGTCACCAATTTAGTGCTTGGTGATGTTGCATATTTTGCTCGTTCTAGAGTTTCAGAGTCTCTACCATAGCCTTGCCTCCTGACTTCCTGCTCTTTTGTGCTCGCCTCGGCTTGCAACCGGGTCCCATTTTTTTGTTTTTTTTCCCAAGGAGGAAGAGGTCTCAGACTATCTCTCAATGACCGAGGCTACGCTTCGTGGTCGAGGCCATTTTTCCCGCTTAGAGGCTGCCAGCTTTTAGAGCCGCTGGCCAGCTGTTCTCGGGACCGCCTAATTACCTCCGCTTGCTTCGCTTTTGGCACACACCTCATTTCTCTCCTTAGAGGGACATCAGGCCCGAGAGACCACCTTGTGGTCGTGACGCCACCTCCCAAGCGCTTAACCTGCTTTGGGCCCCTGATCGCTGCTTTAGGCCCCTGAACCTTCGTTTTGCATCGGTTAGGGTTCATTTTTGGTATGGACCCTAATTTCATTGCTAGGAAGATGGTAGGATGGTGGGAGGCCACCTTTTCCCCTAAAAACTAGTTTTCTCATTTTCTCTCTCCTAAAGCTGGTTTTTCTAATAGAAAGCTGGTTTTTCTCACTTTTGAGCCACAATTTCTAGCTTTTCATACCATCATTGTGTTGTGCACACCTGGGAGGCCACCAATATGGGTAGGCCAACCAGTAATTCTTCTTTACCCTTTTGAACCCCTCTAAAAAGCTAGTTTTCCTCCCTCCTAGGTCACATTTTCTGGTTTTTCTCCATACAGCTGTATTCTACTCATTTGGGAGGCCACCTTTCTGGGTAGGCCGACCAGCAATTCTCCTTGAACCTTTTGACCCTTGGTCGGCCGACCAGGGGAGGTGGTCGGCCAACCACCTTGAACCTTTTGAGTTGGTCGGCCAGTCTTGCCTCTGTGAGTATGTTCCAGCTGTGCCAGCTATTTTGCACTTGACCCACTGTCCGAGGGTTTTGTCCTTGTTTTTATCCTTTTAAAGATGGTTTTGCACCCTTTGCTTAGCTTCCAAAGGAAGTTTGACCCTTTGGTCAAGCTTCTTGAGGAAGCTTGACCCTTTTAGTTTAGCTTCCTCAAGAAACTTGGCCCTTTTGATAGAGCTTCTTTTAGAAGCTTTGACCCCCTTTTGAGGCTTCTCCAAAAAGCCATGGCCTTCTCCCTCTATATAACCAACCCTCCATCTCATTTTGCAAGGGTTAGAAAGTTTTGGCTGGAGCATACATACAACTCCCTCTATCTCTATACTTCAAGCCTCCAAACCCTAATATTCTTGGCCATTTTACACTACACCTCATAGCCTACCACCTCCATCATCCATTCCAGCACTTTGGGACTGATTTGAAAAGGTTGAAGGTTCACCAACTTGGTCCAAAAGCTCCTACTTTGCTGTTCTTCAAGGGTAAGTACCTATTTCCCTTAAACTTGTATTTTTTTGCTCCATTGGTTAGCCTTCTTTGAAAGAATTTTTTGGACTTTGTCATAAACTGAAAAGTGTCATATTTTGAGCTCCTCTTGAAGATTTTATAAGGACACTTTTCTGTTTGAGGTCTCCTACATCCTTGTATGCTTTATCCCTCTTTGTAGGCCTATTTTGCATCATATCTTAGTCCTACTTGTGAGTATTTTCGAGATTTTTCATAAACTAGAAAAAGTTTCCTTTTGAGCTTATAAACATGTTTACTTAAGGTCACTTCTCTGTTTGGGGTCATCTCCCCTTCCATACTTTTATTTCTTCATGTTTCGAGCTATGCATGTGAGTACTTGCATTGGCCTTGATTTGGCCTTTTAGCCACTGAAATCCAGTAGATTTTCAGTGGCTTAGATGTGTCCTTGAGCTTCAAAATCATAGAGGGGTGACCCTCTCACCCCTCATTCTCTTTACTAGCATTGTTGGCCTTCCAAAGGGACTCTATTTTGTATGCATTGAAGTCATGTTTCAGGCCTCATTTTGTGGGTTTTAAGGTCTTCCTTGACTCCAAAGGCTCCCTTTGGTCATATTTATGTCTATGATGCATGTATAGAGCAATCCTATTCAAGGCCTTTCAAAGGGCCTTTGATTTGCATGTTTCTTAGACTAATTCCAGGGCCTATTTGGTGAGTTTTAGGGCTGTCATAATCCATTTCCAGAGTTGGTTTTGCCATGCTAAGTGTCTATCTTGTATGTGTTGAGTAACCTCTTGCATGGCCCTCCAAAGGAGCTCATCATTTTGGTATGCATTGGCTGCATTTCAGGGGTTATTTGGGCATATTTTGACATGTTTTATTTACTATTCTTGGCTGGTTTGATGAGATCTCATGCGCATCATATAGTTGTAATACAATCCATGCTTGCTAGCCAATGTTGCATGCTATTTTAGTCCGTCATGTTAGCATTTTTTGGCCATGCTTTAAACTAGTAATGTGCATGTTTTGGGACTGTCTTGGCTCTGTCTTTGTGCTTCATAGTCAAATAATGCTTTCTTTGCATAGTTATAGTTCAATACATGTGCCTAGTTTTGAGTTTCGGGGCTTATTCCATGCATTAAGTGCCATATTTCCATGATTCGGGACCATTTAGCATCATGTTTCAGTACTATAAATTACATGTTTTTATGCCATCTTTCATCCCTTGCCATGCTTTGGTAAAGTAGCATTTCATGCCTTAGGTTCGGTCCTAGGTATTCGCGCATGTGTGCATGCTTTTCGGTTGTCTAATTTTCATCTCATGGCCACTGATGTAAGTGTGGCTGAGGTTCACTCATGTTGGTGTAAGTCCATCGTGCATTGCGTATGTCATTTTAGTCCATAGCATTGCGTATGCTAGGTTACATGTTGGTCGCAATGTGTATGCCATCTCATTTGCATTGTGCTTGGGATAGGAGTTAGCCCAAGCACGGGAAATGAGGGACGTTTCGTACTCCAAGTGACGGGATGTGTCTCAATTCCCGGTCGCCGACACTCTGGATTACCCATGATGGAGTTTAGGTCTTGTTGTGTTTTCATGTGCATTCATTTCACATCGAGTCGTGCAATTCGACTCCTCGGCCATCATGCATCGAGATATGTGATTGGTGGCACGAGGATCAAGGACTACACCCCTGAAGAGTAGTCATGCATACATATGTGAAAATACTTTGCCATGCCCCTTTCTTGCTCTCTGTTGCAGCAAATAAGAAATCAGCAGCTTTCTAAAGCCTTGCACAGCATTCCGGCATTAATTGCAAACAGAGGCGAATCGGGGCATTGCAATGGATTTTCGCGCCAGGCGACTCAAGCATGCATCATTCATCATTCGGAACAGAGCTGAGGTGGTCCATGGCTTGCATGCTAATTTACCTGCTTTCCCTAGATTAATTTGTTAATTAATTAGGGTTTTGTACCTATTCAAACTGTAATTATTATTCGGACTGTATTATTTATTCGCATTCAATGAGGGCACAATTGTAATAAGTGTGTGTGTGTGTGTGATGTATGCCTTCCAACCCCACGTCTTTCTCCCTTTTATTTACCAGCTTATGATGGTTAGTTTAGGGCACGTTTCAATTAGCATACTTATGCTTGTATGTTTGCATCATTCATCTCAGACAGCATGCACTGTGCTCGGCGTCATACTAACTGCATCGTATTTCAATTCCAAGTTGAATACGTGTTAGTTGTAGTATTTCACATGCTATCTTTTGAATAGCCGAGCCTATTGTAGTTGCATTCCTGTTTGTGTTGCATTAGGCATTTCAGCATAGCTAGGATCATGCATTGATTTCTAACATAGCTTCTGTTTTGGCTTGGAGTACTCGGTAAGTGTTTATGCTTTAGCATCCTTGCATGTGTATGAGTGACTGCCATGATAGCATGCTTACCATGAGGCTATGTGCTTATATGATATACCTGCCTGAATGCCTGTGGGTGAAGGTTGGATTATTTGAATTGGAATAGTCCATCGACTGCGAGTTTTAAGCCCACTTGAGAGTGGCAAAAACCATGTTTTCTAAGCCCACCTAAGGGTGGCAAATCCACATTTTAGCCTACTTGCGAGTAACAAACCGCTTTCAAAAACAAACATGAGATGTTTTGTTCCAATTCAGACGATCCGGTCTATATTTGTATGCTGTGCGCATCACGTAGTAAATCTAGGTTAATAACCGAAATAAGAGTACATAATGTTTTCAAAACTAGATATCATGGTTAGTAGAGGCTGATCTTTGATCGGGCGAGCGGGGGTGCTCATGAAGTGACCTTCCCCAATCGTACCCAAGTTCCTGAGCCGAGGCAACTTTGGTGATGACGGACACGTGGCCTTAGGCAACGAGTCAGCATTTCCTAAATTCCCCCAAAATAAATATTTAGGTGGCGACTCTATATCTGGTAAAGCAGTCCATGTTTGACACTTTTTTCAAAAAAATCTGTTTTCAAAAACGATAGATTTGGACTCTTTGATGATTCATCAGTCTTCCATTGCACTCTGCGAGATCGACATCTGAGGACCGTGTCATTGAGTCCTGAACTGTAGTGAGCCCAAATGAACAAAACGAGATTCCCTCCCGGGACGTTCGGGGATGTCTACAGGTGTCGAGCCCTCCAGTTGATACTGGTAAAAATGAAAATTTGGTAGTACTTATATAGTCTACTTGCAGACACAGACCTAGGGACTACCAGAGTTATATTTGCCGCCCCTTGAGTTAAATTGTTAAGCTTTGAATAATGGAAATTGCATAGCATCATTGAGCATGATGGTTTTCAAAAGATGAAGATGTAAATTATTTACAAAAAGGCATAGCATGGCATATGCATTCATCTCTTGAGATATGTATAAAATGTATATACTTTGTGAGGGATTTTCCTATTGGGCTTTATGTTCACCCTACGAGATTTTTGTTCAGGAAAAGACGTGGTGAATCCGCCTAACTGAGGGCGTGGAAATGTGTATGTTGAGAGCAGAAGTTTCTCATTTGTTGTGATTCTATTTGTAAGCCAAGGGCTTTGTATGAGTGGGTTGAATAACCTTTTTGTGTAACCGGGCTTAAGCCTTGGAAACTTTAAACCCTTGGGGGTATTTCATTTGTTTATTTACTTATTGTTGGAGTTAACGTATTATAGCATGAGTAACTAAAATGCTAAGGATTGACTATCACAATTTCATGTGTAGAGACTAAAGTGGGATTTGACAAAAAAACAAATGCAGGGGGTTGGCTGTCATCTAGGGGTCAAAGTGAGACTCAGTGCAAAATGCAGGGGTGCAAAGTGTAAGGCTGCAAAGTGTAATTCATCTTTTTGTTTTTCTTTTTTTTTTTTTTTTTTAAAGGGATGGAGAAACATAAGTTGCATTGCAAAATAAGTAAGACTCAAATTTAGTTGGTGCTTGATAATTTAATTTAATATTTAAAATTGTATATTTATTAATTCGTTTGATAATTATAATTAGTAAGGAAATGTTATGGTATAAACCCTTCTAAGGGTGTGTATCATAGGCGCCCTATCATAAATTGACGTAATTTTATCACAAAATTTCGTAACATCAATCATAAAATGCATAACCTCGCTACAAAATAGCATAACAAAATGTCTAAAATTTTATGATTCATGTAACAAAAGTTTTTGGCTTGGTTACTCAATTTTTTTTATGCCACTTTGTGACGAAGTTACGCATTTTGTGATTGATGTAACAAAATTTTGTAATAAAATTATGTCAATTTGTGGCATAGTGCATATGGTACACACTCCTCCAAAGGTGTGTACCATAGGATTTCCTAATTAATATTACTTATTTTTAAGTGATTCTTAACATGTAAACTAAAATATTTAAAAATATACGTAATACAAACCTACTTGACTTTGAGTTGGCAATCACTATCAGAGGGTCAGAGGATCCCTTTTTCGTGGCAATCGTAAGATCAAGAACGCCCTTCAGATCCAATAGTATTTCCAAACCACTTTACCACAATGCATAATGTCTATAAATGAGATTTAGACAGAATAGGAATATATATTAGAGACACAATCGAAACCCAACTATAAAAGAAGTTTAGATTTAGGGTTTTCAAATCAAAGAGAGAATTAGATAGAATAGAAACAAACTTGAGCTTTGGTAGGATATTCTTGGACAAATTCAACTGGAGGGGCTCTTTGCTCAAAAACCTATGGTGGAGACATGGAGAGAACGATGGTTTGTGAGGAAGATGTCTAGAGAGAGATGTGGGTGGGGGGTTGCGGTGTTTGAAATTTGAAATCTGAGAAGAGGAGGGTGAGACAGAATAGAGTATAATACAAAATATAAAATTAAAAAAATAAAAATAAAAATAAAAGAAGAATCCAAAGAAAAGGTAGGTGTGATCTCAACTGTTGATTTCTAGTATAATATTTATCAGCCCTTCATCTAAATATGCCAGCTTGGACACATGTCTCATCCCAATTAATAAAGAAAATCTCAACCCAATTATTGTCAACATTAACTCATTTAATTGAAAAAATAAAACCAAAAAAAGAACAAAGAACAAAATACAACACATAATTTATTATTATTTTTTTTTTCTTTAGATTCTTAATGTTAACATTAACTGATGTTTTAGAGGAAAATCCTACATGGGAAATTCATTCATTCATTCATTTTTGATATTCATTACTTCACTTCTTTATAGTCCATTTCGTCCCAATATCACTTCTTTAACATTAGCTCTCAATAGTCCACTTCTTTATTGTTTGGCATATTATATGATGCACTCATTTAATTGAAAAAATAAAACCAAAAAAAGAACTAAGAACAAAGAACAAAGAACAAAACATAACACATAATTTTATTTTTTTTTAAATGTTAACAGTAACTTATGTTTTTGAGGAAAATCCTACATGAGAGAAATTCATTCATTCTTTCATTTTTGATATTACTTCACTTGTTTATATAGTCCACTTCTTTATAATCCACTTCATCCCAATATCACTTCTTTAACATTAGCTCTCAATAGTCCACTTCTTTATTGTTTGGCATATTATATGATGCACTCATTTAATTGAAAAAACAAAAACAAAAAGAGAACTAAGAACAAAGAACAAAACACAACACATAATTTTTTATTTTTTATTTTTTGCCTTAGATTCTTAATGTTAACATTAGCTCTTTGTTAACTGATGTTTTTGAGAAAAATCCTACGTGGGAAATTCATTTATTCTTTCATTTTTTATATTTATCACTTCTTTAACATGATGCATGTTTGGGATATGAAACCCAACTATGAACTGAAAAGGAGGGAAAAAAAACAGAGCTATGAACTGGAAAAAAAAAAAAAACCAAGGGTAAAATAAATGAATGAAATAACAAAAAGAAAGTGAGGAGATAAAAGTGCCTTACCTGGTGATGGTGGAGAAAAAATGAAAAGGAATGCAAAGAGTTTTGTGGAGCTTTGTTCTTCCTTCAAGAATGCAGAGAGCTTTTTGGAGCTTTGTTCTTCCTTCAATTGGGATTCACTTCCTCTCCTTCGATTGTAAGCTTCTTTCACAGTGATAGGTAAAGTGCAGTGGGTGGGTTGATAAGAGTTGATAGGTAAAGATATCAGGACCATTGAATTTTATTTCTAGACAAATCTAGACCACTGAAGATAGTTTGTGAGAGAGATATTTGTGAAAGTAAATCTGAACCATTGTTTTTAAATCTAGATAGATCTGAACCATTAATTTAAAAAACATTTTCAAACTAACCCTTCAATTGTTATATAGATATAAGGAAACATGAGCATATTCATATAACTTAATTGCATTCTGAACAACCAGTGAGCTATGTATATAAAATATATAATAGACCACTATTGTACAAACAGTGCACACAATGAATAGTAGCATGCATAAATTCTGATTTCTAGAATTTCAAGAAAGTGTAGAACCATATTACTACCAAACATCATGGATAAATTTGCACTAATTAAACCAGTGAGCCTTCATGCTATAATTCCTAGTGATGTAACACATTTCTTATTTTATTTATTTATTTTCCAAGTACTAGATGCAAAGCCGAATCATCATACAGTAGAGAAAAATAATCTAACAAATTATAAAGTTGAATATTATAAAGTTTTTCACATGATTATATTAAAGAAATATATAATCATGTAAAAACTCCATCTAGGAATATGTAGATTTGTACTAATCAAGTTGAATATGTGTTTTATTCTAAATAAGAGTGCAAAATATATAATGGATATCCTCCAAACCAAACATTTGAACCGTTTAACTAAATAGATGGAGTTTTGAATGTCAAGAAAAAGCAATCAAATCATTGCAAATAGTACTAGTCGACGAGATACAAACAAATAACAAAAGCACACTGGATGGATGATGGGTAGATTGGTGTGGGGCAGTCGGGTTTGAAAATAAAATTGTAATTAAGTGTTTGTTTGGGATAATTTATATAAGTTTATTTTTTAACTTCTTAATTAAAAAGTAGAGAAAAAAAGATGTATATTTGGGATTTTTTTTTGACTTTTTACGAAAAAATATGTAATAAAATATTATAGTAAATATTAAAATTACCGAATTGCCCTTCCTGACACAGTTAGCAACACTGTGCTGACTTTCCATGCATTTTAATTTTTTTTTTGTTGACCCGACAGATTTTCCGCCAAAATAAGGTGAATCGTATGAACTTTTTTACTTTTTAAAAAACCTTTTAGCTTTTGTAAGTGATGCCAAACCAGCCCTTGTGGATAGTGAATGGATAAATTTGTTATCTATAACCAAACCATGGTTTAGGCAGTTTCAATTTGTTAGTTGATTGAAGAAATTTTTTTAAATAATTATCAAGTATTTGCATAATATATAATATTAATTTACAACTAATTCCACATATGTGATCTCTCTCATATTGATTTTTACTTTGATTTTTCATTAGAGATAATATATATGTGTACTAACTGATTATAAATTTCAAACTATGGATCAAATTAACCCGTAATTAGGGACAAATCGGTGCGGATTAGTTATTTTTAGCTAATTGAGCCATATTTTGTACAGTCCTAGTAGAGACCCCGTTGAAGAAATGCCAAAACATTCTCCAAAGGTGGCTTGGTAGTACTTATAAGTCAATTTATTTAGTTTATTTGTCATTAAAAAAGTTAACTAATAATGTTTGGTTACAATTTTAAATTATAACTTACTAGCATAATATTCATGTTATGGGCTAAAATAAATAATTAAAAATTATTTTTGAAATTAAACAATAACAAAAACTTTGTTTTTATAATATAAAAAATGATTTAGCATTAGTTAGATTCCATACAAAAATTATATATACGATAAAATATAAATATATTTCTTGATGAATTTTGTAATTTTAATTTATCTATGTCAGAGTTCATCTGATGTATAGTACATAATATTTGTTAATTTACCAATTACTTCATTATCTATTTTGTGAAATTCAATCACCTTGTCTATTTTGTAAAATTTAATCAATCAAAATTACTTTAAATTAAAAAATTAAAAAAATAAAATAAAATGAAGAGAGAGTATCATTGACTTCAATTTTTGAACTACTCCTCAAATAAGACTTGATCTCACCATGCAAAACCTCTAGAAGAGTTCCCTCAGTATCGGCTAACCATTCAGTCTTTTCCTAAAACCAAAGCCAATTCAACATTTTGCTGACTCTAAAGCCATTTTCTTGCACTACGCCAAAAATGAGCATTAACGGCGATTTTTTACCGCTGTTAAAGGATGTAAAACCGCCGTTAAAGCCTTTAACGGCGGTTTCATACGCTTATCTTGGCGTGTCGGAAAAAGTAAAACCGTCGTAAAAAGGCAAAATACCGTCGTTAAAAATCGACCAAAAACGGCGGTTTCGTAGGGCCAAAAACGGTGGTTTTTTACCGCCGTAAATAGGTTAGAATTTTTCAAAAAATAATTCTTTCTTCTTGCACTCCTCAAGTTTTGAACTCATGACCTCTCATCCACCCACACCACCAACCACTCTGCCACAACCACTTTTCATGAAATATATTACCTAAATAAATATTTAAACATTACTTTTACTTTGTAGATGGTTTCGCCGGAGTGTCGCCGGAGCGTCGCCGGAGCTTCGCCGGCAAAGACCGCCGGCATTAGCGGCGGTTTTATTACCGCCGTTAAAAGTGGGCATTAACGGCGGTTCGTTACCGCCGTTAAAAGTGAATTTAATTACCGTCGTTAAAGACACTTTTAGCGACGGTTTTTTTAACGGTAAGTAAAAAACCGCCGTAAAAGGTACTATTAACGGCGGTAATAAAAACCGTTAATTATAGTAATTTTTCATTTTATCATTTTTGGCGTAGTGTTGATTTGGTCTAAAATCATTTTTAATTTTTAATTTTTTTTATATAATTTTAATTGTTTTATATTAAAAAATTAAGAACTAATATGTTAAATAAATATAATAGATTAAATTTGTATATAAAACAACTTAGCTAAGTTAGCTCATAGGTCTACATTTTTTATTGTGTAATTGATTTAAAATGTGTCAAAACATTTTAATCTTGTGACCTAAGCTCCAATATTTGTACGGTTGGATAGCTTAGATTAGAATGATTGCCGGACTTATTGTTAGCATAATCCACATTTAAAATAAAGGGTAATTTGTGAATTATATGCGAATTTATATATATTTTTATATGTTAATAAATTTATGCATAATTCATATTTCAAATAATAATTTTACAAATTTTTAAGACTTATAAACTCAAAAGAATGGCACAATACATTATAAATATGTATGACATAAGCTCAACGATAAAAATATTTTTATTTAAAAAATTATAATTAATTAAATAGTTCTTCTAATAATATTATGTCATATTTTTTAAAATTAATTTTTTTTTATTTAAATAATTGTAGGTAAAGTGTAGGAGTGCGCAAATAAACCACTTAAATCGCGCTGATTCAAACCACCTTAAATCGATCAATGCAGTTTGAGAAGGTGAATGGGGTAATATTGGTTGCGCAGGTTAAATGATAAAACTCAACTCTTTGCTCAACTCTTGGTTAGGAGCTATGTTAGATGATTTTGTTGCGTTAACTTAATCTATGATTTGACTGAATTTTCTTGGACCTGGCATGCCATTCGACTCATAGTTAACAATGAGGAATAAAGTGTCGCTAGAACCAGAAGAGTATTGGGGATTGAAAAATTTTTTTTTTCTCAAAAATAAAAATTTAGTTGTAAAAAATATTGGAGGAATTCGGAAGAAGAGTCGCTAAAAGGTCATTTTATAAAGTAAAAAAAAGACTTTTAGCAACAATATTTTGAAAATGTTGTTAACAAATGTATTTTTAGAGATAATAATTCAGTCCAAAAGACATTTATTTTTTACACACAATTTGATCCCAAAAAAATAGTAATTCATTACTAAAAAAACAAAAATAACACATTTGACAACAAAATTATTTCGACCCTAAAAATGAACTGTCCCTAAATTTTTGTCTCTAAAACCTTTATAATGTGTAATTATGATTTATCATAATGTTAATTTTATAATCTACCAATATAGATTTTTTTTTAATATTCTTAATAAGTTATGAATAATTCAAATTTTAATTTTTCAGTCACTTTTATAAGTTGTAAAAAAAAAAAAAAAAAAAAAAAAAAAAGTCATTCTTGTATGGTCTGAAACAGTCTCCACGAGTATGGTTTGATCAATTCAGTTATTCTGTTCTATTACTCTAATCACACTTGTTTCATTCATCGGAATTCTATAGGTCAATGTATAGTCTTGTTAGTTTATGTGGATGATATTATTCTCATAGGTGATGATTCTGTTGGCATTGGTCACGTAAAGAAGGACTTGGGCCAAACTTTTGATATTAAGGATTTGGAATGTCTCAAATATTTTCTGAGAATTGAGGTGGCTCGCTCAAGAGATGAGATCTCATTGTCTAAAAAAAAAGTACACCCTTGACTTGTTTAAAGATACTGGTATGTTAGGGTGTAAATTGCTTCTACTCCTATAGATCCTAATATCAAACTCACATTAGAGTTTAGTGAGTTGCTAGATGACTCAAACATGTATCAGCGTCTTGTTAGATGTCTCATTTATTTGACCAACACTAGATCTAACTTGACATTTGCAGTTAGTGTCATGAGTTAATTCCTGCATGCATCTCGTAAAAAGCACATTGACGCGGTTCATTATATTTTGAGGTATTTGAAGATTTCTCTTAGCTTGGGATTGTTCTTTACCGCTGGTCTCCTATCTGAGCTCTCTTGTTTCACCGATGTCGATTATGCAGGATCTAGGACTGATCGACATTCGACTTCTAGCTTCTGTACTTTTTATGGTGATCTTCTTATCTCCTGGAAAAGTAATAAGCAGGCGGTTGTTTCTCGATCTTCTATAAAGACTGAGTATCGGGTTATGGCATATAGGACACATGAAATTCTTTGGATTCGCTCTATTCTGGCAAAGTTAGATTTTGAGAAAACTGTTCCTTTCTCTTTGTTTTGTGATAACAAAACTGCCATTATGTCATTCTTGGATTCTGTGCTTCATGAGCATACTAAGCATATCGAGGTTGATGAACATTTCATTCAAAAAAAGGCTTGAACTGGTATTGTGCGTCCATCCTTTGTTTCTTCTTCTCAATAGTTAGCAGTTATGTTCACAAAATTTGTGAAACCAACTTTGCTCTAGTTTTCCATTGACAAGCTGCATTTGTTGAATATTTTCACACCAACTTGAGGGAGAGTGTTGAATATAAGAATCAAAATATTATGATTTCGAGCCCTCTTAAACAATGCGCCTAACTTGTTTATCTAGAACATATTTGAATTTCAGAATTTTTCAACGTAGTGTGATATTGATTTGATAATTTTCTTTACACTCGCAAACTGTTGAAAATTTCAGAATCTGCTTCTATGTGTTAAATAGTTTGCTTTCTAATTTTTTTTTTATTATTGAAATTGCCTATTATGGTTGCATGCATGTGAGATGAATAATTGATAAATAATATTTCATTATATGTTATTAAGTTGTAACATGGATATGCAATCAGGTGTTTTGGGTTAACGGTTATGAAATTGTAAAAGATTTGAAACTATTAGAACGATTGTAAATCTGTTGGTTCAGGATACAACCTTGGTTTGGAAAATTCTTGTCCAAGAGTGTTGCGAAATCCAAGATGACATGAAGTGTATTTTGGCTTCTACACGAAATTGGTTATAGCATAAAGGTGGCAGTGAGGGCCTTACACATGGAGAGTATTCCTAAAAGGCTATTCTCTTGTGGCAAACCAATGATGTTACGACCTGAACATGTAATTCAGAGCGTAGACATCTTTGGTGTTTACCAGTATGTTCTAATATATCAAAGGAGAGTTTGAATGACTTCGTGGCCATTGCTTAGGGGTTGGATAGAAACAAGATTCTTGGCGAATTGTCTAGATGAACTTAGATTAACAAACATTAGGAAAAATTGGACCTGTAATGATCTCATTCTCCATTACTTGATGATGTACTATTATTGCTTCCGCTATGCTATTTATCCACTTGTTGAATTCATATATTTTGTGACAATATTGGCTTTCTTGTTTTTCCTATTAAGCGTCACGGCTCAATACTTTTTTCGTATTACTCTGGCGTTTTATGCTAGGTAATAAGACTAATAAAGAATATAAGATGGATATACTTGAAGATGCCGGTTTGCAGCCATGGTTCACTTAGGAGCCAAAATTAGTGTACCCTTATAATACTTTTTGATTATTTTAATGTAATATTTGTAGCTTTTAAATTTGTAATATTGAGACACAACGTGATGTAAACCTATTTAAGCTTCAAACCTTATGGATGGAATATATACTACTAAAAAAAAGTACTTTTTACGACTGCCATAAGCCGTCGCAAATAATAGAAATATAGTCGCAAAAGATCTTTTGTGACGGCCCATGCGACGGCAAATGAAAGTCGCGAATGTGGGGGTGGCAAATACTTTTTACGACTGTAACACAACAGTTGCAAACTATTTGCGACTACCTAACCTATTTATCGTGACTGATGTTTTGCCATTGCAAAAATTTCAAAAAATACCTCCAATGTATTAGCGACTATCTTGTTACTGTTGCCAAAAAAAAAAAAAAAGTGTGACATTAAGCACTTTGGGAATAGCCATGGCCAAAACACTATCCATTAAGCACCAACAAGATACATAACAATGTAACGTTCGTTCAAGAGGTGAAATGGGACTTCGCGATATAAAAAACACTAAAAATGAAAAAAATAATAGAAAGAAAAAAAAAAAGAAGAGAAACCCACCATGCCCCTTCCAAGCTCTTAAGTAACTTGCTCACAAACAATAATCAAGCGTCAATGTTCAAGAAGAGTATCTTGGAAGCCTTATTAATCCATTAAGCTTCAAATAAAACCAAATAACTAGTTCAAACACAGCACAAAATACTATCTGAAAAACTCCATGCCAAGTGAAGATGTTCGATTAAAGAGGCCCTGTGAAAATCCCATTCATCCGTTGCTCATTCCACTTCTTAATCTGCAGTAATTAATGCAACGAGCAAAAAATAAAAGACAATTTTAGAACCTATACTACATGAGTTGCCTTTAATATTAATTAGTTTTACAATAATCAAAAAATGATCGTATTTATCAAAATGGTTACAATGCATAGATTTGTCATTATGATTTTTCATAACAAAAACCCTGACAAAAAAAACAGAGGATGTTACGTAAAAATTTGAGGCCAAAACATCTTAATACAAATACTCTAGAATGGGTGGTTAGCAAAGCTTTTGGAAGTTCAAATTCACATTGAATTAACTAGATTTCCCATGGTTGCACCATGTTGAATGGGTTTAACAGGCCAGTCAAGTGTGGTTTTTTGTATAATGATACTGAATCAGTTTCCAGAAAACACCCAAAAATTGTCATAACATGAGTTAATGTATCTGTTATGCTCCAACATTAATTCAAGTCCTTCAAAGCTTAGAATTGGGTTCTCAGCTTCAGTTTAATGGAATGTTGTTTGGGTGGAGTTTCATAAAATCAAGCATTGACTAGCTTTCAAGTTTCTTTGGTCACCAAGTTTCCTAGTGTTCAAGCTAGATTCTAATATAATTGGCATTGTGTAAGAGACATCTTGAATAAATTTAATGTTGAATGTCCTCAAGTATGATTTCCAAGGCATTTCCCTCTTATTGTTCTAGAGCCAAAAGTTTAAATTCCTAGGAACACTATACCAAAGCCCAAGTATGAACTAAAAAAGTCCAGAATCTGACATTTCTACATCATCAATATAATGATTATTTGAATATAAAATTCCAATATCTGACTTTGATCCACATCCATGATAGACATTATCTTTTCACAGTTTAATTAGTAGTTCGGTCTTTGTGATACTGAAGCCTCTCTGCATAAAAATCGATACATAAGATTAAAATTTGTTGCCTATAGCTTTGACATATAGATTTTAATTTGATGAAATCTATCTAAGTTGATTAAATGAGCAACCTCATTCCAAATCTGCTGCATTTTAATAAGTGAGAAATCAAGTTGAACTATGCAGTAATAACTAAAATGCCTCTATTAGAGATACATGGAACATATTATTATTTTGTACGCATTAAGAATAACAGCGGTAGAAGGGCATAAAGAAAAGAAAACATATTAATGAACCCATATCAGCAATTAGTAGCCCATAAGAATCAAACAGCAACCAGAACCTAAACAAAGAGGAAAGGAGAGAGAGATAGAGTGAAATTACCTTAGGTGAAGGGCAATAAAATGCTTGCTTCTCATCCTCATTCGATGGACCAATTGTTCACCCATTTCAGTTATAGGATCATTACACTAACTGTCTATCATCTTCTTTATAGAAAAACATCCTTGATAGTTGATAGTTAGTTGATTGGGCATGTTTTCCTGCAAGAATAGAAAGCTATAATTGTGAAGGTTTGGAAATAATTACAAAGATGCTACATGGTTTATAGCAAAATGATTCTATTATTATATATCAATGAATAACACATACCAATTCTCTCAGAATGACTATGATGTTTCTGCACAATAATATCATGCTCTCTATACTCTATAGCCTCATCATCCTCTTGACATTACGGTAACTTGAACAGCATTAGGAGCATTATAAGCGCAGGGATCTACAGATGGATCAGCGTGAACAAAAATATGATGAGTGTCCAAGTTAGCAACTGTTCTCAAACTTCTGTAGAACACCAAATATGGAGTTGAAGCCCTAATAGCAATCAAAAGGGCAATGATGTGTGGATCCAAGTTATTCAAAATCACATTTTTCCATTTTTTCCTTCAATTTCCAAGCAAGCAAACAAATTAATAGAGAGATTAAAGCAACCAAATATAAAAAGAGAGCCAACACATAAATAAATTAATCCAACATATTATCACAAATTTCCACTCAATCACATATAATACGTACCAAATCACTCCAAAATCTATACACATAAGTATTTTTCTCATATTTGTCTTATTTTATTTCAACACTAGGACATTTTATCTTCTAATTACCAGTTCTTGCCTCAACAAATTCAAACTTGCTGATAATCAATGAAACAGCAAATTCAAAACAAATCTAGGAATCAAAACTTTTCATTCAATCGAAACTAATACCAATCCATAGATGCTATATATTGAACTCACCAAACAACAAAATTCACCAAATGTAGCAATAATTGAAGACTGAATGGTGACAATAGAAACTAATTGATTTCACAAACAAGAACACTATACATATAGAGCAATTAATTTTCCAATTCAGAGTAGGTTCAAATGAATATTCGATGTAATAGAGTAACTAAATTCAAATCAACAATAAAATCTAAAAACTAGTAAAATCCATTAACTAAATTCAAATCCACTAAAATCAACTGATGATTGGTAAATAATATGTATTTAAAGTCAATTCAAGCATGGAAATAGAAATATTGATAATACTTGATAAAATGATCATTCATCAAGTAGTCCATAAGAATAGCTTTGTGCATAGAAAACCTTTTCATAACATTTCTAGCTAAAAAACACAGGCCAAATCACCAAAAGTTCCTAATACTAACAAACTAGTTGAAAATTTCATAATAATATGTAAAATCCGAAACAATACTTTAATCCATCATACATAGGTATTATATAAAACCAATTAAGCCAAACGTGCCTTACCTAGACTGGATTATAGATATCAATGAGTCTAAAAGTTTGATAACATCAGATGGATTTAATAGTGAGACTGAATATGGAATCACCGCAAGAAATACCAAGAACGTAGCATTAGGTGAGTCATACCTTCACATAATTAAACATGTAACCAAAGAAAAAGGGACTAAGGAAGAACCTTATCGTCTTGGGTATATAAACAATTTAAGATTAGTGCTCGTTCATTAGCATGTCGCACTTGCTTAAGCAAAACATGAACATAATCCACACTTGGCTCTCCATGAGCTGTATCTAGCAGCAAAACTAGTTTATTTGTTAAAATAATTTGAATTATTTATTTAATCTGTAGTAATCTTGTAAAAAGAATTCCAAAGACTCGAAATAGCAGAAGTAAGAATCAAAATAGAAACTAGGAATACGAATCCATGAAGAAATAGTAAGATACCTGTTAGCATCCTCGGTCTTCTTTCCAGCTATTCTTCCTGTGGATGCCTGCTGATAACTGTCAAGAGTGCAAGTTAAATTTAAAACTAATTTAATACATGAAAAATAGAATCAACTAACAAGATAAATTCATAAAAATACTCCTATAAATGCTAACCTGAGAGGCAACATCAACTCTAATTTTGTCTAGGACCTGTCAAGTAAACAAATAAACTACCAGGTATATTTCTAGTTTAACAAGTATATTTCTAGTTTTCCATAAACATCCGCAGAAAAATGCAACAGAAGGCCCAATAGAAATGATGGCATTCTAAAAAAGCTCACCTAAACGTCTCATGAAATGTGTCTTATGTGAATAATAGCATTCAGTAGAACGGACACAAAAAAAAGTTCAAAACAAAAATTCATGAAATAAGAATAATAGAATCATACAAATGCAGAAAAATCAACCAATTCATAGACCTCGTGGCCAGTAGGACTAATATGGCAAATGCAAAAGTTGTGGAGCAGCAAAGAAGCTGCTTCAGGACAAAAGAACAATCCTTGGAAACAGGACATATCTACTCAAAAAGTTGCAAAATCAGGTACTATTAGTATTACTTCATTAAGAAAATGCAACGCATAAAGTTTGTTACTGAAAATTGTCAGAATAAGAATAAAAAAAAAAGAAAATTGTCAGAATAAGCCATTGGAGATAATGCACTGAAATATAGAATTGTATTTCCATGAACAACACATAATGAGAGTGAAAACAAAAAATCAAGAGACTCAAACCCCATTATAGAATAAAATACATCTAGAAGCAATCTACTATCACTAAGACCACAAGCTCTACTTAAATTGTTGTTCTTTTGTTTCCTAGAACCAACAAACTAATTAATAGGCACTAATCAAAACATGAATGGATTATATTCAAAACCCTAGAAAGTAATTTACTCTGTGAGATAGATAGATATATGCCTCATTGATAGCGAGCATTTGACCATTGCTTTTCTTCACGTTCTTAAGCTTCCTCAGAAAATAACTTAGAAATTTAACCAAAGCACAATTGGAATCGAAAACAATATAATCAAACCTCATATATATATATATATACATATACATATCAGAACTTGGACTTGGCCCGAACCTCGTTGGTGGCCCAAAGCTTCATGCGGTAGATCTTCGGATGCTGATCGCTCTCCATAGGAAGAGTTCTCCCTACAATCTGATACTGATGAATCAAGTAAAAATATGAAACAAATCGAAAGAAACTGAATAGAAAAAATAGAGGAAATTTCAAGAGAGTTGGTACCTGATTTGTACACAATAAAGCTAAAAAATAGTCTCTGTGTGTTTGTGTGCAATGTAAGTGAATTTTGAGATAGATAAGATGCATGATAGGTGAGCTTACTCCGTTGCATTTGAGAACTCCAAAACACCTTTCAATACGGTCTACTAATAGAGTTAGGGTTTCTCTGCGATGAATCGCGCAAATTGCTGCGAGAGATGTACACAGATACAGAGAGAGTGAGAGAGAGAGCGAGATTGTGTGAAAGAGAGATTGAGAGATCAAGAGAGGAAGAGAGATTGAGAGATCAAGACAGAAATAAAGAGATTGAGGGATCGAGGGAGAGATTCATACTAGTGGAGTTCTTCAGACAACAATGGGCATGCGAGTGAGAGCAAGGACGAGACAGAAAGCACGAACGAGAGAGACTTAGTGAGCCTGCTAGGGTAAAACAAAGAAAAAAAGGCAAATAAATGAAAGGAGAAAATAGGGACCTTTTACTGAGTTCGGATCCCCTCCTTGTAAAGCCTCATTTATATCCTACTTGTAACGGCTGAGATCAGCCGTTGCACATCAATAGTCATAAAAAAAATAATAATAATTAAAATTTCATTTTCATTTTCTCTCCAAAGACACAAAACAGAGCCTATACAGATTTTGGTTTGGTTTGGAATCACACTCACAAAAACACACTCATTCCTTTTTCTTTGTCGAACCCACCCTCACCGGCGACCCAATACCGGCGGCGACCCAGTCTCGATGACGTTGCAGATCCGATGATGGGGAAACACTGTTAACGCCATTACAGAGGTTAGTCTTCATTGTCTTTGAGTTTGTAATTTCTTTGCCCTCACTTCCCAAACTGAATCCATTGATGTCCATTGATGTCTGTAATAACATTGATGTTTGAAGACTGACTCATTGTCTCTGTTTGTAATTGCAATGAGGCTGAAGACTAACCTCATTGTAATTACACTGTATAGGCTGAAGACTAACGTCATTGTCTCTGTCTGTAATTACAGAGACAGAAATTGAAACAAAACAAAACATAGTCTTCATTGTATGTTTGTAATAACAATGAAACACATTCAATTTACACTGTCAATGGTATTTCAGTGTTAAAAATACTGTGTATTTCAATGTGTGTATGATTGTTCAGAATCAAATGTGTACCACTGAAATACATTCAATGAAATATATTCAATGGTATATATTCAACGTTGTGTATTTCAATGATATTTCAGTGTTAAAAATACTGTGTCAATGAAATACATTCAATTCCCCAAAATACAATACAGACACAGTCAATTAACATTCATGTGAACCTATAGACAGATAAAAAAATTCACTCGTTATAATTGATTTATTATTTTGTATTTTTATTTGTTATACATTTAATTCACTTGTTATACATTCAATTTCAGTGTTAAAGTTCACAATTTGTATTTTTATGTTATTTTGTCTCTGTTGAGCTACAATAGGTTTGCCAAACCCTGTGTAGTGACCCAACCCAAAACTAAATGACTCTTGTTGCCTATGAATCAGTGTTACCAAAGGTACTTGGCTTGCATACCTTTTCTTAGACACTTTAAACACTACAACAAAAACCACATTTTATAGCATTCGATGAATGCTATGAAAAGTAAGCAATAGCATTCGTTGGAATGCTATGTTTGCCCATGTTATTAAAAGTGTATCATTTTTAATAACATTTATCGAATGTTATCGTTGAACGCTATCATAAATATATTATAACAATTTTTGAATGCTATGAAATAGTTAAAAGTTACTAAAAATACCAAAGGATAACATTTTGTTAATGCTATGAAATTGTTTTAATAGCAATCTAGTAATGTTACAATTTACCATATCATAACTAACTAAGAATGTTATAATAAAGCATGCCAACAAACTTTTTAATAACATTTTTTTAATGCTACAAACACCTTATTATGATAGCAATTTTAAATGCTATCATATAGTATTTATAAATATAATAAAAATCCATTCCAACACCAATATTGAAAACCTAAATCCTGTAAATGCAACAAACACATTTTTATCCATCACATACAAAACAATATCAGCATTGAAAAATAATTCATCACCACAAATTTCAAGAAATAATAAAATTGTCATAACATTGTCTTAATAAAGTACCAAAACACAATCTCTCACTACGTTCAGAAAAATAAAAACAAAAACTTAAAGTCATAATGTCGGTATGTACAAGACATAATAACACATTCAAATTCCTTTTCCGCACCCACAAACTTCCAAGCTGACTTCTATTGGTTCCATCTTCTTTCCAAACCTAATAACTGTAAAACAATAATCAACACATCACAGTAAGTATAATCAGTTTAAAAATAGAGTGTATATCAGTAAAAAGGAAAAATAAAAATAAAATTACATCAATAAACAACGTATTTATACCTAATGCTTATATCTCTACTCTCTTTTCTTTTCAAAAGCATGTAAGGAAATACAAAGTGACACAGTAAATGCAAAGGAGAATTGCCATTAAGATTTTTTTTTTTTTATAATTTTAAAAATGATTGTTTTTTTTTTATCAAGAAAAAAAGGAATTTTATTGGCGAAATTAACATACAAAACCATGACAATACATCAATAAAGAGAGGCGACAGCAAAAAGCATCATAGCATTACTTCTTAATCCCAGCTAAGTTGGCACTAAGAAGAACACCTAATCATATGCTAGCTCAAGCCAAAAAGTTGGTGAGGGACCAACAAACAAAGAAACAAAAATTAAAAAAAAAAAAAAGAAAAGAAAAGAACTTGGCCCAAAAAAAGCAAACCAACTAACGAAAAGTTGAAGTATTTACTAACATAAACATGTTGTTGTGCATAATTTGTTGATCACGTATGCTTTAGCTGCTCACAAATGCTTTACCTAGTTTTGTTGGCTTGTCAATAAAGGCATAACTTGTCACCTTGCCACACATATTTTGGATTATACATGCTTAACACAGAAGTCATATACCATTTGCTTGAATGCTTATCTAAAGGATAAAAATACTATTGACATTGCTCCTTAAAGGCTAATGGCTCACTTGGCTACATATGTATGCCACCATAACCTGTTAAAAGTATGCGAAGTTGTATCGCTTCCATTATTCTTGCAAATGATTGGATTAACTTTTGAACTTTGGTTCTACTACTGTCACCGTCATATCATAATTGGTTTGCATATACCAATAGTGTCATTCAGTTCCTTGATATGTACTAATCACTTACTTCATGTAAAGTACGCCGAAGCTGTATGGCATTCCGTCCATTTAATTGCAGATTTTTCATGGTATAACTAAGGTCATTTGTACACTGTAAAGATAAGTTTCATGGTATATAGATCTCTAGTGGCAACCAAATCAATCAACACCAACAGCAACAAAACAAGCAGCAAATTAAAAAGCCACTAGAACAAAAACAAGCAGCAGTAGCAACCAAATCAAATGCAACCCAATCCAATAGCAACAACCAAATCAGATGCTAGGTAAAAAGAACACCCAATCCACTAGCAGCAGCAACCAAATCAAATGCTAGGTACAAATCATTCATCTCCTACGACCCTAAGCAAAAGCCAAATCAAATGCTTGATATTATAATTGTGGGGTATTGTTTTTTTGCTACATCTTCATCATCATGGTTATCTTTTTAGTATTTGCATTGTGTCATTGCCTTGGATTGATTTTTTGTTTTGATTCTTTGTTTCTTTGTGATGCATTTTGTGGATATATCACCTTTCTATAGATAAAGAATTATACTCTGTTATTGGTTTAATATGTGTTTGCTATTGGTTATTGCAATTTATGTGCAAGAAAGAAGTCTTCTTTTTGTTGTTTGCCAAGTTTAGTATTGAACTCCACTGAGCATAGGTTTAGTCATGATTGGCTTTCTTGAACTGGAAAAAGTGATATATTTTAATTATCATTTTTTCAGGACCTTAGATCCACACATGGTATTAGAGAGGAGATCTTATATTCTATTGCTGCTCTTCATAAATTTGCTTACAAAAATCAATTAAAATTCCAAAACAAGGAAAAAGAACAAAAGAACCAACTCTGATTCCTAGTCTACTGGAGTTGAATTCCTTTTTGAAATGACTTGAAATGTCCCAAATGTGAATGTTACATAACATAATGATGTATTTGTCTTTAAAGCCAAAATGATCTTGTTTTATGGGCATTGCTTCAATTACCTTGCCTTTATATGGGCTGAAGATGCACTGCCATCCTCTTGAAACCCAGTGGCTGTTACATGCAATGATGGACCATAGAAGAGACAGTGAGGGGCCATGACCCCTCTGCTCACTTTGTATTGTCTTTATCTCTTAATAAAGTGTACTTCTATTGCATTACAAGGATTCCGGTTTAGATCCAACCCGTTTATTCAAAAAAAAAAAAAAACATTTCTAAATTCTCTACAAATGCATTTCTCCAGGTGGAATAAATAAAAACGAATATAATAAGATTTAAATTGTTCATAAAGAGTAATTTTTTTAACCTTTTAAAAAATTACCAACTTGTAGAAGCGATCACTGCCCCATAACAACTTTGTCAGCTGGCCATGCAACTGTAGTACCCACAGCGTCTTCGATGTAAGTCATGTCAGCAGTAGGCCTCCATAAATATGCTCCAACTTCTCTTGCGAGATCTACCCATACTCTCATGGCATTAGGTCCAATAGGAATGTGATGGACAAGCTGTTTCGGATCACTTGAAGACCAACACCCTTCAGCAACTACTTCCCCTGACCCCATCCAATCCAGCAACTTGCATTTCTTGTTGGGGGTGTTAGTGTTCTGACATTTTAGTAACAAGGCAATGACAAACAAGAGAAATTGTCACTCATATATGGTTGTTAGCTCCCCTCTTTCTCTATATATATACACTATGTTAATATGTAAACCCTTCAATTTGGTGATTACTATTGAAACTTTCTTATGTTTTTCCTCTTCAATTCTTCAAATTTTTTTCCTAGCAAATAAATCAGGAAAGCATTGTTGTAGTACATATATTTTACTTAGCTTTGTCTCAAAAGCATATATTCTACTTTCAAAGTTACAATTCCTTGTATATGTCATTGCGTTTGCATTTTTCTTTAACTCATTACTATTCTTGTTAGATGGACACTTAAGTGGTAATCTAAAGTTGATCTCTAAAGATAAATATACTCATAGAATGGAAATGTATGTGTGTGTGCATGTGCGCACACTACTTTCATGAAAAATGGAATGCAAGTAATATTTTTTACCAAGGGAGAAACTATAGGTCTTGTTGATCCTTCCTCGCTTGCTTGATTCTGACACCAAAAAATAAAAGACAATAATGTAATTATGTTAAAAAGTTTGAAACCTATATCAGTAAATTTAATAAATGCGTAAAACTACTTGCCTCATTTTTCATTAGATGAGTAACTATGCTCTCCAAATGTGCCACTCTTTCTTTCAATTGACTAGCTTCTTCTTTTTCTTGAGTTTTATAACTATCCCTTTGTGAGAGTACACATAATTTAGTAAGAGTAACTCCTTTGCCAAGCCCTCTTATTCGCCCGCGATTCTCACGACCAAGTATTTTTGAAAGAGCGTCGTCTTTTACCTTAAGAACAGATGATGATATTGGATCATCAAGTTCAACTTCTTTCAATTTATCTTGAAAAAATAATATTATTATTATTATGTCTTAGTAGATAAGGATGACCAATGAGTATCAAGATCTATTATAAAAAAATAAAAAATAAAAAATTATTGAACAGAGAAATGTTCTTACAATAGTTTCAGCAAAAGTTGTGTTTATGGGTTCACCACTCTTTTTGGTATGTGCTTGAATCCAGACAGGAACTCTAGATAGAGATGAGGAGGTTGCACCCTTGTTTTTCTAGGGGGGGGGGGGGGGGAAGATTCATACTATAGAAAAAATACAAACATAACTAAATAAAATTTATAATAAAATTTGATGTTACCATGTCCTCAGTCAACCGTGCATATCCCTTGCGACTGCATGTATGTGGGAGTTGCTTCCTTCTAATTGTTTTGAATTTCTCACTTTTAGCCTAAAGCAATTAATCAATTTCAATATTTTTTTTTTTTGGGTCAACGAAAACATTCTATTTTATTGAAAGTTTTTTTTTTTTTTTTTTCGACAAAAGAAAACTTTATTGATGAAACACGTACAAGGTACAATGGAAAACATCAATAAAGAGGAGCTAAAGCTTGAAGAAGCTCTAACCTTCTAGTTGGTGAGAGACCAACAACAGAGAAAGCCAAAAAAGAAACAAAAAACAAAGCTAAACAGAACAACACATAACACTGCAGCAAAGCATACTGCACTAAAAACACAGCTAAAAATAAGCATCAAAATGCTGCAGCAAAGCAGAACAAAACCGAAGCAGTTGAGGGGAAGTCCAGAACACTGCATTGTAGCAAAAAAAGCAACCATAACACTGCAACAACGCTACCAAAAATAGCAACCGAAACACTGCACTGTAGTAAGAATAGCAACCAAGAGTAGCAACCAAAAATTAACACTGCACTGTAGCAAGAATAGTAACCAAGAGTAGCAACCAAAAATTAACACTGCACTGCACTCTAGCAACCAAGAATATCAACCAAAACACTAGAGACAGATTAGGGGAAGTCCAAAACAGTGGAGGCAGATCAAACACCCAGGTAGACAGACTTCAACAGCAGACAGATTACAGCCCTGAGCAATGCAGATTACAACAATGGAGGCAATGTAGGCAGCAGCAAAAAGCAATGCAGATTACAACAGAACACAACATTATAGTAAAATAGACAATCATGTTTAATAGAATAGCAGTATGCTCCCTAACAAAGATCAAACAACAATGATGATTAGTGATCCCCTTGCAACAAAACAGGACAAAAAGGTGGAGAAACATAGCACCCAAAAAGATGATACGTTGAAATTGAATAACAACTTTAGCTTTGCATGTACAAAAACACAGATCCTTAGTTACTGGGGTATCTCCAAAATAGGAAGCACCCAAACAATAAAATGAAAAATCCAAAAATGGAATTTTCTAACAGCCTGATGCATAATTGGAACAACTATAATATCTGTTTTTCAAATTTTCCCCATTCAGCAAAGTGGTACTTTGTTAACTTTTTCATCTATGCAACTGTCTACATTCTGATTATGCACAAGTATAGGAGTTCCATAATAGCATTGATACGAATACAATTTGCCTTTATAAAATAGTGTTGATAACAATAGAATTTGTCTTTATCATATGTTGCCTTTATAAAATAGTATTGACAACTTCAGAAGTTTCTTACCTTAAACTTTTCACTTGTCTTTTCCTTCAAGAAATCCTTCCACTCATGAATTGATTTGATGTTATCAGGTCGTAGTTTAAGCCTTTCTTCTTCGTTTGATGCTTTCCTTATTTTGGTAACTAATCTTGATTTGGAGGCCCTCCAAAGATCATCCATTGACATAAATATATGATCTTTTTGCCACTCTTCATCTACCTTAAATCTTACCTGCAAGTTGAATTACCATAAATGTTATGATTATTTTATGTTCAAGGCAAAGATATTTAAGTTTAGTATACTATACCTGAATAGATTTCCATAAGACTTCTCCCATCCCCGAAGGAAGTTTCCTCCAATCAGGAAGTGTTACAGGTACAATCTCTCGAACAAGAGCTCCTAAGAAGGAGGATAATTTGACCGATCCATCACCAATTGGTTGACCCAAGTCATTGTATGCTATTTCAATTCGACTTCCGCCATCCACTGCAATTGTTTTCAATTTGGTTGGACCCCTTTTTCGTTTAAGACTTTGTGAACCCTCTGTAGGAACTGCAGCTGTTTCTAGGGAATCTTGAGGCAAGAGGTTGGATGGTTCTTCAAGAGAGACTTCACTTGATGTCTGCCTGGGACGTAACCTCCCCTTACAACTAGCAACCATGGTAGCCAACCTATTCAACAAAATAATAACATAGCATCAAATTCCAAACTTAGTTAGAGAAATGAATTGAAATAAAGAAAGTATCTTGAAACAAGAATTGAGTTGTATACCTTATAAATACATAAAGGCTACAAAAGTGATAGAAATGACCAAGCAAAAAAAACCTGTACATACCATCATTTCCCAAAAAGTTTTAAATAAAAACTTGTAAAGTGCAATATTATACATTTATCATAAGTTAAAACTCTTTTATCTTGTTTCAAACCACCATAAATAATTCTGAAACAAATTTAGAATGTAAACTTGTGCTTTAAAAAGAAATTTCAAAATAACATTATAAACTCAAAAAGACTTGAGATAAAAACTACAATCTTTTCAAGAGTAGCACACAAATCACACCAATATGCCCTCACAATCTGCTCTCACAAAACTGCCTTCGTCATTATCATCATCAATGTTCAAATCAAGTGATGAAACGTGTTGTGGCCTGGAAGACATATCCTCATTCTCATCATACATTTCCAACTCATAATAACCTCTTGGCGGTGCCTTTAGTAAAACATACCAATTAGATGAATCAGTTTCTCTCGAATAAAACACTTGTTTTGCTTGTGAGGCCAGTATAAAAGGCTCCCTCTCATATTGGTTCTCACCTTGGGGTAGATTAACAAGTGTAAAACCATATTCAAATCTCACACCATGTCCAATATTTGCCCAATCACACTTGAATATTGGAAGTTGAAATGTATGGTAATCTAATAAAATTATATCTCTAATCACGCCATAATATGCAATGACATCAATAACTTGTGAATTGTCCTTTGCACTTGCTCTGCACATGGTGCTAGCTTCAATAGAAACACCACTATTTTGAGTTGACTTCTCTGCTTCCTTTGTGTGGAATCGCTGCCCATTAATTATATATCCATTATAGGACATTGCATGCTTTCTAGGACCATATGCAAGCCATTTTAGTTTGTCCACCTTATTATTGTCCAACTCATTAGTTGATGGCGTATGAAACTGAATCTGTTAAAAAATAAGGAAATAAATTCATATGTTATGTTATCATATTCTTCTAGACAAACAGATTTGAAATGACATGTAACCTTTTCCTTTAACCATGCTGCGAAATTTTCAGTATGTCGCTTCAAAAGTAAGCTTTTATTTTTTTGAAGACCAAGGTTCCTGTTTGATTGCTTTAAGTCCTCTAAATGCATCCTGATTGAAACCAAAATATGTAAGTGGTTTATAATTGATATCAGGTTTATAATTGATATCAGGTACCTAATAAATTATGCATTGGAAATTCTATCATACTTACTCCAAATAGGGTTCCACTATGGCTGTATTGAACAACACGCAATGATGTGCAGTTTCCAACAATTCATCACTCAATGTGATTGATGTTCTACCTGAAATTGGACGATCTTCAAGAATCACATCATTATCAAAATCTTGATTGCGGCCTACTTGATAATCTACTTCAATAGTTGTCTTCATATTTTTATTACAAAATGACATGCACTCATCTGCAAGATAGCATTCTGCGATCTGACCTTTGGTCATGCAGATTCCTAACATATCCTTTGAGTATCTTCATATATCTTCAGAAAAATGAACATCATATTAAAATTATACTTCTTAACACAGAGTCATATTTAATAATCATAAAATAGGTGTTCACCTTTCAAAGGGATACATCCAACGGTATTGGACTGGTCTACATAATCGTGCTTCTCGTCCTATGTGAATCGTTAAATGTATCATGATGTCAAAAAATGAAGGTGGAAAGAACCTTTCAAACATGCATAAGGTTTCAATGACTTCTTCTTCGAGGGCAGCTATTTGTTCTCTATCAAGGACTCGTTGACATATTCTATTGAAGAATGAACACAACCGAATTATGGCATTTCTTGGTCCTTCCGGCATTAATCCTTTCAAAGCTACAGGCAACAATTGTTGCATCAGAACATGACAATCGTGGGATTTGAGGCCTATAATCTTGCATTCCTCCATCGATATACAATTCCCAATATTTGAGCTATACCCATCGGGTAACTTTAGGTCAAATAACCTCTTGCAAAATATTTTCTTTTCAGTCCTTGATAGTGTATGTGCATTGCGAGGGAGGTATGTTCTAGTCCCATGGTGCATTGGATGCAAGTCGTGTCGTATTCCCATTTCTTGTAAATCCTTACGAGCATTAAGACCATCCTTTGATTTTCCATTGATATCCAACAAGGTGCCAATGATGCTCTCACAAACATTTTTCTCTATATGCATTACATCTAAGTTATGACGTAATGTAAGTTCCTGAGAAATCATTATAAAAACACTTATAAAATTGCTACTATCAAAAACTCAAAAAAATTAAAAAAAAAAAAAAAAGATATATCAAAATAGTCAATAACAATTACCTTCCAATAAGGTAATTCAAAAAAAATTGACCTTTTTTTCCACGTTTGAATAGGTTTATTATCTCGCTTTCGCTTTTTCTTTCCACTTTTTCCGTAATCATTCTTCATGTCTTTAATAGAAACCCAAATGTTGTTGCTAGTCATGATTTTTGGATTTCTTCTCTTTTCTTCCTTACCATCAAACCAAGTTTTTTTCTTTCGAAAAGGGTGAGATGGCAGAAGGAAGCACCTGTGGCCCATGTATGCAAACTTCCTACTAAATTTTAGCCACTGTGAATATGTATTGTTGCCACATATAGGACATGCTATTCTACCCTTTGTAGTACGCCCAGAGAGATTTCCATATGCTGGAAAGTCATTTATTGTCCACAATAAAATTGCTCTCAAATTGAAAACAGTTTTTGTGAAAGCATCATAAATATTCACTCCATTATTCCACAACTCTTGCAGGTCTTCTATAAGTGGTTGTAAATATACATCAATGTCATTACCTGGTTGCTTTTTTCCTGGAATCAATAATGTCAACATAACATTTTCTCTTTTCATACATAACCATGGTGGGAAGTTATATGCAACTAGCATCACGGGTCAACAAGCATGCGTAGAACTCAAATTACGAAATGGATTGAAACCATCAGCAGCTAGACCTAGTCTAAGATTGCGAGGATCTGATGCAAAAGGTGGCCACTTATTATTAACCAAGTCCCATGAACAAGAATCAACTGGGTGTCGCATCTTGCTATCTTCACTTTTATGAGCAAAATGCCACCTTAAATCTTCAGCCATTTGTGATGACCTAAACATCCTCCTAAACCTTGGGATTATAGGAAAATATCTTAGCACTTTAGCAGGAACACCTTTTTCAATTTTATTGGTGCGTTGATCGACCTTCCATCGTGAAAAATCACATTTTGGACAACTCTCCATTTCAGCATTCTCTTTTCTAAACAAAGAATCATTCACAGAAGCATGAATCTTCTCATACTCTCAATCAAATGCTTTGACAAATTTTTTCACAGAGTATACAGACTTGAGAATGACGTTTCCTATTGGTAACATATCATGTAATATCTCCAGAAGTTTATTAAAACTGTTATCAGACCATTCATTTACAGCTTTGAGCTTGTAAAGAGCTACAATTGCTGACAACTTGGTATATTTTTCACAACCTGAATATAATGGGGTTTCTGCCTCTTCAAGTAATTTGAAAAAATCCTCATCCCCACTTTCGTCAACAGATTTTTCATAATTGTCATCTTGCGCACATGCAGCTTTAAATAAATTGTATGAGCCTAACATTTCCATATCAGGTTTATCACTCACATTTGGTTGTTCTCCATGATGAAACCAATTTGTATAAGTTTCATCCATTCCCTTTATGACCAAATGCTCATACACAACCTCAATACAATGGTGACTTAAGTTTCGACAATCTTTGCAAGGACAAATAATCTTCTCTGGATACCCTGCATTCCTTTTAGCCATGTCCACAAAATTCCATGCTGCTTTCATGTATTCATCTGTAGTTCTATTTTACCATTCAAAGTCCAAATTTATCAAAACATTTGAGAATGAATATTTTAAGCACAATAGGTTCTAAATATAATTTTCATTACCTATTAAGATGCACCCAATCTTTCTCCATCATTAATCACGAAGTAACTCTTTTCCTAATATGGCCAAGTAATACATATAGTTGCTTAGATCAGAAAAATGGAGAAATTTCACACAAATAGAAGTACATCTAAATAGTGAAAATAGGGATTTCTTAATAAACTTTAATACATAAATATACAGGTCTTCGAACATGACCTTTATGAATTTTAGTTTTTGGCAATGCTACACCAAGACTATATTAAGCTTTGAGGCATTTTGTGATAACTGTAATGAATATTTTAAAAGTGTATTATAGGCATCAATTCCATTGCCTTAACTTTCATAAGTAGGCAAAAATATAAAATTGCCTACAAATGGTCATGTATAATGAGAAGATCATATGATTAGGGTAAAAAAACAAGAATGCAATAAAGAAAGAGAATCATAATATATATGAAATTTCATAAAACAAATATAGTTCTAATAAACAGCAAAGCAATATCCAAATCAAATAAAAATACATATAATAAATAAATAACTAAACTAATATAGTTTGACGAAATTTCAACCACAAAATTTGAATAAGCCAAACAATCCCTCCCCTCCCCTCCCCTCCCATAGGGAAAAAAAAAACCCCTTCTATAGTGCATGATGGAGTACATTCAGGCTATACATTTTTTCCTCATATTTCTGCACGTATTGGCCGGTTGTGGGGGTTAGGAAATTCCTGTTGAGGGTTGCGTGACAGTGAGCCCTATATTCTTTGGAGTGTGTTCTAGCCTGTTGTCTGTTGTTCTGGCTTTCTTAGTTGTGAGTTTCTCAGCTATTTCCTAGGTTGACCAGTGTTGTGGGGGTGGTGTTTGAGTGTTTTTGTAATCAGAGATGTGTCCTTTTCTACTAACACTTTGCTTGCAGGTTCTAAGCTGGTACCTTGCTTGGGGATGGTGGGTTGAGTTGGTGAGGGTTCAAATTAGGTAGAGTGTATTTTGTGAGTTGTGGGTTGAGTAAAGTGAGCTCTAAAAGTCTCTGTAGATTTGCTGTTGCTTGCTGTGAGGGTTGAAGTTGCAGGTTGATCTGCCCTATTTGTTATGGTCTCATTTTCTCCATATCCAGGGTATTGAAGTCTTATTGGCTGGTTAGGCAATACTATTTTGAGTTGTATCTAGGTTGGTTCTAGGTTGAGGCCTGCATAGAAAAGTTGGCTGCTGTCCTACTTTTCTCTAGTCTACAGACTATGGCAGATTGCAGATGTAGGTCTTTACAGATCTTCTACCCTCCTAGTCCAACTTTCTTCTCTGTAACTATAGATGTTCTTTCTCTGCTGAATAGGGTGTGGTTTTCAGCAGAAAGAGGATATGGATTCAGGAATGAGGGGAACTGAGGACGTGGAAACTATGGCAGCAGAAGAGGCTATTCTCGTGGTGATTTCAATGGGAGATTTAAGTTTGGTAATATGACACCTCTGTATACACAGCAGTAGGCAATTAACTATACAGTAATAATACCTTTCTCAGGACCTCTCCAACCAAACCCAATACTGCTGCTGCTGCTCACCAGGGCTAAAACCAGGGCAATAACCAGGATCAATGACACAAAGTAGCAGCTGCTCACCCACAAAGCTAGAACATAACAGAATAAGAATCAGACCATCCCAACATATTTATGTATCATACCACTGAAGCTTCCGTTATCTGCTTACAAAATGAGAAAATGTTCTACAATTTGACCCTTTTTTTGGGGGTTTTTTTAAAAATTTTTTTATTTATGATTAAAGATGTATTTGCATACTACCAACTTTTGTTGGGTATTTGATTGAAATGATTGTGCAGAGCTTTAGTCTATATGCGTGTAGGACTCTATGGGACTTTTTTTTTTTTTTTTATCAACAAAAAAAGGAGCTATATTGATGAAGAAAAGAAATAACTCCAAACTAACAACAATAAAGCAGGGCGCCCAAGATTGGTGAGAAACCAACCAAAGCAACCAAAGGAAGAAATAAACATAAAAAAACAACAAAGCAGCACCAGTTCCACCAGCAGCAACAGCAGTACAAAACAGCAGCCTGCAGTTAACCTCTCCTGTGTGACACCTCTGTACACACAGCAATAGGCAACTATACAGCAATAATACTTTTCTCAAGAGCTCTCCAACCAAACCCAATACTGCTGCTGCTGCTCACCAGGGCCAGAAACAGGGCAATAACTAGGATCAATGACACAAAGCAGCAGCTGCTCACCCACAAAGCTAGAACAGAACAGAATAAGAATCAGACCATCCCAATAGATTTATGTACCAGACCACTGAAGCTGCTGCTGTAAGCCTACTAACCCAGGCATCTTCTAACCTAATGCAGGTTATGTACCAGATCATTGACAGAAACTTGATTGATTTTAGTCTGGAAATGCTTTATATGCTTTTTGCTTTGAATTTGTTTGATTGATTTTGCAATGGAATAAAAATACATATAATAAATACAGGGGATAGACTCAAACTTTTTGGTGTTACTCAATCCTCTGAGTGTGTCTTTTGTAATGGTCCTTGTGAGGACCATAACCATCTATTTTTTTTATTGTCCCTTCTCTAGTAGAGTTTGGGATTGTATTAAAGGCAAGCTTAATGTTGAATGGCCTAGCCTTCTCTGGCCTGAAACTATCCAACTGGTTTCCGAATCAGCTGGAGGTAAATCCATCAGTGCAATTATAACTAGACTTGCCTTTACTTGTACTGTGCACCAGTTGTGGATTGTCATAAATAATATAATATTTAGAAAAGAGAAAATTTCTGTAAAGGTTGTTATCAAATGCATTGTAGATATGGTTAGACTTCATATGATGTCTATTACTAATCTTAAAATGCATCCTAGTGACAACTGGTTCTTGAGCTCTAGGAGACTTCCCCACACTATTCTGAAAACTCCAGCATTTGAAATGAGAGATGGGAGTTCACTAATATGTGGGTTGAGTGATGGTAGCACAAATTGAGTGTTTTTCTCAAGTTTGCTCATTTCGTAGGTACATGAATAAGCAAGACATGCAGTCTGTGAGTGAGGGAAACCAAAATCAGTGGGTTTAGAGTTTTGTGAGAAACATAAAAATTCTTACCAAAATTTCACTAGCCATATTGAGTGTTGATCTATTTTTGTCTACTGTTACTTACATTCTGTGCAGGTACCAGGAGATGAAGACCTCGAGTGTTGTGAGATTCTAAATTGTGGGTTGAGAGAAGTAAGCTCATATATTGTGTGGTGCTATATTTAATTGTTTGTTTCTGTGATTAGCTATCCTAAGTATAGGTGGTACTCATACAACCATCTGCAATGGACAAGATCTACCAACTTGAGGAAGCATGATCACAAGCATAGAGGTTACAGGAAAGTGTGGAAGCCTTTGTGAAGGAGCTTTTACCCTTTCTTTGGTTTCATTAAATCTTGGAATTATGGTGATAGGTGCATGGCATTGTTGTACTAGATCATGGGAGCATGGTGATTTACAGAGGTTCTTTGGAAAGTGTGGCAACATCATGTAGGCCAAAGTCTTCTCTTTCTTTGGAGGCATTCTTCCTTGGAAAAAGGGATAGTGTTTGTGGCTTGTGGCGCCTAAGGAGTGAAGAAATTTGTTGTTCTTTGAACTGTATACATCTGTTGGGTTCTTTTGGACATTTCTCTAGTTCCTTTTTGAACCTACCCTTGCGGGGTGTGCAAGGGATTTTAATCCATATGGTCTGTTTTGCTGATTATATGTTCATGGTCCACATATTCTTTTATGGGGCCCAGGAACATATCATCTTGTTCACAACATGCTGCCCTATCTGTTAAGGTTTTGCATGGTATTTTGGGTATTGTTAGGGTGTTATATTGGAGACTTGCTTATAGGTTTGTTGATGTTCTTTTTATATCTTGGTTTTTTTTGCTTCTCCCCAGGTTTTCTCTTAGTCTGGACATGTTGCTGCCCATTTTTTGTTTTCGTTGATATATAGTTCTTTTTTTTTTAATGGGGTTAGTTAGACTAAACATCAGCAACATTCAGCAATCAACCAACTATCTAAGAGAGACCAAACAACATTAAGCCTTGAGACTAATAAGGCCACAAAAATCGTCCAACAGACCGGGCCATAAGCCTTGAGACTAAACCAAACAGATCAACAAAACATAACTTTTGACCACCAAAGCAGATCGGCGACCTAGAGACTAAACCAAACACATCAGCAGCCTTAAGACTAAACTAAACAGATCAGCAGACCAATTCCAGCTCGACCCTCTAACTAATAGAGCAAAACAGAACAACAGAACATTAAAACAGAACAAGCAGACTCATAATCAGTCCCTAATATGTCAACAGTTGAAAACTACATCAGTGACTAAAAAGGGGAAGTCCTTGATAGAGGCCTTGAGCCAAAAGGCTAATCTGACCTTGAACACAAATCAGCAACATTCAGCAATCAGCCCCTAATCATTAGCAGCAACTAAGACAGACTAAACATCAGCATGAACACAAATCAGCAAAATTCAGCAATCAGCCAATTATCTAAGAGAGACCAAACAACATTAAGCCTTGAGACTAATAAGGCCACAAAAATCATCCAATAGATAGGGCCATAAGCCTTGAGACTAAACCAAACAGATCAACACAACATAACTTTTTCGTGACCAAACAAATCAGCAGCCTAAAGACTAAACCAAACAGATCAGCAAATTATAAATACACACAATCAACAAAATCAAAACCCAATCCATATATATCTATACCATATATAAAGTGAACATCTTTTATGGTGTCCTGAAGCCTTAGTTTCTTATGCTACCACGTGTCCATTTTTTATTTTTTTTAAAAAAAATAGATAGATGAGAGGAGGGGATTTGAACCTTGGACTTATATCAAATGAAGAAGACTCTTACTACTTGACTAGCACACTATATATAATAAATATTTTATTTTATTTTTACTTATTTAAATTGCACACGTATCGCGTGTGCGAACTGTTAGTTCTTATATATGCCTATTTTTATGTTTTGTTCAATAAAAAAAATATAAACTTGTACTATAAATAGAATTATTATTCACCGTTAAAAAAAAAATTTGAATTAATGAATGATGATTCTATTTTATTATGGTGAAATCAAACACTACAATAAGTTAATAAGATGAAGACGAGAATGGTTCACTTTTTTCATTAACCTTACAAGACTCCAAGACAAAGTAGTTAACTATAATAAATTGAATATAATCATTCAATTCTATTCTATTTTATTCCAGTATGACTCTTTCTATTTCTTTTCTTATTTATTCTGTGAGAGTGACACAAATGATTTAAACAAACAAAAAACAAATTTCAATTTAAATAAATAAAAAAAATATATATATTTTTAAAAGTATGGAGAGATGTGCTTAATATCTAGATGCAGTGTGAATTGGAAAAATGGGATGTTGCCACCTGATTCGCAAGCTTGAACTTCAAACTAATCTCTCATTTCATTAGTGTGAAGCCAATACCATGGCATGATGTGAATTTTGATAAGCAAAACCCTAGCATTCGATCACGAATCCAACTTTCAAATAGGGATTTTTTTTTTTTTTTTTTTTTTTTTGAATATTTGTGGCCTAATAACACATTGTTTTAATTTTTTATGTATCTATAATTAAAGTGAGATAATTATCTTATAACCTTTTTTATCATATAAACTCATAGCAATTGTAAACGTAACCCTAATTTTGAGTGCATCACACAAATCGTGTTATTTGTGCATAATTGATTTATCTTTTTAAGAACTAAATTAAGAGCTCCAAATGGGGGCAGGGGTTAAGACCACTCCACCTGTTGTGTATCCATCTTATCACCATCTCATTTAGAGTTGTCACCATTGCACTCAATACTGTGTGTGATAAAAGAGAGATTAACTGTATCCATAATCCACACTTTAGAAATGTCATAAAGTTTTATGAGGCATGATGATCTCAACACTCTTAAACAATTCATCATTTGATCATTGTGCAGAAGTGACAAAAGCTTAAGTTTCTTTTACTAATCATCCCACTCACCAAAAGGTTAAAAAAATATATATTAAAAAGTCATTCCTGAAAATGACTTGCCAAATCATTTTTCGACTTGTATTATATATCTGAGCATCTATTTGGTGTCTTGAAACTTTTTTTTTTCTTTATACTTCCAATTTTCTATTCCCAAAAATAAAAATAAAAACAATAGAGAAAATGGTGTGACTTGAACTTATGACTACAATATATAGAGATATATATATTCAGATTTGTATATAACAATATATGTCTGAACCAAATAGACTGAATATATAATATTGTATGTAATTGTTATATATTCAGTCCCCAATTCAGTCCCCAATTTTGTTATATATTGTATGTAATTCAGATTTGTATCTCATCTCTGTTTTAGAATAGAGATATATATATTCTTAACAATGGTGGTGAATGGTTTTGGGGACTGCGTGACTACACTTTGGGGTCTCCACAAGCAACGTTGCGACCAACAAAATCAAAACCCAATCCATACAATTAGCAAAATCAAAACTCAATCCACATATATATATACACACACACGCACAAGCAAAATCAATCCAGCCCAAAAATTATAAAAATTAGAGAAATAATACTTACAATTTGTTCCCAAAATCCTCTCTTTCTGCTGTACTTGAGATTAATTTAGAGGATTTCATATAAACAAAAAAAAAATAGAAACTATAATCAATACATACATACATATATATATATATATAATAATTGATGAAGGAAATCACAAAGGAGAGAGAACATTACCTTTAAACAACACAAAGCTTCACGAATCGCAGAATCGTAGAGTAAGAAGTAGTCCTAGAAGCATTGTTGTTGATCATCACAATGAGAGGAAAAATAGGAAACTGATTTGGGAGTGGGTTTGGTGAAAATTAAGCGCGCCAGATTTTAGCGCAAAAAATCGAGGTCTTTTCATTTTAATATAATTGATAGCATTATATTTTTAATTATAGCATTTATACATTGTAATTAAAATCTTGAATTTCCAGATTATTTCACAACATTTATGAAAAGCTATTAACATTATATTAAATGTTATAAAAATTGAAATGCTCTCATCAGATGCTATTTTATTACAAAATGCCACAAGTGCATCACATTTTATAGCATTTTCAAAAGAATGTTATAAAAAAATGCTATAAAATGTATTTTTTGTTGTAGTGAAAGAGAACTAAGTAGTTGGAGTTTGGGATTATATAGTTTAATTGATGTATTATTTGATCTTAATTGCATACCTTTTGTGTTGTTCTCATTTCTTAGACACTTTAATTGATTTATTCTTATTTTCTTTTGTCTATGAAATAAAGATATTATTTATGTAGCTAAGATTTTATTTATATGGATTTTCAGTTGCATTTTGATATGGATATGGAACCTGAGAATGATTGTGCTTGGAAGCCAAAACATGGAATGGCATTTGATTATGAACAAAGTGTGCACGATTTTTATAATACATATAGAGAAAGAATGGGATTTAGCATAAGAAGGGATTATTGTAAGAAGAACAAGTTCACTAACCAACTTATTTGTAGACTTTTGGTTTGCAACAAGGAGGGATTTCAGAAGGTTGACAAATGAGACCCATTGGCAAAAAATCCTAGAGCTGAAACTAGGACCAGTTGTGAAGCTCAACTTTATGTTAAATTAGATGAGGGTACTGGGAAATTTGTTATGATTGATTTCAAAGAAAAACATAACCATGATCTTGTATCACCCGAGTGTACCAACATGTTGCTGCCACAAAGAAAGATATCGACTACCCAAGCAATTGAGTTAGATTTGGCGACACAATCTGGTCTTCGTTTAACCCAGTCTTTTGAACTCATGGGTAGGGAAGCTGGTGGGTGGAAATGTCTTGGGTGTACAAAATTAGATCAAAAAAATTATTTGAGAACCAAAAGACAACAAAGTTTAGCATATAGGGAAGTAGGCAATGTGTCGCAATACTTTAAGGAAAAATCTTTGTAGAATCCTTCCTTCTTTTATGCTTTTCAGTTAGATAATGAGGAGCAAATAACCAATATGTTTTGGGCCGATGCACAAATGATCATGGATTATGCCAAATTTGGTGATGTTGTCACATTTGATATGACTTATAAGTTAAACAAAGAACATAGACCCTTTGCATCTTTTGTGGGATTCAACCATCATTGGAAAACAGTTATATTTGGTGCAACATTGTTGTATGATGAGACCGCCGAATCGTTTGTATGGTTGTTTGAAAATTTTCTAGAGGCTATGTCAAGAAAGGCACCATAAACTTTGTTCATCGATCAAGATGCTGCAACGGCTAAAGCCTCACCCATCGTTATGCCTGACACAAGTCATCGATTGTGTACTTGGCATTTGATGCAAAATGCATTAAAACATGTTAATTGTTTGTTCCAAGATAAGGGGGTAAATGGTGTACTAAATAAATGCTTCTTCGACATTGAAGATGCAAATCAATGGAAGTTAGAGTGGACTGAAATACTTGATAAATATGATACGCATGAAAACCATTGGTTGAAATTGACTTTTACGGTGAAAGAAAAATGGGGTTGGCCATATGTTAGATCAACATGGGCTGCGGGAATGAGTACCACACAACTTAGTGAATCTTTTAATGCTTTTTTTGAAGGATTACATTCGTTCTGATTTTAACTTAAATGAATTTTTCATGCATTTTGAAAGGGTACTTTACGAGAAGCTATACATGGAGTTAGAAGCAAAATATGCTTTGTGCCGAAGGTTGCCAAAGATGAAAGCAATAATAAGAATGTTAATTCAAATGGGTAATGTCTACACAAAAAAAAAAAAAATCTTTGAGGAGTTTCAAAATGAGTACTTTCGATCCATTGAATCGGACATAGAAGCAATTGAATATGGCGAGGCTAGTACCATTTACACAGTTTCTGATATTGGTAACAAACATGCAAGGAAAGTGAAGATGGAGAGGGATGGCTCTTTGGATTGTAATTGTACAAAGTTTGAAAGGGAAGGAATCTTGTGTTGTCACTCATTGAAGGTTATTAGAGACATATTGAAGATGAAAGAGGTTCCTCCACAATACATTCTAAAGAGGTGGACCAAACAAGCAAGAGCCAAAACTGTGAAGGACATGAAGGGGAATGATATTCAAGTAGATGTGAAATTCCAACAAGCCTCGCGGTATAAGACATTGATGACCGCATTTAGAGAACTAAAAAGTAGAGCTGCTGAAACTGAAGAAACTTATGATTTTTGTATTGCACACCTTGCTATATTAGGTGCAAATGTTGAAGGCAAGTTAAGTGCTCATTTTGGTGTTGGAAATGAAGTAAGTAATGATGATGACACCTAAAGCTTTGAAGTGGATTGCGAAGTTGTGAATCATGTTGTGCAACCAAAAGGATTAAAGAAAAATGTGGCAACTAGTAAGGGCAAAAGGAGGGTAAAGGTGGATTCAAAGCGGCGCTGGTAGCGAACTCCAAAAAAAATCCCATGCTAACAGCTTGGCTTCGTCACAATCTATTGCAAGTCAACAGTTGCACCTTCTCAATTATCTATTTGAGGAGATATCTATGCTCGTCAACATGTTCCTTCTCTTCAACCTCTTCCTCCCCTTCATCCTCTTCCTCTATCTTTGCCCATGGGTGGTAATTCTATTCCTCTACCATTGATGTATCCCATTCCCACATATCATGTAAGTGTTAGTTTAACATTGTATTTTTTGTGTGGATATAATATGTAACTCAAACCATGATTGCGAAGCCTAATATATGACATTGTTGTAGGCGAACAATTTGCGGAAGATATATGTAGTGCCAAATTCTTTGCCAAATTCAATGCCTCAACGGTATTCTGCTCAACCAACAGACATTGGGTTTCGATATTCTCAAGAATCAAACAGTCCAATGTGTAGTTAGGTTCATTCTTGCTACCTTTTTAATTTGTAGTTGTTGAAAATTCTGGCTTTTTAGTTGCTGAAAATTCTGTTAGAGCATGTATTTACTTGCTGAAAATTCTGTTTAAAGTATGTATTTAGTTGCTAAAAATTATAAAAAAAATTCTGTCTTTTTCCGTTTTAGGCTATGGACAAGCAGAAAGAGAAAAAAATTGAAGCTAAAATTGGCCTGGAAAGTGAAGTCATAGCAGCTCAATTTGTGAAACAAGCTAACTTTGGAAAGTGATATTCTTTGCTCAATTTGTGATCTTTCTTTGAAAAAGTGAAATAATGGCTTGTATGTGTTCAAATGGCTTGGTGGCTGGAAATTGATGTTCAAATTGTTGTTCAAACTATTGCTGTATGTGTGTTCAGAATGTGTATTCAAACTATTGTTGTATGTGTGTTCAAACTGTGATGTTGCTGGAAAATGAATTAATGGCTTCTTTGTGTGTTCAAATGGCTTGTGAAGTAATGGCTTGCTGGAAAATTCTGTGTACCTATGTGTTCAAATGTTAATGGCTTGTATGTTAATGGATTGTATGTATGGACCAATGTGTTAATTTAGATGGACTAATGTAAGCAGACTTCACTTGATATTAATTTACACTTGATGTTATACTTCATTTTCTTCTGACTGATTTTTACATGGACCAATGTGTGTTCAAATTTCTAGATTTTCTTGTGTGAAAGAACAAGTACACAGATCTGCCAAATAGATGCTTGGGTGCAATTTTTTTAGATGCAATTTCATGCCTTGGGCGATGTTCAATTTTGTTTAGATACCAAATAGCAGCCACAAATCTGCAACAGATCTGCCAAATAGCTTACATGTGGGTGTACTTTTGTTTAGAAGCTTGGGTGATGATGTTCAATTTTGTTTAGATGCCAAATAGCAGCCACAGATCTGCTAAATACCAGCTACAAATCTACAACATATCTGCCAAATAGCTTATATATGGGTGCAATTTTGTTTAGATGCTTGGGTGATGATGTTCAATTTTGTTTAGATGCCAAATAGCAGCCATAGATCTGCCAAATACCAGCTACAGATCTGCAACAGATCTGCCAAATAGGTTTCATATGGATGCAATTTTGTTTAGATGCCAAATAGCAGCCACAAATTTGCCAAATAGCAGCCACATATCTGTAACAGATCTGCAACAGATAACAGATGCAATACATATGCAATTTTGATGCAATACAGCTGAAATTTTGATGCAATTTGATGCAATACAGATGTAATTTTGATGCCAAATAGATCTGCAACAGATAACAGAACTTGTTCATTAGAACCATTGCATCAAAAAACAGCGTCCACAGCTCTGCCAAACCTGCTTTAAACTTGCTAACAGATACAAAATTCATCCATAGATAAGTGAAAAATAGATACTAGTTGACAGATAACAGATTTGCCAAATCTGTTCATTACAAACAAACCTGCAACAGATAACAGAAGTTGTTCATTACAACCAAAATGCATTCATCCAGATAACAAAACCTGTAACAGATAACAAGCCACAGATATGTGACAAAGTATCCACAAAATTCATTCATCCACAAAGCATCCACAAAATTCATCCACAGATCTGCCAAATAGCATCTACAAAGCTCTAATAATGAGACCAATGTTTCCCAAAATTCATTCAATAATAAAATTCTAAGTTACATCATAATAACTTAAAAAATTCATTCCATACATTTATTCCATAATAAAATTCATTCCACAAAGCTATTAAGTATGTTACATAAGTTACATCATAATAAAGTACAAAAGTTACATGATAAAGTACAAAATGATAGAAAATATCATGAAATACACCATCGCTTTGATATTATTTTCTATCCTTTCAAGCCTTCGACTATAGTCATTTTCCAAGTCATCAAGCCTTGTCCTTACATCGTTGAAGTCTTCTACTGTTATAGCATCACAAGCTCTAGTGTTGGAATAGATTCTGGACGTAACGTCTTCTTCATCTTCATCCACGAACTTAAAGTAATTGCAATGGGGAGTGGGAGTGTTACTCTACAATGTATGATAATCAGTTAGTGAAATAAGACAAATATTAATGTGACTACTAAAGGATTGAAATTTCCAATACATGCTTACATATTTTGATGGGCAAACAAAGAACAAACGCCCTTGATTTCCATTCCCATTGGTTCTTACAATATATATAGCAGCGGTTCTTCCACAATTGCACAGCCTTGGTTGTAATCTTATGTTGCTATTGTTAGAAGAAGAAGCCATTTTTTAAATATGCATACATGAGAAATTTGTAGTGCTGTGCTATGCTTCTGTTTGATGGAGTTAACAACAGTTCTATTTGAATTTGAGGGACAGAGTGTATGTCTTTACTGAAAACATCTATTTGTCCAATTTGCATAATTATGAAATCTGTATAATCATACTATTTACCTGGCCAACACAACTTGGGTGCTATGGCAACAGGCTCAATTTAGTTTACAACTTTTTTTTTTTTGAGGGGGGGGGGAGGGGAGCTTTTCTTTCATTTTATGAGGCAAAAATAACTTAACTGAGTTGAAAAAAAGCTTATTATTGGGGAGTTGAGGGAGGGGTGCTTTTAGTTTATTCTTTTTTATTATTAGTTTTCAGCTTGCAAAAGTTGCACAAAGGAGACCCAAAGTCCTATAAAAGGGGATGGTGCTTGGATGTAAGTGAGATGCCAAACAGAGATGTGCAAGGTCGTGTACCTGCTAGACATGGAATATATATATATTTAACAGTGCTGGAAATGGAATTGAAGACTACATAACTTACTGAAGAATATTTTCCATGTGGTGAACTCAGTCTCACTTACTCAACTAAGGCATCCTACCAATCCAAAACCCCAAAATTAGTCTTTAAAGATTTTGATCATCGGAAATAGCCAACTTAACATATGCTATCCTAACATAATCATACTTTTTATTGAAATCTGCATAATTATGATTCCATGTTATCAGTTTGCATAATCATACTATTTACCAATCTGCATAATCATACTATTTATCAATCTACATAATTATGACTCCACAATATGCATATATGATTTCAAAATTTAGCTGCTGTAGTTCCACATTTTAATGATATATGTTCCAGTATTTATGAATCTGCATAATTTCACTCCTAAATGCATATATGTTCCTCACAATATGTTCCACATTTATGAATCATACTAGTTATCAATTTGCATAATAGTCATTTTGAAAGCCCTAATTTTCAAATTTCAAATCTTTTTTCTCAATCACAACCATAACTTTTTGATTTCAGCGTTTCAAGGACAAACCTGGTTCATCTATGGCTTGAAAACCCATGTTCTTCTCAACAAATTCCTTGGCTCCAGTCGATGTTGGTTGCGGTAGAGCTATGGTTCGCGAAGCACAGAAAATGAGGGCTACAACGGTGGGTTGGGTTTACGAGTGGGTCGCTGTCGGGAGTGGTCGCCGGTGAGGCTGGGTTCGGTGGAGGAGGAGTGAGTGTGACAGTGAGGGAGAGGGAGAGTGAGAGTGAGAGTGAGATTGAGGTCAATATACTCTGTATAACCTGTATAGTAGAGTGGGAAAATGAAAATGAAATTTTAATTTTTTTTTTAATGGCCATTGGATGTGCAACGGCTGATCTCAGCCGTAGGATATGAAGGAGGCTTTGCAATGAGGGGATCCAGACTCCCTTTTACTACATACTTGCTTTCATTATGCTGTCGTGTTTTTCTTTATTATTATTTTTATTTTTTGCCACAGCTAATCAGGCCGTCACAAAAAAATAGACGCAAAAAGTCAATTTTTTAGTAGTGATAATTGATGATTTCTATAGAATCTTTAATTAACACCTTTAATTATGAATGTAATTTATTTAATTGAGGACTAAAAGTTGGGGCGTCGCAATTTATTAATAAAAGTAGCCATTTGTTATGAAAGTAGAAACTTTAGGGGGTGAAATGTAATTTTAAGAACCACAAGGAGTGATTTGTATTTTCTGTGAGGATGTATTTGTAATTTATCATATATAAATGCATTACTACATTATTATTTTGAGCAATTCGATTCGTGGTTTAGTTCAAACCTCTTGGTGTTTATGAGTAGTGGAAGAGGACTGTTGTGAGCATTTTTGGGTTTTATTTTAAAATTGTTTCCGCTAATGCCTTTACAAAGGGAGGAAAAATAATTTTAGGACAGTGATAACGTGACTCCGAAATTTTCACAGGCTTTTTCTTGTTGAGAATACCACACCAGCTTCCAAACTTAGCTCAACAGCTAAGCCAACAGTTAAGTCAGCTTTAGTTCCTTCAGCAGCTGGTGCAGCCACAGCTCAGTTAGTTGCAAAGTCAGTTAGCTTAGGAGTTGGTTAGTTTGTATGTAACTAGAGTATAGTGTATCAGTAGTTTGTTATAACTGATATATAAATATTTGATTGTAATCTGTAAAGATCTTTAATGAAAAGTAGAGAGATGTAACAACCCTCGTACTGATTACCGATAAACTACTGAATTAGCTACTGGTTACTGCTAAACTGAACTGATAATGATTGATAATTGAATTAACTGAAGTACTGAATGGACTGATTGAAATCGAAAACTGAAATTGAATGAGTTATCTATTGAATTGCATATTGCATCTGTTTGGTTGATTGATTATCTGTTTGAATTCATATGTTTAAACTGCTAATTGAAGGCCTTATCGGCGGCCGAATTAGGAACCGTTTAGAGTTTTGAAATCAGTAGAACATTTGTGATTTAATGGTATATTTATCTGAAAATTGACTAGGAATGATTAAATTAGATTAAATTAAGTCAATTAAAGAGGTTGCCATAATTGCGGAATTGCCATTGAGTGGCTTTTGTTTATTCTTATCATTGTAGAGCCTTATACACTTAACTAAAACAACATTTCATCAGCCTTGTGTTGCCTCAACCGACCATAGAAGACCAAAGAAGAGAGTTAGTGAGAGAGAGAATTGTCCTTGTTGATCTAGCTTGAAATCTTGAAGAATTGAAGTGTAACTTGGCTAAATTGAACTTCTAGACAAGAAATTGAGACTTAGGTAAGGAAAGTCACCATCCTCTTGTTGTCCTTAAGCTTTATCTTGCATGGTTCATGCTCCATTGTAGGATTAAACCATGATTTAGTGCTAAAAGGGTGAATTATGCTTGAATTCATGCATGCATGGCCATTTTGGTGCATTTTGAAGTTGAATTCATGATGGATTGTACATGCATGCTCATGTTTCTAACAAAGTCCATGTTTTCATTTTGTTTTCCAACTATTGAGCTCATTAGAGCAAGATTTGAACCTTGAATTTGGTTAAAAACTCATGCATTGCATGTTTTGAGATTGTTCTTGAAAATGGGTTTGGATTTTGGATTTAATTGACTCACCTTTGGGACTTGAATTCATAAATTGACTTTTGAAACTTGTTATACATTGTTTTGGGATGTACTTTCCAGAATTTGGGCCCAAGAGGTCGAGAATTGAGTTGAGAATGCTTAGTTTGAGCTTGGAAGGCAACTGAAATTCCAGATTTGGCTTCTCCGCTCGAGCGAAGGATTCCTCGCTCGAGCGACCAACGTTTCCTCTGAGCCACGCTCGAGCGAAGGATTGGTGGCTCGAGCATAAAAATCGAGCATCCAAGATTTTTATCGTTTCATCGACCGCTCGGCGAAGGATTCCTCGCTCGGCGAAGCTTTGATTTTGCAACCTCGCTCGGCGAAGGAAGGCTCGCCGGCGAGACCCTGTTTCGAACTTTTGAAAATGCCTTCCAAGCGTATTTTTGCATCCTCATCCCATCCTAGGCATTCTTAGGCCTAGTTTAAGGCATCTTAATGAGGATTTAGACATAGAACCACACCGAGGAAATTTAGGGATTTAATTATCATCCTTCCCATGTGAAACTTAGTGTGCGTTCTACTTGTTTACCGCTTAGGATTGGCTCTGGGGACGCGCTCTAGTCGCTATTAGCCCAATCTGTGAGTAATGATTGTGTAAAGATATGTTCAAATGGTTATCTTTTGAATATTGAACTGATATTATTTACTGAATGAATGTATGTCCTGTATTCTGAACTGTATTGTGGCATCCTTAGCACTTACTGTTTACTGTTACTGTTACAGAGCTCTGTCGGTTCCCTTGTGGAACCATACTGTTTACCGATTGATGGCCATCATTACTGTTGGGTCTGTTAAGACCCGGTCCTTTTGGACCTACTGTTTATAGGCTAATGGGTGTACCACATATGACTGATTGACTGAAATACTGAAAGACTGAAATACTGTTTAATGAATTGATTTCTTTACTGTAAGGACATTCATTCATAACCTCTTTACGCATTATGTTATTCACTGGGCTTTAGCTCACTGTTTATATATATATGTAGGTTCTCAGCAGCCAGACCGGAGCTAGGAGCGTGGGTAGGTCCCCAGTTTTGTCAAGCCAGCCTATGTGCCTCACTGCGAGGTTCCGAGTTGCCATGCTATGGCTTGGGGTGTTTTCGTGTCCCCATTGGTCTCCCTACTGTTTTGTACTATTGTATAGACTGTCTACTGTTTTACCGTACTGTTACCGAGGGATTAGGTCCCCATACTGAATGTTTGTATATGATTGCATAGACTGTACTGTTCTGAACTGTATGAATGCATGAAAAATGTTTTGGCATACAGATTTTCACAGCTCAATGGATACTAGTTATTTACTGTATTGGCTTCCGCCAGCCGACTGCATTTAAGCGTACTCTTGTTCAAAGAGCCTTGATAATCTCGGATTCTTGGCGATTCTGATGCTAAACCCATAGAAATTTGGGTTTGGGTCGTGACAGAGTGGTATCAGAGCGATACTTATCACGAGTTATACCGCACACACGTGTCCAAATGAGCTATAGGGTGTCCTAGAAAAGCAATTAGGGCATCTCATAAACTTGAAAGGTGTGTGCTTATGAGTGACTGAAGTTATGTGAGAATGTTAAACTGTGTAATTGTACAACTGCTTATAATGATAACTGTTATAACTGCTTATAGTGAAATGGATAACGCAAACACTGCAAATGAACCTGAATTATCATCCTCTGAGGCCAGAATGACCAGACTTGAACAAATGATGGGACTGATAATTGAAAGACTAGATCAACAACCGCACCAATGCTCACCTCCTCCTCCGGCAACCGAGAATGTCTGAGAATGTGAATGCTAATGAGGTGGACATTATTGCATTGACTCAGAAATTCAGCAAGATGAAACCGCCGTCCTTTCAGGGAGGCTTAGAACCGTTAAAGGCTGAAGCTTGGGTTCTTGAGACTGAGAAGTTGTTTGAGGATTTTCCATGCTCGGAAGCAAATAAAGTATTGTTAGCTACCTTCACCTTGCAAGAAGAGGCCAGAAGGTTGTGGATGTTGGTCCGTGATACTAACGCTGTAGTGACATGGGCTCAGTTTAAGGAGTCATTCTTTGAAAAATATTTCCCCTAGTGTATCAGGGACAGAAAAGTAACGGAGTTTGAACAACTGAGACAGGGCAAAACGTCTGTTGCCGAGTATGAGAAGAAATTCACCGAACTTGCTAGATATGCACCACATATGGTGGACACCGAATATAAGAAGGCCAGAAGGTTTGAAGGAGGCCTTAGTGCTGTTATACTGGACAGAATAAGTGTCTTGAAGTTACCGACTTATGTAGGTGTTCTCGACCGGGCATTGATGGCCGAGTCGAATATTGCAGCAGTGAAACAATCTGAAACACCAACAACTGAGTGGCAAGGTAAAAGGCAGGGTTTCAAATTCAAGAAAGGCAAGCATAACCCAAAGAACCAAGAAATGTATCACGGGTCGACGACTAGCCCCAGCCAAGGGAGTGGGTTTACTCCACCCTGCTCCGTATGTGGCAATAAGCACAAAGGGGTTTGCTACCAGATTTCTGGAGCTTGTTTCAGGTGTGGCAAGGTGGGCCACAGAATTAAAGATTGTCCCTCTGCCCCGCAAGCCAGTAGTAAAGCTGCACCAAGCGCAGCAGCATCAGTTGCAACACCAAAACCGAACCCCAAAGCTACCGGGAAAGAGCCTATGAGGCAGGGCCGAGTGTTCGCCCTAGTACCGGGAGACGTGCAAAACACTGAGACTGTTGTGTTAGGTATCCTCTCTATCTGTGCTCAAAATGCATATGTGTTGATTGATTCGGGGTCTACACATTCGTATGTATCACATGCTTTTTCATGTAAATTGAATAGACCCTTAGAACCCATGAACTATCTGCTAGCTGTATCATCACCTGTTGGGGGATCCATGACATGTGCATATATGTATCCTGCCTGTGAGATTATTGTTGGGGATATGCATCTATTTATTGATTTACTGCCATTGAATATTGATCACTTTGATGTAATATTGGGGATGGATTGGTTACAAAAATATCATGCCACTATAGACTGTGTAACAAAACAAGTAGTTTTCCGTCCACCGGGTTTGCCTGAATTTGTGTTTAATGGGAGTGGAGTGGTACCTCCTCCGTATCTAATTTCTTCTGTGAAAGCTGTTAAACTGATTAAAAAGGGGTGTAAAGGATATCTGTGTTCTATACTGACTGTGTTTGCTAATAATGATGTCAAAACTGATGTGAATTGCATTCCTATAGTTAGAGAATTCCCAGATGTATTTCCAGATGATTTGCCAGGGGATTTGATTGACAGGGAAATTGAATTTACTGTGGATGTGATTCCGGGAACGCAGCCCGTATCGAAAGCTCCTTACCGAATGGCCCCAACTGAACTGAAAGAACTGAAGGTACAACTGCAAGAACTGTTAGATAAAAAGTTCATCAGACCTAGTACTTCACCGTGGGGTGCACCTGTTTTGTTTGTAAAGAAGAAAGATGGCTCACTGAGACTGTGTATTGATTACATGAATCGAACAAGGTAATCAGAAGAATAAATATCCATTACACAGATTGATGATTTATTTGACCGATTCTGAAGGTGCACAAGTGTTTTCCAAGATTGATCTTAGATCGGGGTATCACCAACTGAAAGTCAAACCGGAAGACATCGACAAAACTGCATTTAGAACGAGGTATGGCCATTATGAATTTTTAGTTATGCCGTTCGAGTTCTGAATGCCCTACTGCATTTATGGACCTCATGAGCAATTTTTAAACCATACCTTGATGATTTCATTGTGGTATTCATTGATGACATACTGATTTATTCTAAGACTAGAGAAGAACATGAACACCATCTGAGACTTGCCCTGCAAACCTTAAGAGAACAGAAACTGTATGCTAAATTGTCTAAATGTGAATTTTGGCTCGATCATGTTATGTTTTTGGGGCATGTTGTTAGCAAAGATGGAATTTCTGTTGATCCGCAGAAAATTGAAGTCAGAGTAAATGGCCTAGACCAACAAATGTGACTGAAGTCCGAAGCTTTTTGGGTCTGGCTGGATATTATAGAAGGTTTGTCAAAGACTTCTCCAGAATTGCCTTACCACTGACTCAGTTGACTCAGAAGGGGACACCGTTTGACTGGACTAACCAAAGGGAATCAGCATTTCAAGAATTGAAAACCCGACTCGTGACTGCACCGGTTCTGACTCTACCTTGAGTGCGGATGGTTATATCAGTATTTAGTGATGCTTCTCATAAGGGTTTGGGGTGTGTTTTAATGCGAATGGGAGAGTTATTGCTTATGCTTCCCAGCTTGAGACCACATGAAAAGAACTACCCGACCCATGACTTAGAACTTGTCAGCAGAGTGTTTGCCTTTGAAAATTTGGCGTCACTATTTGTATGGAGCAACATGTGAAGTGTATATCGACCACAAGAGCACAAGTACTTTTTCACTCAAAAGAATGAATATGAGGCAAATGGAGATGGTGAACTGATCAAAGATTATGACCTCTGATTTTGTACCATCCGGGAAAAGCTAACAACATTCCGATGCATTGAGCCGAAAGTCAATTGCCAACTTAGCTTGTTTGCTCACCGAAAGCGTAAAGAATTGCTTCACGATCCGAAAAGTCTAAAATTGAAATTGTTTTGAAAGAACAAGGTGGAACAATAGTCGTCATTCTTTGCTCAACCAAAGATTGATTGAAAAAATTAAAGAAAAACAACAACCGGATGATTTCTTGAAAAAGGTTATTGAAGAAAGAGATTCTAAACCGAGACCGGGTTCAAATTTGAGAACAATGTATTGAAATTTCAAGAAAGACTGTGTGCCAAATGACACCGAATCGAAAAGAAGAGTATCGCAAGAGGGCCACAATTCAAAATTGTCTATCCACCCGGGGAACACGAAAATGTACCAAGATCTGAAACAGAATTTCTGGTGGCCGGGAATGAAGAAGGAAATTACCGACTTTGTGTCCAAATGTCTTCACTGCCAACAAGTCAAAGCTGAACATCAACGACCCGCAGGCTTACTGCAACCCTTACCCATACCAGAGTGGAAATGAGAGCATATCACGATGGATTTCATCGTTGGATTACCTCGCTCCAGAAAAGGTATGGACTCTATTTGGGTTATTGTTGATAGATTGACTAAATCTGCACACTTCCTACCTGTCAAGACAATTTATAATGCGGACAAATTGGCTGTTTTCTATATTGACGAAATTGTGAGATTGCATGGAGTGCCTGTATCTATTGTTTCTGACAGGGATTCAAAGTTTACATCGAGGTTCTGGCAAAGCCTACAGACTGCGTTGGGTACTGAATTGAGGCTGAGTAGTGCCTATCATCCTCAGACAGATGGACAGTCAGAAAGGACCATCCAGACTTTAGAGGATCTACTGAGAATGCGTGTCCTTGATTTTCAGGGAAACTAGAAAAGTCATTTGCCGTTGGCTGAATTCGCCTACAACAACAGCTACTATTCGAGTATTGGAATGGCGCCTTTCGAGGCATTGTATGGCAGAAAGTGTAGATCTCCAATTTGCTGGGCGGAAGTTGGAGATGGGCCTTTGCTTGGGCCCGAGATTGTATATGAAACAACTGAAAAGATAAAACTGATACAGCAAAGACTGAAAACTACGCAGAGTAGACAGAAAAGTTACGCGGATGTCAGAAGACGGGATAGAGAGTATGAAGTGGGTGATCACGTGTTTGTGAAAGTGACACCAATGAAAGGCCAGACTCGTTTTGGAGTCAAAGGCAAGTTAGCTCCAAGATATGTCGGACCGTATCAGGTTATTGAGAAAATCAATCCGGTGGCGTATCAAGTTGCATTTCCTCCTGAAATGGAGCATATGCATAACGTCTTCCACATTTCGATGTTGAGAGACTATCTCCGGGATCCTTTTCATGTGATTAAGCCTACTCGGATAGTGCTTAGTGATGACTACACTTACGAGGAACGGCCTATACAGATTATGAACAGACGGATCAAGAAACTGAGGAACAAGGAGATCCCACTAGTGAAAGTTGACTGGCAGAACCATGGTGGTGTGTATGCCACTTGGGAAAGGGAAGATGACATGGCGAAAAGATATCCTGATTTGTTCCCACTGGATCCTGTTTTCTTCCAGACTGAAGGTAACTCGAGTTTAGAGGACTAAACTCCTTATAAGGAGGGGAGACTGTAACAACCCTCGTACTGATTACCGATAAACTACTGAATTAGCTACTGGTTACTGCTAAACTGAACTGATAATGACTGATAATTGAATTAACTGAAGTACTGAATGGACTGATTGAAATCGAAACTGAAATTGAATAAGTTATCTATTGAATTGCATATTGCATCTGTTTGGTTGATTGATTATCTGTTTGAATTCATATGTTTAAACTGCTAATTGAAGGCCTTATCGGCGGCCGAATTAGGACCCGTTTAGAGTTTTGAAATCAGTAGAACATTTGTGATTTAATGGTATATTTATCTGAAAATTGATTAGCAATGATTAAATTAGATTAAATTAAGTCAATTAAAGAGGTTGCCATAATTGCGGAATTGCCATTGAGTGGCTTTTGTTTATTCTTATCATTGTAGAGCCTTATACACTTAACTAAAACAACATTTCATCAGCCTTGTGTTGCCTCAACCGACCATAGAAGACCAAAGAAGAGAGTTAGTGAGAGAGAGAATTGTCCTTGTTGATCTAGCTTGAAATCTTGAAGAATTGAAGTGTAACTTGGCTAAATTGAACTTCTAGACAAGAAATTGAGACTTAGGTAAGGAAAGTCACCATCCTCTTGTTGTCCTTAAGCTTCATCTTGCATGGTTCATGCTCCATTGTAGGATTAAACCATGATTTAGTGCTAAGGGGGTGAATTATGCTTGAATTCATGCATCCATGGCCATTTTGGTGCATTTTGAAGTTGAATTCATGATGGATTGTACATGCATGCTCATGTTTCTAACAAAGTCCATGTTTTCATTTTGTTTTCCAACTATTGAGCTCATTAGAGCAAGATTTGAACCTTGAATTTGGTTAAAAACTCATGCATTGCATGTTTTGAGATTGTTCTTGAAAATGGGTTTGGATTTTGGATTTAATTGACTGACCTTTGGGACTTGAATTCATAAATTGACTTTTGAAACTTGTTATACATTGTTTTGGGATGTACTTTCCAGAATTTGGGCCAAAGAGGTCGAGAATTGAGTTGAGAATGCTTAGTTTGAGCTTGGAAGGCAAATATGGAAATTCCAGATTTGGCTTCTTCACTCGAGCGAAGGATTCCTCGCTCGAGCGACCAACGTTTCCTCTGAGCCACGCTCGAGCGAAGGATTGGTGGCTCGAGCGTAAAAATCGAGCATCCAAGATTTTTATCGTTTCATCGATCGCCGGCGAAGGATTGTTCGCCGGCGAAGCCTTTGATTTTGCAACCTCGCTCGAGCGAAGGAAGGCTCGCTCGAGCGAGACCCCTGTTTTCAGCAACTTTTGAAAAATGCCTTCCAACTGTATTTTTGCATCCTCATCCCATCCTAGGCATTCTTAGGCCTAGTTTAAGGCATCTTAATGAGGATTTAGACATAGAACCACACCGAGGAAATTTAGGGATTTAATTATCATCCTTCCCGACTGTGAAACTTAGTGTGCGTTCTACTTGTTTACTGTTTAGGATTGGCTCTCGGGGACGCGCTCTAGCTGCTATTAGCCCACCCTCTGTGAGTATCAATTGTGTAAAGATATGTTCAAAATGGTTATCTTTTGAATATTGAACTGAACTGTTTATTGAACTAATATTATTTACTGAATGAATGTATGTCCTGTATTCTGAACTGTATTGTGGCATTCTTAGCACTTATCACATCGTTATCACAGAGAGCTCTGTCGGTTCCCTTGTGGAACCATACTGTTTACTGATTGATGGCCATCATTACTGTTGGGTCTGTTAAGACCCGGTCCTTTTGGACCTACTGTTTATAGGCTAATGGGTGTACCACATATGACTGATTGACTGAAATACTGTTTAATGAACTGATTTCATTACTGTAAGGACATTCATTCATAACCTCTTTACGCATTATGTTATTCACTGGGCTTTAGCTCACTGTTTATATATATATGTAGGTTCTCAGCAGCCAGACCGGAGCTAGGAGCGTGGGTTGGTCCCCAGTTTTGTCAAGCCAGCCTATGTGCCTCACTGCGAGGTTCCGAGTTGCCATGCTATGGCTTGGGGTGTTTTTGTGTCCCCATCGGTCTCCTTACTGTTTTGTACTACTGTATAGACTGTCTACTGTTTTACCGTACTGTTACCGAGGGATTAGGTCCCCGTACTGAATGTTTGTATATGATTGTATAGACTGTACTGTTCTGAACTGTATGAATGCATGAAAAATGTTTTTGGCATACAGATTTTCACAGCTCAATGGACACTAGTTATTTACTGTATTGGCTTCCGCCAGTTCCATACTCTGCTTAAGCGTACTCGCTCAAGAAAGCCTTGTAATCTCGACATCGGCGATTCTGATGCTAAACCCATAGGGCCGGGTTTGGGTCGTGACAAGAGATAAGTTTCATTTCTTGAAATCTCAATTTCTTTATGGTATCAGAGCATTGAAGCTCCTACGAGCACAGATCCTGTGATCACAGATCTATGGCCAATCTATCTTCTTCTTTTTCGAATCCATCTAATCTCACATTGTTAATCTCATATCTTTTTTCATTTATTATTATGAAACTTTATTCGAGTAACTTTGTGATTTGGAAAAGTTAACTGTAGAATATTCTCAAAGCTACAAATTTGCTCGGATATGTTGATGGCACAATCTCATGTCCATCTGCTACGATCATAGATTCAACTGGAACAGAGGTCTCCAATCCTGATCAGGTACAATGGAGTCTTATTGATGCTCACTTATTGAGTTGTATTTCTGCAACTCTATCTCCTTCAATTTACTCATTCGTATTGCAATGTGAACATTCATCTGAAATTTGGTTTGCTTTGTACAAGTGGTTTACTACACTTTCTAGATCACACATTCATCAATTGAAAAACAAATTAAACACTGTTGCCAAGAAGACAGATTGAATGGAAGCATATCTGTCCAAAATCAGAGAGATTGTGAACTAGTTAGCTCTTACTTCAGTCATCATTAATGATGAAGATCTTGTTTTACTCACACTGAATGGTTTTCCTGATGAATTTGATGCTTTTACTACCTCTATTCAATCTTGATATGCACTAATCACCATGGATGAGTTGTCTTCTTTGCTGTGTTCTGAAGCTATCTATCTGGAGTCCAAAGGTAAAAAGAATATCTTAGAACCTACAGTAGCCTTTTCTACTGTTAAAGGTTCCTCTTCTTCATCAAACTCTCAGTCTCGAGGACACCATAGTGGTTTTAGAGGCAGAAATTCGTATAGAGGAAATAGAGGTCGATCTCATGGTTACAGAGATGGTAGTGGTTCTAGCAGATTCACAGATGGTTCTGTAAGAGGCAGGGGTCGGAATTTTCATACTTTCTAATCATGTCAGATCTGTGGTGGTTTTAGCCACACTGTTGTTGAATGTTGGTATAGGATGGATCTTCAATATCAATCGTATCATTCTTTTTCTTCTTCTTCCTCTGCTCCTTCCCATTCCAGAGCTTTTGTTGCTTCATCTAGTTCTCCTCCTGTTGCTTCTTCTCAAGTTCCTTGGTACCTTGACTCTGCAACAACAGATCATATCATTAATGACATGGCTAATCTGACTTCTTATCAGCCTTATCAAGGGACAGATCACATCACCATTGGAAATAGTAATTATGTACCCATTCAGCATACTGGTAAAGGCCTCTTACCTACACCTCATCATTCTTTCAAACTTAATCATGCTCTTCATGCCTCTTCAATTTCTTCTAATCTTGTTTTTGTTCAAAAATTAGCAAAGGATAACAATTGTTTTATCATATTTGATGATGCTAATTTTGTGATCCAGGACAAGCTTTCGAAGAGAGTGCTTCACAAGGGTTCTAATATCAATGGTCTTTATCATTTCTTGTCATTTCCATCTACTGCTACTCCTTGTTCATTCTCTCCTCCTCAGCATCAATTGCATTTTAGTTTTTCTCATTCATCTTCACCTGTCAGTGCTAGTACTTGGCATAATAGACTAGGCCATCCCTCTCCCTTGAAATTTCAATGTTTACCTAAACTTTTACATTGTACTGCTACTGCTAATAAGCACACATCACTGTCATGTATTGATTGTTGTGTTGCCAAAAGCCACAGACTTCCTTTTCAATTGTCCAACTGTATTACTAATCAACCACTTTCTCTTATTCACAGTGATGTTTGGGGTCCCTAACCTCTAATTCTGGGTACAAGTACTATGTTCTTTTTGTAGATGACTTTACTAAATTTACATGGTTATATCCATTGGCCTACAAAAGTGAAGTCTATACTAAATTTGCCGAGTTTAGGGCCTATGTAGAGAAGTAATTTCACACCTCTTTACACATTTTAAGAAATGATAGGGGTACTGAGTTTCTTAACAATAAAATGAAGAATTTTCTTTCTACTCAGGGTATTATTCATCAGCATTCTTGTCCTTACACTCCTTCCCAAAATGAGGTGGCAGAGAGGAAACATAGACACATCATTAACACAACCATTGAAATGCTCTTTCACTCTTTACCAGATTATTCTCAGTTCAGAGTTTTTGGTTGCCAATGCTTTCCTTGGCTCCAACCATATGTTTCTCATAAATTACAGCCCAAATCCATTTCTTTGGGTATCATTAATTTGCCAAAGGCTATCGATGTCTTGATCCTCTTACAGGAAAGATTTATTTGTCGTGACATGTTGTTTTTAATGAGTCCAATTTTCCTTATGCTTTTCTTCCCTCTTCATCTACTTTTTCCTCTATTTCTTTACCTCAGTTACCTAATTTTTTTCGGTCTTCTTCTTCTCATTTCCTTTCATTTGTGGTTCCCCCTAGTGCTTCTCCTTCTTTTCCTCCTTCAGCAATGGCTCCACCAGTAGCTTCATCTTCCTCTTCTTCTCACTCTAGTGCTTTTGTTTCCCCACACTCTCTTCCTACATCTACTTCTTCTATTCCCATTCAATCTATTTCTATTTAACTTCCTTTGTCCTTACCTTCTCATTCAACAAATACTCATCCTATGCTCACCAGATCTAAAACAGTTCCAACTTGTTTGTCTGCTCAACACATTTCTCTTTCTCCTTTCTATCCTGATTCTGAGCCACCCTCTCATAAAGAGGCACTTCTTTCTCCTATTTGGTCTGCTGCTATGTCTGAGGAATATGTTGCTCTCCAACACCAGGAAACTTGGACTCTTGTTTCTTTGCCTCCTCATAAGCATGCCATTGGTTGTAAGTGGATGTTTAAGGTGAAAAGAAATTCTGATGGTACTATTGCTTGGTACAAGGCACGTCATATCACTAAGGGCTATTTACAACAAAAAGGCATTGATCTTCAAGAGATCTTTAGCTCGGTTTCCAAATAGCCTACTATTCACATTTTTTGTGTCTTGCTCTTCATCATCATTAGCCCATTCGCTAGCTTGATATTTCCAATGCTTTTCTGCATGGGGTTCTTGAGGAAGAGATTTACATGTTACAATCACCTGGGTTTGAGCAGTCTTCTTCTCCACTCCAAGTGTGCTAGCTTCATAAAGCTTTATATGGCTTAAAACAAGCTCCCTGTGCATGGTATTCCACATTTTCAGCTTTTCTTCTCTCCCAAGGTTTCTGCAATAACAAATGTGATACTTTTCTCTTCATTCAGCAAACTACCACCTCATTTACTGTCCTGTTAATATATGCAGATGATATCTTGCTTACCGGCAACAATTCCTCTCAAATTCAGTCTCTTATTACTCAGATGCATCGTGCCTTCTCTATGAAGGAATTGGGAAACATTGCCTACTTTCTTGGCATTTCTGTTTAACCCAGTGGTGCTTCAGTCTATTTTCTTTCACAACATAAGTATGCTTAGGTGATTCTTGCCAAACCTGGCGTGGCTGATTGCAAGCCTTGTGCCTCTCCTATTGTTGTCAAACCCTCTCTTCCTTCTAATACTGATTTGACCTTTGATAATCTTTCTCTGTATCGTAGTATTGTTAGAGCTTTGCAATACCTTACCATCACGCGCCCAGATCCTTGTTTAGCTGTCAATCAGTGTTGTCAACACATGCATGCTCCCACTTTTGGCCATTTTTCAGCTGTTAAATGCTTACTGAGATATGTTCAGGGCACCATTGCTCATGGTTTGACATATCAGCCTAGTACTTTTGATCTTCATGCCTTTTCCGACTCTAATTGGGCAGGGGGTGTGATTGACAATGTCTCATTCATTGCTCTTACTTCCAATCCCATATTTCATTCTCTTTCCAAGCATATAGAGGTGGACTGTCACTTTGTCAGAGATAAAGTGCTTGCTAAACAACTGACATTGCACTATATTCCTACTCAAGATCAATTGGCTAATCTTTTTACAAGACCTTTATCTATGGCTCGGTTCTTGTATCTCAAGTCCAAGCTAATGGAGTTTACACACCCTATCAGCTTGCACAGGCCTGTTGAGAATACCATACTAGCTTCCAAACTCAGCTCATCAACTAAGCCAGTAGTTAAGTCAGCTTCAGTTCCTTCAGCAGTTGGTGTAGCCACAACTCAGTTAGTTACAAAGTCAGTTAGCTTAGGAGTTGGTTAGTTTGTACGTAACTAGTGTGTAGTGTATCAGTAGTTTGTTATAACAAACTACTCCCAATTGATATATAAATATCTGATTATAATCTGTAAAGATCTTTAATGAAAAGTAGAGAGAGAAGTTTCATTTCTTGAAATCTCAATTTCTTCATTTTTGAACTCTAATTTTTCTATTCATATTCTATTAGTTAACATGTTTTATTTTTTCACTTTATATAATATAAAATCAAATGCTAATTCATTTATTTTTATGTCATTTTATTTAATTATCTATAATTGATTTATTGTGTTTTATTTTTGCAAGATCAACAGAGTTTTCAATGTTGTTTTGTCAGGACCCCATTCCGCCCCTAGTAGAATGGTACCGTGATGGCCAGTACTTCAAGATTACCAAAGGCCAACTTACAAAAATTCACAATCAGAGTATACATATGGGGCTTACATGTGCGGAAGCAAATTTAAATCTAAGTAGTCCATAAGAGCTGTGCATAGATCAAATGAAATGTCATACATCTTAACATGGTTTTACATCTTGGATACAAATGAATTAAGCTTAAACATTACATCTTGATTAAAAGGCTTCTCAAGATGAAATATACAAAAGAAATGAACCAAAAGCTAAGAAGCATAATCTTCAAGATGCTAGCAAAACATGAATCCAAAACAAAGTTGCAAACAACATCTTAGGCATCACAGTCTTCTTGCTCCTCACCTACATATATATAAAGGGGAGGGTGAGCTTGGATACTCAGTGAATGATATAAGTAATAAAGGTTTGAATGAATGACATCCAAGATCTTTATCAAAACAGTACATATCATAGCTTATAACAAAACATGGGATGAATCAAGTTCATCAATCAAATTCTTTCAAAGCTTCTTGGATGTTTAATAACATCTACATAATACCAAGGGATGACATTCCAGACAAAACAAGGGAATAACTGTCTCGGAATCGAAACACACCCGTTCACGACCGTCGGTGGTCAACCCGGAATCGGTTAGACAACCCACCCGGAAAACCGTCAGTGGCAAAACAAGGGAATAATCGTCTCGGAATCGAAGCACACCTGTTCACGACCATCGGTGGCCGACCCGAAATCGATTAGACAAACCCATCCGTACAAGACCATCAGTGGCAAAAGAGATATCTCAAACAAAGGTGCTACATAGGCTTAACGTCTCCTAGCACGAAAGGACCTTCCAAGAATGTCATCAAAACAAACATAATACTTGATACAAAAACTAGTATATAATCATTCATACTTGAACAAATACTTTTCCAAAATGAAACAAAGCAAAGCTTTTATAAAAACATTGTAACATAGCTTTATTAAAAATACCACTCACCATAGTTCTTCGGATGTAGGGATTAAGGCAAGAATCCAAGACCTACAATCATATAGCAAAGTCTACTGAATGCATTTCAAGAAGACAAGAATGAATGCTCAAAGATGGTTGTGCAATGCATTCTTAAAACAAGCTTTACATGAATGAAAATGATCCCAGCATTTCTTTCCAAAACCACGTTAAGACAAAGCAAAACATGTGCTGGGAGTCAAAACATTGTTTTTCTTCTAGAGAAAACATGTTGGGTACCAACCAGGTCTCAGAATGGATGCACAGAGATGATCTAGGCCAAAATGGCCTAGCTGGGTGAACTCAAGAAGTCTTGGCTGAGGTCCCACACCTCTTGGTTGAGGTGTGGTCTCCTAGGCCTAGGTGTGTGGCTGCCTGCCAAGATGTTACAAGGTGCCGGCAAGGGTGTACCATGGTTGGCCTAGTTGTGTGGTGGTTGGCCTAGGTGTGTGGTGGTCGGCCTAGGTGTGCATGCAAGATAGGCTAAGGTGCAAGTGATCATGCAAGGTAGGCCAATGTGAGATACAATGCTTGGCCTAGGTGCGAGATCTAGGCAAGAGTAGGTCTCAGTGACTACACTTAGGCAAATGAAGTCTAGAAATTTGGGTTTCCTCTTAAAGGACATGAAGAACATGAAGAAAATGAATGCTAAAATCATAACTCCTTATTCAAAATCTGAGATTTCATGATATGAGTTCAAAAACATGGACTTGGGTACCCATACTTGAAGATCTCATGAAAACAAACACAAAAACATGGGACTTGTTACAAACTTTCGGATCAAAACAAGGCTTTTCTTGAAGAATACAAGAACATCATTTTCTCTTTCTAAAACCAAACTTTAAGTCAATGCATGGCTCATGAATCATGCTAGATCATGCAATGTGATTAGATCAACATAAACAACAACAAGAGTGGATCAAGAATCTAACCTCAAAACACGAATCTAGCGGTTCAAGGTGTGAAGATCAAGCTTGGAAATCTAGTTTTCTCTCTAAGAACTTCTTCCTCTTCTTCCTAAAGCTTCTCTTTCTACAAGGCTAGGATATGGAAAGTGATATGGGTTTCTCAGCTACAATCTGACTTAACCCTCTACTGGGACATGTGGCATCACCGGATTAGATCTCCTCAAAAAGGTGCCAGAATGAAAAGACAAGAGTATGACAAAGTGTGTATAACAAGTAAGGTGGCATGGGCACTCTGACAAGGCAATGATCTCGGATTAGGACATAGGCTTTAGATAAGAAGGTTTCAATGATCTCAGCTAGGAAGGATAACACTTGACCTAGGTGTGCCACACCTTGGCCTAGATGTGCCACACCTCGGCCTAGGTCATACCAGTCCCGGAATAAAAGGTTGCTAGGTTCAAGGATCAAGGATCTAGGATGCCTAGATGAGTAACATCTCGGCCTAGATGTTACACACCTCGGCCTAGGTGATGCACATCTCGGCCAATATGCCTAGGTGACGGTGAAGGTCAACCAAGGTAGTTCCAGGATGGTCCTAGGTGTTGACGCTTAACGGCCTAGGTGTGAGAGGTTTAAAGGTGTGACCTAGGCTTGAGACAGTAAGGATAGATGACCTAGGCTTAACACACCAAGCAAGGAACAAAGCATGCATATAACTGTAGACACCCCATTTTTGACCGTCCTCAAGACCTGGACGTCATCGTTTGAACACTCGATGATCATCCATGTTTGTGTTCGTTTTGAGTTCTAGGAGGTCTCGGTCGTGCGCCTTGCCTCAAGATCTCTCAACTTGTCTATTTTGTGCTTGGTTGTGGACCAAACACTAGTGTTTTTGCTTCTGAGGGAAGAGGGTGGCTTGTTGGCCATCCCCTCAACCCACCGGCCAAGGCTTGAGGCTATCGGCCATGATTTCTTGCCATCGGCCAAAAGTGTTGGCCGCTCGGCACTATATTTGGTCAGCCGGCCCTTGTGTTGGTTGATCGGCCATTTTTTGCTAGCCGAACCTTGTTCATCTGCTTTATGCAGATATTTTATGCCAGCTGGAATAGCTGGCATGCACAATTGACCCCCTCCATACACGTGTATGGAGGGATTTGCCCCTTGGTTTAGCTTCTCTTAGAAGCTTAGAATTTGGAATTCTATAAGAAGGGAGCCCCTCCTCCCTTCTCAGAGGTTCTGATTTTTAGGGTTAGAAAGCTATATCTCTCTATCTCTATATCTTCCTCTCTCTATACATTTGTGTGTGTATTTGTGACCTAAAGTGTGATTTTGTCTTACTTTTTCACTTGAGCACCTAGTAGAACACCTTCCTTGGTTGCTGAGGTGCTAGGGAGTTGATCTTAGAGTTCTTGAGGTGGTTTTGATCAGAGAAAGGTGCTAGTGTTATGTTCTTGAAGGTGTTCTTCAAGGGTGAGCATTTTTGCTTTAGATATCCCTTTCTTGCTTAAGCTTTTAGCCCTTCTTTCTTATTGTTTTAAGCTTAACTTCTAACTGATAAAAGTTCTATTTTTACTTGCTTTAGAACTTTGATTAAGGCTTCTTTTTGGTTTGGGGTTGTTTACCCCCTCCAATGCCTTGTTAGGCCTTGTTTTAGGCCATCCCTTTTGGCCATTGTTTTTGTCTTTGCATGACCTCTCCACCACTGAAATCTAGAGGATTTTCAGTGGTGGAGAGGTGGTTTTGGTGTCCTAAATAGGAGAGGGTCATCCCCTCTCCTTGTTGTCTTGAATGCTTGCATAAATGGCTTATGTTGGTAGCTTGTATGGTTAGCTTGTTTTAGCTTTATTTCAGTATATATTAGGCTTTGTTTTGCCATGATATAGCACTGTTTTGACTTGGTTTAAACATACCATGCATGCTTCATGTACATGTCTTGTAATCCCCTCATTTGCCTTAACATGCATCTTATGATTAGACTATCATGCTTGCATGTTTTGGCTCAACTCCATGAAGCTTTTAGCCTTGTTGTAGCATGCTAGAGCTCTGATTTGTGTTGTATTAGTCATATATTCCATGCTTTGTATAGCTACCATGCAACCTAGCTTGTTAGCTTTAAGTGTCCAAGCCATTAGCATGTTTTATTTGGGCCATTTCAGTTATTTGGAATAATTTGTTATGCTATTTTAGTCCATATTCCATGCTCATATGCTTGCACTTATGACTTAATGTTCTAAAGAGTTGTTGTTTTATGCCTCTTGAATGGATCATTGTGTATGCCTCCATGCTTAGGCCATTTAGATGCCATCTAAGTGGGTTTTTGGGCTTATTCTAACATGCCATAACTCTGATTTTGGTTGCTTAAATCATGCCATGTTTGGTTTTGATAGGAGTAGTGTAGCACCCCTTTTGTAGCCTTGCATGCCTCATGTTTTTGGCGTTGTGTTCTAGCTTGTGTTAGCTAGTTTCGAGCTTGCTTTGGGTCTTGTTTAGACCTACCTTGGGACTATTTTAGGTTCCCTTGGCCCTTTGGGGCTTGCTTTGTATAGCCATGGTTTGAGTCCTTTGGCTAGCTTCAAGTTTTGGGCTTTATTGCATGCCTTACTTGCATGGTTTGGTTGGTTTGGCACCATTCCTCACATGTTTTCAGAGCTTAACATATTTGTCACATGTCCATATTTGTCTTCTTTTAAGTGTGCTTAAGAGTTGCCATTTTATGCTTAAGTGTTAGGCCAATTGGCATGCATGTTTGTATGTGCTTTTGTCCTCATTTCCATAGCATTTTGGCCACTGATTTGGGCCTATTTGAGAGCTGCCCATTTTGGTTTAAGACCATTTTCACATGTTGTTGCATGCTTGCCTTGCATGTTGTCACATACTTGGCCAATTGCATGTTGTTGCATGCTTGAGTTACATCGCATTTGGCATGCCTTTTGATTAAATTGCTTTGCATGCTTGTTGCATGCTTGTCAAATTGCATGTTGTCACATGCTTGCCTCACATGTTGTTGCATGCTTATTATTGGTATTGTTGTTGCATGCTTATTACATTATACGCTTGCGTGCTTGTGTCACTTTGTTAAGTTCATTATGCATGTATTACATTGGTCCAAATATGCTTGCTTCATATGTTGTCACATGCCTTGCATGTTTGCATGCTTGATTAGGTTGCATTGCATTTGGCATGCTTGTTACCATTAGCCTTATATGGCATTGTCATTAACATGCTCATATTGCATTAGTTTTACTTGCATGTTTGCATCCCTTGCCTCTTGATCAAGTATGATAGAGGTTGGGGGCCCCTTATGTGTTTTGTGCATTTCATTCCATATTGAATTGCACATTTGGCACCTTTGGCCATCATGCATTGAAATGCGTGATTGGTGGCCCGAGGGTCGAGAACCATACTCCCTTGAGTTCATCACATGATAGGGAGGGTGGTTGTGCATACATTGTCTTGCAAATGCATTGCCATGCTCTGTTTGTCCTCTGTTGCAGCGAAAACAGCATTCTGCAGGAAGTGATGGCCGGTCGACCATCTGTAGTGTCGGCCGGCTACAAACATCTGGCTGATGGCTTCACATATGGTCGATGACCACTATCCCTTGGCCGGTGGCCTCATATCTTGGTCGATGACCTCCCACAGTACTCAGGGAGTGGTTCAGAAGCATCCTTGAGGCTTGTGCAGTTTTCAGAGGTGCAGAGCAGTGCAAACAGAGGCAACATGTGACATGGCGATGGATTTCCGAGCGGAGTTGAGCATGCATGCATTTGTCCCTCTTCCCGAGGTTGATTTACTGTTTTCATAGCTTAGTTAATTTGTTTAATTAGCTTGTTAGTTAGTTAATTAGGTGATTTGTTTTATTCTTTCGGTCTCTCCCTCGAGAGAGCCAATTGTGTAATAAGCATGCGTGTGTGTGATGCATGTCTTCCAACCTCCACTTCTTTCTCTCTTTTGCTTACCTGCTTATAATGGTTAGTTCTAGGGCATATTTCAAATTAGCATACCTTATGCTATGCATGTTTGCATCATTCATCTGTATTGCATGCATCGACTCAAGATCATACTAACTGCATTGTATTTAAATTCCTACTTGAATACATGTATTGAATTATCGTATCTCATATGCCATTTTAGACTAGCCGAGCCTATTCTAATTGCATTTTGCATGTGTTGCATTAGCCATTGCTAACATGAACTAGGATCATGCATTGATTACTAACTAGTTTCTTGTTTTGGCTCGGAGTACACTGTAAGTGTTTATACTTTAGCATTTTGCATGTATGTGAGTGTTAACATGAAAGCATGCTTGCCACGAGGCTAACTACTTATGTGATATAACTGCCTGAATGCCTGTGGGTGAAGGTTGGATTGCTTGAATTGGAACAATTCATAGAAATTCGCATTTTAGCCTACTTGCAAGTAGCAAACCTCAAACCATTTCCAAACAAACGGATATGCAATGCTTTGTTCCAAATTAGGCGATATAGTCTATACTTATTTTGCTGTGCGCATCACGTAGTAAAGATTAGCTAATTAATCAAAATAAGAACGCATGTGTTTTTAAAAACAAGATATCATGTTTAGTAGTGGCCGATCTTTGATCGGGCGAGTGGGGGTGCTCATTGCATGACCTTTCCCAATCGTACCCAAGTTCCCGAGCCGAGACAACTTTGGTGATGATGGACACGTGGCCTTAGGCATGAGTCAGGGTTTCCTAAATTCTCCAAAACAAAATATTTAGGTAGCAACTCTGTATCTGGCAAAGCAGTCCATATTTGGCACTTCTTTCTTAAAAATCAGTTTTCCAAAATGATTTGTCGGATTTGGACTCTTTGGTGATTTATCAATCTTGCATTGCACTTTGCGAGATCAGATTAAGAACCGTGACATATGAGTCCGAACTGTGGTAAGCATAGGCCCTCGGGGTGCGTCCACAGTTTCTAGAGACTCTGCTGGGGAGTTAGAGAGCTTGACTCGAACTCATGATATCTTGTTTTGATTACACTTATGTGTTTCTTTGCATTGCATTTGCATTGGTGCGCCTAGGACACCGTGTTTTTCGTATGCTATTCCTGAACGGTTTGCCGAAGGCTCGCTTTGCGAAGCGTGCCGTAAGGCTGACCAGTTGCGGGCTCTGCCACGACGGGAACACAAACCCCGGTTTTACCGGGGCACCTTTTTGACCATTCGACCTAGTGCATATTTGGAATCCATAGTGACCATTCCAAACTAGGACAGGTTGCTTACCCGATTATAGGTTGTTTGAAACCGTTGTGTGCGTAGTGAAACCCTAGCTCCTGACAAAATAGGACAGGGAAACCCTACCCCAACATAGGGGTGTTTTGGCTCTCATTTGCTTGCTATATGCTGTCAGAGTGTGTCTCTACAGGACTGTGTGTATCAGTTTGCAAGTCTGGATATCAGGATTGCGGGCATCAATGTTTGAATCGGTTATATCTGCAGGTATCAGATTCGGATTTGGGGCAGTGATTTTGGGGAACAGTGATCAGTGGTTGAGAACAGTTCATACAGCTTGTGTTTGCCAACTATGTGTTGTCTTTATTTAAGCTGTTATGCTGTCCGTTTTTATGTTCATTATTTTCTTATTATGCTTTATTTATCTTTTTTTAGGGTACTTTAGCATCATTGCATCCGAGCAGTTAGATATTCCCCGAGCACTCTGGGTTAGAGGTCGTAGACTTAATCGATCTAGGGATCTAGTAGACGGACAAGCAGTGTTCCTTTCTTTACCCCCGGTTACTAGACGGAGGTCAAGAAGGCACAGTGTATCGTTATAGTGGTTACCAGATCAGTGGTCTACCCCATCAATGAACAGTCAGGCTGAGGTCTCAGTTTTTACTACAGGAATAGATATACCAGTTATTCAGCTAGATCAGCGTAACATGGCAGGAATGGAGGAGATGATGCGCCAACTCTAAGAAAGTATGAGAACCATGTAGCAGGACACTGTCTGTCAAGCAGAATTTGCCAAACAACAGGTCGAGGTCATGGCTCAACAGGCAGAGTTAATTGCCAGTTACAAGAACAATCAGACATCGACTTCACACCAAGCTCCTCCCCCACCAAGAGTGCCAATACTCGGGGAGACAGCTAATATCCAGGAAGATACGGACATTCCAACAGGACCAGCTCCGCCCCCGATCCTACCTCGGCTATCCAAAGCACAGACCAACCTACCGGATTCTCCTTTTGAGTTTGAGGTGGACCCCACAGCATTAAAAGTGAGCAAGCTTGAGAAGTTGTTCAAGAAATCTCAAGGTGTGAAGTCCATTCCAGATATCGAGGATAGGTACACCGACTCGGCCGTGACGCTGCCAGACCGATTTAAGATGCCACATATTGACCATTTTGACAGGTCTGGGGATCCTATGGTGCATTTGCGGCTGTTTTCGGATATACTAAGGCCAATGGGCCTTACCAAACTACAGAAGCTTTCTCTGTTCGCCCGGACCCTGTCGGGTGTAGTGGCCATTTGGTATGCGAAGTTGGAAGATTCTGTCAAGAGGAGTTGGGAGGAGATGGCCGAGGCTTTCATAGCTAAATACTCCTATAATACGTAGATTGAAATTACGACCCGTGATCTCGAGACAACAAGGCAAGAGCCGAATGAGAGTTTCTCCGATTTTGTGACCCGGTGGAGAGCCAAGGCTTCGATGATGACTATCAGACCTGTCGATAAGGATCAGATTAGAATGGTTGTGCGCAATCTCCAGTCCAAGCTTATGCAAAAGATGATCGTTCTCCCCCTCCCCACCTTTTCAGACCTACATGAGATAGGGGTGCAGATCGAGGACGCAATGAAACAGGGTCTGATTGACCAAGACAGAGAGCAGCCCAAGAGGGCATTTAACTGTAGTACAAATGTAGGCACAAGCAGTGTAGCAGCTACCAGATCTTCAGACGTGGGAATGGTCACCACCACCACTCCAAGAGCCCTCGCAGCTACGCCATTCATCGGTATGTCCGAAAGTAGCTCACAAACAACCAAATACTCACCCCGAGGCCAAAGAACCTTCACCCCACTATACATGCCTTTATCCAAGGCTCTGGGGGTTTTGATCAGGAAAGGGCACTTGAAGCCCCTGGAGCCGCAGCCACTACCAGATAAACTTCCCGCTTCTTATAACCCAGCAAAGTACTGCACGTTTCACCAACAGTATGGTCATGAAACCGACTACTGCTTTCGATTGCGTCGTGAGATCCAGGATCTCATTGATAACAGGGTGATCGTGCCTCCGGAGAAACCGAATGTCACAACCAACCCTCTCCTACCACATAACCAAGCTCCACCTCCCAAACGCATCAATTTAATCCAAACTGGGGTTATGTCATACGACCCTAGCATATATATCACCCCTTCTCACCTACCTAAGCCGGAGGTGTTCATTCCTGACAGCACTGACTTGTGCGTGCTGGACATCTCCCAAACCTAACCCGAGACGGTGGTGGTGGCTGTCGGAGGTAGAATTGGGTTGATTATTGGGGCAAATGAGATTGATGATACAAAGCTTGAGAGGTCTGCAAGCTTTGTGAACAACCTGAGTGGTTACATTATATCAGCAGGCCGGGCTAGGCCGAGAGTGGAATTGCCGGCAGGGGCAGAAATTTGTGTAGTCTGGTAAGATGGACTTGATCAGGGGCTGGATGACCTGGCAGAACTAGAGGAGGACATTGCGAATCTTCAATTTTTCAACGAACAGGATTCAGGGGACATGACTGTCAACTGGTTTGGTTTGGATGGTTCAGCAGAGTCTACCGGGTGGCTTGACGATCAGCCGGATATTATTGAACAACCTCAGTCAGAATAGGGTCCGTCAAGGACGGGGACGTCAGCTGTGGCTGGAAGTGCTGAGGAATAGAATACACCGCCGGAGAGCATCCGTGTTAAGAATTTTGCTTAGAGTATGGGCAGAAGAAACTGAACAGCAGGCTGTGCTGAAGCAACTTGAGCGGGAAAGGATCGAAGATTTTGAGAGGATTAGAAAAGCCAAAGCTCCTGTGGGGACAGAACATGTTGTGGGCATGGGAACGAAAGATGCTGTGGGCACAGGAATAGCTGTGACAGAGCTGGACAGGTGTCTGTCGGCTGCCGATGGCATGTGGTGGGAAGATGATGATCTATGTCTTGCTCACATAGATGAAGACTGGGGGAATAACCAGCCGGATGATACCTGGTACATTGGCGAAGTAGACCACATGACTAGGAGTGGGCGGTATTTCAAGCCCCCGCACTTAGATCAACCAGAGGTGTCCGGAAAAGACAAGGAGGCGAAGAAACAGAAGGAAAAACTACTCGAAGAAGAGGCTGTCTTGAAACAGCTGAAGAAGATACAGGCAGACATCTCCATCTGGGGATTGCTTATGGCTTTAAGAGTACATAAACAAGCTGTCCTTTCAGCAATGGACAAGGCCAAACTTTCAATAGATACCACTCCTGAGCAGTTGGTAGGACTGGTCTTTCCGGGAGGAGCTTCCCTGACGTTGGCCTTTTCTGACAAGGAATTGCCGCCTGAGGGTGCAAATGATAACAAGCCTCTTTACATCTCTGTTGAGTGTAGAGACAAATGGATACTGGTGGTTCTTGTTAACACAGGATCTGCCATTAACGTGTGCCCGTCAAGGACAGCATATGCAATTGGGCTGAAGCCCGTGGACTTTGAGCCAACTGCCCAGGTGATAAGGGCCTACGACAATACAAGTAGAGAAGTGATGGGGACCGTGAAGATTCACAACCAGGTTAGTCCAGGACAACACAAGATTGACTTTCATGTCTTGGAAGTTCCCCTAACCTTTAATCTACTCTTGGGGCGACCGTGGTTGCACTAGGTGAAGGCGGTCTCTTCCACTCTGCATCAGATGTTGAAATATCCCCATGGGAAGGGGGTGGCTATAGTTTTTGGGAATTCTTCAATCCATCCACCGCCAGAAGTGTCAATACCGGTTTTGGAAATCGAGCACGACACGGAGGATGTGTTCCTATCGAGATTTACCCTAGCCGAGGCCCGGGTCGTTCAGAACATTTTGGCTGTTGATGAGGGGTTGTATGTCAGCGCGCAGTCAGTGTATCTCATGAACAAGCTTCAGCATATCCCTAGGATGGGGCTAGGAAAAAGTGGCCGGAAAGGCATTGCAACATCGGCCGAAGTGCCACACAACCCATATACCTTTGGTTTAGGTTATCTGCCCACCAAAGAGGACTGGGTGAGAAATGGCAAAGAAATGGCCGGAAGAGCCAGAGCCAAGCAGGCAGTGAGGCATTTTGATTTGATGCATCGGCCTATTCAAGGCACCCTGAACGGACGCTTCGTCCGGGAGGGGGAGGACTTTCCATTCTGCTGCTTCCCAGAGCCATGGTTGAATGCTGAGAAAAGACGCCTGCCGGGTTTTGAGATCTTCTTCGACTTGCAGTTATCTGGGGATGATGTTGCTGAGGAACAAACAGACCCATCAGCTGAGGTTGAGCAGTGTAAAGAAGTGGATTCTGAGAGTATCGAGATCGAAATGGGAGTAGCACTGGCTTGTCTACTATCAGATCCTTCGATCGTACATGAGTGCTTAGGAGTTGATCTCTCAGTGTCTATGATTGGGAATGAAAGGGTCGCGAGCCCACCTTCAAACATTTTAGATGCATCCGTCGCACTCTCCCTCGTCTGGCAGTATGAGGAGGGATTCTTATCGAGCTACACCGGGTCAGGTAGTGAGTCGAAATCTGATTCCACCGAGTCTGTAGAGTCGGAATCAGGTTCCAGCTCATCTGAGTCTGAGTTTGGTATTCCTGTGGGTGACAACCCGGATGCCACAGTCCTGTCTAGATTGTCTTTTTCTTTCTCTTTTGAGTCTATTGTAACAGAAGAATCAGATGGGCTAGATGAAGTACTTAATGAGAATTGTGCGGCTGTGGCCTTTGATTACTTTTTTGTACCCTTGATTTATTGCATTAATTCAGACTTTCAAAACTTTGATGAAAACGACGAGGAAGAAATTCATCCGGTTTTGAAATATTTGCTAGAATAAGAGCAGAAGAGGTTTGTAAAACCGCTGGTTGATGAAATCATCCAAATTAACGTTGGTACTGAGAAGGCCCGCGGCTGGTCTAGATCGAGTCCACGTTGTCTTCGGAGGAGCGCGAGCACTTAGTCACTTTATTAAAAGATCTCAAAGATGTTTTCGCGTGGTCCTACGAAGACATGCCTGGAATTGATCTTGAGATTGTACAACATCGGATCCCTCTTGATCCAGAGGCTCAACCTATCAAGCAGAAACTCAGAAGAATCCGCCCAGACTGGGATATCAAGATCAAAGAAGAGGTCACCAAGCAAATTGACGCAGGGTTCCTGCTGGTATCTGAATACCCAACTTGGTTGGCCAATATAGTTCTAATACCGAAGAAAGATGGCAGAATTTGGGCATGTGTGGATTTCAGAGATTTGAACAAAGCCAGTCCGAAGGATGACTTTCCTCTGCCGCATATCGATGAGTTAGTGGATTTTACAGCGGGACATGCGTTGCTTTCGTTTATGGATGGCTTTTCAGGCTACAACCAGATTGTGATGGCACCCGAAGACCGGGAGAAGACTCCTTTTACCACCATGTGGGGAACCTATTGTTATAGGGTGATGCCGTTTGGGCTGAAGAATGCTGGAGCTACATATCAATGGGCTGTGACCACGATATTGCATGACATGATCCACAAAGAGGTTGAGGTGTATGTGGACAACATGATTGTCAAGTCCAAGGAAAGAAAGGGCCACTACACTGCCTTGCAAAAGTTCTTCCAAAGAATCAGAGAATTCCGATTGCGGCTGAATCCTCAGAAAGGTACGTTTGGTGTTACAGCAGGGAAAATGCTGGGGTTCTTGATTACACAGAGAAGTATCAAAGTCGACCCTTCCAAAATCAAGGCCATCTTCGAAATGCCACCACCGATGACTGAAAAGGAGGTGCAAGGCTTTCTGGGTAAAGTGCAATTCATAAAACGGTTTATTTCTAAATTAACCTTGACTTGTGAACCACTCTTTGGTCTCCTGAAGAAAGGAACGAAGTTCCAATGGGACGGCCAATGCCAAGCTACTTTTGAACAGATCAAGAAATACTTATAGAACCCACCCCTGTTATCACCACTTGAGCCGGGGAAACCGTTGATTTTGTACCTTTCAATAACTGAAACTACGATGGGCTGCATGCTTGCACAAGAGTCTGAGGACAAAGTAGAGAGAGCTATCTACTATTTGAGCAAGAAGATGCTAGGTTATGAGACCCGCTACACTCCATTGGAGAAGGCTTGTTTGGCCTTGGTATGGGCTACCAGGAAGCTACGGCACTACCTGTTAGCTCACTCCGTAATGTTGGTTTCGAGATTAGATCCCATCAAATATCTCTTTGAGAAACCAAAGACTTCAGTGAGGCTAGCTTCGTTGGTTGCTTCGCTTTCGAACTCGTCCCAAGTATGTGGCCTTGATGGCGAATTCTTAGCCGATCATCCGGTGGACGGGGATGAAGCAATTGAGTACCTATTCCCAGATGAGGCCATTCTGCATGCTGAAGACGAAACTTGGACGATGAACTTTGACGGAGCGTCAAACTAATACGGGTATGGGATAGAGGTGTTGCTGATAGCGCCCGACAATTCCCGTATCTCTCTAGCATTCAAGCTCCAGTCCAAAGTCTCAAACAACGAAGCAGAGTATGAGACATGCATTGCTGGACTAGAAGCCGCCCTAGAACTAGGGACAAAATGGTTGGACGTCATCGGGGACTCGAACTGTGATGCCCCTGTTCTGTATTATGCTAAACTGGTCCTTAGTTTGTTTATGGTTATGTGTTTTGCATGATTTTGTGTGCCATTATGTGATAATATGTGATTTTGAATTCATATCTGTTCGCCGTAGGAATATTTGTTTAAATAGTCCCCTTCGGGAATTAAATTGAGGGCCTTATCGGCTACGGAACCCGAAATTGATTACACCATTGCAATTGGCGTAATTTTTAGAGCCTACGGTGAAATTTAATTGGAAATTGATTCTGGTCAATTTAAACTGATTAAATTGATGAATTAGAGCCCAACTACCTTATTATTTTAATATTGGCCTTAGTGGGGTTTTGTTATAAGCCTCTACACTCCCTATTCTCTCTTATTCACTTCATTTGGCTGATCAAAAACTCAAGGGAGGAGAGAGGGTCGGCTAGAGAGAGGGGGGGGGGTGAGGGAAATTGGGATTTTGGCCTCAAAGCTTGATAATTTGAAGATCAACTCAAGAATTGACTATAGGTTGGAAGATTAAAGCCTTTTGGTGAGTGATTCATGCATTCCTTTAGCTATCATCCTGTGAATTGAAGTCTAATGGATGTTCAAGAGCATGAATTAGTATGTATGTAAGAGGTTTGAGTCAAACATGTTGAATCCAAGGTCAATTAAGGCATGCATGCATGAAATTGCCATGATCCTCCATGTTTAAGCTTAATGTGTGCAATCTATGTTGAATCTTGTTTGAAATCCATGTGTGTGACCATCTCTTCACCAAATAAGTTGTGAATGATATGAATTTCTTGCATGCAAGAGTAGATCATGAAAGAGTAAGCTTTGCATGTTTGAATTTGAGCATGTTGGTGATGAGTTGACGCATTTTGGGACATGCATGTAGACAAATCAAGAAATTGAGCTTCTTAATGTTGTAATTTGGGATCTATGGCATGTTAGCATATGTATATGTGAGATTGGAGCCAAAATATGCAAGAAATGGGGGTGAAAGATCGAAATTGAACTCAAGAACAAAATCTGGGAAACCCAGAATTCTGGTGCCCGCTCGAGCGGGGTAATGGCCGCTCGAGCGGAGAAATCGAGCTCCCAGCATATTTGCTGCAGACACGATGCCCGCTCGAGCGGGGAAGTTGACGCTCGAGCGGGGAGCCATGTGTCATGAAGTCCGCTCGAGCAGAAGAATGCACGCTCGAGCGGGGATTGGAGGCAACCAGTACTTCTGCAGACCTACGGGTCCGCTCGAGTAGGGAAGTCTACGCTCGAGCGGGGACCCTATTTTCTGAAATTCTGTTTTTGCCCTTTTTGTGTTTCATTTTCTGTTCTCTTTCACTTGCAAACACTCTTAGGCATATGTTAAACATTGTGAATGATTTATAGAGATAAGAATGAAGCCTAAAGAGGGAAACGTGAATTTTGAACGGATTGAATTGTTAATGACCCTTTTATGTTCATGGCATGTGTAGGGTCGAGTTCCAGGGCAAACCAATCAACCGACCACTGTGAGTAATATCTTGACAAGATATTTATAGTATGTCATCGTTTAGTTGATACTTCTGTGTAAGTTTTGCAATTCAATGAATAATTGGGCCAAAGGCCGATAGAAATGAATAATTGGGCCAAGGGCCGATGGAATTGAATAATTGGGCCAAAGGCTGATGGAAATGAATTATTGGGCCAAAGGCCGATGGAATTGAATAATTGGGCCAAAGGTCGATGGAATTGAATAATTGGGCCAAAGGCCGATGAAAATGAATAATTGGGCCAAAGGCCGATGGAATTGAATAATTGGGCCAAAGGCTGATGGAAATAAATGATTGGGCCAAAGGCCGATTGACATGAATGATTGGGCCGAAGGCCATTTGTTAAACTGTTCCAATAATTGCATACGTACTCGTTTGTTTGATATTATTCACTGGGCATTCGCTCACGCTCATTCATGTGATTGTAGGTGAGCCAAGTGAGGACTAACCCCAGCCCCAGTGAAGTCAGCCGGGAACAGCAGGAGTTTTGGGAGAGTCATCCTTTGGTCTCACGCACGAGACCAAACCTTGCCCTTTTTGCTGCGTGTTTGTATTCTGTCGTGTTGGCAAGGATCTTGTGTATATTGTATATAGTCGCTATGGGTTGACTCAGTCTAGATGATCCTGTCTGTAAAGAAGTTTATGTTACTGCACTTATGATGTGGGTTATTAATGTATATGGGTTTGGTTTGTTTTAGGGTGCATATAAACACAGCTCTATGGACAAAGTTTTTAATTTTTACTTCCGTTTGGCCCCTTTACTCTGATGAGTTATGTCTTATTTGTATGGAGGCCGTAGGTAATCTCAGTATTACTGGCCGGTTATGTCCTTAACCCTTAGGGGCAGATTCGGGTCATGACACGAACCTTGTTGTATCCCAAGCTAAAGGAGATTGGAAAGTCAAAGAAGAAAAGATGAGAATTTACCACCAGACCTTGGACTTGTTGATTCCTCGGTTTGAGAAGCTGAACTTCGCTCATCTGTTAAGAGAGAACAACAGGTTCGCAGATTCACTAGCAACTCTATTTTCTATGGTAGACATCCCTTTTGGAGTCCGGATGGGTCCGATCATCATTGACCAAAAATTTGTGCCGACTTACGAGTTGATTGCTGCCATAGATGAGGTTCAAGATGAGAACCCCTGATATTACGATGTTTGGAACTTCATGGAAAAAGAGGCGTATCCACCAGGGGCAAATGCCAAAGATAAGAGGGCAATTAGAAGAATGGCTGCTCAGTTCATCATCTGTGGGGGTAAACTGTACAAGAGAGGTCATCTGGGAATACATAAGCTGTGTGTTGATGCTGAAGAATCGAAGCGCCTGATGGAGGCCATCCATGGAGGAGAGTGCGGAGCGCACATGAATGGGGTAATGCTAGCCCGGAAGATCCTTAGGCAGGGTTACTATTGGTCCACCATGGAGGAGGATTGTATTAGTTTTATTCGGCGATGCCACAAATGTCAGATCCATGCAAACCGCATGAACATTCCACTGTCGAAGCTGTACAACATGACTTCGCCATGGCCATTTTCAGTCTGGGGATTGATGTGATCGGGGCTATCACTCCAAAGGGGTCTAATGGGCATGAGTTCATTCTGGTCGCGATAGATTATTTCACAAAGTGGGTTGAGGCCCAATCTTATGCGGTATTGAAGGCTTCACATGTTGCAAAGTTCATTAGGAACAACATCATCTGTCGTTATGGAGTCCCGAATGAGATCATTTCAGATAATGGTTCCCACTTCAAGAAGGAAGTGATTGACTTGTTGGACAAATACAACGTGGCTTTTCACAAGTCGTCTACATATCGGCCGCAGACCAACGGAGCAGTTGAGGCTGCCAACAAGAACATCAAACACATTTTGCAGAAGATGGTGGAAACTTACCGGGACTGGCCAGATAAGCTGTCGTTTGCTCTGTGGGGCTACCAGACGTCAATTAGAACTTCTACTGGAGCGACTCCGTACTCATTAGTCTATGGGATGGAAGCCGTTTTGCCTATCGAAATTGAGGTTCCGTCATTGCGAGTATTGGCTGAGTGTCAGATAGCTGAGGCAGATTGGCAGTAGAGTAGATTCGAAGAACTCATGCTGTTTGATGAGAGAAGACTGAAAGCACTGTACCATGTTCAGGGTTATCAGCACAGAATTGCCAGGGCTTTCAACAAGAAGGTTAAACCCAGGAATTTGAAAGAAGGGGATTTGATGCTCAAAGACAACCGAGCTCCTATTCACGACCTTAGGGGTAAGTTTAAACCCAATTGGACTGGTCCTTACATCATCAAGTCCATCTGGTCAGGTGGAGCTGTCATTCTGATGGACCTAGATGGCCTAGAGTTCTCACAGCCAATCAACGTGGACAAGTTGAAGAAATATTTTCCCTGAGAGGCTCGCTAGGCCGAAAACCCGAAAGGGCGACCTAGGCAAAAGTTAGAGCACAAAAAATTTGAAATTATAAAAACTGAGCTCGCAAGGTTAAAAACCCGCAAAGGGTGGCCTTGGCAAAAGTTAGAGCGTAAAAGGTGAGGGTTAATACACGAGTGAACTGGCGAACTACGTAAGGCTTGATTCCCATGATTGGGATACGTAGGCAACTTCATCCCGAAGTCCAACCATAAACACTTCCCCGATCAACTTTGTCCATTTGATTGCCTCGGTCATCTTTGTCTATTCAGCATTCAAGAGTTCAATTGTGATCTCTAGTGCAGTGCTACTCAGACTAGGGGCAACTTTCCAGTTGCTGGAATTCGGGGTTGTGCATCTCAGTGACAGATCTCAAGCGTGTCCAGTTCTGATCCATATCGAAAATGGTTTTGACAAGTTTTAATAAAAGTTGATTTTGTTCAAATTAATCTTTTTACAACTTAGACCATTTTTGGACCAAAACGGAAAATTTTCAATACCACAACCTTTAATTTCATTAATTTCAATACAGAGTTCTCCTGCTCTTGAATACAAAATTGAAGTTGCTTTCCATTACATTCATAAAGAAAACTTGAAAGTTCTGATTAAAGCAAATAAATTCGAGGCATAGTTAGGTGTTCCTGCGTCCCCTCCCAGAGCTGGTCGAAGCCTCTAATGCCAAAGTGGGCCCGACCTGTGCCTCTTCATTGAGCCAATCTATGCACTCATCAGAGAGGGTGCGGCTGAAAGTGGAGGCGGGGGCTAGAAGCTCTCTGGTCCTCCACGTTGTAGCATACCGAGCTGGCTGCGCGCCTCGGACCGGAAATGTAGCAAGGTACTCAATCCCCTCTTCTGGGCAAGTCTGAGTCGATCCTCGGCAGAACGGAAAGTAGAAGACACAAGCAGTTTATCAACTGGATCCCGGGCTGACGAGTCATGTTGTAGCTCATCGCCGGCAAGTTGAGCCAAGGGTAGCGCTAAGTAATGTGATCCGCAGACAAATTGCACATCTAATTGTACCACTATCCCTCATCCGGAGCATCGACTAGACGTCGTCAGGAGAAATAGCCGTGAGCTGAATATGCCGAACACGAGTCCACCACTCTCAATTTGTCCATCAACCATACCTGGGGAGGGATGAAAAATGAGAGATTAAAGAATAAAGAGATATAAGTTGAGAGAAAAATCGAGCAAAGGGTTTTGAGAGAAAAACCGAGCCTAAGGGCCGAGTGATGTGAGCAATATACATGTGAGATGGGGTGGGAAACATTACCTGCAATAGTAGTGGACTCCCTGCAAACCTAGCCGTCTCCCGACGATGAAAAGTGCCTAAGCCTATCAATGTCTCGGCCAATGTCATTGTGATGCAACTCTTAAGTCCTCTCAAGCCCTCAGCCACTTCGATCAAGTGGGTGCTAAACCCACCGAAGCCCGAGGCTAGCAAGAAATGAGATAGCATGCACAAGCAGAGTGCATGTCGTCGATAACCCTACCAATGATAGTTGCTGTGGTCATCGGCATCAGAAAACCGACAAACCAAGCTTGGAATGTCCAACTCTCCATCATGAATTAATGACCGAGCGTCATGCAAAGTAAGGCTGCACATCCGTCCTAAGGCTTGGACATGGCCGAAGCGGAATTGAGGCAAGACTTCTTCATCGCGCTCGGATTCCATTAAAGCTTGGAAATCCTCGAAAGTGGGACGCATCTCTTGTCCACCAAAACTAAAGACGTGTCTTACTGGATTCCAAAACCTTGCCGCGGCATAGAGGAATGGAAAACGCAGCGGGGTGCGACCCAACGTGAATAGTGCATTTATACCGAAACCCCGGAAATTTAGTCTTTCCGAGCCATCCAAATTGGCAATCCAATTTGTGAGATTTTGGACAAGAAACTCTTCCATTTGGTGCAAATCAGTGTTGAAATAAGAAAAACTACGAAGTTGGGGCTCTTGTAGAAGATAAGGTGTTGAGTGGAAGACAGGTGTCAACATTTTGGAGGTGTTTGCCATTTTTGGCCGATCGGCCAGAAATAGTGCCGGCCGACCATACTTTTTGGCCGATCGGCTAACAATGTTGGCCGACGGCCATTTCTTATGGCCGGTGGCCTCTCTCTTTGGCCGATGGCCTTCCATCTTGTTCCTTGAGCTGTTTATGTGTTGAACATGCTGAGAATTTGTGATTGGAACCACTTCCAATGCCTTCCGGTGATGATTTTGCGAAGTCGTGCCTGTGTTACTTCGATTTGTTTATCGAGTTATTGTACATTTGTTTATTGAGTTGTATTTCACATTCTTTAAGTCTTTGTTTTGTTTATCGAGTTGTATTTACACTTGGTTAGTTTGTCGAGTTTTTTGTTTTGCTTATCGAGTTGTTTTGTCGTTAGTTGGTTCACTACCTGACTTATTGCAATTCGAGTGTTTGGTTTTCAAAACAAAAGTTCAATCTCATTTACATTGTTATGTAATGCGATGCGATACGGTGCGATGCGATGCGACGCATAGAATGTACAAATGTAACACTTTTTTAACAAAATAGCTGTTTCATTTCATCATGTTTTTCTTTTGCAAAAAGTAGATAGTTTTGAGAAAATAAAACCTGCCTAAGGCAGTACAATGTGCTTTAACTACTAGCAAAAAAGGAAAATAAAGCAAAAAAGGAGAAAAGCAACAAATGACTGAACAAAGCAAAGAAAAAAAAAGCAGCAAAGTGTCTGGATCAGCATCAAATGGTCTCAGGCATGGGAATCGGTCCTGGTCCTCTTCCTGGACGAGGGTCTAGGATCACCACCGCCGTCAGAATCAGAATCTGGGTCATCTCCGGCCTCACCCTGAGAAGACTCTGCCTCTACATCGGAATCATTGGGAGAGGGCTCTCGTGAACTGCTCTCAGCACGGGCGTGCCTGTGCCTGCCTCGGCTGTGGAATGTCATCCCCCGCCTGGCTCCCCTTTCTTCTCAAGTAGGAACAGAAGGTCCAGCTGGAGTGCCTCCTGCGACCGGAATCTAGAACGGGGCCTGAAAAGGACAATTGGCAAATGCATCAGTTATGCTACGCAAAGTAGGGTATGAATACGAATCTGATCGTGAGTCAGATTAGTATGAATGTTGTGAGCGATTATCGACATAATATAGTCTATAAATGCCGTGAGCAATGCTGTGAGCAGTGTATGGTTACAGTGTATCAGTGCCGTGGGTGCTGTGTATCAAGTGTTGTATCGACAATGCGATGCATCAGATCATGTATGGAACAGATTGTGCAAAGTTTGGGACCAAGTTTGAAGGAACTTACCGGGATGCCGAAGATGGTCAACAAGTCGATGCTCCGCTGTAGCATCCCCATCACGGAGGCAGTCAGCTCCAGAGACTGGCGAGTGTACTCGGCGGAAGCCTGCAAAAGTGTTAAAGGCATTAGTATTCTGCGGAATATCAAACGAAATGAAATGAAGTGATTGTACAGAGTGCAAAGTGTAGTAGTACATACCAGGGTCGAGCCGTAGACTCCGACAAGCTCGTGATCAGCCCGAGGAGGAGCGATGGGGATCTGGTAAGTCTCCCCACCCTGTCCTCGGCATGTCATCATCGTAGGCAGCTCGGGCCACCCAGCTCCCTGCCCTCTCCGAGACCCACTCCTACTATGGGCCTGAGGTGCTCGCGATGCTCCAACTCCCGTCGCTGGCGCTACAGGTCTTTCTCGCTCAGCTCGGCGAGCACCGGTCAGAGGCCGTATGATATAAGCCTGGATATACTTGGTGTAGTCGCCCTCGTCTCTAAAGTGCTCACAGTCCCAGCCGATAGTGTAGTCTATTATCTCCTCTAAGGTATACCTCTCGGTGTGCCTCGTGTGGGTAGGAGGAGATCTTTGGGCTGCCTTTGGCAAGCCCAAGGTCTGCCACAGGAAGTGCTCCCCAAAGTACCAAGCACGGTAGACTAGGCCCTCTAACAAGACCCTGAACTAGGCAGTCTCTTGAGCATCGGTATACCGCTGCCGAACTGCCTCCAGCAACACCGCCCAGGGCTGCCAGGTGAACTGCAAATGACAAGACATACAGTTTGTTATCTGTTATTAAAAGTGCAATGTAAAGCGAAGCTTAAAAGAACTGTAAAGTTAAACATACCTCAGCTGCGGTGACGGTGTCAAAGTATCGGTGGAAGAACATAAAAGACTCCCGGGGTCTCCACTCGCACCTCACATCGAAGCGGTGGGAATGTGGAACCATGGGGGGCGTCTCCACGTCTGGCACTGGGGCAAGCCTAGGAAAGCAAGCATACACCCATAACTACAGAATGTAATAGAGCAGACATGAGTATGCTTATAAGATAAAGCGATATCTAAAAAAGTAAAATCGAGAATAGTGTGCGATTAGCGCGGTGTGTGCGATGCAAGACCCGATTAAAAGCGGTGCGTGTGTGTGTGTGGTGTACAGATAATGAAAAGCAAAATTGAAAGGACATAAAGGGAATGTGTACCTCGAGGCTCGTAATATCCTCCAAGCAACAAGCTGCTGCAGCAGGAGGATGAGCTCATGTATCTGTAGAGGGTGGCCAAGCCTGCGCCACCCCAGTCATAGCGGCGGATCCGCGTCACGTCTACAAGTGCGCTCAGCAAATAAAGGGCGACGGTGTTCGCCCAGTCGACGAAGAGTGTGGTCCCCAGCAGGAACATGATAAAGCCACGAGCATACTGCTCCTCCTCCTCCCGGGTAGTAGGAGCCTGGTGCAGACGTCCCCGAACGACCCGGGAATGAAATCCTGTTCTGTTCATTTGGGCTTACTATAGCTCGGACTCAAATGTCACGGTCCTGTATCTAATCTCGCAGAGTGCAATGCAAGACCGATGAATCATCAAAGAGTCCAAATTCAGCAAATCGTTTTGAAAAACTGATTTTTAGAAAAAAGTGCCAAACATGGACTGCTTTGCCAGATACAGAGTCGCCACCTAAATATTTTATTTTGGGGGAATTTAGGAAACCCTGACTCGTGCCTAAGGCCACGTGTCCGTCATCACCAAAGTTGTCTCGGCTCGGGAACTTGGGTATGATTCCCGTTCGCCCGATCAAAGATCGGCCACTAGTAAGCATGATATCGAGTTTTTGAAAACACATGTGCTCTTATTCCGGTTTATTAGCCTAGGATTACTATGTGATGCACACATCATACAAGTATAGACTAGATTGCCTAAGTTGGAACAAAGCATCGCATATCCGTTTGTTTTGAAAATTGATGGAAATTTGCTACTCGCAAGTAGGCTAAGACATGGGTTTCGATGAATTATTCCAACTCAAGCGACCCAACCTTCACCCATAGGCATTCAGGCAGTTATATCACATAAGCACATAGCCTCATGGTAAGCATGCTATCATGGCAGTCACTCACACGCATGCAAGGATGCTAAAGCATAAACACTTACCGAGTACTCCAAGCCAAAGAAAGAAGCTAATTAGAAAACATGCATGAATCCTAACTATGTTGAGATGCCTAATGCAACACATGCAAGAATGCAACTAAGATAGGCTTGGCTATTCTAAAATGACATATGAAATGCTACAGATAACACGTATTCAACTCGGAATTGAAATACAACGCAGTTAGTATGATGCGCCGAGCCCAATGCATGCAAGACAAATGAGTGAATGCAAATATGCGAGCATAAGTATGCTAATTGAAACGTGCCCTAAAACTAACCATTATAAGCTGGTAAATAAAATGAAGAAAGACGTGGGGTTGGAAGACATGCATCACACACACGCACACTTATTACAAAGTTCACCCTCTCGCGGAGGGCTCGAATGAATAATAGACAACCAACTAGCTAATCTAAGCTAATTAAACTAATTATTACACAACATTAATGAATTAACACATAAACTAAGTAAGCAATAAAAACTAGCATGCAAACTATGGAATGGACTGCCTCAGCTCCTCCTTGAATGATAAGGGATGCATGCATGCTCGAGTGGCCTTGTCGGAAAATCTATCACTATGCCCTGATTTGCCTCTGTTTACAATTGATCCCGGAACACTGTACACAACTCCATGGGAACTTGTAGGATATCACTGACCGCTTTTGTCAGCGCTTCCGGTTTGCTGCAACAGAGAGCAAGAAAGGGGCATGGCAGAGTATTTTCGACATATGTGTGCACGACCACTCTCCCCGTCATTGCGTGAGCTCTAGGGAGTGTAGTCCTTGATCCTTATGCCACCAATCACGAATCTCAATGCATGATGGCCGAGGAGTCGAATTGCACGACTCAATGTGAAATGAATGCACATATGAACACCTAAAGCCAACAACTCTGTCATGGATAGTCAAGAGTGTCGGCGACCGGGAATCGAAGCACGTTTCGTCACTTTGAGTACGAAACGTCCCTCGTTTCTCGTGTTTGGACTATACCCTACTCCAAACACTACGCAACAACTAGAATGACATGGCATACAAACACAATGCAACAACTAGCATGCAATCCTAAACGAAATGCAACTAAGACATGCAAACATGCAAGGAATGACGTGCAAAAGTGCAACTAGCATACGCAATGCTACGAACTATCGATGGCATACTCAATGCACATGATGCTATATGGCATACACAATGCACATATGAAGACTATCAATGAGATGATCAAGGCATACACAATACAATGGCCAATCATGCAACAACATGAACTAAATGGCATACACAATGCAAGATGGACTTAAACCAATATGAGTGGACCTCAGCCACACTCAAATCAATGGCCAGACATAATGAAATGAAGCAACAACACACATGTGAATATGCACAAATGCAAGGGACCAAAATTAAGGCACCAAGTGCAACTCTACCAAGGCATGGCAAGCATGAAATATAGCATACAACAACACCTTTTCCAGCTCTAAAATGACATACGAAAGGGTCCCGAATCCTGCAAACACCTCACACAATGCATGCTAGATGGCCCAAATACCGAAACTAGTGAAGTGGATTACACTATAGGTATGCAAAGCGATGCACAAATGACCCAACCAGCCCCAAACAGTCCCTATGAAGGTCCAAGACAGTTGGAAAATGGCCTAAAATGATGGCCTAAAATGCATGAAAATGAAGCTCATGCAATGGTCGATAAACGAGGCATACAAGCACAACTCTCAAATACATTTAAAGAGTGGAAAACATGGGAACATGGCACAAGTATAAGGTCTGAAATAACATGCACAATGATGCCAAGACATGCAAACACCTCCATTCAAGCATGCAAGAGGCTTCAAAACTCAAAGCTAGGCATGGATATTGCACTACAACTATGCAAAACAAGTATCATTTGACCATGAGGCCTAAAAAAAGAGCTAAGGCAGTTCAAAACATGCACAAAATCAGTTTAAGGCATGGCCAAAATATGCTAAAATCAATGGGCAAAACAACATGCAACACAAGCTAGTGAAGAGGGTTTACACTACAAGTATATTAAGAATTCAAGAGGCCACTAAACCAGCAAAAGTCAGAGGTATGACATGCCAAATAAAGCCCAAAAACTCACTTGAGCATGGTCTATGCATGCAAGAATGAGATGCTCCTTTGATAAGCTATAAATGAGATTATTCTACACATGCAAAAATGACATCCAATATGGAAAAAATAGCTCTAGAAAGAGCTTATGCAGGCCCTAAAACTCATTGAAAAGGGCTTGAAATGAGGCTAGAAAGCATGCAAGTAAGGGCTCCTTTGATATGCTATGAAGAGGGTTATTCTACACATGCAAGAGGGACACCCAATATGGCCAAAACAGCTCTGGACAGAGCTCATGCAGGTCCTAAAACTCACCAAAAATGGCCTGAAACAATGCTTGAAAGCATGCAAATAAGGGCTCCCTTGTTAGGCCAAACATGCTAGAAAACAAAACAAGGGGAGAGAGGGTCACCCCTCTCTCATTTTGGCACTCAAAACAGCATTCTAGCCACTGAAAATCCATTGGATTTCAGTGGCTAAAAGGCTAAACAAAGGCCAACACAAATGCTCTAAGGCATGGCTCAAAACAAGGTAAAATGAAGCATGCAAGGGGGTAGATGACCCCCAACAGAAAAATGATCTTAAACAAACATGTTAAGGGCCTCAAAATAAGACTTTTTTTAGTTGACACCAAATCTCAAATATGCTTGCAAATATAGCTAAGAGATGGAGCAAAATAAAGATCAAAAGAGGGAATAGGGTGTTACCCTTGTAGCTCAGCAATTCCAGCAGCTTATGGTCCAAAAATGCAGCTCCTTAGGACCTCTCAAGACCCTCCAAGAAGCTTAGGTTGGTGTTGGAGGTGTTAGACTATGAAGTTGTATGCAAAAGGGCAAGAACCAAGCACTATTGAACACAAAATATAGAGACAAGAGGGAGATATATGTGTGTATGCTTCAGCAATTTCAGAACCCTCTACAAAGAAGGGAGGGCCTTCCTTTATAGAGCCAAGGGGCCAAAGCTTATCCTAGAAGCTTCAAACCAAGAGTGAAGATCCTCCATACACGTGTATGGAGGATCTAGTCTGTGCCCTCCAGCTGGCACAGCTGGAACCAACTCAGAGAGACAGAAAATGTGGGAGCTGGCCGACCAGTTCAAGTGGTCGGCTGACCACTTGCCCTGGTCGGCCGACTAGGGTCAAAAGGTTCTAACTCCAAAAGCTGGTCGGTGGTCCCCTAAGGTGGTCTCCCAACTCAATGCAAGCAAGTGGTATGGTAGGAGACCAGCAAATATGGTCCAAAGACCAAAGAGACCAGCTCCTTGACAAAAAAATTGGCCAGCAAAGAGAAAGGTGGTATCCAAGGAGAAAAGGTGGTCTCCCACCCTTGTACCACCTTCCAAACAATGAAAATAGGGTCCGTGCCAAAAATGAACCAAGACGGATGCAAAACGAGGGTTCGGGGGCCAAAACGCGCAACCGGGTGCCCCGAAAACTGACTGTTAAACATCGAAAGTGGCGTGCGACCACGAAGGTGGTCTCCCAGGCCACAGTGTCCCTCTAGAGAGAGGAAAAGAGGTGTGTGCCAAAAATCGGAGCAAACGGAGAAAGTTAAGCGGTCCTGAACCGAGGCGCACGGCCGACGGCTCCGAAAATCGGAAACTGGTCTGCAAACGGGAACAGTGGCCTACGACCACGAAACGTAGCCTACGGCCACTGAGAGATGGTCTACGAGACCTCTCCCTCCCTTCGAGAAGAGAAAATAGAACCTGGTTCACAAATCGAGGCAAAGCACAAAAGAGTCTGAAGTCCAGAGGCAAGGCTCTCAGCCGAGACACCGTAACCTCAGAACGAGCACAACATGCGCAATCACCGAGCGCTTAATCGATGATGTCTGAGTCTTAAGGTCGGTCAAAAATAGGGTGTCTACAGTTGCCCCTCTTTCACTGAACTCGAAAGTCATAAGTGATGGGAGTGAATGTCAAAGCCCCGAGACGACCCATTTTTGACAAGGCCGAAGACTTAGACAAACAGGTAAGATAAACAAAGAGATGTGCCCACAGGCGGGGCCAAAATGCAAAGGGATATGCACAAAGCTGGACATAACTCATGATCGTGCAAAGCAGCAAGCTGTAATGAAGCAAGTATTCACAATAGATGCAACAATTTTAAGCAAGAATGCAAAGCAAAACTACATTTCATGCAGTAAGAATGTAAAAGAATCACAATTCTCGCTACGTCTCACACGGAGAAGATACAATACCTGTGCAGCTCGTCTAGTCGCACCAGCTTCAAATGAACCGTACATACAATATCGTTCTTGCAAAAGAGAGAAACTTAACAGGCACAACATAGTTAGCAACATATGTTCAACGCTATATCGAACGCAGACAAACATGGTGCCGATGAAAAAGTGCATCGCAATGCAAGAAGAAATGTGTGTGACAATGCAAGTTAAGCATGGATGTATAACAATGCCAATGAAGCGTGCATAATAATGCAAGTGACGTGCATAACAATGCAGGATAAGTGCGACTTCAAAAGCATGGTTGAAACAAAACACCGAGTAAAGAAATGCAAGCTTCGAAGAGAGTAACTCAAATGCGACCTCCGATTTATCTCTCGGAGGAGTCGCAACGTACTCAAAAAGGATACATCTTGCTCTTGGCGAGAAACAACAAGCCATGCGTCGAGGATTGGATTTGAAGTTCTCGCGGAGGGATTTCGTGCCGAAAAGTGCACTTTCCTTGTACTTTCTTGAGAGCTGGGGACTCCAATCACTACCAAAATTTGCAGGGAGAACAAAGAGGCATTGGAGACCATCCAGGAGAGCCACCGACCACCCTAGAGTCCCACCAATCAGGTTTTGTGCAAGGGGGTGGTCGGCCTACCAGGAAAGGTGGTCGGCCGACCACCTGTCCAAATCCGAGATAGTTTTGTCTTTTTTACACTTGTTTCTTTAAATCCACATCTCCCAATCACTATTCCTCACACTCTCAAGGCCGAAATCAATCCCTCTTCCTCCGTAGACCATTTTCTCTCTTAGATCTGCACTTTATACGCGTTTTCCAGTGCCCTACGCAAAGTTGTTTCGCGAAATCTTTCAGTTTTCTTCACTTTCGACCGATTAAAAATTGATTTTGGAGCTTCTTTCTCCATTTTCACCACTTGAGGTAACTTTGTTTCGACATTTGGAACATTTTCTCGGGAGTTGACTTTTGTTGACTTTTTCATTTCCCGAGAGTTGACTTTCGTTGACTTTTTCCAATTTTGGCTCATTTTGCTCATTTTTGCTTTTTTTTTTTTTTGTTTGCAGATTTCTTGAAATGGCGGGTCATTTTCCTCAAGGTGGAGGTCCTCTGGGTACCGAGGGTGAGCTAGACATCATGTCATTGCCCCCGAGAGTTCGGCCGTTTGATCCCGAGAGGTATCATCCTCGGGAGTACATCCTTTCTCCAGCCACTTTCTACCATTTCACTGACTTTGAACGCCGAGCACCTACGGATCTGTTACTGCAGGAGCCAGAGTCTCACCTCTCTCATCAGGCACGAGAGGTACGTACTTCACTTTTACATTCTCTGCAATGTATTCTGCATTTTCTGTGCATTTCATGCTTTCGCTATGTTTTTTTTTTCCTGCTCGTTCTGAACACATTCACACACCATATTTCTGTTCATTCTAACACACATCTCACAGCACAGTATCTTGTTAAGTTGGCACACAACTCAAGCACTCGAATTTCTGAACACGTAGCTCATACTTTGGTTGTGAACACGCAGCCCACATTTTTGAAATCTTAACACATAGCTCAAACTTTTGTATATGAACACGCAGCTCATACACTTTTGAAATTTGAACACACAGCTCAACCTTTTGTTGTGAACACGCAGCCCACATTTGTGAAATCTGAACACGCAACCTAAACTTTTGATTGTGAACACACAGCCCATACATTTTTGAAATTTGAACACACAACTCAAACTTTTGTTGTGAACACACAGCCCACATTTGTGAAATCTGAACACGCAGCTCAAACTTTTGTCGTGAACACGCAGCCCACATTTTCTGAAATCTGAACACGTAGCCCAAACTTTTGATTGTGAACACACAACCCACTATTTTTTTGAAAGTTGAACCGCAGCCCAAACTCTTAATGGTGAATACACAACCCATAGTTTTTGAAATCTGAACACGCAACCCAAACTCTTGATGGTGAATACACAACCCACAGTTTTTGAAATTTGAACACGCAGCCCAAACTCTTGATGGTGAACACACAGCCCACAGTTTTTGAAAGTTGAACAGCAGCCCAAACTCTTTGTCGTGAACACGCAACCCACAGTTTTTGAAAGTTGAACACACAGCCCAAACTCTTGATGGTGAACACACAGCCCACAGTTTTTGAAAGTTGAACCGTAGCCCAAACTCTTGATTATGAACACGCAGCCCAAACTCTTGATGGTGAACACACAGCCCACAGTTTTTGAAAGTTGAACCGCAGCCCAAACTCTTGATTATGAACACGCAGCCCATAGTTTTTTGAAAGTTGAACACGCAGCCCAAACTCTTGATGATGAACACACAGCCCAAACTCTTGATGGTGAACACACAGCCCACTCATTTCACTTGTGAACACGCAGCTCACACATTTCATTTGCATGCACCTTATACATTTCATTTCTAAACTCGCAGCTCATTCATTTCATTTGCACGCAACTTCAACATTTCATTCTGAAATTGAATATATCTGTTCATTTTGAATACAGGTATCCTCTCGTTCTACGCGAGGCTATGGCTCGATTATGGCTAGGGAGTGGTATGTAGAGCTCCCAGAGACCGTTCGTCATATGGTTGACGAGGCAGGGTTCGGACCATTCTGCGTAGGGCTATCACACTACCCGGCGAGTAGGACCTTGTTGGGGGCACTCGTGGAGAGATGGTGGGACACCACCAACTCTTTCCACTTCTCAGCTACCGGGGATATGACGATGACCCCATTTGACTTTGCCATGTTGACTGGCCTTGATGTGGCCGGCCGACCGGTCCCCTACGACAAGGATATGGCGAGTGGGAGGCTACTTGGATCTACCTGTTGGGAGTTCGCCCACCGATTGACAGATCTTCGGGGAGAGTCAGGTACACCTGGTTCCCCACACAGTACAGGGGAACTATGCCAGAGACTCTCGAGGAGATAGAGCAGTACGCTCGAGGGTTTCTGATGTTTCTCCTTGGGACCACTTTGTTCTCCGACAGGGGGAACACAGTTGGACTGTATCTACTCAATGCTTTGGTGGACCTATCACAGGTCAGCCAGTACGATTGGGATGGCGCCGGCCTGGCTACCCTCTACTGCTATATGAGTGTGACCTCCCGCAGGCGGGGAAACATAGTTGGTGGCTACTAAAGAGCCTGGGAGGTACTTTCTATCCTCTTGATTTACATTTCTGCTTTTCCTTATCTGTACACTGCACATGGCACACTTTACATTCTGTATTCTACATTACACTTTTCGGCACTCTGTATTTTTCAGTATATTACGTATTCGATGGCCTTTTGTTTTCCATGACTATGGGTTTACGCGTACTTTCCGACGCTAGCCCCAGAGTTTGAGGTGGAGGTGCCTCTTACGATCCCTTACTCTCACGTATTTGAGATCAATACCGGGCGAGGGCTCGAGACTACTGCCCTCTGGCGATTCTTTGATCTGATGCAGGCGAGGTGATCCAGAACTTTCAGTTCTTCATGTTTTTAGCTTTGATTCATCTTGCATATTTACGACATCTAATCAGCTTATGTACTTGTTATCTGCAGATCACTTGGCAGCCTTGGATGCCTTTGGCAAGAGATACCCAGTTCCGATTTCCTGGAGCGTGGGGTTCTTCTCTATTCAGGACCTTATTTGAGGGGCCAGTTGGCAAGGCCTGGTTTCTGGGAAATCGCTTCATGCGCCAGACGATGGGCATCCCGGATCAGAGTATCCCCTCAGCACCTCCAGATGACATGCGGTCCATTGAGGAACTCACTCCCGAGGATGTCGATGTCGCTATGTTAGGTATTAATGCCATTCTGCACACGGAGGAGGGGGAGTATGCGACTTACCGCCATACGTACTTGATGCCCCCACTGATGGGTGTCTGTACTCCTACTAGGAGGGCTGCTGGTGCATCATCGTCAGCTCGAGCCCGGGCTACAGATGTTTCTTCCTCTAGTAGACAGATTCCGTCGATTCCTCCGACTTATCAGCACGCTGGATGGCCAGATCTTCCGATCGAGTTGACTAGATGGCGATATGGGTCATCTTACCCGATTCCAATAGAGCCTCCTATGCCCGATCACTATATGTTAGTGATCCTGAATCACCATCGGTATGTTTCACTGCTTTTCATTTATTAGTCAGATACTTAGGCATTCATTTATTCATTGATGACTTGAGCTTGTATCTGCAGCCTCCCAGAGAGTATTCTGATGATCTACTCGGATTGGTGGCCTCACTTGAGGGCATGGTTTTGTGGAGGGAGAGGCAGCTGTTCATTGCCGGTGTTACGGGACTTTTTCAATTCTCTTGCATTTATCATACTTCTGATGACATGCTGAATTTAACCATTTTACTGCATTGATTGACCGCATGTGTAGAGCACATCTAACACACACCACATTCATACATTGCATCTGCTTGCACCCACTCTATGTAGTTTTCTTGCTTCTATATCTGATATACATATTGGCTAATGCACTCAAATTGTTCTTTTCAGATGCCACCACTACAGGCCGGGCCATCCAGGCCTTCTCGAGGAGCTGGGAGAGGGGACTCGTCTTGCAGAGGCAGGCGGTGCAGAACAGAGATGAGATGATGGAGTCTAGTGAGGAGGCTGCGCATCCTCGGTCGAAGACATCCAGGAGAGAGGAGGACTTTGGCTCTGGTTCTGAGAGTGGAGGTGACATCGGGGAGGATCCCGAGGATAATAGCTCTGATTCAGATGATGGTGCTGGTGGAGGTATTGCAGAGGCTGCTCAGGCGAAGAGGATGGAGAGGGCCTCCCGATCTTGAGCTCGAGACCACTGATGCAGATATTCCTACTTTATTTTCCTTTTTTACTAGTAGTTGTAGCACATTGTATATTTTTAGGCAGTATTATTTTCTGTAAAACTTGTACCCTTGTTGTAAAATGTTGTAACAAAGGGAGTATAATGGAAAGAAACAGCTTTTTGTTAAAAAAAAAAAAAAAGTGTTGTATTTTATGTTCTTAGCATCGCATCGCATCATTTTGCACAAAAATGAGATTGAATGAAAATTGAGCATCATGCATTGCCAAGTCAGGTAGCGAACCAATGCAACAAACTAAAACAACTTGTCTTGCTAAGAAACAACAAAACCTTAGCAAGTTTACAACTCGATAAGCAAAACTTGACGATGTTGATACATAAAGAGTAACAACTCAATGTACAAAAACCCGACTACTCGATAAGCAACGACTCGATAAACAAAACTTAACAACAACTCGATAAATAAAGAACAACAACTCGATAAGCAAATGCATCTCGGACAATCGGGGTGACGGAATGCATCCGAAACAGAGGTAAACTCGGACCTTCAATACTCCAACCGCATGGAAATGCCGGGAGCTCCATTCTAGAGACTAGGAGAAGATCAAAGCCACACTTCACTCCATAGCCGACCACCTAAGGAGGCTGGCTGACCAGCTATTTTCCTTGGAGACCAAAGGGGTGGTCGGCCTAACAGAAAAAGTGGTCGGCCGACCACCTGGTTTGGCGACCACCAGATTTTTGACACGTGTCCCCAAACAGTGCCTTATCCTCTATAAAAATTCCAGCTTCGTGGTTCTTTCATTTCATCTCAGTTTTGCATCAAAATTGAGGCATTCCTCATCAAAAATCTCACAGCTTGGATTGCTACTTTAGACGGCTCAGAAAAGTTAAACTTCCGGGGCTTTGGCTTAAATGCACTATTTACGTTGGGCCGCACTCTGTTGCATCTTCCCTTTCTCCATGCCGCGGCAAGGTTTTGGAATCCGCTAACACATGTCTTTAGCTTTAGCAGGCAAAAGATGTGTCCTACTTTTGAAGATTTTCAAGCTTTGATGGAGTCCGAGTGTAACGAAGAAATCTTGCCCTAGCTTCGCTTCGGGCATGCCCAAGCCTTGGGACGAATGTGCGGGCTTACTATGCACAATGCTCGAGCTTTGATTTGTGACGGAATGCTGGATATTCCGAGTTTGATTTGTCGGTTTTCCGATGCTGGTGACCGCGGCGACTGTCATTGGCAAGGCTTTCGGCGACATGCCCTTTGCCTGTGCATGCTATCTCATTTCTTGCTTGCCTCAGGCTCCAGCAGATCTAGTGTTCGGTTGGTCGAAGTTGCTCAAGGCTCAAAGGAGGGAAAGAGTTTCATTCACATGACATTGGCTAAGACATTGATGGGCTTGGATGCTTTCCATCGCTGGGAGACAACCAGATTCGCGGGGAGTCCACTACTGCTGCAGGCAATGTTTCCCACCCTCCCTCACATATATATTGCTCACATCACTCGGCCCTCTGGCTCGATTTTTCTCACAAAACCCTTTTCTTACTTTCCTCTCATCGTACATCTCTCTATTCTTTATTCTCTCATTTTTCATCCCTCCCGAGGAGTGGTTGATGGATAAGTTGCAGGTTGTGGACTCTTGCCCAGCATACTCAGCTCGCAGCTACTTCTTCCGACAACGTCTAGTCGATGCCCTTGATGAGGGGTGGTGGTTCGACTAGATGTGCAATTTGTCCGCAGATCGCATTGCTTGGCGCTGCCCTTGGCTCAATCTCCCGGCAATGAGCTACAGCATGTCCCGGCAGACTGGGATTCAGTTGATTGGTATAACGCACTGTGTGTTTTACTTTCCTTTCCGGTTCCAGAGTCTGTTCAGCCATGATCAGACTTGCCCGCCAGAGGGGATAGAGTACCCTGCTGCATTCCCGGTTCGAGGTGCACAACTTGCTCGGTATGCCACAGGATGGAGGACAAGAGAGCTCCTGGCCCCCGCTCCCACTTTCAGTTGTACCTTGTCTGATGAGTGCATAGATTGGCTCAATGAAGAAGCACAGATTGGGCCCAACTTGGCATCGGAGGCTTTGACCAGCTCTAGGAGGGGGGCGTAGGAACACCTGACTTATCTATGCCTCAGATTTATTACTTTATCAGTACTTTCAAGTTTTCTTTATGAGTGTAATAAAAAGCAACTTCAATTTGTATTCAAGAGTAGGAGAGCTCTGTATTGAAATCAATGAAATTGAAGGTTGTGGGTACTGAAAGTTTTCCGCTTTGGGCCAAAAATGGTCTAAGTTGTAAAAAGATTAGTTTGAGCAAAATCAACTTTTATTAAAACTTTTCAAAACCATTTTCGATATGGATTAGAACTGGACACGCCTGAGATCTGTCACTGAGATGCACAACCCTGGATCCCCAGCAACTGGAAAGTTGTCCCTGGTCTGAATAGCACTGTACCGGAGATCTCAACTGAAGCTCTTGAATGTGGAATAAATGAAGATAACCGAGATGATCAAATGGACAAAGTTGATCGGGAAAGAGTTTATGGCTGAACTTCAGGATGAAGTTGCCTACGTATCCCAAGGATGAGAATCAAGCCTTACGTAGTTCAGGCTCAGGCTCACTCGAGTATTTTCACTCTCCTTTTACGCTCTAACTTTTGCCAAGGCCGCCCTTTGCGAGTTTTCAACCTTGCGAGCTCAGTTTTTATAATTTCAAAATTTTCACGCTCTAACTTTTGCCTAGGTCGCCCTTTCGGGTTTTCGGCCTAGCGAGCCTCTCAGGGGTAATATTTCTTCAACTTGTCCATGTTGATCGGCTGTGAGAACTCTAGGCCATCTAGGTCCATCAGAACGACAGCTCCACCCGACCAGATAGACCTGATGATGTAGGGACCAGTCCAATTGGGTCTGAACTTGCCCCTAGGGTCATGGACAGGAGCTCGATTATCTTTGAGCACCAAATCTCATTCTTTCAAATTCCTGGACTTAACTTTCTTGTTGAAAGCACTGGCAATTCTGCGCTGATAACCCTGAATATGGTACAGTGCTTTCAATCTTCTTTGATCAAAGAGCATGAGTTCCTCGAACCTACTTTGCTGCCAATCTACTTCTGCTATCTGACACTCAGCCAATACTCGCAATGACGGAACCTCAATTTTGATAGGTAGAACGGCCTCCATCTCATAAACCATTGAATACGGAGTCGCTCTAGTAGAAGTTCTGATTGAAGTCCTATAGCCCCACAGAGCAAACGACAGCTTATCTAGCCAGTCCCGGTAGGTTTCCACCATCTTCTGTAAAATGTGTTTGATGTTCTTATTGGCGGCCTCAACTGCTCCATTGGTTTGCGGCCGATAGGTAGATGACTTATGAAAAGCCACATTGTATTTTTCCAACAAATCAATCACTTCCTTCTTGAAGTGGGAACCGTTATCTGAAATAATCTCGTTTGGGACCCCATAGCGACAGATGATGTTGTTCCTGATGAACTTTGCAACGTGCGAAGCCTTCAACACCGCATAAGACTGGGCCTCAACCCACTTCGTGAAATAGTCTATCGCGACCAGAATGAACTCATGCCCATTAGACCCTTTCGGAGTGACAGCCCTAATCACATTGATTCCCCAAACTAAAAATGGCCATGGCAAAGTCATATTGTATAGCTTCGATGGCGGGATGTTCATGCGGTTTGCATAGATCTGACATTTGTGCCATCGCCGAGCAAAGCCGATAGAATCCTCCTCCATGGTGGACCAATAGTAACCCTGTCTAAGGATCTTCCGAGCTAACATTACCTCGTTCATGTGCGCTCCGCACTTTTCTCCATGGATGGCCTCCATTAAGCGCTTCGATTCCTCGGCATCGACACACAACTTATGCATTCCTAGATGACCTCTCTTATACAATTTACCCTCGCAGATGATGAACCGGACGGCCATTCTTCTGATTGCCTTTTTATCCTTGGCATTTGCCCCTGGTGGATACTCCTCTTTCTCCAAGAAGTTCCAAACATCGTAATACCAGGGGTTCTCATTTTGAACCTCATCTATAGCATCAATCAACTCGTAGGCTGGCGCAAATTTCTGGTCAATGATGATCAGACGCATCCGGACTCCGAAAGGGATGTCTATTGTGGAAGATAGAGTTGCTAGTGAATCTGCGAACCTGTTGTTCTCTCTTAACAGATGAGCAAAGTTTAGCTTCTCAAACCGAGGAATTAGCAAGTCCAAGGTCTGGTCGTAGAGTGTCATCTTTTCTTCTTTGACTTTCCAATCTCCTTTAGCTTGAGATACAACAAGGTTCGAGTCCCCGATGACGTCCAACCGTTTTGCCCCTAGTTCTAGGGCTGCTTCTAGACCGGCAATGCATGCCTCATACTCTGCTTCGTTGTTCGAGACTTTGAATCGGAGTTTGAATGCTAGAGGGATACGGGAATTGTCGGGTGCTATCAGCAACACTCCTATCCCATACCCATATTGGTTTGACGCTCCGTCAAAGTACATCGTCCAAGTTTCATCTTCGATATGCAAAATGGCCTCATCTGGGAATAAGTACTCACCTGCTTCACCTCCTTCCACTGGATGATCGGCTAAGAATTCTGCTACTGCTCTTTCCTTGACTGACTTACGCGTCACATATTTCAGATCGAATTCGGAAAGCAACAGCAACCAACGAGCTAGCCTACCCGTAAGTGCCAGTTTCTCGAAGAGATATTTGATGGGATCTAATCTTAAAACCAACATTACAGAGTGAGCTAACAGGTAATGCCGCAGCTTCCTAGTAGCCTATACCAAGGCTAAGCAAGCCTTTTCCAACGGTGTGTAGCGGGTTTCATACTCCTGCATCTTCTTGCTCAAATAGTAGATAGCCCTCTCCACCTTGTCCTCAGACTCTTGCGTGAGCATACAGCCCATCGTAGTTTCAGTCACTGAAAGGTACAAAATCAACGGTTTCCCCGGTTCTGGCGATGACAAAACAGGTGGGTTCTGTAAGTATTCCTTGATCTATTCAAAAGCAGCTTGGCATTAGCCGTCCCATTGGAACTTCTTTCCTTTCTTCAGGAGACCAAAAAGTGGTTCACAAGTCAAGGTTAATTTTGTGATAAACCGTCTTATGAATTGCACTTTACCCAGAAAGCCTCTCACCTCCTTTTCAGTCCTTGGTGGGGGCATTTCTAAGATGGCCTTGATTTTGGAAGGGTCGACTTCGATACCTCTCTGTGTAATCAGAAACCCTAGTATTTTTCCTGCTGTAACACCAAACGTACACTTCTGAGGATTTAGCCGCAACCGAAATTCTCTGATCCTTTGGAAGAACTTTTGCAAGGTGGTGTAGTAGCCCTCTTTTTCTTTAGACTTGACAATCATGTTATCCGCATACACCTCAACCTCTTTGTGGATCATGTCATGCAATATCGTGGTCGCGGCCCATTGATATGTAGCTCCAGCATTCTTCAACCCAAACGGCATCACTCTATAGCAATATGTCCCTCACAGGGTGGTGAAAGCAGTCTTTTCCCGGTCTTCGGGCGCCATTACAATTCGATTGTAGCCTGAAAATCCATCCATGAACAAAAGCAAAGCATGCCTCACTGTGAGGTCCACTAACTCATCAATATGCGGCAAAGGAAAGTCGTCCTTCGGACTGGCTCTGTTAAAATCCCTAAAATCTACGCATACCGAATCCTGCCATCCTTCTTCGGCATTGGAATGATATTGGCCAACCAAGTTGGGTATTCGGATACCAGTAGGAACCCTGCATCAATCTACTTGGTGACCTCTTCTTTGATCTTGAAAGCCCAATCCGGGCGGATCCTTCTGAGTTTCTGTTTAACGGGTCAAGCCTCGGGGTCAAGAGAGATCCGGTGCTGTACAATCTTAGGATCGATTCCAGGCATGTCTTCGTAGGACCACGCGAAAACATCTTCGAAATCTTTTAATAAAATGACTAAGTGCTCGCGTTCCTCCGAAGACAACGTGGACTCGATCTGGACCAGCTGCGGGTCCTCCTCAGTACCAACATTAACAGTAGTGATTTCATTAACCAAGGGTTTAACAAATCTCTCCTGCTCTTGATCAATTAGACGTTGTAAAACTGGAGGAATTTCTTCCCCGTCATTTTCATCAAAATTTTGAAAGTCCTGATTAATACAATAAATCAAAGGCACAGAAAAGTACTCAGAAACCATAGCCATTCCATTCTCATTCAGCACATCCAAATCGTCCGATTCCTCTGTTACAACAGACTCAAAAGAGAAAGAAAAAGACAACCTAGACAGGACTGTGGTATCCGGGTTATCACCCCCAGGATTACCAGACTCAGACTAAGACGAGCTGGAACGTGATTCCGACTCTACAGACTCGGTGGAATCAGATTCTGGCTCACTACCTGACCCGGTGCTGCTTGACAAAAATCCCTCCTCGTACTACCAGATGAGAGAGGGTGCGATGGATGCATCCAAAATGCTTGACGGTAGGCCCACAGTCGTTTCATTCCCAATCATGGACACCGAGAAGTTATCCCCCAAGCACTTCTGTACGATCGAAGGATCTGAAAGTAGACAAGCCAATGCTACCCCTATTTCGATTTCGGCATTCTCAGAATCCACTTTCTTGCACTGCTCAACCTCAGCTGATGGGTCTGTCTGCTTTTCGGCAACATCATCCCCGGATAACTACAGGTCAAAGAAGATCTCAAACCCTGGCAAGCGCTTCCTCTCCGCATTCAGGCATGGCTCTGGGAAGCCACAAAATGGAAAGTCTTCCCCCTCCCGGACGAAACGTCCGTTTAGGGTACCCTGGATGGGTCTGTGCATTAACTCATATGGCTTCCCTGCCTGCTTTGCTCTGGCTCTCCCAGCCATCTCCTTGCCTTTTCTCACCCAGTCCTCTTTGGTGGGTAGATAAGCCAAGCCAAAGGTATGTGGGTTGTGCGGCACTTCGGCTGATACAGCAATGCCCTTCCAGCCGCTCTTTCCCAATCCCATCCCGGGGACGTGTTGAAGCTTGTTCATGAGGTATACTGATTGTGCACTAACATACACCCCCTCATTAACAGCTAAGATGTTCTGCATGACCCGAGCCTCAGCCAAAGTAAAACCAGATAGAAACACATCCTCCATACCATGCTCGATTTCCAAAATCGGCGTAGATACTTCTGGTGGTGGATGGATCGATGAATTTCCAAAAACAATGGCCACTCCCTTCCCATGAGGGTATTTCATCATCTGGTGCAAGGTGGACGAAATTGCCTTCGCCTGGTGCAGCCACGGCCGCCCTAGAAGTAGATTGAAGGTTGCGGGAACTTCTAAAACATGAAAGTCAATCTCGTGTTGTCCCGGATCAACCTGGGTCTAAATTTTCACCATCCCCATTACTTCTCTGCTTGTGTTATCATATGCCCTTATCACTTGAGCTGTCGGCACAAAGTCCGCGGGCTTCAACCTGATTGCATACGCTGTCCTTGCTGGGCACACGTTGATGGCGGATCCGGTATCGACAAGAACCACTGGTATCCATTTGTTTCTACACTCCACAGAGATGTAGAGTGGTTTGTTGTGGTTCGCGCCCTCAGGCGGCAGTTCTTTGTCGAAAAAGGTCAACATCGGGGTAGCCCCTCCCGGAAAAACTAAGCCCACCAGCTGTTCAGGCGTGGTGTCTATTGAGAGCTTGGCCTTATCCATTGCCGATAAAACAGCTTGTCGATGAACTCGTGAAGCCATAAGTAGTTCCTAGATGGAGATGTCTGCTTGTATCTTTTTCAACTGTTTTAGTACAGCCTCTTCTTTGAGTTGCTTCTCTTTCTGTTTTTCTGCCTCCTTGTCCTTCCCCGACGCCTCTGGCTGATCTAGATGTGGGGGTTTGAAATACCGCCCACTCCTAGTCATATGGTCAACTTCACCAATGTACCAAGTATCATCTGGTTGATTGCTTCCCCAGTGCTCATCCATGTAGGGAAGACATAGATCATCGTCCTCCCACCACATTCCATCGGCAGCCAATAGACACCTGTCTGGCTCTGTTACCACTGTCCTTGTACTCACGGTACCTTCTGTCCATGTGCTCGCAGCACCCTCTATTCTTGTGCACGCAGCACTTTCAGTCCCCATAGGGGCCTTGGCTTTTCTAATTCTCTCAGAATCCTCAATTCCTTCTCGTTCCAACTGCGTCAGTACAGTTTGCTGTTCAACATTCCCTGTATTCAAAATGCCCAAATCTTGAGCGAAATTCTTAGCACTGGCGCTCTCTAGCGATGTATTTTGATTTCTGACCCTTCCGGCCACAACTGATGTTCTTGCCCCTGCTGGGCCCTGTCCCAGCTGAGATTCTTCAACAATGTCTGGTTGGTCGTCAAGCCACCCTGCAACCTCTGCTGACCCATGAAAATCAAACCAGTTGACTGTTATGTCTCCTGGATCTTGTTCGTTGAAAAACTGCAGGTCAGCAATATCCCTTTCCAAAGCTACTAAGTCATCCTGCCTTTGATCAAATCCGTCCCCCTATATTACACAAAGCTCTGCCCTCTCTGGCAATTTCACATTTGGCCCAACCTAGCCTACTGACAGAATGTAGTCACTTAGACTGTATATCTCCTCAGCAAAGCTCCTAGATTCCTCAGATTCTGAATCAACAATCCCATTCTCCTTCGAAATCTTCCCCGTCCTGTCTTCGACAGTCACCACCACTGGTTCGGGTTGGGTTCGGGAGATGTCCAACATGCATAAGTTAGTGCTATCGAGAGTGAACATCTCCGGCTTAGGTAGGTGAGATGGGGTGATATATATGCTGGGGTCGTATGACATGACCCCGGTCTGGATAAAGTTGATTTGTTTGGGAGGTGGAGCTTGGTTGTATGTAAGGAGAGGGTTGGTTGTGACATTGGGTTTCTCTGGAGGCACAATCACCCTATTATCAATGAGATCTTGAATCTCATGATGTAATCGGAAGCATTGGTCGGTGTCATGACCGTGATGTTGGTGAAATGCGCAATATTTGGCTGGATTATGGGAGGGGGAAGTGGATTTGGCAATGGCCTTGGCTCTAGGGGCTTCAAGTGCCTTTTTTGATTAGAACCCCAAGAGCTTTGGACAGGGGCATATATAATGGAGTGAAGGTTCTTTGGCTTCGAGGTAGGAACTTGGTTGTTTGTGTGTTGCTTCTGGACGCAGCGGAGAATGGCGTAGCTGCCATGGTTCTTGGAGGGGTGGTGGTGACCACGCTTACTTCTGAAGCTCTAGTAGTTGCGGCACTGCTTGTGCTTGTATTGTTGTTGCGGTTGAAGGTTCTCTTGGGTTGCTCTTTGTCATTGTCAATCAAGCCCTGCTTCAAGGCATCCTCGATCTGTACTCTCAACTCGTGCAGATCTGAAAAGGTAGAGAAGGGGAGCACGATCATTTTCTGCATCAGTTTGGGTTGGAGGTTGCGCACAACCATCCATATTTGATCCTTATCCGTCAGCCTTATGGTCATCATTGAGGCCTTGGCCCTCCAGCGGGTTACGAATTCAGAGAAACTCTCCTTAGGCTCCTGTCTTGTTGTCTCGAGATCACGGGTTGTAATCTCGATTTGCATGTTATAGGAGTACTACGCAATGAAAGCCTCGGCCATCTCATCCCAGTTCCGCTTGACATTGTCTTCCAATTTTGCGTACCAGATGGCCGCTACACCCAACAGGGTCTGGCCAAACAATGAAAGCTTCTGTAGTCTGGTGAGGCCCATCGGCCTTAGTATGTCCGAAAACAAACGTAGATGCACCATGGGATCCCCGGATCCGTCAAAGCGGTCGATTTGTGGCATCTTGAACCGATCTGGCAGCGTCATAGCCACATCGGTATACCCGTCCTCAATGTCTGGGATGGACTTTACCCCCTGGGATTTCTTGAACAACTTTTTATGCTTGCTCAACTTCAACGCTGTAGGGTCCACCTTGAACTCAAGGGAGAGTCCGGTTGATTGATAGGCGTAGGTGCCTTGGATAGTTGGGGTAGAATCGGGGGCGGAGCCGGCCCTGTTGGCATGTCTGTATCCTCCTGGACATTTGGTGTCTCCCCAGGTGTTGGATCTCTTGGTGGGGGAGGAGCTTGATGGGAAGCAGATGCTCCGTTTTGCTATTGCAACCTGGTGATTAGTTCTGCCTACTGGGCCATGATTGCAGCCTGCTGTTTGGCAAATTCCGCTTGGCGAACATCATCCTGCTACATGAGTTTCATACTTTCTTGGAGTTGATGCATCATTTCCTCCATCCTTGCCATGTTCTGCTGTTCCGGCTAGCTGACTGGTATTTCTATCTCTGTGGTAAAAACTGAGGCCTTAGCCTAACTGTCCACTGATGGGGTAGACCACTGTTCTGGCAACCTCTGCTTGGATACACTGCGTCTTCTCGACCTCCGTCTGATAACTGGGGTTAAGGAATAGAACACTGGTTATCCGTCGACCAGATCCTCAGATCGATTGAGTCGGCGACCTCTTGTCCAGAGTGCTTGGGGAATATCTGCTTGGTCTGAAGCAATTGTGCTAAACTACCTAGCAAAAAGATAAATAAAGCAGTAATAAGGAAATAAACAACCAGACAAATGGACAGCATAACAGATTAAATAAACACAACACACAGTTGGGCACGACAACACACAGTTGATAAGCTGAATACACTGTTCTCAAACACTGATCATAGTTCCCAAATCACTGTCCCCAAATTTGAATCTGATACGCGCAGATAACTGATTCCCAAAATACCGATATTGGTGCCCACAGGCCTGATGCCCAAACTTGTAAATTGATACATGCATTCTTGTAGAGACACACTCTAAAAGCACATAGTAAACAAGTGAGAGCCAAAACACCCCTATGTTGGGGTAAGGTTTCCCTGTCCTATTTTTTTAGGAGCTAGGGTTTCACTACACACACAGCGGTTTCAAACAACCTACAATCGGGTAAGCAACCTGTCCTAGCTTGGAATGGTCACTATGGATTCCGAATATGCACTAGGTCAAATGGTCAAAAGGGTGCCCCAATAACAATCGGGGTTTGTGTTCCCATCATGGCAGAGCCCTTAACCGGTTAGCCTTATGGCACGCTTCTCAAAGCGAGCCTCCGGCAAACCGTTCATGAATAGCAGACGGCAAACACTGTGACTTAGGCGCACCAATGCACATGCAATGTAAAGAAACACATAAGTGCAAACAAAACAAGATATCATGAGTTCGAGTCAAGTACTCTAACTCCCCAGCAGAGTCGCCAGAAACTGTAGACGTCCCTGAACGACCCGGGAATGAAATCCCATTCTGTTCATTTGGGCTTACTACAGTTTGGACTCAAATGTCACGACCCTATATCTAATCTCGCAGAGTGCAATGCAAGACCTATGAATCATCAAAGAGTCCAAATCCGGCAAATCGTTTTGAAAAATTGATTTTCAAAAAGAAGTGCCAAACATGGACTGCTTTACCAGATACAGAGTCGCCACCTAAATATTTTATTTTGGGGGAATTTAGGAAACCCTGACTCGTGCCTAAGGCCACGTGTCTGTCATCACCAAAGTTGCCTCGGCTCGGGAACTTGGGTACGATTGGGGAAGGTCATTTCATGAGCACCCCCGCTCGCCCGATCAAAGATCGGCCACTACTAAGCATGATATCGAGTTTTTGAAAACACATATGCTCTTATTCCGGTTTATTAGCCTAGGATTACTATGTGATGCACACAGCATACAAGTATAGACTGGATTGCCTAAGTTGGAACAAAGCATCGCATATCCGTTTGTTTTGAAAATGGATTGAAATTTGCTACTCGCAAGTAGGCTAAGACACGGGTTTCGACGAATTATTCCAACTCAAGCGACCCAACCTTCACCCACAGGCATTCAGATAGTTATATCACATAAGCACATAGCCTCATGGTAAGCATACTATCATTGCAGTCACTCACAAGCATGCAAGGATGCTAAAGCATAAACACTTACCGAGTACTTCGAGCCAAAGAAAGAAGCTAATTAGAAAACATGCATGAATCCTAACTATGCTAAGATGCCTAATGCAACACATGCAAGAATGCAACTAAGATAGGCTTGGCTATTCTAAAATGATATATGAAATGCTACAGATAACACATATTCAACTCAGAATTGAAATACAATGCAGTTAGTATGATGCGCCGAGCCTGGTGCATGGAAGACAAATGAGTGAATGCAAACATGCGAGCATAAGTATGCTAATTGAAACGTGCCCTAAAACTAACCATCATAAGCTGGTAAATAAAAGGGAGAAAGACGTGGGGTTGGAAGACATGCATCACACACACGCACACTTATTACAAAGTTCGCCCTCTCGCGGAGGGCTCGAATGAATAATATACAACCAACTAGCTAATCTAAGCTAATTAAACTAATTATTACACAACATTAATTAATTAACACATTAACTAAGTAAGCAATAAAAACTAGCATGCAAACTATGGAATGGACTGCCTCAGCTCCGCCTTGAATGATAAGGGATGCATGAATGCTCGAGTCGCCTTGTCAGAAAATCATCGCTATGCCCCGATTTGCCTCTGTTTACAATTGATCCCGGAACACTGTACACAACTCCATGGGAACTTGTAGGGATACTGCTGACCAGTTTTTGCTGCTGGCTTCCGGTTTGCTGCAACATAGAGCAAGAAAGGGGCATGGCAGAGTATTTTCGACATATGTGTGCACGACCACTCTCCCCGTCATTGCGTGAGCTCTAGGGAGTGTAGTCCTCGATCCTCGTGCCACCAATCACAGATCTCGATGCATGATGGCCGAGAAGTCGAATTGCACGATTCGATGTGAAATGAATGCACATATGAACACCTAAAGCCAACAACTCTATCATGGATAGTCAAGAGTGTCGGCGACCGGGAATCGAAGCACGTTTCGTCACTTTGAGTACGAAACGTCCCACGTTTCCCATGTTTAGACTAAACCCTACTCCAAACACTACGCAACAACTAGAATGACATGGCATACAAACACAATGCAACAACTAGCATGCAATCCTAAACGAAATGCAACTAAGACATGCAAACATGCAAGGAATGATGTGCAAAAGTGCAACTAGCATACGCAATGCTACAAACTATCGATGGCATACTCAATGCATATGATGCTATATGGCATACACAATGCACATATGAAGACTATCAATGAGATGATCAAGGCATATACAAGGCAATGGCCAATCATGCAACAACATGAACTAAATGGCATACACAATGCAAGATGGACTTAAACCAATATGAGTGGACCTTAGCCACACTCAAATCAGTGGCCAAACATGATGAAATGAAGCAACAACACACATGCGAATATGCACAAATGCAAGGGACCAAAACTAAGGCACCAAGTGCAACTCTACCAAGGCATGGCAAGCATGAAATATAGCATACAACAACACCTTTTCCAGCTTTGAAATGACATACGAAAGGGTCCCGAATCCTGCAAACACCTCACACAATGCATGCTAGATGGCCCAAATACCGAAACTAGTGAAGTGGATTACACTATAGGTATGCGAAGCGATGCACAAATGACCCAACCAGCCCCAAACAGTCCCTATGCAGGTCCAAGACAGTGGGAAAATGGCCTAAAATGATGGCTCAAAATGCATGGAAATGAAGATCATGCAATGGTCCATAAACGAGGCATACAAGCACAACTCTCAAATGCATTTAAAGAGTGGAAAACATGGGAACATGGCACAAGTATAAGGTCTGAAATAACATGCACAATAATGCCAAGACATGCAAACACCTCCATTCAAGCATGCAAGAGGCTTCAAAACTCAAAGCTAGGCATGGATATTGCACTACAACTATGCACAACAAGCATCATTCAACCATGAGGCCTAAAAAAAGAGCTAAGGCAGTCCAAAACATGCACAAAATCAGTTTAAGGCATGGCCAAAACATGCTAAAATCAATGGCCTAAACAACATGCAACACAAGCTAGTGAAGAGGGTTTACACTACAAGTATATTAAGAATTCAAGAGGCCACTAAACCAGAAAAAGTTAGAGGTATGACATGCCAAATAAAGCTTAAAAACTCACTGAAACATGGTCTATGCATGCAAGAATGAGATGCTCCTTTGATAGGCTATGAATGCGATTATTCTACACATGCAAGAAGGACATCCAATATGGCAAAAAAAGCTCTAGAAAGAGCTTATGCAGGCCCTAAAACTCACTAAAAAGGGCCTGAAATTAGGCTAGGAAGCATGCAAGTAAGGGCTCCTTTGATATGCTATGAAGAGGGTTATTCTACACATGCAAGAGGGACACCCAATATGGCCAAAATAGCTCTGGACAGAGCTCATGTAGGTCCTAAAACTCACCAAAAATGGCCTGAAACAGTGCTTGAAAGCATGCAAATAAGGGCTCTCTTGTTAGGCCAAACATGCTAGAAAACAAAACAAGGGGAGAGAGGGTCGCCCCTCTCTCATTTTGGCACTCAAAATAGTATTCTAGCCACTGAAAATCCACTAGATTTCAATGGCTAAAAGGCCAAACAAAGGCCAACACAAATGCTCTAAGGCATGGCTCAAAACAGGGTAAAATGAAGCATGCAAAGGGGTAGATGACCCCCAACAGAAAAATGATCTTAAACAAACATGTTAAGGGCCTCAAAACAAGACTTTTTTTATTTTACACCAAAGCTCAAATATTCTTTCAAATATAGCTAAGAGATGGAGCAAAATAAAGATCAAAAGAGGAAATAGGGTGTTACACTTGTAGCTCAACAATTCCAGCAGCTTGTGGTCCAAAAATGCAGCTCCTTAGGACCTCTCAAGACCCTCCAAGAAGCTTAGGTTGGTGTTGGAGGTGTTAGACTATGAAGTTGTATGCAAAAGGGCAAGAACCAAGCACTCTTGAACACAAAATATAGAGACAAGAGGGAGATATATATGTGTATACTTCAGCAATTTCAGAACCCTCTAGAAGGAAGGGAAGGCCTTCCTTTATAGAGCCAAGGGGCCAAAGCTTCTCCTAGAAGCTTCAAACCAAGAGTGAAGATCCTCCATATGGAGGATCCAGTCTGTGCCCTCCAGCTAGCACAACTGGAACCAACTCAGAGAGACAGAAAAGGTAGGAGCTGGCCGACCAATTCAAGTGGTCGGCCGAGCACTTGCCCTGGTCGGCTAACCATGGTCAAAAGGTTCAAACTCCAAAAGCTGGTCGGTTGTCCCCTAGGGTGGTCTCCCAACTCAATGCAAGCAAGTGGTATGGTGGGAGACCAGTAAATGTGGCCCAAAGACCAAGGAGACCAGCTCCCTGATAAGAAAATTGGCTGGCGAAGAGAAAGGTGGTCTCCAAGGAGAAAAGGTGGTCTCCCACCCTTGTACCACCTTCCAAACAGTGAAAATAGGGTCCATGCCAAAAATGAACCAAAACGGATGCAAAACGAGGGTTCGGGGGCCAAAACGTGCAGCCGGGTGCCCTGAAAACTGACTGTTAAGCATCGAAAGTGGCGTACGACCACGAAGGTGGTCTCTCGGGCCATAGTGTCCCTCTAGAGAGAGGAAACAAGGTGTGTGCCAAAAATCGGAGCAAACAGAGAAAGTTAAGCGGTCCCGAACTGAGGCGCACGGCCGACGGCTCTAAAAACTGGAAACTGGTCTCCAAACGGGAACAGTGGCCTACGACCACAAAATGTATCCTACAGCCACTGAGAGATGGTCTACGAGACCTCTTCCTCCCTTCGAGAAGAGAAAACAGAACCTAGTTCGCAAACCGAGGCAAAGCACAAAAGAGTCCCAAAGTCCGGAGACAAGGCTCTCAGCTGAGACTCCGTAACCTCAGAACGAGCACAACATGTGCAATCACCGAGCGCTCAATCGATGACGTCTGAGTCTTAACGTCGGTAAAAAATGGGGTGTCTACACCTGGATCCGGAAGTGGTCCTCGAACCATGAGTACCTCCCAAACCCTGGCCGGGCAAGGGGTGGCCGAGTACCAAGCAAGTACAGTTGAGCGGCGTCCCACTCATCCATATCAATATCAAAGGGGATCGGATCACCCCCTACTCCGATGCCTGTGAGCATGGAGAAGTCAAAGGGAGTCATCGTCATCGTCATCTCCCATGTGGCAGAGAGGTGGAAAGAGTTGGTGGTGTCCCACTACCTCTCTACCAAAGAAGCAAGAAGGGGCCTGCTCGTAGTGAGGCGCGAGAGTCCCATGCAGAAGCTCCCAAAGCCGGCCTGGTCGACAATATGGTGGACTGCGTCGGGCAGCTCCATATACCATCCTCGGGCCATGACGTTCCCATACCCCCGGAAGACATGGGAATCTCCCTGTGTTCAGAAAACAAACAGTTGTGAAGCAATGTTAGAAATACAGTGTTTGAATGCGTTCAGAGTTGATAAAAATGCAGTGTGTGTGCATGTGTTCAAGTTTAAACAGATATCAGGTGTGGTTGTGCTCACAGTGAACTCAACATATGATGAATCAGTGTGTTTGGGTTATCCAGTTAAAAGTGCAGTATGTGTGCATGTGTTCAAGTCTACACAGATATCAGGTGTGGGTGTGCTCATAGCAAACTCAGCATATGATGAGTCAGTATATTTGGGTCATCAATTGAAAATGCAGTGTGTGTGCATGTGTTTGAATGCGTTCAAAATTGATGAAAAATGTAGTGCGGGTGCATGTGTTCAAGTTTGTACAGATATCGAGTGTGGGTGTGCTCATGGTGAACTACAACATATGAGATATTAAAGCATCTGGGTTAAGTAGTTAAAGAACAGTATTGACTATTGAAGTTATATAGTCTACATTGCAGAAAGTAAAGAGGAAGGGGTGTACCTCAGTGGCGCCGAAAGACAGATGAGACTCTGGCTTGCGCAACAAGAGCTCCGGTGGCGCGCCCGGCGCATAGCTCCTGAAGTGGCGGATGCTATCAGGAGGAAGCACATGTACCGCCGGCCTGTAGGTTGCCGGGTCGAATGGTCGGACACAAAGAGGTAGGAGCTCGGCCTCGGGGTCCACGTCCATCTCTGGGTGAGTCCCACCTCGTGGAATGTCGTCTTCCATCTCGAGAAAGGTACGAAAATCGCCAAAACTGTGGAAAATGGGCAAGAATATGAAAAGTCAACCTAAAAGTCAACCTCGAGAGGGTGAAAAATGGGAGAAAAGATTGAAGTATGGAAAAGACACAAAGATCGAGGTATGAATCGAGGGAAACAAACCCCAAGTGGTGGAAACCAAGAAACGGACACCGAAACCGAGTTTTGTTCAGTTCAAAGTGTGCGAAACGGGAAGGGTTTCGCGAATCGAGCAACAGAAAAGTGTCGAAAACAAGGAAAAAACGAGGATCGAGGGCGAGGAAATCACCTATAGAGAAAGAGGAAGGATTTTCGAGCTTGAGGAAGTGAGGATATGGGGTTTGGAACCCCATATTTAAAGACCCGTGGCCAAAAGACAAAACTGCCCCGAAATTGCCATTTTTGACCGGTCGGGCAAATTGTTAGCCGATCAGCTAAATATTTGGCCAATGAGCTTATTTTGTGGCCGATGGATGGCCGGCAGCCTCCCCTTGTGGTTGGTGCACCTCCCACACTCTTTTTTGGGTGAGTTACATTGTTTGGGACTTTCACTCCTCAAGACAGTGCAAGAAAATGGACTTTTGAAGCTCAACCGGCCTCCGTGTTAGCCTCAAATCGTGTCTTCCATGTGCGATGCTCGGTACGCGCAAAGTGTATCCTTTTCCGTATCCTTTTGTATCTTGCGAGATTTGGAAACTACTTTAAATACGTTATATTACAATGTTTTGTCATGCTTATAATAAGCGCGCTTAGTTATACGCCATTTCGCTCTTGCATTGTTGTGCACGTCTATATGCGTTGTAGCGCACACGTCTTGCATTGTTATGCACGTCTATATGCGTTGTAGCGCACACATCTTGCATTGTTATGCACGTACTACACGCGTTGTAGCGCACACCACGCTTGCATTGTTATGCACATTTCCTATGCGTTGTCGCACACGCCATGCTTGCATTGTCATGCACATCCTTTAGGTCGCATTGTCTTGCGCCCCCTCCATTCGCATTGTTTCTCATGTCTCATTGGCATCACCATACACCTTATCATCTTGCATGCATTGTCATGCATTTCAATTCATGTATTGTCATGCATATCTCACAAGCATTGTCGTGCATTTCAGCACAGTACATGCATTGTCGTGCATTTCAACACATTACATGCATTATCATGCATTTCAGTTCATGCATTGTCATGCATTTCAGTTCATGCATTGTCATGCACGTCTCATTTGCATTGTCATGCATTTCAGATCATGTATTGTCATGCATTTCAGTTCATGTATTGTCATGCACGTCTCTCATGCATTGTTATGCACGTCTCTCATGCATTGTTATGCATTTCAGTTCATGCATTATCACGCACACGTCATTTGCTTTGTCGCACATTTTCCCTCACATGCAATGTCATGCACACCTCTTTTGCATTGTTTTGCATTTTCTATAATTGGTATTGTCTTGCCCGTTATTTGCATTGTTTTGCATTTTCTATAATTGGCATTGTCTTGCCCGTTATTTGCATTGTTTTGCATTTTCTATAACTGGCATTGTTTTGCTCGTTATGCGCATTGTCTTGCACCCCTCTAACTTGTGCATTGTCTTGCACACCCCTACTAATTTGTGCATTGTTATGCACCCCCTGTAACTTGCATTGTCTTGCACACCCTTACTAACTTGTGCATTGTCTTGCACACCCTTACTAATTTGTGCATTGTTTTGCACCCCCCGTAACTTGCATTGTCTTGCTCGTTACGTGCATTGTTTTGCACCCCCTGTAACTTGCATTGTCTTGCTCGTTACATGCATTGTCTTGCACTCCCCACTAACTTGTGCATTGTCTTGCACCCCCCACTAACTCATGCATTGTCTTGCACTTCTAACAAACTTGTGCACTGTCTTGCACTAACCCTACTAACTTGTGCATTGTCTTGCACTTCCCCTCTAACTTGTGCATTGTCTTACACTTACCTATCTAACTTGCATTGTTTTGCAACTCTACTAATTTGCATTGTTTTGCAACTCTACTTGTGCATTGTTTTGCGAACCCATCTAATTTGCATTGTTTTGCAGACCTTCTAACTTGCATTGTTTTGCAACCTACTAATTTGCATTGTTTTGCAACTTAACTAATTTGCATTGTTTTGCAAACCTTCTAACTTGCATTGTTTTGCAACCTACTAATTTGTATTGTTTTGCAACTTAACTAATTTGCATTGTTTTGCAAACCTTCTAACTTGCATTGTTTTGCAACCTACTAATTTGCATTGTTTTGCAAACCTTCTAACTTGCATTGTTTTGCAAACTATCTAACTTGCATTGTTTTGCAACTCAACTAACTTGCATTGTTTTGCAACATATCTAACTCGTGTTGTTTCAAGACTTCACTAACTCGCGTTGTTTCGTGCCCTATCTAACTCGCGTTATTACGCTTTGTTATTTACATTGTTATGTATTTCTTTAACTTACTTATTACGTTCGTTATTTACAATGTTATGTACGTCTTTAACTTTCATTGTCTCGCACATTGTACCTGCATTGTTATGCACCTCTTCACTCGCGTTGTCATGCAGTTTTAAATTGCATTGTTATGCATGTTTCTAACGATATTGTACCTATTGAGTTTCTTCTTCTTTCAGGCACGATATTGTATATACGGTTCATTTGAGATTGGCGCGACCAGACAAACCAGACAGGTATTGTATATTCTCCGTGTGAGACGTTGCGAGAATTGAATAATTCTCTTACATCCTTTCTGCATGTAATGTAGTTAGATTTGTATATGCTTGCTTAAAATTGTTGCATGATATGCTTCGTTACAGCTTTCTTCGCATGATCATAAGTTATGCTCGACTTTGTGCATTGTCCTTTGCATCTTGCCCCTACCTACGGGCACATATCTTTATCTGTATTTTGTATGCTTGTCTAAGTCTTCGGCCTTGTAAATAATGGGTTGTCTCTAGGCTTTGACATTCACTCCCGTCATTGTTATTACTTTCGAGTTCTATCAAAGAGGGGCAATTGTAGACACTGCATTTTTAACCCTCCTCAAGACTTGGATGTCATCGTTTGAACACTCGATGATCATCCATGTTTGTGTTCGTTTTGAGTTCTTAGAGGTCTCGATCGCGCGCCTTGCCTCAAGATCTCTCAACTTGTCTATTTTGTGCTTGGTTGTGGACCAAACACTTGTGTTTTTGCTTCTGAGGGAAGAGGGTGGCTTATTGGCCATCCCCTCAACCCACCGGCCAAGGCTTGATGCTATTGGCCATGATTTCTTGCCATCGGCCAAAAGTGTTGGCCGATTGGCACTATATTTGGTCGGCCGACCCTTGTGTTGGTCGATCGGCCATTTCTTACTGGCCAAACCCTGTTCATCTGCTTTATGCAGATATTTTATGCCAGCTGGAATAGCTGGCATGCACATTTGACCCCCTCCATACACGTGTATGGAGGGATTTGCCCCTTGGTTTAGCTTCTCTTAGAAGCTTAGAACTCCCTTCTTAGAGGTTCTGATTTTTAGGGTTAGAAAGCTGTATCTCTCTATCTCTCTATCTTCCTCTCTCTATACATTTATGTGTGTATTTGTGACCTAAAGTGTGATTTTGTCTTACTTTTGCACTTGAGCACCTAGTAGAACACCATCCTTGGTTATTGAGGTGCTAGGGAGTTGATCTTAGAGTTCTTGAGGTGGTTTTGATCAGAGAAAGGTGCTGGTGTTGTGTTCTTGAAGGTGTTCTTCAAGGGTGAGCATTCTTGCTTTAGATACCCCTTTCTTACTTAAGCTTTTAGCCCTTCTTTCTTATTGTTTTAAGCTTAACTTATAACTGATAAAAGTTCTATTTTTACTTGCTTTAGAACTTTGATTAAGGCTTCTTTTTGGTTTGGGGTTGTTTACCCCCTCCAACGCCTTGTTAGGCCTTGTTTTAGGCCATCCCTTTTGGCCATTGTTTTTCTCTTTGCATGACCTCTCCACCACTGAAATCCAGAGGATTTTCAGTGGTAGAGAGGTGGTTTTGGTGTCCTAAATAGGAGAGGGTCATTCCCTCTCCTTGTTGTCTTGAATGCTTGCATAAATGGCTTATGTTGGTAGCTTGTATGCTTAGCTTGTTTTAGCTTTATTTCAGTATATATTAGGCTTTGTTTTGCCATGATATAGCACTGTTTTGAATTGGTTTAGACATACCATGCATGGTTCATGTACTTGTCTTGTAATCCCCTCATTTGCCTTAACATGCATCTTATGATTAGACTATCATGCTTGCATATTTTGGCTCAACTCCATGAAGCTTTTAGCCTTGTTGTAGCATGTTAGAGCTCTGATTTGTGTTGTATTAGTCATATATGCCATGCTTTGTATAGCTACCATGCAACCTAGCTTGTTAGCTTTAAGTGTCCAAGCCATTAGCATGTTTTATTTGGGCCATTTCAGTGATTTGGAATAATTTGTTATGCTATTTCAATCCATATTCCATGCTCATATGCTTGCACTTATGACTCCTTTAATGTTTTAAAGAGTTGTTGTTTTATGCCTCTTGAATGGATCATTGTGTATGCCTCCATGCTTAGGCCATTTAGATGCCATCTAAGTGGGTTTTTGGGCTCATTCTAACATGCCATAACTCTAATTTTGGTTTCTTAAATCATGCCGTGTTTGGTTTTGATAGGTGTAGTGTAATACCCCTTTTGTAGCCTTGCATGCCTCATATTTTTGGCGTTGTGTTCTAGCTTGTGTTGGCTAGTTTCAAGCTTGCTTTTGGTCTTGTTTAGACCTGCCTTGGGACTGTTTTAGGTCCCCTTGGCCCTTTGGGGCTTGCTTTGTATAGCCAGGGTTTGAGTCCTTTGGCTAGCTTCAAGTTTTGGGCTTTATTGCATGCCTTACTTGCATGGTTTGGTTGGTTTGGCACCATTCCTCACATGTTTTCAGAGCTTAACATGTTTGTCACATGTCCATATTTTTCTTCTTTTAAGTGTGCTTAAGAGTTGCCCTTTTATGCTTAAGTGTTAAGCCAATTGGCATGCATGTTTGTATGTGCTTTTGTTCTCATTTTCATAGCATTTTGGCCACTGATTTGGGCCTATTAGAGAGCTGCCCATTTTGGTTTAAGACCATTTTTGCATGTTGTTGCATGCTTGCCTTGCATGTTGTCACATACTTGGCCAATTGCATGTTGTTGCATGCTTGAGTTATATCGCATTTGGCATGCCTTTTGATTAAGTTGCTTTGCATGCTTGTTGCATGCTTGTCAAATTGCATGTTGTCACATGCTTGCCTCACATGTTGTTGCATGCTTATTATTGGTATTGTTGTTGCATGCTTATTACATTATACGCTTGCATGCTTGTGTCACTTTGTTAAGTTCATCATGCATGTATTACATCGGTCTAAATATGCTTGCTTCATATGCTGTCACATGCCTTGCATGTTTGCATGCTTGATTAGGTTTCATTGCATTTGGCATGCTTGTTACCATTAGCCTTATATGGTATTGTCATTAAGATGCTCATATTGCATTCGTTTTGCTTGCATGTTTGCATCCCTTGCCTCTTGATCAAGCATGATAGAGGTTGGGGGCCCCTTATGTGTTTTGTGCATTTCATTCCTTATTGAATTGCACATTTGGCACTTTTGGCCATCATGTGATTGGTGGCCTGAGGGTCGAGAACCACTCCCTTAAGTTCATCACATGATAGGGAGGGTGGTTGTACATATATTGTCTTGCAAATGCATTGACATGCTCTGTTTGTCCTCTGTTGCAGCAAAAACAGCATTCTGCAGGAAGTGATGGCTGGTCGGCCATTTGCAGTGCCGGCCAGCTACAAACATCTGGCTGATGGCTTCACATATGGTCGATGACCACTATCCTTTGGCCGATGGCCTCATCTCTTGGTCGATGACCTCCCACAGTACTCAGAGAGTGGTTCAGAAGCATCTTTGAGGCTTGTGCAGTTTTTAGAGGTGCAGAGCAGTGCAAACAGATGCAACATGTGACATGGAGATGGATTTCCGAGCGGAGTCGAGCATGCATGCATTTGTCCCTCTTTCCGAGGCTATTTTACTGTTTTCATAGCTTAGTTAATTTGTTTAATTAGTTAAGTGGTTTTGTAATTAATTAATTAGCTTGTTAGTTAGTTAATTAGGTGATTTGTATTATTCTTTCGATCTCTCCCTCGAAAGAGCCAATTGTGTAATAAGCATGCGTGTGTGTGATGCATGTCTTCCAACCTCTACTTCTTTCTCCCTTTTACTTACCTGCTTATAATGGTTAGTTCTAGGGCATATTTCAAATTAGCATACCTTATGCTATGCATGTTTGCATCATTCATCTGTATTGCATGCACCGGGCTCGGCGCATCATAATAACTGCATTGTATTTCAATTCCTACTTGAATACATGTATTGAATTGTCACATCTCATATGTCATTTTAGACTAGCCGAGCCTATTCTAATTGCATTTTGCATGTGTTGCATTAGCCATTGCTAACATGAACTAGGATCATGCATTGATTACTAACTAGTTTCTTGTTTTGACTCGGAGTACACTATAAGTGTTTATACTTTAGCATCTTGCATGTATGTGAGTGTTAACATGAAAGCATGCTTGCCATAAGACTAACTGCTTATGTGATATAACTGCCTGAATGCCTGTGGGTGAAGGTTGGATTGCTTGAATTGGAACAATTCATAGAAATCCGCATTTTAGCCTACTTGCGAGTAGCAAACCTCAAACCATTTCCAAACAAACGGATATGTGATGCTTTGTTCCAAATTAGGCGATCTAGTCTATACTTGTTTTGCTGTGCACATCACATAGTAAAGATTAGCTAATTAACCGGAATAAGAACGCATGTGTTTTCAAAAACAAGATATCATGTTTAGTAGTGGCCGATCTTTGATCGGGCGAGTGGGGGTGCTCATTGCATGACCCAAGTTCCCGAGCCAAGACAACTTTGGTGATGACAGGCTCGTGGCCTTAGGCACGAGTCAGGGTTTTCTAAATTCCCAAAAAAAAAATATTTAGGTGGCGACTCTGTATCTGGCAAATCAGTCCATGTTTGACACTTCTTTCTTAAAAATCAAATTTCCAAAACGATTTGCTGGATTTGGACTCTTTGGTGATTTATCAATCTTGCATTACACTTTGCGAGATCAGATTAAGAACCATGACAATTGAGTCCGAACTGTGGTAAGCATAGGCCCTTAGGGCGCGTCCACAATAACACTTAGGCAAAACATAAAAGCACAAAACAAGACAGGGACCTTTACTTAGGCAAAACAAGTCAAAGTCTACAAATGCAAGCTTAACAAGACAAAATTATGCAAATGCACATGAACGTGACTAAGACAAGAATGAGGGTTATTACATGTTTGGTCACTTGCCAAACCAGTGGTGGAGACTACATAAAAACCCTCATGCATACTATCGGCTGAGCTATGTACTCAAACCAGTGGGCTTGAATGTAGGAAGGCATACACATTTTTGATTTAGATTGATTTTTTTTTAAATTGTGTTTTTTATTTTGTTGTTTTTTAATGATTTTTTTAATATTTTAAGTAATTTTTTTTTTTTTACTTTTTAGATGCAAATAACTTAGATGCTCCTAAAAAATAAAATATTTATGAAAAAATATTTAAAAAATTCAATAACTACACAAGAATATAAAAATGTACTAAATTTTTATTTTTTTTTTGTATTTGATGAATTTTTTAAAGATTTTTTCCCCATAAATATTATACTTTCTAGAGAAAATTGGGGAAAAATCCACTCTGAGGCAATAGGTGCAGTGAATATTTTTTATTAGTGAGAGGTGCACCTTTTGTGAAATAGCTTGAGAAGAAATCAAAATGGACATTTTGTTTCCAATTTTACCCTTAATTTATCTGTTGACTTTTTTAATTTGTTGACTATTTGTTCAAATTTTTATCTATCTGTTCAAATTATTTTTTATATCTATTCAATTTTTTCCTCTATGTTCAAAATTTTTACCCTATCTATTTAATTTTTTTAATCTTTTCAATTTAAATTTCCCTTATCTATTTAATATTTGTCCAAATAAAATTCTATCTGCCTAATTTTTATTTAATTTTCCCCCTATTTGTTCAAAAAAAAAATTTTTTGGTGAAATTTTGTTCATATCTGTCAAACCAATTGTATCTGATGCCAAAATATTTTTTATCTGTTAAAGTTTTGTATCTGTTTGTTGCAATTGCTAGAGAGATGAGAGAATTATTTGTTGCAATACCAAGCCAAACCAAACCTATTTGTTAAAAGATATTATTTTTTCTATCTATTCAAATATCTCTCCTATTTGTTCTACACAAGAATAAGAAAAATGATGCTATCTCTTTTGTTTTATCAACATTAAAATTATCATCAACAACTTTATCAACATCCAACATCAACATTAACAACAAAAATAAGTTTAAAAAAAAAATGAAATACCAATCATACAAGTAGTATTACATTATCACTGATACTAATCTTAATCGGTGATGATGCAATACTACTTGTATGATTGGTATATATATATTTTGAATAGAGGATTCAGATCTGGATCAATAATAACTTAATAAAAGAAAAAAGAAAAAAGAAAAAAGAAAGTGAGTGAGAGGAGAGAAGAGAGAATCTAGTTCCAGATCTGGATCAATAATTTTTTTTACAAGAACTTAAAAAAAAAAAAAAAAGAGAAAGGAGAAGAGAGATAATAAGGGAGAGAGAAAGTCTGAGATGAGAGAGAGAAAGACCAAATCTAAATAAACTCTGACCAAATCTCCGTCATGTTCAGACTAGATCTGTATGTCAGAGAAGAAGTTGTTGTCCAAGAGGTAGAGAAAGAGGTGGTGATGCTGTAGAAAGGGAATTAACCGGAAAAGAAGATGAAAATAGAGAGAGTGAAAGAGGAGGAGGAGGACTTTTCTGTCGATGAGCCTAGTTTTGCAGATGTTGTGCACAGCGAGGGTGAGACGACGATAATGCGACGGTCGTGACGGGCGATTGCAGAGGTGAAGAGAGAGAAAGAGAAGAGAAAAAGAGAGAGAGAGAGAGAGTGAAAGAGTGTTTTGATGATGTTTAATCGTGAATAATAAAATACATATACCTGGGGATAGTTTGGTCATTTTGTATGGGTTTGTCCTTGTGGTCAAGATAATTTAGAGTGTGAACCTTTGACCAAAGAAAATTAAGAATTGGACTTTTGGACCAAGTGTCTTATTTTTTAAGTGTATCTAGATTAGGTGCATCTAAAAAAATAAAAAATTCTTAAAATATTAAAATTTTTGACTAAAAAAAAAAAAAAAAAACACACACACACAAAAAAAAAACTCAACTTTCTAAAAAGTGAACTCGTTTTTCTGAAACCAAGCAAGGTTTATATAATTCCGAAACTCTATTTTCTACATGGTAAATCCATCTATGTTTTGGGTATATATTTATACATACTAGTGGGTGTTGTGAAATCTATAAAACATAAAATTTTAATTCAAATATATATATATATATATATATAATGTGTTATTGAAATGGTAAAGATGTTGTTTGTTAGATCCAATGGGTTCAAACTCCATTTACTTCATTATATAAATTTTTAGAGTGTTACTATTAGCACCCCAACAATTATTTTGGACCACCATTTTTTAGCTTTTTTTATTTTATTAATAACAATAACAACCTCAAATGAAATTACAAAGAAGGACATTAATAATTTTGGAACGCCCCATCTCACAATTAAATCCACACACCCATTACATCATGAGTTAGGGTTTATAAGAGCACCCACCTCCATCACCATCCATCCATCTTTCCCAAATTCCACTTTCAAATCACATCCACTCTCAAAACCTTGAAAACCCTTTGGCGGCAATATTCCGACAATAGTAGTGGCAATCATTTGATTACCTACACTTTTCCGGTAATGACAATGAGTGAAAAGTTTTTTCTGACAATTACAAATTCATGAGATGAGAGGAGTACAACAATAAAAACTCAGAGAAGATTTATAGTTTTGATGGTGTTCTTAGCTCAGAAGAGATTAACCTTGTAAGGGTAAGTTTTTTGAAAAAAAAAAGGTAAAAATAATTTTAAAAAAAATATCATTTTTTCGGGACTAAACTCTTGAATATATGACCGAAATTCGGAAACATAGGTCCGAACATTGTTTATTTGTTCTGGAACAGGTAACCGGACATTTTTTATTTTCTTGGGAACATATAATCGAAACTCTTGGAGATCGCAAAACCACAAAGGAAAATTTTGAATCAATAATAAAAAAAAACCTTACGTTTATTTTCTCAGATTATGAACAAGTATGTGGGGATGAAATAATAATCACTTTCGTGAGTTTTGTTAAGATTTTGGGAGAGAGGCTTTTTGAGGTGTGGGAGTGTGCTTTCAATTAAATGGGTGAAATGTTTTAAGAAGAATAATTTGATATTATTCGGGAGAAAATTTTTTTTTTAAGGGTTTTGAAATTTATAAACGGGTGTCCAAAGAAATGGAGAATCCAAAATAATTAATAGGGTGCTAATAATAACACTCAAATTTTCATTTTAAATAGCTATTATAAGGTATTTTGGAAAAACTCAAAATATGAGACACATTTGTGTCAACACTATAAGGGGGGATTGTAATCCATCGGACTATTAATCTTGAGATATATAGTTCTTGGATTATTTAGTTAGAAAGGATTTGAATCTCATGTTTTTTTTTTTTTTTTTAAATTTTGTAGGATTAGATATCTGAAAATGACTATCCTATTAAATCCGATGTTTGATTGGAATATTATGAAGAAGGATAAATGCTTAATAGACTATTTTATCATTTTCAGTTGTTTACTAAGTAATACCAATACTAAATTTGTCTTTAATATTTTTTTTTTTTGGCTAGATTAATAAAAATTTACAATTCGATCTAGACTTATTAGGATTCTTCGCTTGCACTTGGATTAGTCAAAAAGTTCATTGGGAACCTTGAAATTCTTGCTAGGGTTTCGACATTGGGCTTCTTGGAGTCGACACTTGCCTTTCATCTCTTCTCTCGTCGTTTCTGTTTTTGGGTGTCGACACCACCTCCTCTTGGTGTTGACACCGTGTGAGTTGAGTGTTGCATTTTATGGTTTTGCCTTCTGGTGTTGACACCAAGGCATTTGGGTGTTGACACCATGTCTGGTGCAATTGTTCTTGGAACACCATTGTTTCTTGGTATCGACACCCTTTTTCTTGATGTTGACACTTGACAGAAAATTTTAGAATTTTTTTTACTGTTTGGGCCCTATTTTTTGGGGGGTTTTTGACTTATTCTTTAGGTTGACTTTAGGGAAAATATTCCACTTTTGACCTAACACTATAAATAGACCCTCCATACCTTAACTTTCCTCACTTTTCTTCTCTTCTTTCTCTCTACACCAAAAACCCACTTTTCTTCCTCAAAACTTGTTTTTTCATGTTTGACTTTAGATCTTCCCACTTAGAGTCATTTTGTCACCTTGCTACTTTGAGATAAAATGTAGAGCTTGTTGAGGATTTCATTTTAAGCAAGACAAATTGTCATTTCACTGCCGTCAACTTTTGGGATTTTCTTCATTCTTCCTCTTTGCTTTGAGGTAGTGGTTTCTTGATGACTTATGTGTTATTTTTTAGGGTTTGATTTATCTATGTATTATTGCATTAAAAAAAGGGGGGGGATCTCTCACTAACATTGCTTATTATTTAATAAAAGATCTTGGAGTTCCCTTGTGACTTGATTTTTGAAAGAAAATTGGATTTTGAGAGTAAAACCCCCAATTTTTCATAAAAGCTATGAGGAGTGGGCGTTATTGAAAAGATTATTTGTTTGGGTATATTTATGAAACCTTTGGAAATGTTGAGCATTAACTATTCTTTTTGAAATATAGAGATTGTTGGAAAAATTATATTAATTTTGGAAATTAGATTTGAAATGTTGAGATTCATGAAACTCTTGAGAAGTGTTGAATACTGATTTTGAGAATTGTGGAGCTTTTGAGAAAAAATCAAAGAGATTTTGGAATTGTTATTAGCATATGGAATATATCATTGTAGTTATGCTTTAATTTTGAATTAGAGATGACTGTTTTGCTATCGGTAGGGGATAGTATTGTCGTGTGATAGAAATTGCATGTGATTTAGGCTATTTAATTGTTTACAATATCATGCATCGCATTGATCATGTGATGGAATTTTGAACTTCAAGCTTTCGTATTTTTGGAAATGATTTGTGTTGAGAACATTTACATTGTTTTGAAAAAGGGTAAATATTGTGGTGAATCTGTATAGGGAGTGTGGTTGTAGATATTTAATTTGGATTTAAGTCCATGGTGAAAGTCCAAAAATTCACACGGTCAGGAACCAATTCCTTTGGGAGCTAGTAAAATGGCTTGGATAGGGCCTTGAGAGCCTCCTGTAGACACTAGCCTTGTAGATTTACAGTGTTGTATTTACTGCCCTATTTTCTAATTTAAAAAGTGCGTTTGGAATATGGTTTTAGATGACATTATTAAACATCATGCATGTCATTAAGATTATCTATACTAAGGTTTATGGTCACCCTACAACAACCTCTAGGTGTTGATGATATGCTTTTGCCAAGGTGATGACCTGGGAGGATCTTAGAGCTTGAGGCTCTGTTACTTTTGTATACATATTTTGTTTCTTGTATAGCTTTGGGCTTTGATGTATTGGGTTTATATCTCACTTTTGTTGTAACCGGGTAACGCCTTGGAACTTATAGTCTTTAAGGCATTAACTTTATGAGTTAATTCTTTTCGTTCACATGCTATGGATTTAAGTTTTGGATTAATCAATGTAAGAATGCATGTAGTGCTATTCGTAAGACTCAATGGACATTTATGAATGGAATACATTATTGGGAATGTTTCTTATATTACATGATTGAGATTAATTAGGTTTCTGCATAATGAGGAGTATGATGTGTATTTCGGTATCTATACTTTTGGCGTTATATCTACTCTCTTGGCACCCAGAAAATCCTCATTGAATAGTTACGAACAAAAGAACCATGCGCCTTTTCATTTTTTTTTATCTGCAAAAAGAAATACTTTGGCATGCAAAAATTCCTTCTTGAATAAGTATGGACAAAAGATCTCCATGCCTTTTCATTTTTTTTATCAACAAAAATAAACACTTTATTGATGTATATACCAAAGAGATTACACATGTGTTAAGACAATAATAAAGGAAAAGGGAAGTGAGTGCAAAACGCATCATAACTCTAACAAATTCATCCCAATTAAGTTGGCACATGATAAAGAGTCCAATGATATGCAAGCACAACCCAAAGAATGAAAAGGTTGGAGAAAATCCAACCAAGAAAAGAAAAACAAGAACCAAATAAACACCATAACAAAACCAGATCCTAACCAACCTCATCTAACTCTTTCTTTCTATTTATTCCAAAACAGTGCAATACCATTTTCTTGTAAAACATCTAAACCCCCCTCCTTGTCCAATGTCCAGTTTTGTTGTTGCCAAGACAGTTTTGAACAAGAACCATCCTTGACAGGGATGGCAATAAAAACCATACCCATGAGAGCCTACCCGAAATACATAGGTTTCCCCTATTTCTATTTGTCGGGTTAGTAGATGATCCAATTTAATTCTCCATCGGGGAATGGGTCGGGGATAGGTACTGCTCATTTCTCCTTATGTTTTTCATATCCTATTTACAGATAGGGTTTTCTCACTCTCTCTCACTCCTACTCCAGATCAGAGTTCCAGCATTGATAGCAGCTAGAGTTCTCTGTCATTCTCCAGAGATCTCGTTGGCGCTTAACACAGTTCTCCAGCGCGGGGAGTTCTATCTTTCTTTTCTATTTCTCTTTCTCTTTCTCTCTCTGTCTCTCTTGTTCTCTGGCTATTTTTGCTTTGTTTTTGGGTCGGATTGAGAAACCCATATGGGCTAGATTGTTGACTTTTTCACCAAGGATGAGGTCTCCACCGCCATAGATAGCGCCGCTAGTGCGGCAAAGGAGCCACCTCGACGTGAATTCAGATACATTACGATATTTTTTTATTCCCTCAATTTCATCGTCGATTATTTTTTTTTTAATTTCAATTCAATGTAAATGTGCACATGTATATGTATTTTGTGAAGATTGGTTTTTGTTTCTAGGGTTTGTGGATTCATTGTTTAGGTAGGAAATTGGTATTAGTATCTAATGTTTAACGATTGTGTAGGGTATTTGCTGTTTTAAAATTACAATTTTGGGATTGTTGATGGGATGATGATTTTGCTAGAAGAACATAGTGGTTTTGGAGTCCTTAAATTCTTGGAATTGAGACAATTTTTTAATTTTTGTATACTATGCTCTTAAGTATAGTAGAAAGATCATACATATCAATGCAACGAATCACTCATTCAAATAATTTTTGTTTTCTACTCCATTACTTTGTTTGGTTTCAATAATTTTCCACTCACATAGGTTCAGGTATTTATGTAAAAGAGAAAGGGGGAAGAAAATAAAAGAAAGAAAAAGAATGTGGTTGAATTTTCTAACTAAAATTGCTCGATAGAAGAAAAGAAATACATTTATTGACTGGAATAGATTGTTGTGCTGAGATGAGAATGGTGCTTATGTAGATTAATGGATTCAAGAAGTTATTAATGGTTGATCTCCACGATTTCTATGTGGATTTCAATTCATTTATTTTCAAAACCTTGGTTTCTTTAATTTCAAGCCTACTACCCCTTTCACTTGATTTATATTTAGTTTATGTTTGACTAAAGGGCTTTCCATAGTTGCTTAGCTTTTGTGCTACATCTGTTTCGGTTGTGTTTGCTTAGCTCCTACTTTTCTGGTCTCCTATTTCATAATTTAATTGAGGTTCACTCTACCATTCTAGCCTTTTTTTTTTTTTTTTTTTCAAGTTGAAGTTGTTTACGAGTTGTTGTTTGCAATAAGTAAAGGAATATGCTAACCTGTTTTCATGTTTAGTTCTATTAATACAAAATTTTGATATAAATAATATGGTTGATTCAGAGAATTATGTGTTCTTTTTTTTTTTTTTTTTTTTTTTTTGATCAACAAAAACTTTATTGATGAAAGAACCTTACAAGAAGGGGAAAGAACATGAGTAAAGGGGAAAAGAAAGGACAGGGGAGAGGGGGGATGATGCACAGCACCAAAACAGAACTGTTGGTGAGGGACCAACAAGAACACAAAAACACAACAGCAGATCTAGCCACTACAAAGCACAGAAGCACCAAAGTCAGTAGATCGTGCTACAGCAGACAGCAGGAGCTACCTATCCCAGCAAAGATAGATAGAAAATATACATCACCAGGACTAAAACCAGCTGCCCAACAGATCTATCCACTACTACCACCAAGTGCCAAAACGTTGATCAGAACTAACACACAAGTAGATGAAGCAGAATCAAAACAATCAGCACACAACGTACAAATACAAACAGCAGAGCAGAATGATCAGATACAAACAGCAGAGCATACAGATACACACAGCAAAATGATCAGAGCCAACACACACAGATACAAGCACACTTAACAGTAGGCTATTATCTGACTTAGGTTATGCACAATATCATGCCTGGAGTAAGAGAAACCTATAAGATTGGATTTGGCCCACAGAGCCACTCTCCACTTAGCAGAACCACTCAATTCCTTTAGGTTAGGCTGACACCCATTGAAAATACAATCATTCCTCATCTTCCAGATAGACCAGAACATAGCCATTGGTACTAAATTCCAGATTTTCATTATAATCTTTTTTACATTTAAAACCCATCCACCAATGGAGTAAGTCTACTACTGCAGCAGGTGTTACCCATTTCAAATCCCACCAAAGTAACAATTCATTCCAAGACTCCCAAATGCCCCTGTACATTAGAAAAATATGGTTCAAAGATTCAGGTTCAACTTTGCAAAAGGGCAAACATTACTTACACTGCTGCTAAGTACACCAATCCTTTGCAAAAAAAAAAATCAGTGGTTTTAACTCTACCCTTCCAAATCAACTAGCCCAGAAATTGAACTTTAGGAGGAGCCACATTACCCCATAATAGTGTAGGGATCATCAACTTCGGCCCATGACGAGTAGCCAACCAATCTCTCACTGCAGCAACTGTGAACTTCCCAGATGAAGACCTCTACCACCTAAGAGAATCTGGGAGGTTTGGTCTCAAAGGTGGTGCCTCAGCAAGCAGATCATATAATCTAATAACCTCAGCTTCTTCCCAAGACCTTGGAGGACTTCTGAAAGTTAAATGCCAACCCCTTGCACCCTCCTTTCTTTGCACAAAAAATTCTAGGGAGTCCTCCTTCTCAAGAGAGATCGAATGTACCTGAATTCATCTTTAAGCTTAATATTCCTCAACCATTTATCCAGCCAGAAGAGCACTCGCTTACTATCACCCAAATTGATTTCTATACTAGATACGAAAAAATTATGTAAATCTGAATGGACTTCTACCCCAGATAGAATACCATTCCACACAGCAGACACCTTCCTAGAAGGCTCCAACTTACATAACCAACCCCCTCATATGGCTCCATACCTACTATTAATAACCTTCTTCCATAATGCCTTATCCTCCACCCCATAACTCCACCACCATTTCAATAGAAGATTGCTATTCATTTCTTTCAGATTTAGAATGCCTAAACCTCCTTGCTTCTTGCTAGTTGTGATCACCTTCCATTTAACAAGGTGTACTTTTCTTTTTTGTTCAGAGCTCCCCCACAAAAAAGCTGCTTGTAACCTATCAATAGTTTTCGCCACACCTTCAGGTAGTTTAAACACAGATAAATAATAACATGGTAAATTAGATAGGATAGACTTGATCAATGTTACTCTACCACCAAAAGAGAGCAACTTTCTTTTCCAAAGGGCCAATTTTGACTTCACTTTGTCCAACACAGGTTGCCAAGACTTTCATGACTTGATATTAGCCCCAAGAGGTAGTCCTAAATACTTAATAGGTAATTTTTGGCATTGACGATTGAGTTTGGATGCGAAAACTTGAGCAAGAGCTTCCCCAATTCCTACTCCACACAGTACACTCTTATGAAAATTTATTTTCAGGCCTGAGACAATCTCGAAGCATCTCAAAATTCTTTTAATAGTCACCACCTCTGCCTCTTTTGCTTCACAAAATAGTAAAGTATCATCCGCAAATTGTAGGTGTGTGAGTTGAATCTTGGAATGACCCACTGAAACACCCTTAATTAATCCCAAATCTTTTGCTTTAGCCAACAACAAATTTAAACCCTCCACTACAATATTAAAGAAGAATGTAGAAAGAGGATCTCATTGCCTTAACTCCACTACAATATTTATGTGTTCTTTGAAAGTACTTAATAAAACCAAGTAGTTTTGATTTGAGAGATTAAGAAGATAGATTATGGAGATAAGTTGTTCTCAGTGCTACTCATAGATAGATAATCGAACATGTAGGTATGTTCGTGGACTTAAACCTGATGTGGGTGAGCATAGTTTTTTCTCTGAAGCTTCAACAAGCAATAGGGATCTCCAAATGGATTCACCACCAGTAGCTGTAGACAACACATGTCCTAATTTATAGTGTGTGGTTTGACTGAGATTTTTAGCAGATTTTCTGGTTGGGAAATCTCTGGTTGGGAAATATGTGGCATAGGATTTATGATCATAGTGTGGTAAGATATAAAATTAAATGTTTCAGTGGATTGTGGGATAGGTGAGATTTCATAATGTGAAACCATATTTTAAAAATTAATAATGAATAAATACTGATGTGCTAATGACATTGTTTTGGATGTGAAGATGTGCGTAGTTGAATGACTAATAGTTTCTCTGAAGTTGAAGAAAAAGAAAGTGGCAGATCAATGAAACATGGCACTTTTATCTTTTTAGCAATGTGTATGACATTGGTCATTGGTCTAGAATGAGAATTACTATTATTATTATCTTTCCTTCATTTATCTTTGTGAAGTGTCTTTGCTTAATTCTAATTTTTCTCATACACCAAGTCAGATTTGAGTTAGAACATTTAAATTACATCACTAATTTGTGTGTTATTTTTTCCTCATTAGTGCTATTATTAGCAGGATCAAGTTTCTGTTCTTCAGATAAGATTTTTTTTTGTCATTTTCATGCTATTCTATTGGTATATTTTTGTTAAATCTAAATTTATTTCAACTTGTGTCATATTGTAAATTGCTAAGGTGTATCAAGCATGCATTTTTAAGATGGCTATTTTTTTTTATGTTCCTATGAGTTTGTGTTTTTATTTTTAAGATTACAAGATTGATTGATTTTCTTTTAAATTATATCATTATTTATAAATATGTGGGTCAAGCTCTGTTGTTGAATAGCAGTTTGCATTTGTCAATTTTTTTGGGCATTTTTTAAAATTGCATGTTGTTATACTTGCATCCTATGCATTTTGTTTAATTCTCTGGCTTTTTTTTTTCCCTTTTTCTTTCTCTTTCTTTTTGTGTGTGTGTGTGTGTGTGTGATGGGTATAGGCAAAAGCACAAGACAGTGAACATTGGAGCAGTGAAGCATTGGTGCAGACAGATCTTGACAGGGCTTACGCACAGATTAGTCTTGATGAAATGCTGTTATTGCTGGAGTGTTGCTACTGCTATTGGAGTGTTGCTACTACTGTTAGAGTGTTGCTGCTATAAGAAATTAGAGTTGAAATGTCCAAGAATTGCATTGTTGAATTGGAATTTTTGTTGCTTTTAACTTTTGTTTGTTTGTTTATGTGTGTGTGGTTTTTTTTTTCTTCTTCTTCTTTTGCTTTTAGTTGAATTAGTGTGTTATATAAATATAGATGTCAATGAAATTCGATTGAAAAATTTGTAAGAAATTTGGGTTTGATTACATTTCAGTTATTGATTTAATCTAATATTAAATCGCCTTTTTACATGATTCTTGTAAAATTTTGTTGTTTCTTTTATTGTCTTTAAAATGTTCTGATGTGGCGCCACCAGGTGAAAACACTCATAATTATATAATTTTTAGTTTTTTTTTTTTCAATCACTAAAAACTTATTTGATTGTCTTAAAATTATATATTCAATTATTTTAAAATGAACTTTTTAATGAATTAATTAATGTGTATTTAATTTTGTTGTTAAGTCAAAAAAATTAAATTAAATGTATATTTAGCTTTGGTTGTGAACCTTAGAGACCCCCCTCCAAAAAAAAAAAAAAAAAAGGTCAAGTTTGGTTGGGAAAATCCAATCCCATTAGGGGATGTGGAGGGTAATACCCATGTGAATGGGGAATGAGGAATGAGAAAAAATAATTATAGGGGAATGGGGATAGGGAATTAATAACCACCCCATTGCCCTCCATTGCTATCCCTACTTGACACAAAATCATGAACTGAACAGCAAATACTTGAGAAATGAGTTTTTACCCATAAATCAATCACCAAGGATAGTCTCATATGGAGTATGTTCATTGAAGACACAGTCAAATCTTAGCATCCAAAAAGACCAAGGTATTGCTAAGGGTTCTCCATATCTTTAACTCCATCTCTTTGAAATTCTCAGTATCTCATTGTTGCAATTAGTCTTTCACAAATCCAGGTGAAACCCATTCCACTCCCCACCACCTAGAACATCAGTCCAAACTTTTGAGAATATTCTCGATATGGAGAGCCATGTGCCTTTTCATTTTTTTTGATTAGCCAAAAATTTATTGATGATAATAAAATGTACAAGCATAAAGATTACAACAACAAAGATGAGGGAGTGCAAAGAGCATCACAAAAGGCCTTCACCATCCCAACTAAGTTGGCACCGTGAGGCCTTACCGATCATATGCTAGCACAACTCAAAGTTGGTGAGAGACTGACCAGCAAAAAGAAACAATACCAAAACCAAAAAACAGTAGCTGGACAGAGTTTCTCTTCCTCAAGCTAACCGGGCTCATCCCAACTCAAGGCAACATTGCTCCACCAAAGCACAACTTGATCTGGCTTATATTACAAATGAAATCATTGATTGTGAAATTAAAATCCTTCAGGTGTGGGTTCAACCACAGGGCAATCCTAGTCTTGGTCAACTCACACAACTCAAACCAGTTTAGGTTAGCTTCCTTGAAGACGCACTCATTTCTAAGTTGCCAAATTGACCACAACACAGCTAATGGGATAGCACTCCTTCCTTTCCAACCTCTTCAATTTCCTTCTTGCCCACCACAATAGCAGCTGATCCACAGAGTCTAGTAAAGCCCCTTGAGTCCCCCACCAATTCAGCATAGCTGCCCATACACTCCAAACAAGAGGACAACATATTAAGACATGGTTCACAGATTCTGTTGCAGCCTTACAAAATACACAAAGAGAAGAACCAGTCACTTGAAGAACACCAACTCTTTGTAAGAACTCAATTGTCTAGATTCTTTTTTTCCAAGCTAACCACCCAAACACTTGAACCTTAGGAGAGAGAAACTTCAGCCATACCAACTAACTAATTTGGTGGGTTGGGCCTAGATTATGCACAACAAACTTATACATTGCTGCTACAGAGAACTGATCTGAATTAGATGTTGTCCAGACAGGTCTATCCACCTGATTAGGACTCACTGCAGGTCCTGCCGCTAACTGGTTTAGGAGATTTTGTAGCTCCTCCTCTTCTCACACATACAACACTCTTCTAAATGATAGATTCCATACACCTACTTCATCTTTCCTGTCATAGATATCTCTCAGAGTATCACTTTTCTCTATAGACAGCCTATATAGGCTTGGAAACTCATTTTTTAAACAAAGTTGCTGACGCCATCTATCAATCTAGAAACTAATCCTCCTACCATTCCCAACCTTCAATTGAAAATTGATCAAAAAGGCCTCTTGAAGATTGTTTCTTTGGTTAGCAATAGCTATGATTCCTTTCCATATAACTGAATAGTTGCTGCTAGAAGTAGAAGATGACACTGAGCTATCAATCTTCAACTTATACCTGTTGCGGATAACCCTCTTCTACAGAGCTTCATTCTCTCATCCAAACCTCTACCACCATTTTAGTAGTAAGCAGCTATTAACCTCTCTTACCCTCCTAATGCCTAACCCTCTTTGTTTTGTACTTTTACACAAATCCTCCCATCTAACCATATGGATTTTTCTCTTTAGTTTTGAACCACCCCACAAAAAAGTAGCTTGCAGCCTCTCAACTTCTTTGGCAACCCCTTCAGGCATCCTAAATAGAGACAGATAATACACTGGTAGTGCAGCTATTACAGCTTTAACAAGTGTTAATCTCCCAGCAAAAGACGGCAGTCTCTCTTCCAACAAGCCAGCCTACAGTTGACTTTATCCAAGACAGGCTTCCAAGTAGTTTTCTTCCTTGGGTTAGCCCCTAGAGGTAGCCCAAGGTAACTGAGAGGCAAGGACTTCACATTGCAATTCAAAACTGATGCAAAATAAACCATGGTATCATCTGAGACCTCCATCCCACACACAACACTTTTATGATAGTTAAGTTTCAATCCAGACAATAACTCAAAGCATCTTAACACGCTTTTCAAATTCCTCACCTCTTCTACCTCTGATGCACAAAATAATAGGGAATTTTCTGCAAACTGAAGATGAGATAGTACAACACCATTTGAACCAACCTTAACCCCTTGGATCAAGCCTAGAACCTAAGCTTTGGACAACAATATATGTAATCCTTCAGCGACTATATTAAACAGAAAAAGGAACAAAGGGTCTCCTTGCCGTAATCCCATTTGCAAACTGAATTCTTTTGTTAGTGACCCATTCACAAGCACTGATATCCTCGCAGATGTTAAACATTCCTTGGTCCAACTGGTCCATTTAGCCCCAAACCCAAACTTAGAAATCATAGAGAATAAGAAGCCGCAATTAATGGAATCATATGCCTTTTCAAAATCCAACTTAATAATAAGCCCCTTCCTCTTTGTCTTCTTCCAACCATCAACCACCTCATTAGCAATTAATACCACATCTAAGATGTTCCTTTGACTTAGAAATGTTGTCTATGTTTCACTAATTATATGTGGCATCACAGCTTTCAACCTATGAGACAATAACTTTGCTATGATCTTGTAGATTCATCCCACCAGGCTTATAGGCCTATAATCATTTAGCCCTTTAGGATTCTCTTTCTTAGGTACAAGGGTTATAAAGGAACTATTAATACCTTTAACTAGCCTACCATTCTTATGAAATTTAGTCACAAAATTGATCACTTCACTCCTCATCACTTTCCAAAATTTCTAAAAACACCCCATATTAAAACCATCTGGCCCTGGTGCTTTATTCCCATCACAATCCATCACTGCAGCTTTGATCTCCATTTCTGAAAAAATTGCTTCCAGCCTTTCAAAATCACAACTTCCTTGTACTGATTTGAAGGTCCCTCCTAATTCAGGTCTCCCACTCCAGTCTTCAGTAAAATGACTCTTGAAGTGTTCAAACACTTTGCTCTTCACATGACTAGGTTCCTCATATACCACATCCCCCTCTGTAATAGAGTTTATTTCATTTCTTGATTGTCTACATTTTGTCATAACATGGAAAAATCTGGTATTCCTATCTCCCTTCAATGCCCAATTCATCCTTGACTTTTGTAGCCATATTCTCTCCACCATCTTGTTTAATCTCCACACCTCATTTCTACCCTCTCTCATCCTTTTTATTTCTGCCTCATCAAGCTCTTTGACCTCAGCGACAAGATCTAAATTGTGTAGATCAACTTGTGTTGCTTTCAGTTTATTGATTACATTCCTAAACACCTCCATATTTCATTTCTTAAGGCCAACCTTTAGAGTCTTTAATTTTTTTAGCAAAATATACCCACCCCACCTTACTACAATTGTCTCTATCCAGCTGCTCTCCCAGAATAATTGGAAGTTTTTGTGTAAGAACTATACATTTTGTATCCTAAAGGGTTTTGGACCCCAGTCCCTCTCATCCTCCATCACTAGGAGAGGGCTATGATCAGATATCAATCTAGGCAAACCCCATGGAATACCTTAATCCACTTTGGATTTACTAACATTCTATCAATTCTACTCCACTTTTCATCTTCACTTGAGTTACACTAGGTAAACTTCCTACTAAGCAATGGCAAGTTTGACACTTCACACCTTTCAATAAACTCATTAAACTCCCTCATTCCCCTATCTCTCCTTGAGCATCCTTTCCTTTCACCAATGTTTCATACTAATAACATTTGAGAATATTCAGAATATTTGCAAAATAAAAAAAAATTTATATGATAACTTATTAAACCAAATGTTCAACTTTTTTTTTTTACATGTTATTGATAGCTCAACCAAACAAATTTACAATTCTAGTTCCAAAAAAAATATTTACAATTAATTTTAATTTTCTAAGTTAATTATCTAAAAAGTTATAATCATAAAAGCTTGGATATAATAAATAGCTTTTAATTAAATACACATAAAATTGGACAAATTATACCGTAGTTTTTATATTTTGGCCCTTAGGTTATTTTGATCTATGTAATTTCAATTGACTCAATTGTGACAATAAATTTATAATTTGGTTTTAATTTGGTTCAATTAATTATAATTATTAGTACTTTATATGAAAATGTGTAAATAATTGGCATGCATTATGTTCTTTATAGACAAAATTGTAAATTTGTTTAACTAGTGAGTTAACCTTAACTAACTCAGTGACTATTTTCCTTCAAAAATACTAATCTGCGTCATTAATTGGATCAAACACTACAAAAAAATTGACTTTTTGCGACAGTAAAATGCCGTTGCAAATACTCAAAATGCCGTCTCAAAATGTTTTTTGCGACGACAGATGACTTTTAGCGACAGCAAGTGGGGGGTCGCAACAAAAGGGGTCGCAAAAAGGTTTTAGCGACGGCACGTTGCCGTCGCCTTTTTTTTGCAACGACAAGTTGCCTTTTTTGCGACGGTATTTTTCCATCTCCATTCATATGAAAAATCTGAGATTTTTTGGGACGGCACTATTTTGCCGTCGCTAAAGATGTTATTTGTGATGGCAAAAAAGCCGTCTCCAAAGAAATTTTTGAGAGGGGATACCTGTCGTCGCTAAAAAAATATTTGAGATAGCATGATGCCTGTCGCTAAAAGAGTATTTGCGATGGCTAAGGGTATCGTTGCAAAAGAAGTTACCTCAATTCTGCCAATATTATTTGCGACTGTAATGTGCTGCCGTCTAAAAAAAAAAACTGCAATAAAATTATTAAAAATATGAAAATTACCTGTATTAAATGACAAATAATTGAAAAAGAAACCAATAATTACAAAATAATATAAAAATTGCAGTATAAAAATAACAATTCATCCATAATAAAAATTTCCTTGCATTCATTCATTACAACACATTAGCAAAATTAATCCACTACATAATATTGCATAATACATACACAATGTTTAAATACATAATGTTGTTCACAATTCAAAATAATGTAAATCAAAAACATAAGTTTCGCTCACGATTCTTCTGTGGGTAACAAAAACAAAAGTAAATCGCAATCTTCAAACCCCTATATTCCACAAAAGCAAACTGCTACTCAGGAAATATCCGAAAATAAAAAATAAAAAAATTAATGACAATATAATTATGTTTTAACATTTTAATTACAAAAAAACATAAAAAATTAACTACATATATAATTACAAAGATAATTAAGTAAATAATTTTGGCTAGACGAAAATCCGGCTCTAACTCCCAAACCGGGAACCCGATTGGAGTCCTGTCTTCTCTCACAAGTCTCTCGTGCCTAGACAGTCATGTGTTGCAAGTTTCATGCTAAACCGACGCCGTTTGGTGATTTTGGGGCGTCAACACCTCCAATTCAAGTCTCTTAAGGAAGTAGTTTGTCTAGAGTGAAATCCGGCTCTAACTCCCAAACTGGGAACCCAATTGGAGTCCCGTCTTCTCTCACAAGTCTCTCGTGCCTAGACGATTGTGTGTGCCAAGTTTCGTGTTAAACCAACGCCGTTTGGTGTTTTTGGGGTGTCAATACCTCCAATTCAAGTTTCTTCAGGAACTAGTTTGGCTAAAGTGAAATCCGGCTCTAACTTCCAAACCGGGAACCCGATTGGAGTCCCGTCTTCTCCCACAAGTCTCTCATGCCTAGGCGGTCGGGTGTGCCAAGTTTCGTGATAAACCGACACCGTTTGGTGATTTTGGGGCGTCAAAACCTCTAATTCAAATTTCTTAATAAACTAGTTTGCCTAGACCGAAATCCGACTCTAAATCCCAAACTAGGAATTCGATTGGAGTCCCGTCTTCTCCCACAAGTCTCTAGTGCCCAGACGGTCGTGTGTGCTAAGTTTCGTGCTAAACGACGCCATTTGGTGATTTTGGGGCGTCAACACCTCCAATTCAAGTTTCTTAAGGAACTAGTTTGCCTAGAGTAAAATCCGGCTCTAACTCCCAAACCGAGAACCCGATTGTAGTCCCGTCTTCTCCTACAAGTCTCTCGTGCCTAGACAGTCATGTGTGCCAAGTTTCATGCTAAACCGACGCCGTTTGGGGATTTTGGGGCGCCAACACCTCCAATTCAAGCTTCTTAAGGAACTAGTTTGCCCAGAGTGAAATCCGACTCTAACTCCCAAATCGGGAACCCGATTGGAGTCCCGTCTTCTCCTATAAGTCTCTCGTGCCTAGACGGTCATGTGTGCCAAGTTTTGTGTTAAACCGAATCTGTTTGGTGATTTTGGGGCGTCAACACCTCCAATTCAAGTTTCTTAAGAAACTAGTTTGCCTAGAGTGAAATCCGACTCTAACTCCTAAACCGGATACCCGATTGGAGTCTCGTCTTCTCTCACAAGTCTCTTGTGCCTAGACGGTCATGTGTTGCAAGTTTCGTGCTAAACCGATGCCGTTTGGTGATTTTGGGGAGTCAACACCTCCGATTCAAGCTTCTTAAGGAACTAGTTTGCCTAGAGTGAAATCCGGCTCTAACTCCCAAACCGGGAACCCGATTGGAGTCTCGTCTTCTCTCACAAGTCTCTCGTTCCTAGACGGTCGTGTGTGCCAAGTTTCGTGTTAAACCAATGCCGTTTGGTGCTTTTGGGGTGTCAACACCTCCAATTCAAGTTTCTTCAGGAACTTGTTTGGCTAAAGTGAAATCCGGCTCTAACTTCCAAACCGGGAACCCGATTGGAGTCCTGTCTTCTCCCACAAGTCTCTCGTGCCTAGGTGGTCGTGTGTGCCAAGTTTCGTGATAAACCGACACCGTTTGGTGATTTTGGGGCGTCAACACCTCCAGTTCAAATTTCTTAATAAACTAGTTTGCCTAGACCAAAATCTGGCTCTAAATCCCAAACCGGGAACCCGATTGGAGTCCCGTCTTCTCCCACAAGTCTCTCGTGCCTAGACGGTCCTGTGTACCAAGTTTCGTGCTAAACCGACGCCGTTTGGTGATTTTTGGGCGTCAACAACTCCAATTCAAGTTTCTTAAGGAACTAGTTTGCTAAGAGTGAAACTGGTCAGAACTCCCAAACTGGGAACCCGATTGGAGTCCCGTCTTCTCCCACAAGTATCTTGTGCCTAGACGGTCATGTGTGCCAAGTTTCATGCTATACTGACGCCGTTTGCTGATTTTGGGACGTTAACACCTCTAATTTAAGTTTCTTAAGGAACTAGTTTGCCTAGAGTGAAATCCGGCTCTGACTCCCAAACTAGGAACCCGATTGGAGTCCCGTCTTCTCCCACAAGTCTTTCGTGCTTAGGCGGTCATGTGTGCCAAGTTTCGTACTAAACCGACCGTTTGGTGATTTTGGGGCGTCAACACCTCCAATTCAAGTTGTTAAGGAATTAGTTTGCCTAGAGTGAAATCCGGCTATAACTCCCAAACCAGGAACCCGATTTTAGTCCCTTCTTCTCCCACAAGTCTCTCGTCCCTAGACGATCGTGTGTGCCAAGTTTCGTGCCTAGCCTCTATCATTTTTTGTTGTGTACAGTTAATTTATGGTTAGTCTTAGCTTAGAATGCAATGATACATTTCATACCTGATCTTCTGGGTGTATATGGATTCTTATCTCCTGTAGATTCCCTAAATGCTCGGTGGCCACTCGATGCATCAGGAACCTATGATAGTCAATACATAATATGTTAATCATATTCGAATTTTATTATGCATATGTACATATATGTTGTGTGAAAATTTAACTATTAAGCAATTTCATTTATATCAAACCTGTCTGTTGGGATCCACACTCGCCCCTTGTGATACAAAAGCCATCATCTCAGCTCTCATCCGCTGTAAATGTGTAGAGAACTCTGCTCGCATCTCCTCCCTCAGCTCCTCCCTCAACTCATCTCTTAGCTCCGCACGAACCTGCTGGGTGATCTGAACTATAGTCGATGGCTGGAGTGTTGACTGTGATGGCCCCGTCCCGTCTTTATACACTGCTCTCCGAGGCGCAGTTCTCCCATATGTGCGACAATATCCATGTCCATCATAACCTATCAACTCATGGAAAATGACATTCCTAGCCTCCAAAGTTTGACAATCCTCAGGTAGCATGGAGAGTTGACAATTAAACTCATCTTGTATTGAATAAGACATACAAGCATATGTGAAATTAAGATGGTTGACACACAAAAAATAAAAAATAAACTTTAAATACAACGTTAGGTGTTTGGAAACTACCAAGGTCTGGATAACCTCAGGGTCATCTGCTCTACGTGTCATAAGCCAAACATTCATCTTATCAGTAGACTCCCCCTTATTGGTTATCTAGATTTTTTTAGAAATATGAAAATTAGAATCCAAATAATTTGCAAATATACAATGTTTACTTGTATACAAAAATAAAACAATAAAATGTAAACCTCATGCCGTATCTGAGCAAAAGTAGTACGCCCTGTGGTATGAGCTATGCCATGAGCTTGTCGATTTTTAGCATTCCTAGTTGTAATTTTCTATAACAGGTTTAACAAATGTAAGTATATAAATATGATTTGTATGTTTAAATATCATACATATAACTTATTTGTATACCTCAGCATCGGAAGTATGCCAATACTCCACAAGTTCTTCCCACTAGCTTGGCACAATGTGTAAAGGAACATCATCCTTCAGATTAGGATCACAACTTCTAGGCTTGAAATACTTAGTCTTTATCTTATTCTTGTGATCCTTCCATATGTCAAGCAGGTTTTCATGCAGATTGTCTTATACTCCTCTGGACATATATTCAAATTGTCCTATAAAACACAATTTCAAAGTTTAAATAATAATAACACAATTTTGGAATTTGAATTTTTGGACAAAAATATACTTTTACCTTCACATCCTTCCAGATAGCATCAAGAATATCATCAGGCACATTGTTCCAGTCAAGAAAAGTAAGAGGAACAATGTTATCGTTCCGCATAATAATGCCAAGTTGAGTAGTTAACTTAGACACCTTATCCCCTATTGGGCAATAATTTTCATCAAATTGTATGTCTAACTTTGTACCAGTACCCCACTCCCTAATGCCCTTAGCACATCCTCTGCCACGCCTAGTCGAGGTTGATGAAGAACTAACATGACATACGAGATACAATAACAATAAACAATATGCAATGATAATAAACAAAAGCAAATTTAAATAATGTCAATACAAATCGAATTCTTATACCTAAGGTGGGCTGTGAAGAAGTCGAAGGGTCTGCAAAATACAATGAGAATAAACAAGTTATATATAATGAGAATAAATAAATGTATATTTAAATAATTTTCATACAAATCAAAGCAAATTTATATACCTGCGGATGGCTCATAAGCTGATGACTCTAGTCAGGATGATAGCTGTTGTGGTGCCACTAATGGTGGTCAATGCGGTGGTACTAATGGCCCCTTTGATGGTGGTCGCTGGGATGCCTCCTCTAATGATGGTGCCAGTAATAGTGGTCGCTACGATGGCTGGTCAAATGGTGATGGCACTAATGGCCCCTCCGATGGTGGCCAATGTGATGCCTTCTCTGATGGTGGTGCTACTGATGTCCTGTTATGTACCACATCGGACATCATGCGCCGGGGATGATCAGACTTCCTCTTCCTTCCCATAATAATCTGCAAGCAATATAACATTAATTGACATTAGAAACATAGACAATGGTTTGTCATAAACTATAATATGACATTAATTGAACTAATACAATTACAAAGACAAAGTAAATTAAGAAACTGATGATTAACTACAACCTTGGCCTTAATCGAATTACTGATGTTGATAAATATCAGTTTATTTGAACATCAACTATTTCCCCTTCTGCGGCTTCTCTCACCCAACCAACTTCTTCATCACGAAGCATTATATTTTCTTCCAATTGTTGGCTCATATATGGCTCGATTTGTGGATCAGTCGAACTCATATAAAATAAACCTCTTTGAGACATCTTCACCACCACTTGCCAGTTTGGTTGTAACAGGTTTGCAACATACCAAACTTGCTCTACTTGGGACGCCAAGATGAAAGGTTCATTGGTAATTCGATCATCTCGGTACAACAAATGATTGAAGTTCACCAACATGAAATTAAAGACATCTTCTTTCTTTCCGTGAATGTTGTCAATCCAATCACACTTAAACAACACATGTTTCTTCTCATTGGAATATTGAATCTCAACAATATCTGTCAATTGTCCATAATAGTACACAGACCCTATACGAGGATTCTTGTCTTTTCGACTAGCATAACTTATGGTATCTGCCTTCAAAGCTACACCACAATTTTGTGTGGCTCGACGATCATCCATGGCCTTTACTCGATACCGAAACCCATTCATTATATACCCGTTGAACCTCCTTGCCAAGTTATGAGGACCATTTGCCAATAGAATAATCTCTTCAGAAAATATGACATTAGTAGTCCTTTGCAAAGTTTGGACCTATTTAAAAAAAAATGTAAAATTTAAAATGTAGTTTGACTTAAGTAACTAGAATCTGTAGACTTAAATACATACATGTTTATTGAACCAAATGTGAAAAGTTTCAAAATGTTCACGCCGAAGCTGATGATCGTCGATGCGAGGCATTTTGAGCTTAAGTACTTCAAGGTGTTTGCTGTGTAGATTGAAAATTTATCAATACAAAAATATTGGTTCAAAATTCAATAAAACATAATAAAATATTGAGTGAGTGACATAACCTACTTTATGAATGGTTGAACCGTGCTTGTATTAATAAGATGTACCGATGAGCTTGTACCCAAGAAGTATTATCAAGATAAAAGCTTGTGTTTTCACCAATAGCATGACCCAGATTATCATCACTACTATAGTTCCTCACGAGGTCGACTAGATTTGGTTTCCACATCATTAAGATATTGTGCACAAAAAATCATGCATTCTTCCATAAGATATCCTTTAGCAATTAATCCTTCAGGATGAGCTCTATTACGCACGTATTGCTTCAACGTAAGAAGATACCTCTCAATTGGATACATCCATCAAAACTGAATCGCTCCACCCAATAATGCTTCATTAGCTAGATGTATAGGCAAGTGCTCCATTATATCAAAAAAAAGTCGGAGGAAATATTTTCTCTAGATGACAAAGTATTACAGCAATATGATCTTGAATATATTACAAATCCGTCGCATGATTCACTTTGGAATACAATTGTCTAAAGAAATTGCGCAATTCAATCAAAGGTTCAATTACATTTTTCGGTAACGATCTTCGAATAGCCAATGGAATAAGTTGTTGCATCAGAATATGACTATCGTGGCTCTTAAGACCCCCAATACTTCTATCATGTGAGCGCACACGACGTGATATATTGGATGAATACTCGTCGGAACTCTTACTTCCTTCAACACTTTCAAGAAAAAAATCTTTCTCATCCTTGGTCATCGTGAATTGTGCTGGTGGTAAATAAGCTTTATTCGACCCTCTTAACTGCAAATGTAAGGGTTTTCTAATATTTATATCTTGTAAATCACGCTGAGCATTAACACCATCCTTCGATTTTCCTGCAACCCCTAATATTGTCCACAACACATTGTCACAAACATTCTTCTCTATATGCATCACATCGAGGTTGTGTCTTATTAGATTGTGCTCCCAATATGGCAATTCATAAAAGATACTCTTTTTCTTCCAACTATGGGTGCGATGTCCAACTTTCTCCTTCTCTCCTTGTCTCCTATGCCTCTCCTTAAGGTCATCCCTCTTGTATTGGGTTAAAATACCCTCAGATTCTAATTGTAGCAGCATCTCAGTTCCAGATAACAATTTTGGTTTGAGTCTGACTTCCCGACTACCATCAAATGATACTTTATCTTTCCAAAATTTATGGCCACTAGGTAAAAATATGCGATGACCCAAGTATGATTGTTTCCTACTATGCTTCAACCAACACGATGTAGTTTCCTTATTGCAACAAGGACATGCATATTCACCTTTAGTGCTCCATCCTGACAAGTTTGGGTATGCAGGAAAATCACTAATTGTCCACAGTAAAGCTGCATATATTTGAAACATTTGATTTGTTGATGCATCAAATGTTGACATACCCTCATTCCATAGTTCTTTCAATTCCTCAATCAACAGTTGCATATACACATCAATCTTGTCACCATGTCCTTTCGGTCATCAATAAGCACGGATAAAATTAGAAATGGTTGCTTTATGCACATCCATGGCGGCAAGTTGTATAGAATGAGCACAACAGGCCAAGTGCTATGAACTATGTTCATCGTCCTGAATGGGTTAAAACCATCAGATGCTAAGCCAAGTATTACACTTCGGCAATCATTACTAAAGTCAATATTTCGATAGTCAAAATCTTTCCATGCAAGGGAGTCAGCAGGATGCCTAAAGACACCATCATCAGTTCGTTTCTCTACATGCTATCTCATTAACTTGGCCGTCTTGGATGACATAAACAACCTCTGCAACCTTGGCTTTAAAGGAAAATACCTTATCTGTTTTGCAGCTATTCGTTTGCCACCTTTGTTAGGACCATTTGAACCACCATCACCATTTGATTTCCATCTAGAACTGTTACATATGACACATTTATCAAGATTGGCGTCCTTGTTTCGAAACAACATGCAACTGTTGGGACATGTATCCCACGTCTCATACGTGAAGCCCAAATCTGTTGTGACCTTTTGAGCTTTATAATATGAATCTAGGAGTTTCACACCCAACGGGAACGCCTCATTCAATAACTCAAGCAACATGTCAACAGACTTGTCTGTCCACTAATTAGGCACCTTCAAATGTAGAAGTCAAACAATGAATGACAAAGATGTGAACTTCTGACAACCCAGATACAATTCACTTTGTGCATCTTGAAAAAGTTTGAAATACTTTCAGTCTCTGTATTTGGACCGTGCTAGGGTTTAGATGCATGGGGATCAGGCCCCTGTGGTTCGTTACCCTCAACATTTGTACCGACATATGGATTTCCCATAGCCTCTTGTATCATTCCAATCAAATCATCCTCAATGTCTAAATTAGCTAATGTTTCATTCTCTCGATTACCATGCAGAGATACGTAAGATTCCCCATGATTAATCCAATGTTTGTACTTTAAAAAAAAAACCATTCAAAATCATATGCTCCCGTACACCCTCTCGTACAAGATGGTATTGATTCTCACACTTCCCACACGAACAACTGATCATCGAACCTTCAACCCTATTGGTGTAGGCAAACATAAGGAATTCATCAATCCCATTAATGTATTCGCTCGACATCCTATTTGGCAAATCAATCCAACTCTTGTCCATCATTTGTACACATCCACAAAAATATCTCATCAAAGTAACTCTAAATATAATACCTACGTATTCATGTACCATGATACCTATCCATCCAATTTTTTTCAAATAGGTAAGTGGTCTTATCCCAGTTAGTTATTTACCGATTTGATGGGAGAACATAAAAAATGAAATACTTATACAACAACACGTGAGACATAAAAATGTTGCAAAACACCAAGTATTCCATCACTAATTCAACATGTCTAAAACATCAAGAGGTGCACAGAACATCATAGGCTTTAAGAGCCAGGAAAAAAAAATTGCAGACAAAAATAATTACACCCTCATCTCTCAAAACAAATAGTACACTTCCATTCCATAGCAATGAATATAGCTATCCATTAAATTTTAAGGATCTAAAATGAATTGATTTGAGACGGAATATGAAGATCATATTCATTTAGACTCCATAAGTTTAAAAAAACTTTTGAGTAAGACACTTAGTTCTAAAACATACGACAAGTTTTGACATGAATAAGACACTTAGTTCTAAAAAAAAACGACACTTAGTTCAAAACATAGTGCAAGCACCATGTTATTCTATCATACTAGAGCCTTGTAGGCAAGCACTTGGTTCTCTAATTTTAGCACTTTTTGTAATTAAAATTGCTACTATTTTTAATTATTAAACTTTGGTCCTTGTTGTCTTCACGAGGAGAATACATATATGACCAAAAAGACTACTACCTTGACTTTAAGTGCTCCCTTTAAAATATGTTAATAAGTGTACTTAAATCAATCATTAACTTGAGTATCACATGTATATTATTGACTAATATACCATGTTGGACGCATCAATCAATTTTAAGTTTGTTGATTTGAATAATAAACCTCCATGAAGAAAAATTATTCAGTGTGCACGTGATATACATGGTGCTATTGTAAACAAATTTTAACAAACATTTCCACATGAAAGTAATAATATACAATATATATATATACAATATATATATATAATGATATAACAAAATTATAGACCTATTATTTTAAAACATAAGAAGTATTTCATAATATCAATAGTTAATATTTTTCATAGTATTTTTCACGCACCACACTTGACAAATGAGAAGAGTTTGTACAATTAATTAACAATAAATGACAAGAGTTTGTACCATTAATTAACAATAATTTATTGGAGGGTGAAACAATAGTGGGGGTGGTGGTGGAGGGTGAAGCAGTGGTGGTGGAGGGGCAGAGTTGGCCGGACTCATGGCCATAGAGGCCATAGCCAGTTTGATTGTCTGGGATGAAGCTTGGCTCTTGTTCTTGTTTTTTGTTGGGGACTTCTACTACTGTCTCTTTGGCATTGTTGTTGTTGGTGACTTTCTGAAGAATTGGCTGTCTCTGGTAACAATTTAGAAAGAAGGAAAAAAAACCTGTGAAATATAATTATATTTTATTCATATTTTCCTCATCTTTTCATTTTTGATTTCCAAATTTCTATTCTAAAACACGATCCAAACACAATTTGAAGAAAAGTTTTCAAATTTAAAATGAAATATTGTGATTGTAAATTATTAATTTTATATTAAATAATGTTAGGAATGGTAAAAAAAATTACCAACAAACACATTGACTAGACATAATATAGGAATTAAGATTATATTCATTACATTAGATAGAATGAAGATTTTCATTTCATAATCAAAGACAATCAAAGATTCATATTAACATACTTTCATTATAAATTCAAAATTTATTTAAGGGACCTTTTCAAACTTAAAATGATATTGTAATCACAAATTATTAATTTTAAAATTTAATAATTATAGGGACACTAACAAACATACAACTAGCTATTATTAGATAAGCTCTATGTTAAGTGTTGAAATCTATATACACATCTTGAGTTTTGATCAATCCCAGAAACTTCTAAAATTAATGACCGAATAAATCTCCAATAATTCCTTGAAAGACTCTAATTTAAGATTTTAGATACTATTTTCAAGTCTTTACAATCTTTTGGGGTTAGAATTTCCTTTTCATATAGAATTTTCTTTTTTTTAATTGCATGATACTGATTGGATATTTACAGTTCTCTCCTTCATGTACTTAATAATTGTTACATATAAAACCCTTGAGATGCTGCACTATTGATCCGACCCTTAAAGATTTAAATTGAATTATTAATTTGTGTCTCTCCAATTTTTATAAACAGGACTATAGAACATAATTATGGTCTTTATCTTTGTCCTTAAGATTCAATCATGTGACTCAAGCATGTTCCAAATAGCCTAATTACAAAAACTGATTTTTTTTGATATCTCGCTCGTTTCTTAATTCGTGACTTTCCAAGAAAATAAAATTCAGTGGAGAAGTTGAGGTAAATTACAATTCATAGCTTCCACAGTCCACTCCTAAGCTATCATAGTTCTTAAGCTAATGAAGAATCCCGAGGAACCCAATTCTTTAAATGTTTGTTTAATTATTTATTATTATTAATTTTAATAAGTTGAATTTGTCTCTCGAACATAACGATCATATTTGGTCTCGTGAGTCCATCCTAAGTTATATTTTAATCATTTTAATAATTTATTTTATAAAATTTATGTCTAAAACAAATAAATCAATTCAATAATTGTAATATTTCTATTTTATCGCATTTATTTAAAAATATACTAAAACGTTTATTAATTAAAAATAATTGTTAGGATCAATAAATAACTACATAATAACCAACTACAACTCATTTAAATAATTTTACACTAATATATTTTACACTAAATAATTTACACTAATCATATATATTCATGTATATATATATATATTTTTGAACAGCTAATACATATATATATATACAGAGAGAGAGAGAGAGAGAGAGAGAGAGAGCATACGCTGAGTGAGAGAGCCGTCGCCGCACCACCGCTAGCTGTGGTTGACAGCGATTGAGCCTGCTTGCCGTTCGTCGCTTGTTTGGGGATTTTGGGGGGAAAAAAATCTATTTCAAAGATTTAGGGATTTCGATCCAAATGATCGAGCACCAAACAATAGGAAGAGCGGGGCAAATTTTCTGTATTACTTTTTGCGACGGTACATTTTACACCGTCGCAAATGATAAATAAATATAGATAAACCGACGCCGTTTTGATAATGATTTTTTTGCGACGGACATTTACTGTCGCAAATTGTCCACTATTTATTTGCAAACTTACGCGTCTCAAAAAATTTCTTTTTTGCGACGGTAAAAAATGCTGTTGCGAATACTTCCTTATTTATCACACTTCCCATGTAGGTTTATTACCGACGGTACAACTGCCGTCGCGAAAGCTCTTTGTTTGCGATGATTTAATCAGCCGTCGCAAAGGCTCATTTTTGCGTCGGGGAACGTGCCGTCGCAAAAGGTTTCGTGTTTTATGCTCCCTTTTCTTGTAGTGAAATTGATGTAGAATCTAAAATTAAGGTTAAAATCGAATTAATTAAAATTACAAAAATCAAAAGGGCACAAGAGGTAAAATGCAGGAGTATCGATATAATTTACCCCATAAAATTTTGGAGTTGGCTCTTCTCCAGTTTGCCATTGGACTAGAGTATACCGTTGAGCCATTTCGGGCCTTAATCTGGGTCTATCTCAATTACTCAAATCGTTTAATGTGTAGAGTCTGTGAAGTACATAATTCCCGCAAAAAGTTACAGTGATCGGATATCGATAGCTAGTTAATCAGATCACATTTCTGTCACAATTTATTTTAAAAATTATTCTTATCGTTGACGAAAATATGATTTAATGAAATGTCTATCAATATCCGATTAATGTGATTTTTTACAAGGATGATATAAAAGACGAGTTTTACATATTGAGCGATGCTGGATTATTTAGATGGGCTTGGATCAAGGCCCATGACAACCTAACGATACCCTCTAGTCCGATAACTGCCAGAAAGGAACCAGATCCTAAAATTTTATGTTGAACTTACCATTTAAAAGTTTTTAAATTTCAAATCTAATATGACTTAGATATAATTACAATTATATTTGGATTTTTCATATAAATATTTTCTAAATTTTAAATAAGATATGGCAAGGTGAACCAATCACTTTGTTTGGTTTTGATTAATTTTTTGAAAATTGAATTTTATTTTTTTTTTGTTTTATTTTTTGTTTTTACTGATTTTTTTAATATTTTAAATATATATACATATATATATATATATATATTTACTTTCAAGATGTACATAGCTTTGATGCACCTAAAAAGTAAAATATTTTAAAAATTCAATAAATATGCAAAAATACGAATGTATTGAATTTTTGTACTTTATTGTGTTTTTTTGTATTTGATCAAATTTTTTTATATAGATTTTCTCTATAAATATTATATTTTTTAAATGTATTTAGGTTAGGTGTATCTAACAATAAAGAAATTTTTTAAAATATTAAAATTTTTGACTAAAAAACAAAAAATATAGAAAATAAAAATAAAAATAATAAACTCAATTTTTTGAAAAGTGGCTCAATTTCCTGAAACAAAACAAGGTGAATTAGTTTTGTCATATGTATTTTAAAATTTTAGATTAGTGCTTTGGAACTCTCACAAGATTTCTCACGAAAAATCCTTTTTGCTTAATATATCATTTATATTTGATTTTTTTTTCAGTTTATTTAGCTTAAAAAACGTGTTTTTCTTAAATTACAATTAGTAATATTTTTTTTAATCTTATTTGGATTTTTTTTTTTTTAAAATTTGTATTGACACATAAAAGCTCTATCTTTTTTTGTCATAACTTTTTTACCTATTTATACCATTTAAAAGGTATGAGACAACTTATTTAATGACCATCTTTTTCTAATACCAATTATAAAAAGCTGTGTCAATCATATTTACAATTTATTTTAAAATAACTAATAACATTGATGACACAGTTTGTTCTAGGTGGAACAAGTCGGACTGATCCACGCTCCTCAAGCCTATGTCTGAATGACCAAGCCCACCAGAAGACCTGCACAAGAGTTCAACAGGGAACGGGAAGTTCCCCAGCGAACCCTCCGACGAGCAAGTTAGAGAGAGAAGTAGAATGTGGAGATGAATTAGAGATAGAAAGCTTAACCTTCTTCCCGTCTTTGACGTCTGCTTATATCCTCTGGTGATCATTTCGTTGTCCCTTCTGACCTATCACCTTGACCGAAAGTTTATGCTCTAACTTACCTTGTTCATGGTGAAGCCGTTCTATCCTGACGGAGAGGGGTTATCGCAATAAATGCTATAAGGGGCTTCATTAATGGCGATGTGCAGTGGCAATAACTTTGCAGATCTTTGTCTGCTTATGTGGCTTGCCCTTCTCTTGCCATGTGTCTTGATGTCATTGGTTCTCGTTACTATGTGAGGCTTCAGCAATGCTGGGTTTTAGTATTTGAGTTATGTATTGGGCCCTAAATGGTGGGCCACAATCTTTATGGGCTTACCCATGTCAAACATAAAAAACTATAATGAGTTGTGTCAATCATATTTACAATTTATTTTAAAATAACTATAATAACATAAAAAACTATAATGATTAAATCAAAATTAATACAAATATGCCTAAAGCATTCTCCAAAATATAGCTTATGAAAATCTTGGTGAAACAATGATTAAAGTTTGAGGTTCAAATCGAGAGCAGATGGATCATAGGAAGGATCACTTTCGGAACAGCTTAGTTGAGGCCAAAGATTATTATTAATGTGGGGATGTATTTTCTGAGTACCAACACATGGCCGAGGTGACACCGAAGTGTCAGCCGAGATTCCACGTGTCATGGTAGTTGTGCCGAGGTTATCTCGTAGTGCCGAGGTTACCTCCGAAGATATCGGAGTCCGAGATAAGCGGATAAAGGACAAGAGTCCTAGAACGAAGAGGAAGCTCAACCAGGATATGGACAAGAGTCCTAGATTGTGAGAAGACTTCAGTTTGGGTAAAGATAAAACTCTTAGGGAGTTTGTCCTGAACCCACTGGGAGTTCAGTTAGCGAATCCTAAGTCCATTAGGGCCAGGCTCCTATTGGGACTAGGATTGTATTGGCTATAAAAGAGAGGTACCCCCATGAGTCTAAGGTATGTTTTATATACTCAAGCTAGTGAGTTAAGTACTTGATTATCTTTGAGAGATATACTGACTTGATCGTCGGAGTGCCCCCGGGTGGAAGAACCACCGCCGGAGTCTTTTCTTTCTGTGCAGGTTACAGGGAGTCATCCACTCAGCCTGTGTTCTTCCGCTGAATCACTAAGGAGGGCAGTGTGATCGGAAATTCACTCACACAATTTGGCGCCGTCTGTGGGAACGAAAGAAGAGTAGATGGCCGATGCGTATGAAGGAAAATATTGGGGATGACACTCCAGTTGGGAGTGGAAGACCCGCCGACCTTAACGCGGAAGAAGGAGACCACAATGAGGAAGTTCGTGATCAGAATCACGCAGAGAACGCCGTCGGCCAAAACGGTGATACATCAAAGAAAGCAGACAGGGGCAAATACTATAACGAGGACGACCTCCAGACATGGAAAGACAGATGTCTGAGGAGGGATGAAGAAGTAAAGGAGATGGCAAATAAGTTGGCAGACCTTCAATCGGTCGTCAACTTCATGATGCGATAATGTCATCGACCTCCATACCCACCGCAGACACACCAATGCCGGCGAGAACGCCCGAAGAAGGGACGAAAGAAATCCCGAGGCCCCCCAGACACGAGGCGGAAGGTACTCTCACCGACCCTCCAGGAAGTCGGCCGAGAAGAGCCGAGAAGAGAAGAGTCCGAAGGACATATCGCGAAGGAAGCGGACCCCAAAGAACATCGGCATGTTAAAGGCGGATATTGTGTTCGATCGTCTGCGGAGAAGGATCGAAAAAGGGGCTACCATGAGGCCGAGAGTAGTCTTGCCAAAAGTGAAGCCCAATGATGACGTAGGAAGAAAGTAAAGAGGACTTGAGAGATTACCTCAAGAGGAAGCAGAGAATGCCGAGCAAGTAACTTCCGGTTAAGCGAGGACTCCATTCTCGGCATTGGATAGATTCGTCACGAAAAGATTCAATATGCCGAGGCTCCAGATATATGATGGTAAGTCGGACCCTAACTTCCATGTTGGATTATTTTTGAATTCCATGGCTTTGTACAGTGGGAACGAGCCGTTGCTCTGCAAAGTGTTCCCTTCATCCTTTGGGGAGATTGCATCAGACTGGTTCCACAAACTACCAAAGGGGAGCGTGAAGAGCTGGGAAGGCCTGGCCGAGATGTTTGTTGCCAGGTTCATAACAAACAAACTGCAGCCACTGAGGGTGGATGCGTTGATGGCCCTAAAAATCAGCAAAGACGAAAGCCTTAGGGCTTATGCAAAGAGGTACTATGAGGTGTTCAATCGAATACCTGAATGCAACCAGGAGGTGGCGGTCGTATCTTTCAAGAACGGCCTGAAGGATGACTGTCCATTGCGGAAGTCTTTGGCGAAAACCCTGCCAAAGAGCATGGAAGAACTCATGGTGAGAATTGAAAAGTACGCACGAGCCGAGGAAGACACCTCGGGGAACAAGGATCTGAGACGAGAAAAAACCTTGGCTGCCAAGCGAGGCCGAGGTAACAATGGACAAAACAAAGCGAGAGGAGTTGAGGACTAAACAAGCAGTGACGACGGTGTTCCGAATTCCGATCCAAAAGGTCCTTGACCAAATTCGAAATCAGCCCTACTTCAGGGCACCGGCAAGAGCACAAGGAGAATTTATGGGGAGAAACCTTGGTAGGCGTTGTGCCTATCACAATGAGCGTGGTCACCCAACTCGTGGTTGCAGAGCCCTTAAAGCACATCTAGAAGATCTGGTGAGGCAAGGCCATTTGAGAGACCTTGTAGATGAGGCGAACTGTGGAAGAGCAGCACGATTGCCCCAGCGCCCGCAGCCCGCCCAACAAGGCAACCACAGCAGTGGACCTCGGGTGGTTAACGTGATCCACTCAAAGGTAAATGAAAACGACATACGGGAGACGCAGAGGGTGAAACATCTGCGGATGTCAACCAGTCGGATCGAAAAGAGCTCGGCACGAAGATTGCCAAGGACCAATGATAACCTTCACAGAGGCCGACCTCGACATGGTTCAAGACCCACAATGATGCCTGGTAGTATCCCTCCGGGTTGGGAGTGCCAAAAACGCATCTTGATTGATCAAGGCGCCTCTGCGACATCATGTATGTCGAGATGTTACAAGGAGTTAGGCCTTCACCACGATGACATGGAATAATCAAAGCGGCCCGATGGTCGGCTTCAATGGAACGCCGACGTGGCCTTTAGGCGCAACAAGCTTGGAGGTACAAGCCGCAAGAAGATGAGGCGAAATTTATTGTGATTGATCGCCTTCACCTTACAACATCATCTGGGAGGCCGTGGTTGCACGCAATGGGGGCGATTCCTCAACCTTGCATCAACTACTACGATTCCCAACAGAACATGGGATTGAGGAAATCAGAGGAGATCAGTTGCAGGCGAAAAATTGCTCCATGGCAGCAATGAAGTTAACCTGCAGCATTCGAGAACCAGAGGAAGCAGAGGTTGAAGAAGAGGACATGAAGGTCCTAGATGGTGTCGGCAAGGAGCCGACCGAGAAGAGTGGAGAAGCATTGGAGAAAATCTTCGTCCAAGAAGGCGATGAGGAACGCTTCTTTCTTCTCGGCACAGGATTAGCCGAAGAAGAAGAAAGGGAGTTGGAAGCCTTTCTGAGAAAAAATATTGAGGTGTTCGCCTGGACACCTTATGAAATGCCTGGCATTGACCCCGAGGTCACATGCCACAGACTCAACGTTGACAGGTCGGCCAAACCTGTAATACAACGAGCCAGAAGACCGACGTTGATGCACGTCGAAGCAGTGGAAGAAGAAGTAGCCAGACTTCTAGAGGCCAGGGCAATCCGAGAAGCCAATTATCCAACGTGGTTATCAAATACCGTGGTAGTAAAGAAGAAGAATGGCAAGTGGAGGGTCTGCGTAGACTTCACAAATTTGAACAAAGCTTGTCCCAAAGACAGCTTCCCCCTGCCAAAGATCGACCAGTTGGTGGACGCCACATCTGGACATGGAAGGATGAGCTTCTTGGACGCATATAGAGGGTATCACCAGATAGCCATGTACCCCCCGGATGAGGAGAAGACAGCGTTTATCACTCCCAAAGGTCTCAGATTATTCTGAGTCATGCCTTTTGGGTTAAAGAACGTAGAGCAACTTACCAAAGGTCGGTGACCAAGATGTTCGGACACTTGATTGGCGAATCGTGGAAGTTTACATCGATGATATGGTCGTGAAGACCAAGGAACCAAAGGATCATCTCGCTGACTTAGAAGAGGTCTTTGACATACTCAAAACATATCGGCTCCGACTAAACGCATCAAAATGCGCGTTTGGAGTCGGATCTGTAAGTTCTGGGATACTGGTGACAAGAAGGGCATTGAAGCCACCAGATCGGATCAAGGCCATTCTCGAATTACAGAGTCCGACATCGGCTAAACAGTTCAGATAAGCATCGAAGGGCCACGACCCTAAACAGTTCATCACCGTTCGGACAAGTGTAAACCTTTTTCAATCTGTGAAAAAGCCACAGATTTTTTATGGACGGAGGAATGTGAGGCCGCTCTGGCCGACCTGAAGAAATACCTTACCTCGGCTCCAGTCCTCTCAACACCTCAACCCGGGGAGGAACTGTTCTTATACCTAGCAGTTTCAGAGCACGCAGTAAGTGCTGTGATCGTCCGAGAAGAGAAGGGAGAGCAGAAGGCAGTCTACTATGTAAGTAAAACCTTGGCCGATGCGTAAACAAGGTATTTACCATCGAGAAATTAATCTTGGCCTTGGTAATGGCCTCAAAGAAGCTAAACCATTATTTTCAAAGCTCATAAGATAGTGGTTCTGACAAAACACCCATTAAAATCCTTGTTACAACAAGGAGACTTGACTGGAAGAATTGCAAGATGGGCAGTAACTTTGGGCCAGTATGACCTGGAGTTCAGGCCGAGAACAGCGATAAAAGGCCAAGTCTTGGCCGACTTCGTGGCCGAGTTCTCACCAGAGTACATCGAACATCGGGCTCCGCTGAGCCGAGATGAACGATGTCCGAGCAAGGAAGGAGAAGCCCAGGCAAAGGCTAAGGAACCAAGGAAGGAAAAACTCAGACCCTGCAGCATTTACATTGGTGACTCCTTTCAACTTTTTGTTGATGGAAGCTCAAACCAGGGGCAAAAGAGTAGTGTTAATTTCCGATGGGGAGATATTAGAAACGATCCATTCGGGGTTCAAAGCCTCGAATAATGAGGCGGAATATGAAGCACTGATTGCTGGACTGAAGCTGGCAGCAGCGGCAGAGGCAGATGAGGTAATAGTTTTTTGTGACTCACAACTTATAGTAAATCAAACTACATGAGAGTTTGCTGCCCGAGATGAAAGGATATCGGCATACGCAAAAGAAGTCATCAGGCTGAGTGCAAAAAGATGGCCATTAAATATGTAAAAATAGAAAAAGATGGCCCTATCTTTTTCTATTACTTATTTAATGGCCATCTTTTTCTAATACCAATTATAAAAAGTTGTGTCAATCATATTTACAATTTATTTTAAAATAACTAATTTTTTTTTAATCAACAACGAAAATGAATTTTGTTGATAAATTAGAAGACAATTACATCAATAAAAGAAAAGAGAAGGATGAGTGCAAAAAGTATCACAGCGAATCAAATCAATCCCAACTAGGTTGGCACCGATAAGACCACCCAATCATATGCTAGCACACCATCAAGAGTTGGTGAGAAGCCAACCACAAACACGGCCAACCTCACCCAAGCAGAAGTTAACCAAAGCTAAACCAAAAAAATGCAACCTAAAACTAAAAACAGAAAGAAAACAAGACAATCAATAGAGAAAAACAGCTGCAGCAGGCCATAGCAAAACAAATAACAATCCATAGCAGCAGAAACAGAAGCAGCAGCCAACTCAACATGAACACTGCCCACACAGAACACCGGCAATCCATAGCATCAGTAGCCATTACAGAACACAACAGCAGGTAGATCACAAGCCAACCCCATCAGTTCATCATGCAATTCAGCTCCCTTGAAAAAATCCATGGTGTTCACAAGCATTTGCAAGGGAGTTGAGGGCTTGGAAGCGATTGGGACCTTGCAACTCAGTTAAATCAATGACTGGCAACTTAAGGTTGTTGTGCTTGCATGCATATGCTAATTCCTTGATTAATAATAAATTAGGCCTCTCTGAACCAGGTAGTATGTATTTATTTGGAAGTTTTTCAATCCCATTATCTGATAAATGCTTCACACCTTTTTGATATTGGCTTTCTAACTTATCATCTTCCTTCCTTGTCTCAACTGTCAACACCATTATAGGAGACATATCTTCTCCCTCACTACATATACCTGTTAAACATCAAGAAGTAGGACAAAATCCATAGGAGTAGCAGTCACCAATTAGGAGAGCAAAACATGAGAGCAAAACACAAAACAACCACAATCAAGAGATCAAAACAGAAAACAAAGACAATTGCAGCACATCAAGAGCAAATCAGGTTTTAATCCTATAAAGAGCACTCCTTTCACCTAGACCAGCAGCACAAATCAGTAGCACTTTGTAGACGTCCCCGAACGTCCCGGGAAAATTCCGTTTTGTTTATTTGGGCTCACTACAGTTCGGACTCAATGTCATGGTTCTGAATCTGATCTCGCAAAGTGCAATGCAAGATCGATAAATCACCAAAGAGTCCAACTCAGGCAAATCGTTTTGAAAAATTGATTTTTAAAAAGAAGTGCCAAACATGGACCTTTGCGGAATCTGAGTCGCCACCTAAATATTTTATTTTGAGGGAATTTAGGAAACCCTGACTCGTTGCCTAAGGCCACGTGTTCGTCATCACCAAAGTTGCCTCAGCTCGAGAACTTGGGTACGATTAGGGAAGGTCAACTATGAGCACCCCCGCTCGCCCAATCAAAGATCGGCCACTACTAAACACGATATCGAGTTTTTGAAAACACATGTGCTCTTATTCCGGTTTATTAGCCTAGAATTACTATATGATGCACACAGCATACAAGTATAGACTGGATTTCCTAAGTTGGAACAAAGCATCGCATATCCGTTTGTTTTGAAAATGGATTGAAATTTGCTACTCGCAAGTAGGCTAAAACACGGGTTTCAATGAATTATTCCAACTCAAGCAACCCAACCTTCACCCACAGGCATTCAGGCAGTTATATCAGATAAGCATATAGCCTCATGGTAAGCATGCTATCATGGTAGTCACTCACACACATGCAAGGATGCTAAAGCATAAACACTTACCGAGTACTCTGAGCCAAAACAGAAACTAGTTAGTAATCAATGCATGATCCTAGTTCATGTTAAGATGGCTAATGCAACACATGCAAAATGCAACTAAGATAGGCTCGGCTATTCTAAGATGGCATATGAGATGCTATAGATAACATGTATTCAACTTGGAATTAAAATACAATGCAGTTAGTATGATGTGCCGAGCCCGGTGCATGCAAGACAGATGAATGGATGCAAATATATGAGCATAAGGATGCTAATTGAAACATTTCCTAACACTAACCATCATAAGCTAGTAAATAAAAGGGAGAAAGACGTGGGGTTGGAAGGCATACATCACACATACGCACACTTATTACAACATTACCCTCCTCAGAGGGTCCGAAAGAATAATACAGAACCGAATTAACTAATTATTACACAACTCTAACTAATTAAAAAAATTAACTAAGTAAGCATGTAAGCTATATGAAGTAGGCTGCCTCGGCTCTGTTTTGGATGACAATGGATGCATGCATGCTCGAATCGCCTTGTCGGGAAATCCATCGCGATGCCTCGACTCACCTTTGTTTGCAATTGATTTCAGAAACTTGCATGAAGCTCCAGAGAGATGAAACTCCACCCTGAAAGACTGTGGGAAGGCTGCCGACCAGCTATAGGCATTGGAGACCACCTACCGACCACCCTTGGTGGTGAAAACCAGAAAAGGTGGTCGGCCTGCCAGAAAACCTGGTCGGCCAACCAGTTTCTTCTCCTGGTTTCTGCATTTTCTGCAACAAAGGCAAGAGAGAGAGAAAGCAAGGTATTTTCAACATGTGTGTACACGACCACTCTCCCTGTCATTGCATAAGCTCTAGGGAGTTTAGTCCTCGATCCTCGGGCCACCAATCATGCATCTCGATGCATGATGGCTGAGGAACCGAATTGCACAACTTGATATAGAATGAATGCACATATGAACACATAAATGCCTAAACTCCATCATGTGTTAGTCAAGAGGGTCGGCAACCGGGAATCGAGGCACGTTTCATCACTTGGAGTATGAAACGTCCCTCGTTTCCCGTGTTTGGACTAACTTCTACTCTAAACACAATACAACAAGTAAGGTATGCACAATGCGACCTCGAACATACAACCATGAATGCAATGCAACTAAGTGATGCAAAGATGCACGGAATGGTATGCAAGCATGCAAATGGCATACACAATGCCACGAACTAAAAATGGCATGCTCAATGCACATGGACTATATGGCATACACAATACGCATGGAAACTAACATACGCGATGTTATGAATGAGGCATACGCAATGCAATGATCAAACATGCGATGACATGGAATACTTAATGCTATGAACTACAATGGCATACTCAATGCAAGACCTCAGCCACACCCAAATCAGTGGCCAAACATGATGAAAATGAAACAACAACACACACACAAACATGCAAGGTGCAATGGCTCCAAGTCTAGGGCACAAAGCACAACTCTACAAGAGCATGGCAAGGATGAAATATGGCATACAACAACACATGTCCCAGCTCTGAAATGACATACAAGATGATCCCGAATCATGCAAACAACTCACCCGATGCATGTTGGATGGCTCAAGTACCAAAACTAGTGAAGTGCATTACACTAGAGGTATGCAAAGCGATGCCCAAATGACCAAACTAACCCCAAATAGTCCCTATGCAGGCCCAAAACAGTAGGAAAATTGACTAAAATGGTGGCTTGAAAGGCATAGAAATGAAGCTTATGCAATGGTCCATAAATGAGGTATACAAGCACAACTCTCAAACACATTTAAAGAGTGGAAAACATGGGAATACGGCACACATATAAGCTCTGAAATATCATACTCAATGATGCCAAGACACAAAAATAGCTCAAGTTAAGCATGCAAGGGACCTCCAAACTTAAGGCTAGTCAAAGGTATTACACAACAAGTATGCATGGCAAGCATTTTTCGACCAAGAGGCCACAAAACAGAGCTAAGGCATCCCAAATCATGAACAAAATCAGTTTAGAGCATGGCTAAAATGTGCTAGAATGGAGGGTCAAAACAGCACGCATTGTAAGCTAGTAAGCATGGTTTACACTATAAGCATATGAAGCATGTAAGGGACTACCAAACCAACCAAAAATAGATTCATGGCATGCCAAATGATGGTCAAAAACCCACTGAAACATGGCCAATACATGCAAGAATGATGTGCTACTTTGATAAGCTATGAAAGGGATTACTCTACACATGCAAGAGGCAAACAAAAAGGGACCAAACCAGCCATGGACAGAGGCTAGGCAGGTCCCAAAAGTCACCAAAAGTGCCTGAAATAGTCCTCTAAATGATATAAACATATGCTTCTTTGATAGGCCAAATATGCTAGCAAACAAGACAACAAAGGAGAGGGTCACCCCTCTCTAATTTAGGCTCTCAAAACTACATTCTTATCACTGAAAATTCACTGGATTTCAGTGGTAGGAAGGCCAAGGAAAGACTATCTCGAATGCCCTATGGCGTGGCACAAAACAAGGCCAAAACAAGCATGCAAGAGGGTAGATGTCCCCTAACACCAAAAGGATCTTAAACAAACATGGAAATCACTTAAATATGAAGCTTTTTTTAGTTGACAACAAAGCTTAAATAGGCAAGAAAATGAGGCTAAGAGAAGGATCAAAACAATACTTAAAAGAGGGAAAAGGAGTTACCCTTGTAGGTTCAAAGAAAACCGCACCTTCTTGGACCAAAAACCAGCTCTTTGAGACCTCTCAAGACTCTCCAAGAACCTTAGATCAATGGTGGAGGTGTGTGGCTATGAGGAGTGGTGTTAAAGGCCAAGAACAAAAAACCTTTCTAAGCCTCGAATGTAAAGATATAGAGAGATATATGTGCTTTGCCTTAGACAAATTTTTTTTTAACCTCTCTAAAGGAGAGGGAGGCCTTCTCTTATAGAGAAACAAGAGGGTTAAAGCTTCTTGGAGAAGCTAGGGCAAAGGTTCAAGCTTCTTGGAGAAGGTAGGGCAAAGGTTCAAGCTTCCCCAAGAAGCTAGGGCAAAGGTTCAAGAGGTTCAAGCTTCCTCAAGAAGCTAAAGCAAAGGTTCAAAAGGTTCAAACTTCCTCAAGAAGCTAAAACAAGGGTTCAAAAGGTTCAAACTTCCTCAAGAAGCTAAAACAAGGGTTTAAAAAGTTCAAGCTTCCTCAAGAAGCTAAAACAAAGGTTCAAGCTTTCCCAAGAAGCAAAAGCAAAGATTCAAGACGGCCAAGCTTCCTCAAGAAGCTAAAGCAAAGGTTCAAAAGGTTCAAGCTTCCTCAAGAAGCTAAAATAAAGGTTCAAGCTTCCTCAAGAAGCTAAAACAAAGGTTCAAGCTTTCCCAAGAAGCTAAAACAAAGGTTCAAGCTTTCCCAAGAAGCTAAAGCAAAGATTCAAGAGGGCCAAGCTTCCTCAAGAAGCTAAAGCAAAGGTTCAAAAGGTTCAAGCTTCCTCAAGAAGCTAAAACAAAGGTTCAAGCTTCCTCAAGAAGCTAAAACAAGGGTTCAAAAGGTTCAAGCTTCCTCAAGAAGCTAAAACAAAGGCTCAAAAGGTTCAACTCAAAAAAATCTGGTCTTTGGCCCCATTTGGTGGTCTCCCAATTGAATGCAAGCTAGTGGTGGGGTGGAAGACCAGTAAATGTGGCCCAAAAATCAAGAAAACCAACTTCCCGACAAGAAAACCAGAAAACCGACAAGTGGGGAGAAAAGTGGTCTCCAAGGAGAAAAGGTAGTCTCCCACCCTTGTACCACCTCCCAAACAAGGAAAATAAGGTCCATGCAAAAAATGAACCAACACGGATGCAAAACGAGAGTTCGGGGGCTCAAAACGCGCGGCCGGGTGCCCCGAAAATTGGCTGTTGAGCTCCAAAAGTAGCGTACGACCACAAAAGTGGTCTCTTGGGCCACAGTGTCCCTCTAGATAGAGGAAACAAGGTGTGCACCAAAAATCGGAGCAAACATAGAATGTTAAGCAGTCGCGAACCGAGGTGCACTGACGGCTCAAAATCAAATCGGTCTCCAAACGGAAACAGTGGCCTACAACCATGAAAAGTAGCCTATGGCCACTGAGAGATGGTCTACAAGACCTCTCCCTCCCTTCGGGAAGAGAAAACAAGACCTGGTTCGCAAACCGAGGTGAAGCACAAAAAGTTCTGATGCCCGGAGGCAAGGCTCTCGGTAGACTCGTAACAAGCACAACATGCACCATCACCGAGCGCTCAATCGATGATGTCTGAGTCTTAAGGTCGGTCAAAAATAGGGTGTCTACACTCTCTTTTTTCACCCAGACTGCTGTTCAACCTCTCACACAGATCATCCTACACACAACAATACAAATTCAGTGGCATCATAACTTCAGGACTCTACAACTTGAGCAAGCTACCCTAAAATTAGAATACAGCTTCTATTACTGCAGCAATTTTACATCTGGAATACTCCAGGATCCCAAATACACAGGAGACCTCCTGATGAACCTTCTGAACCTGAGCATACAGTCCAGCATCAGCCAACAATAGTAGCAGCAGACCAATGACCCTCTGCAACAACACACCAGGGACCATACCATTTACCTTTTTACCATTAATTCCATCCAACAACACTTCCAATTAACAAACCAACAACCCTCAAAATCTCAACATATGAGCATTAGGTACAGAAGTAAGCCATATTGAACATAACAGATCAGATCAGCAAACAGAGAAAATCCCCCAGAAAGTCAACCCCACTCTGCCAAGAAGAAACGGCCCAAATTTACACCACACAAGTCGGACCTATATACATAATCTAACTTCTGTAAATGATACAATATCATTTACTGAGTAGAGAAGAGGGTTAAATTTCTAACCCAAAATGCAACCGAGCTTAATAGACTTATCTGACCCTTCAAAGTCCAATAGAGTCCTTGAAAATACTTTTATTCCTCTGTTTCCAAATAGACCATAGCACCGGCAATGGTATGACTTTCCAGATGGCCAACTCATTTTTCTTAAATTTAAATCCAACCCACCATTGTAGCAGACCAAACACTAATCCAGGCATTGCCCAAGAGACACCCCACCACCTGATAATATTGGACCAGATCCTCCAAATGAAGGGGCATAACAGCACCACATGTTTTACATCTTCCAATTCAGACCTGTAGAAAATACAATTTACATTTGAAGTATCATTAAGGACACCAATTCTTTGAAGATAACTAGCTGTCTTGATCCTCTCCTTCTATGCTAACCACCAAAAAAACTGTACCTTAGGTGAAGCCACATTCTTCCATATGAGCCTGGCTAAGTTGCTAATAGATTCAGTAGATGATGCAGTCCACTTATAGGCAGAAGCAACACTAAACACACTAGAATTATCTGTATTCCATTTTAATCATCACCATTCCTTCCCTAGGAGCAGTGCATTAAGGAGCATTACTCTCAGTCTCCTCAATTCTTCTAATTCCCACTGAAACAAAGGTCGCCTGAAAAGTAGTTCCCACTCTTCACACCCATTTCTCCTACTACTGACCACATGCACTGATTCAGCTTTGTCTAGGGACAGAGTATAATCTTGGAAATTCATCTTTTAGACATACATTGCCAATCCAATTGTGAAGCCAAAACTTTGTTTTCCTCCCATCACCAACAATAAGGGATTTGCTATTTTTGAAAAATCCCACCAATTGAGGCAAGAACTTGCAATCCCCAATATATCTCTCCAGACCATAGATACTCTTGTTCTTTCAATAGGTGATTGCTACCAACCCCCTCCATCCTCTTTATATTTGCTACAGATCACTTGTTTCCAAAGAGTGTTATTTTCAATTCCAAATCTCCACCACCACTTCAAAAAAAGACAATTATTCATGTGTCTCACTTTCCTTATTCCTAATCCCCAATTACTTGTACTTTGTGTCATTTCCCCCCATTTAATTAGATGAACTTTTCTTCTTAGTGCATCACCGCCCCATAAAAATCTGGGCTGAATTTTATCAATCTCTTTGGCAATCCCTTCAGGCATCTTGAACAAAGATAGGTAATATAGGTATGGATGTTAACACAGACTTTATCACTGATATCCTACCAGCAAAAGATAAGAATCTCCTTTTCCAAGAAGCCAACTTCTGTTTGATTTTATCAATTATTGGTTTCCAAGTCCTTCTCTGCCTTGGATTATCTCCCAAGAAAAAACTATAATGATTAAATCAAAACTAATACAAATATGTCTAAAGCATTCTCCAAAATATAGCTTATGAAAATCTTGGTGAAACAATGATTAAAGTTTGAGGTTCAAATGGAGACCAGATGGACAATAGGAAGGATCACTCTCGGAACAGCTTAGTTGAGGCCAAAGATTCTGATTAACATCATCAATAGTTGTGTTGTTGGTTGCTGCGGCTGATGTAGAAGAAGAAGAAGAAGAAGAAGAAGAAGAACTACTTTCAAACCTAGAAACGAAGGGTGGTGGCCAAACAACACCAGCACCACTACCACCACCTTGCCATATCTTACAAGATTTCTCCCGAAAAATCCCTTTTACATAATATATCATTCATATTTGATTTTTTCAGTTTATTTAGCTTAAAAAAATGTGTTTTTCTTAAGTTACAATTTGTAATATTTTTTTTTAATCTTATTTGGAATTTTTTTATTTTTATTTTTAATTTGTATTGACACATAAAAGCTCTATCTTTTTTGTCATATTTTTTTTTACCTCTTTATACCATAAAAAATGTATGAGACAACTTATTTAATGGCCATCTTTTTCTAATCAATCGCGATTGGTGGCTCGAAATTAGGGGCCCCGAATGCCCCTAATTTATAAAACGGCGTCTTTTTATATTTTTTTTTTTTTTCTCTGCGGGAAGAAGGCGGAGGGGAGGGGAGGGAGGAGGGGGAGGGATGGACTGGAGGGGGCCTAAATGGAGGAGGAGGGGGCGGAGGCGGGGCGGAGGAGGCGGAGGCTGGCGGCAGTGGCCAGCAGCGGCAGTGGGCTGAGGCGGCGATCGGACCAGGCTGCGACGGCGGGCGACGATCTCCCTCTCCGATCGGCGGACTCCCTCTCCATCTCTCCCTCTCTCTCCCTCTCCCTCTCCCTCACCCTCACCCTCACCCTCACCCTTGCAGACAGAGGAAGAAGAAGGAAAAAAAAAAAAAAAAATGTGAAAGCAGCGTCGTTCTGAATTCGGAGACTTCATGCTGCGTTTTCGAGTCACAAAGCATTTTCCTTTTCTAATACCAATTATAAAAAGCTGTGTCAAGAGCAATGTCTTTTAAATAATGAGGGGACTTAATGTTGAATCTATAAATATATGGAAAGATATCTTGTCGTGCAATCAGTGCATTGCATTGTGGATGTTTATATATATATATATATATGTAACGTAATGTCTCGCTATCATTGGAAATTTGTAATGCCAACATGGAAGATAATTATAAAAACATGCCATGTCATATACAAGCATAAGGGGATGAACTATACTTATATTTCCTTAATCCGGATCCAGTTCGATAATTCAAATCATTCAATGTGTAGAACCCGTGAAGTATATTATTCTTACAAAAAATCACACTGATCGGATATCGATAGCCAGTTAATAAGATTACATTTCTGTCATAATTTATTTAAAAAATTATTCTTGTTGTTGACGGAAATATTTTTTAATGAAATATCTATTAATATCCAATTAATGTGATTTTTTACAAGAATGATATAAAAGACGAGTTCTACATATTAAACAGTCTGGATTATTGAGATGGGCTTGGATCAGGGCCAATGACAACCCAACAGCACCCTCCAGTTATTTATTTATTATTTTTTTTTGAACGGCAGAAGAAATCTTTATTGATGAAATATACAAAATATTGTAAAATACATCAATAAAGAGGAGTTTAGAGCTAACGCAAGCTCCAAGCTCCAGTTGGTGAAAAGCCAACAAGCAAGCAAAGGAAACAAAATAGACAAGAACAACACTCTCTAGTTTGATAACAGGCTAGAGAGGAACCTGATCCTAAAATTTTATGTTGAACTTATCATTTAAAAGTTTTTAAATTTCAAATTTAATATGATTTAGATATAATTACAATTATATTTGGATTTTTCATATAAATATTTTCTAAATTTCAAATAAGATATGGCAAGGTGAACCAATCACTTTGTTTGGTTTTGATTAATTTTCTGAAAATTGAATTTTATTATTATTTTTTGTTTTGTATTGGTTTTTTGTTTTTAGTGATTGTTTTAATATTTTATACACACATATGTATATATATATACTTTCTAGATGCACATAACTTTGATACACCTAAAAAGTAAAATATTTTAAAATTTTAATAAATATGCAAGAATACGAAATGCACTTGAATTTTTGTACTTTATTGTGTTTTTTGTATTTGATCAAATTTTTTTATATATAGATTTTCTCTCTAAATATTATATTTTTTTAAGTGTATTTAGGTTAGGTGTATCTAACAATATAGAAATTTCTTAAAATATTAAAATTTTTGACTAAAAAACAAAAAACATAAAAAATAAAAATAAAAATAAAAAACTCAATTTTTTAAAAAGTGGCTCAATTATCTGAAACAAGACAAAATGAATAGTTTTGTCATATGTATTTTTAAATTTTAGATTAGTGGTTTGGAACTGTTACACGATTTCTCACGAAAAAAACCCTTTTGCTTAATATATCATTCATATTTGATTTTTTTAGTTTATTTTGCTTTAAAAAAATGCGATTTTCTTAAGTTACAATTTGTAATATTTTTTTAAATCTTATTTGGATTTTTTTTTTTTTTTAAATTTGTATTGACACAAAAGCTCTATCTTTTTTGTCATAATTTTTTTTCCTATTTATACCATAAAAAAGGTATGAGACAACTTATTTAATGGCCATCTTTTTCTAATACCAATTATAAAAAACTGTGTCAATCATATTTACAATTTATTTTAAAATAACTAATAACATAAAAAACTACAATGATTAAATCAAAACTAATACAAATATGCCTAAAGCATCCAAAATATAGCTTATGAAAATCTTGGTGAAACAACGATTAAAGTTTGAGGTTCAAATCGAGACCAGATGGATCATAGGAAGGATCACTTTCGGAACAGCTTAGTTGAGGCCAAAGATTCTTATCACCATCATCAGTAGTTGCGTTGTTGGTTGCTGCGGCTAATGTAGAAGAAGAAGAACTACTTTCAAACCTAGAAATGAAGGGTGGCGGCCAAACAGCACCAGCAGCACCAGCACCACCTTGCCATATCTTACAAAATTTCTCACGAAAAATCCCTTTTACATAATATATCATTCATATTTGAATTTTTCAGTTTATTTAGCCTAAAAAAATGTGTTTTTCTTAAGTTACAATTTGTAATATTTTTTTTAATCTTATTTGGATTTTTTTTTTAAATTTTTTTTAAAAAATTTGTATTGACACATAAAAGCTCTATCTTTTTTGTCATAACTTTTTTTTACCTATTTACACCATGAAAAAGGAATGAGACAACTTATTTAATGTCCATCTTTTTCTAATACCAATTATAAAAAGCTAAGTCAATCATATTTACAATTTATTTTAAAATAACTAATAACATAAAAAACTATAAAGATTAAATTAAAGCTAATACAAATATCCCTAAAGCGTTCTCCAAAATATAGCTTATGAAAATCTTGGTGAAACAATGATTAAAGTTTGAGGTTCAAATCGAGACCAGATGGATCATAGGAAGGATCACTTTCGAAACAGCTTAGTTGAGGCCAAAGATTCTTATTAACATCATCAGTAGTTGCGTTGTTGGTTGCTGCGGGCGATGCCGAAGAATATGAATAATTGGGAAATGGTGGTGAAACTGGAAGATGATTTCCAAAACTAAACGGTCCAACTCCAACCCCTACCCCAACTTCAACACCAACATTATCCATCATCCCTTGTCGGCTTTTTAGAAGTGCACGCTCTTCTTTGTGTCGGTTCTGGTGCCCTGCTACTGCTTTTGAAGTAGGGAACTCTCTCTTGCAGAAGTTGCATGAGAAAACCCTAGTCGCCGCTGCCTCTTCCTCCTCCCATGCCCGCTTCTTCCTTTTCTTCTCAAGCATGCCCTTCTTCTCTGACCACGGTGGTGATTCAATATTGCTCGCCTGACAAGAACCCGCCTTTGATGGCTTTAAAAGATTCAGTTCCTCGTTTGAGAGCTTGAGATCTAGCAAAAGGTGAGATCCAGCAGGTTTGGGTGGCTTTGGAAAATCAGAATCAGACCCTCTTTCCAAACCTTTGCCTTTCATCATGTTCATCTTGTCTCTGTCATTGAGCGGAGGCCCTTCGAAGATGCGGGAGGACTCTGATGGATTTTGTTCTGCACCACCACCGACTGCTTCCATCGCAAATTCTTCGCAGCTTTGGCTTTGGGTTTTGGCTTGCGTTTGTTTGGGAATTATTAATAGAATGAATGAAATTAAGAGCAATGCCTTTTAAATAATGAGGGGACTTAATGTTGAATCTATAAATATATGGAAAGATATCTTGTTGTCCAATCAGTGCATTGCATTGTGCACGTTTTATATGTATGTATATGTAACGTAAGATCCTGCTATCATTGCAAATTTGCAATGTCAACATAGAAGGAAGATAATTATAAAAACATGCCATGTCATATACAAGATCAAGTGGATAGACTATACTTATATTTCCTTAATCCGGGTCTATTTTGATGATTCAAATCATTTAATGTGTAGAACTTATGAAGTATATCATCTCTACAAAAAATCGCAGTAATCGGATATCGATAGTCAATTAATCAGATCACATTTTTGTCACAATATATTTTAAAAATTATTTTTGTCGTTGACAGAATTATGATTTAATGAAATGTCTATCGATATCCGTTTAATATGAATTTTTACAAGGAAGATATAAAAGACGCGTTCTACATATTGAACAGTCTGGATTATTGAGATGGGCTTGGATCAGGGCCCATGACAGCCCAACAACACTCTCCAGTCTGATAACGGGCTAGAGAGGAACTAGATCCTAAAATTTATGTTGAACTTACCATTTAAAAGTTTTTAAATTTCAAATTTAATATGATTTAGATATAATTACAATTATATTTGAATTTTTCAAATAAATATTTTCTAAATTTTAAATAAGATATGGCAAGGTGAACTCGTTGGGTCTAAGGATGTTCTTTTGTCTCATCTGCAATTTGCAGATGATTCAATTCTCTTCTCTGAAGCAGATTGGGATCAGATGGTGCTTATTAAAAGAATGCTTAGATGCTTCGAAGTCTTATTTGGTCTTAGAATAAATTACCACAAAAGTGTGGTGTGTGGTGTGTGGTGTTGGTGTTGGTGTTGGTGTGGATGATGCTCTTTTGCTCTCCTTTGCTAAGCTCCTCAACTGTCAAGTTCATAGCTTGCCTCCAAGATTTCTGGGACTGCCTCTTGGAGCCAACCTTGGGAAAAAATCTACATGGAAACCTATGCTTGACAATATCAGATCCAGACTTTCAGGGTGGAAGAGAAAATTGCTGCCTTTTGTAGGTAGACTAACTCTAATTAAGTCTACCTTATCTAGTCTACCAGTATATTTTCTCTCTTTATTTAAGATGCTAGAAGGTGTGGCCAGAGAATTGGAGAGGATTGAAGTAGCTTTTTTATGGGGTGAGAATGACCTAAAAAGGAAAGTTCATTTAGTAAAATGGGGGGAGGCAACAAAAAGCATTGATCAAGGGGGTCTGGGCATTAGAAGAATCAAAGATGTAAATGCTTGTCTATTGCTCAAATGGTGGTGGAAATTTGGAACTCAAATTAATTCACTTTAGAGGAGGGCTATATGGAGCAAATACAAGATAAATGAGGCTTGTTGGAATCCACCAGTAAGATTCTCTTATAAACATTCTAGAGTTTGGAAAGACATCTTATCTATTGGAAATCATAGCATTATTTACAATTTTTATGTGGATAACTGCCAAATTAAAGTGTGGGATGGAAATAGAATTAAATTTTGGCATGACAGATGGTATGACAACTTTTGTCTTAAGATTGATTTTCTCCTTCTTTTTAATCTTTCAACTGATAAAGATGGCACTCTTCAGCAATTCTTTGCAAGGAAGACTAGCCCAAATAATTGGAATTTTCCCATCAGAAGAGTGTCACATTTTACTTGAATTGGATGAAGAAACTAGATTGCTTGGAGTCCTAGCTTGGCCGCTTCTCGACTCTCCATAAATTTGTTGTTATATTTGGGCTAATGTACAAGCATTGGTGAGTTCTCTGTTTCTTCCCTCTACTCTTTCAGTAATTCCATCCTTGGTTCTCATATTCCAATCTGTAATCATATTTGGAATAGGGCTATCCCACCTAAAGTTTCTTTTTTCTGTTGGTTGGCCTGGAAGAACAAAATCAAGTCAGCAGAATTTATGCACAGAATTGGTATTTTAGACCCTTCTATCTCCATCAGTTGCACCTTCTGTAGCTATGAATCTGAGTCTGAATCTGCTACCCATGTCTTGCTCCATTGCCATTTTTCTTGGCTGATTTGGTCTTCTATAATTCATGATTGGGGGCTATCTTGGTGCATTCAAGATTAAGTAGATGGCCTTCTCCAATGGTGGATGAGTGTCAAATTTAAGCATTTTGATACGTTAATTTGCAGAGCTATCCCACACCTTGTCCTTTGGTCGCTTTGGAAACATAGGAACGAATGTATTTTTGCAGAGGCTCTACCCAACTTCTCTGAAATAAGTGAATCTATCAAAATCAGATCAGCACTCTGGCTAAAAGCATCTTTTAAGGACCTTCCCTACGCAGTTGTTGATTTAATCTTCAATTGGAGACAAATCAGAGATAGGTTTCCAAATCAATAAATGGGCTGGTATGTAGACAAGCAGGGGTCTGCTGGATTGCTCTGGGTTGTGCTGCTATTGCTACTATAGCTTGCTCTGGTTTTGCTGGTTTGCTCTGTTTTGTTCTGGGTCTGTTTGTGGCTTGCCCTGGTTTTGCTGTGTCAGTGGCTTTGCCCTCATTAGTGGAAGTGTATGTTGTTTGCTGTATGCTAGAAGTGTATGCTATTTGCCATCAATGGCTGTTGAGCTTGGAAGTGTATGCTCTTTTGTTACAAGTGTAGCTCTTTTCTTTGGTCTACACGAGTTGATGCCTGCTACTAAGTAGCTCCTTCGGTCTTTGCTTCTGCTATCTTTGGTTTAGTTCTTTGTTATCTTTGGATGCTATGTACTGTTATGCTTGTTTACTGGCTGTATGGGTTGAATGCCAATGTTTTAGGTGGTTGTTTGGAGTTGCCTCAGCTTCTTCTATCTGGTTTTTTTTTTTTTTTTTTTCTTTTTCTCTACTGGTTGTTGTGCCAGCATTTCATGCTTTCCTTTTGTTGGTTCCTCACTAACTGGCGCTTGGAGCTTCGTCTTAACTCCAAACTCCTCTTTATTGATGTATCTTATCATACCTTGTATGTTTTCATCAATAAAGATTTTTTTTGCTGACCAAAAAAAGGTGAACCAATCGCTTTGTTTGGTTTTGATTAATTTTCTAAAAATTGAATTTATTTTTATTATTATTATTATTATTATTATTATTATTATTATTATTATTATTATTATTATTTTGTTTTGTTTTTTGTTTTTAGTGATTTTTTTAATATTGTAAATATATATATATATAACTTTCTAGATGCACATAACTTTGATGCACCTAAAAAGTAAAATATTTTAAAAATTCAATAAATATGCAAGAATACGAAATGTACTGAATTTTTGTACTTTATTTTGTTTTTTGTAATTGATCAATTTTTTTTAATATAGATTTTCTCTATAAATATTATATTGTTTAAGTGTATTTAGGTTAGGTGTATCTAACAATAAACAAATTTCTGAAAATATAAAATTTTTGACTAAAAAACAAAAAACATAGAAAATAAAAAACTCAAATTTTTGAAAAGTGACTTAATTTTCTGAAACAAAACAAGGTGAATAGTTTTGTCATATGTATTTTAAAATTTTAGTTAGTGCTTTGGAACTCTTACAAGATTTCTCAAGAAAAATCCTTTTTGCTTAGTATATCATTCATATTTGATTTTTTCAGTTTATTTAGCGTTAAAAAATGTGTTTTCTTAAGTAACCATTTGTATTATTTTTTTATTTTTATTTGGATTTTATTTTTTAATTTGTATTGACACATAAAAGCTCTATCTTTTTTTTTTTTCATAACGTTTTTACCTATTTATACCATAAAAAAAGGTACGAGACAACTTATTTAATGGCCATCTTTCCCTAATACCAATTATAAAAAGCTGTGTCAATCATACTTACAATTTATTTTAAAATAACTAATAACATAAAAAACAATAATGATTAAATCAAAACTAATACAAATATGCCTAAAGCATTCTCCAAAATATAGCTTATGAAAATCTTGATGAAACAATGATTAAAGTTTGAGCACTATAAGAAATTACACTTTTGACGATTAAATTTTTAGTCGCCAAAAGTCATATTTTAGTTGTCGAAATGTTTTCCCGACTAAATATTTTGGTCGCCAGATTTGTTGCTGGAAGATTGTCAGGGAAGGTATTGGCAACTAAAAAATATTTTAGTTGTCGAAAGTCCTAAAATGGCGACTAATTTTTTAGTCGCCAAAAGTAAAGGCATTGGCGACCAAAAAAAAATTTAGTTGTTGATAAGCCAAATTGGCGACTAATCTGTTAGACGCCAAAAGCTTAGAATTTAATTTAACATCACATTTTCAGCTATTTAAATTGTCGTCGCCAAAACTTGAATAATCTAGGGCGACCAAAGTTTTAGTCGCCGATTTTCTTTTTTTTTTTTTTGTTCATCTAACTTTTTTTAACTACTAAATGCTTAGTAGCCTAAAGTTCAATTTGTTGTTTTGCAACTAAATAGTTTAGTCACCTAAAGTCTAATTTTTTTCTTTAGCTACTAAATCATTAATCGTCTAAAGTCTTTTTAAATGGCTACTAAATATTTAGTTGCCAAAAGATTTGTTTCCATTTAATTCTTTTTTGGCTACTAACTATTTAGTCGCTAAAAATATTTAATTTCATTTTTGGCTATCAATTGTTTAATCGCCAAAAACATCGTTTTATTTTTATTTTATTTTTTGTATTTTAATTAATTTGTCCTGACCTATATGTATCCCATGCAACATGTAACAGGTATAAAAACAAAACAATATGTATATATTATCATCCATTCCACAACACGTATTTCACTTACAACCATCTAAAAAAAGAAAGAATAACTTATAATGTCAAATTCTATAAAACCAAGTACATATTCCAATTTGAAATAATAATTTCATACATAACAAATAAGCATACAAAAATAATTTCCTCCGTACACAAAAATATATTTACTACTATGCGAAATAGCCATTTGCCATGGTAATCTGTACCATGACAAAAGGTAATCTATATACCACAACAATAAATATTTGTTTGGTGTCAAAAGTATTATGTACCCTTAAAAATTATATGTATGATTCATCCAAATTCTACACAAAAAGCAGAGGACGACAAAAAAGCGAGATTATTCAAAAGTCTAAATTATCCTCCGTACACAAAAATGGAAGATTCACATGTCTATGCCAAAAGCCATCTACAAAACAAAAATTACACCCATTAGTTCCATATAGCATTTGAACATAATTTCTATGCCAAAAAAAAAAGTTATTAGATCTGTAAAGGGATATTCCCCTCCTCCCTTTTTTTGGATGAGGCGTAGTTTCATCCCTGCCATTATAATATTTTGAAAATGAAATTAACATTATTGAAATGTTAGGAACCTAAATAACGCAAAGTGCACAGGAGTAAAAGTCCAATTAACTCCTAAAAAATGACAATCAATGTAAGGTTGTGCAACATATTCAGCAGTAATGACCAAAAAATTCTTTCTAAAACACATAAAATACATGGCAATGCATATTTGTCAAACCAAAAGATGATTAAAGGTCAACATTAAGGTTAAATCGGGCCTATAGATCAGGTATGTTTCTCTTTAGTTTGGTTCTTTAGGACCCTTTTTGGTTGTGAAATTTAGCAGAAATGTCATGTTGTTGAGTAAATATTTCAATGTACTGAGAGATCATTGAAATGGTTTTGCCTATTGCATAAAATCTGTGACAATTAAAAAATGTAGCCATTGATTAGTTAATCCAAACCACCTGATCAGATCAATCAAGGTACCTAGAATCTTATAAATCGATACATCTACATGATCATTCTCATCAGTCACTATGTCCATCCATCCCATGTACACTGAAGAACCAAGATCTCTTAAAAATAAATCTTGAAGGGATGTGTTTGGTGATAATAATTTCGTGTGTTTTGTTTTGTATTTGATTCTATGTCTTTAGACTTCTTGTTAATTTAATAGTAAGTTTCAAGACAAAGATCTGACCACATAACCAACACCATCAAAATAGATGGAACAACAATTTGAGTGAAACTATTTTGTATGGCTAGAGATCATTGAAATGTTTTAATGTATTGAGAGATCATTGAAATGGTTTGAAATTTGCTTGCATTTTAAGCCCCGACGGCCTTTTTCAACTAAGTTCAAGGCATTTTTCACTCCAACTCCCAACCTACATGTGCTAATTACATCCCGTCTATCCTCATAGGTCCTATTTGTCACGGTGAAGCTACCTATGACATTCATAAAGTGGTTTAGAGGCTACTTTGCATTTTCGCCCCTAGAACGGCCTCTTTCGACTAAGTTTAAGGCGTTTTTCACTCCAACTCCCAACCTACGTGGGCTAATTACATCCCGTTTGTCCCCACAGGTCCTATTTTTCACGAGGAAGCTACCCGTGACATCTATAGAGTGGTTCAGAGGCTACTTTGCATTTTCACCCTGCGAATGGCCTTATTCGACTAAGTTTAAGGTGTTTTTCACTCCAACTCCCAACCTACGTGTGCTAATTACATCCTGTCTGTCCCCACAGGTTCTATTTGTCACGAGGAAGCTACTCGTGACATCCATAGAGTGGTTCGAGGCATAGCGACTCAGGTTTTTACCCCGACTTTCGTTGTGTTCCGGACTCGGATTCCATGATTGTCTACGTCTTGTTTCCTTCCTTTAACTCTTTGTATTTGAGTTTTGGATTATGTTGGGCGTGTTTGGGACAGGTTGGTTGTTAGTTGGTCTAGAATGTTGTTGCCCAAATTTTGGCTTCTTCGCTCGGGCGAGGCTTCTTGCGCTCGAGCGAGCCTTGTGAAATTGTATCTTCGCTTGAGCGTGACTTTTTGCGCTCGAGCGTGCGTTTGCGTTGGTGGCAGACCTGAAGCTTTGCATTTCACGCTCGAGCGACGCTTCTTGACCTTGAGCGATGAGACCTTTTTGTGTCTGGTCGCTCGAGTGAGCTTGGTGTATATCAGTTTCCAGCAGCATTGTTTTGCTTCATTTTTTGATCTCCTTTTCACTCAAAAACCCTAAATCTGCAGTTTCTCTCTCTAGAAGCCACCATCTCTCTTTGATTTCTCCAAATCCATTGGGATTTAGGCCTAAGTTCTTCACCCAAGCTGGTTATCTCCTTGAAGGCTTCGTTGTGTGCGGTGGAGATCGAGTTTCGACACAGTAAATTTTGGGGTTTCATCTCAATCTTCCTTCAAAACTTGAGGTAGGGATTTTCTTTGAGTTATATATATATATTTGCAAGATCTAGATGATTTTCGAAACCATCCTTTGTTATGTTTTGAAAAATTATTGTTGATTCAAGAAGATGAGTAATTTTTGAAAATGTGTTTATCTTCTAGTTCCTTTTAAAATAGAAATTTAGAGTTTGGACTATATTGGTTGAAGAAAGACGATTTTGTTGAGATTCCTTCAAATATTTTTGGGGATGAGTGGTTTTGGGTGAGAAAACCTAGAAATTGGGGGTTTTTAGAAAGATGTTGAAAATCTTTAGAAGATGTTGTTATATTTATTTTGTGTGCCAAAATAAACAATGTTAGAAAAATTGTTTATTTATTTACATATAAATAATGTTTTCATGGAATATGGGAATTGTTGAGATTGCTTGAAATGTGAGAGTTATGTTATCCCTTGGATGAATTGAAATAAATGTATTTATTCATCTTGTGAAATTGTATTGAAAGGAGAAATAGAAATTTTGATCACAATGGAAATATTGTGTGGAAGAATTGAAAATGGATAAAATGTTGCATTGCATCAATTGATACATTGGCATATCAATTCATTGATAATGAAGAGCTTTGAAATTTGATTTGAAAACTTTGCATAGAGTAAAGAATGTTGAGAAACAAGTTTTCATGAATTGGTTTTGGGGTAAATACGGTAGTAAGTCTTGAAAGGTAGAGTAGAGAATAGGTGTCAAGCCTTCCAGTTAATACTGGTAAAAATGACAGATTATGGGTGTCAAGCCTTCCAATTGATACTGGTAAAAATGATGAATTGGTAGTACTTATATAGTCTACTTGCAGACACAGACCTAGGGATTACCAGAGTTGTATTTATTGCCCCTTGAGTTAAATTGTTAAGCTTTGAACAAATGGAAAAATTGCATGGCATCATTGAACATGATGGTTTTCAAAGGATTAAGATGTGAATTATTTGTAAAAAGGCATGGCATAGCATATGCATTCATTTCTTGAGATTTGTATAAAATGTATATACTTTGTGAAGGATTTTCCCTCTTGGGCTTTATGTTCACCCTCGAGATTTTTGTGCGGGAAAAGGCGTGGTGAATCCGCCTAAGCGAGGCGTGGAAATGTGTATGTTGAGAGCACAAGTTTCTCATTTCTTTGTGATTCTATTTGTAAGCCAAGGGCTTTGTATGAATGGGTTGAATAACCTTTTTGTGTAACCGGGCTTAAACCTTGGAAACTTGTAAACCCTTGGGGGTATTTCATTTGTTTATTTACTTGTTGTTGAAGTTAATGCATTATAGCATGAGTAACTATTTACACTATGAAGTGCAAATGTGGGAATGTATAATTGGTTTTCCTTTAAAAAGGGCAATGATTATTGTGTTGTCACTTGGGTATTGAAATTGGGGCATCACACGGGGACTGCTTTGCATTTTTGCCGCCGAACAACCTTTTTCGACTAAGTTTAAGGCCTTTTTCACTCTAACTCCCAACCTATATGTGCTAATTACATCTCGTCTATTCTTATAGGTCCTATTTTTCATGAGAAAGCTACCCGTAACATCAATAGAGCGGTTCAGGAGCTGTTTTGTATTTTCGTCTCATGAATGCCTTTTTTCGACTAAGTTTAAGGCATTTTTGACCCTAACTCCCAACCTATGTGTGCTAATTACATGCCGTCTATCCCTACATGTTCTATTTGTCACGATGAATCTGCTTGTGACATCTATAGAGTTGTTCGAGGGCAGTTTTGCATTTTCGCCTCTAGAACACCTTTTTTCAACTAAGTTTAAGACATTTTTTACTCTAACTCCCAACCTATGTGTGCTAATTACATGTCATCTGTTCCCGTGGATTCTATTTTTTCATGAGAAAATTGCCCGTGACATCTATTGAGTGATTTGGGGGCTGTTTTGTATTTTTGCCCCTCCGAATGCCCTTTTCTGACTATGTTTAAGGCATTTTCGACAAAGTAAACCAATTGTTTGGTTTGCTTTTGCATTTCTTTGTTTCTCAGAATAACTAGAGAAATCTTGGTTTGATTGAATTCAAAGTTGTACAAAGCTTTGCTTGTACTTTCAGAAGCTCAAAGTAAAAAAGTAAGCAAAACAAAATAGTAACTATTGTCTGAATTCTGAAAACAAAGTGGAGGAACGTGCCAACTTGAAGATTGTTTGCTATCTTGTTGTCTGTTTTTGTTTACTCTCAATTTCATATCATTTAGCATTTGCAAAAAGGACAAAGCATTTTTGGAATTAAGATTAAATAAGAAGTTCAAAAATACTAGAGCTTCATATAAACAAATAATCTTAAGGGCATTATATAGCATGAAGATAAATTGGGCACAAACATTTCAAGTGCTGATGAATTATCTACTTAAGAACAGCAATCAAGATAGTTTAAAGAGAGCTATACATCCGATCATCATGAGCAATTACCTGAATAAGAATGATGTAATGAGAAGAGGAAGATATAATGATACATAGTACTTTAAGTTTACCAAAATTCAAATGCACTCCAAATCGTTATCAATTCATATGAAATCTTGCAAAAAAGAAATGTAATGTAGAGATTAAACCAAACTCAATGACAAGTACAACAAGAAGAAAGCAGTACTCCAAATTGTTCCACAAAATCACATATAATCCAAATTGTAATCAAATATCAATTAATATGAAATCTGCAACAAGATAAATGGGACACAGAGATAAACCAAGCTGGGTTTTTTAGTTGAATTTGAAGGAGTTTGAGATGCACAAATGCCTCTTCTGTGTCACCCACACACTGTTTCATTTCATGCAAGTAAATATTATATCATAATAACACATAACCAAGAAGGATATTTTGGGAGGGCAACAAAAAATGACTCAAAGTAAATCTACAAAAATAATCAAATATGAAACACATCACTACTTTTTAAATGCAATTGCTAGCTTATGAGTTCGAAACAAAATCATAATTGTGTATCCAAGTGAAATTTGAAATATTACTTAATCATTATATTAAATAGTTTGTAGAATCTTTATAAAATGATGCAGTTTAGGGTTTGTTTTCATTTGCTACCAAATTTTCAACTTGTCTTATCCTCCACACTAGTGTTTCACCTTGTCTTAAAATGAGGCAAAATGTACTCATTTGTGTGGCGATGAAGTCATCAAGTTGTGTAGGACTGGTATGGTTCACACTTCACCATGACCTGAACCTAAAATATGTTGTAAGTTGCATGTTTTTATGCAAAACATGACCCTACTTGGCGCATGTAAAAAAAATAAAATGGACCCTACCTAAGCAATGAATTTTACAAATTCGGTGGGCAATGACAACTCGGTGTGGTGCGAAAGTTTGGGATTGATATTAAAAAAATAATAATAATACATGAAGAGAAATCGGAAATGTGTTTTGACTAAGTTTTGATAGTTTTCTTTAAAGTTTCTTATTTGCATAGAATTTACTAAGGCATGGATGTTAAGCATCCATAAGGCTATCTCCAACGCTACACCAAATCTATCACCAAATTCAAATTTGGTGAAATTTTTTATTTTTTTCTACTCCAATGGTTTTATCAAACCTATATCAAATTAAGAATACAAAAAAATATTTCACCAAACTTAGAATGTCTAGCACCTTTCAGCATTTTATTGTGCATAGCCGTTGAGTTTTGGACCCACCGGATGTTCAGCCAGATGTCCTCTGGAGGACTATCTCTAGGCAAAAATTTGGGAAAAATTTACATTAACCGGTCGACCACCTGGTCGACCCCCAGATGACCACCTCTGCATCTTTTTTAACAGGGCGCACCTCATGAAACCACGTCGTTTAGTCATGAAAGAGTTGCTAATTTCTTATGAAGGGGTGCCCAAATTAGCAAATTTTTCTGTTGACAGAAACAATTGCCATTTCATGAAGAGATAACATGATCATCATCCTCAGAAGGATGCCCAAAATGCTACACACCATCATCAATTGCTATCAACATTAATAAAGCTATTAAAAAAAATCTAATATTGAATTGAAGAGTTTGTCTGAATTTTATATAGGTTGAAGTTGTATGAAACTGCATCAGACAAACCCAATGTAGAAAGCACAAGGAGACAAGAGAGCCTTCTAAAGCAAGAACAAACAGAGGAAAATAATCAATGACAGTAAAACTGTTTCACGTTTGGCTAGCAAGTCTACCAGTAAAATCATGGTAATAATGCATGCAAAAGAATGACACACTCATTAGGAAAACAAGTAATGAGTCTCTGTCATACTGCGATCTTCAAGAGGTCTGCGAGCACTTTTGCTCAATAAATAATATTTGAAGGAGTCCCCTTCATCAAAAGATCCTTGAAATCACCACCGTCACAATCCTCTAACTCAAAAGGAATAGGCATTCCACTCAGTTCCCTCTCCCTAATCTAAGGCATGGATATAAGGTACACAGATTTGGAAATAAAGATCATAAAATAATCTAGAAATATTTCCTAAATGTAAGATTATATAATTTAAATCTTCTCAAATCAGCAGCTATATAACATGTAGTATGCTTACAGGAACAACACACAAATAATGAAAGTTATGAAACCATAAAATCTTGTGAGCAAAAAAGTATCTAACAACCACTAGAATTATTTGATTTGCAAGAAAATTGACGATACAAACCATTCATTGTGAACTTGCTCGGGAAAATCAGGTGGCACATCTCTGCTATGATATTACAATATCCAGTTTAAACATATAATACCTGTCATAACCTCCCTTTATATATTCTTGTCAAAGAAACCTCATAATTTCTCTCTTCTCAATGACCAAGCCAACACCAACTAGGTCAAACAAAGTGCTAATAGCTAATTTTCTTTGTAAATGAGGCAATGACCATTAATTACAGAAAAAACCCCAAAGTCTCAATAACCCACCAAAAATTCCTTGAAAATTTTTAGCAAATGCTCACAAGCCAACAAATAAAAGTGTGAATGCAAGAGAAAAGCAAAATAGTAACAAACAAATCTCAGAAGCCGCTACTGGAAGAAGCCGCTGCTGGAAGAAGCGTTGCCTGGTCTAGGAGTGCTAGTTTTGCTCATGATTTCCTTCGCAAAATATATGAGCAATCACAGAAAACCCATTAAGGATCCTAAATTGAACCCATTTTGGACACTAAAAAAAATATATATATATATTTCTCTGTCAAACCCATAAACCCTAAATCGAACCCATTTTGGACATCAAACCCATAATTTTATAGAAATCAAACCACTTCAACCAAACCCATTTAGGAAATCAACACAAAAGTAAACTAAAAAAATCCTATAAAATCCTAGCAAGTGTGAGAAATTGACAGATAGCGAAAGAGAGAGATAGAGAGAGAGAGTAAGAGACCGAGATCGACAGAGAGGGAGAGAGACCGAGTGTGACAGATAGAGGGAGAGGGAGAGAAACACATGATTTGTGGCGGTGGTGGTGGTGATGATTCGCGATGAGTGGTGCGATGTACAATGATGGGTGGTGAACGTCAGTGGCGAGCAATGGTGAGGTTTGGTGGTGACTGTTCCGTATGTGAGAGAGTTATGTGTGAGTGAGAGAGAATAAAGTTCTTTTGTTTCTTTGAAAGAGGGGTGTGAGTGCCAAATATTCGCTTCCCTCTAAAAAGAAAAATTGTTTCTACCTTTAGCGACCAAACTTATATTTGTGCCAAATAATAATCAATACCGACTAAAGTTTTTGTAGCCAAAAGTGTAATTTGGCTCCTAATTGTTTTTTCGTTGGCAAAAAATGATTGTACAACGACTAAATTTATTTTGTCACCAAAATTTTTATTTGCCGACAAAAATATTTGGTGCCAAAGAGTAATCCAAAAATAAGCCTAATATTTGGCAACTAAACTTTTTTGTCGGCAAATGGTTGTATCGATGACTAAAACAAGAATTAGTAGCCTAAAATGTAGACTAACACCAACTAAAATTTGTTTAGTCGCCTATTACATCATATTTAGCGACCAAAATTTTTTTTAGTCGCCAATAACTAATATATGGCTACTAAAAAATTTTTGTACCTAAAATATAAAACATTGCCGACCAATAAAAATTTTAGTCGCCAAAGGTCTGAATTTTGGCGACTAAATTTGTTTTAGTTGCCAAGTTTGCTCGCCAAAAGTGCAAATTGTTGTAGTGGAGGTTCAAATCGAGACCAGAGGATCATAGGAAGGATCACTTTCGAAACAACTTAGTTGAGGCCAAAGATTCTTATTACCATCATCAGTAGTTGCGTTGTTAGTTGCTGCGATTGATGCAGAAGAAGAAGAAGAACCACTTTCAAACCTAGAAACGAAGGGTGGCGGCCAAACAGCACCTGCACTACCACTATTATTATTATTATGTACCTAAAAGCCTCCCATCATCCTTACCTTGGATCATCATGTTCATGCGCAAAACGATACTGGCCAATTGCTGCCCACGATGACCATAGAAAGGAAGACTTGTTTATTATGGACTCTATCCTGTTTCCAAGTGATGATGATGGCGATGGCGATGATGATGATCTATTGAGAGAAGTATAGAGAAAGAGGAAGAGAAAGAGGGCGAGGAGTAAGCACAATATGAATAATAGGGATATGGTGGTGAAACTGGAAGATGATTTCCAAATCTAAACGGTCCAACTCTAACCCTTACCCTAACTTCAACACCAACATTATCCATCATCCCATGTCGCCATTTTACAAGTGCACGTTCTTGTTTGTGTCCGTTCTGGTGCCTTGTTAGTGCTTGTGAAGTAGAGAACTCTCTTTTGCAGAAGTTGCTCGAGAAAACCCTAGTCATTGCTGCATCTTCCTCCTCTCATGCCTGCTTCTTCTTTTTCTTCTCACACGCGCCTTTCTCTGACCACGGTGATGATTCAATATCGCTAACCTGACAAGAACCCACCTTTGATGGCTTTAAAAGATCCAGTTCCTCGTTTGAGAGCTTAAGATCGAGCAAAAGGTGAGATCCAGTAAGTTTGGGTGGCCTTGGGAAATCAAAATCAAACCCTCTTTCCATACATTTTCCTTTCATCATGTTCATCTTGTCTCTGTCATTGAGCGGAGGCCCTTCGAAGATGCTGGAGGACTCTGATGGATTTTGTTCTGTACCACCATTGACTGCTTCCATCGCAAATTCTTCGCAGCTTTGGCTTTGGGTTTTGGCTTGCGTTTGGTTGGGAATTATTAATATAATGAATGAAATTAAGAGCAATGTTTTTTAAATAATGAGGGGACTTAATGTTGAATCTATAAATAAATGGAAAGATATCTTGTTGTGCAATCAGTGCATTGCATTGTGGATGTTTATATATACATATATATATGTAATGTAATATCTTGCTCTCATTGCAAATTTGCAATGTCAACATAGAAGGGGAATTGGGGATGCTGTTGCGCACCCCGTGCAACAGCATCTGTTGTGCGGCGAAATGGGCCCATTTCGGGGCCTATTATGATAATCCTAACCGTTCACATATTAGAATACATCAATTAGAACATGCCTGCAAAAAATCAAGTCAATCGGATATTGTTTGTCCATTCACCCACTCGCATTTGTATCTACAAAAATAAATAGTAATTGTGATTTAAAGTATTGAAATGAATACAAATGTGAATGGATGAATGGATAAACGATATCCAATTAATTTGATTTTTGGTAAACATGTTCTACTTGATGTATTCTAAAATGTGAATGGTTTGGATTATTAAAATAGACCTCGAAATGGGCCCATTTCACCACACAGCAGATGCTGCTGTGCCGGGTGCGCAACAGCATCCCAAAATTCCATAGGAGGAGGATAATTATAAAAACATGCCATGTCATATACAAGATCAAGTGGATGAACGATACTTATATTTCCTAAAATGATTTCACCAAATCTTGTTATATCGTTGCATCCATTGTAACGAAACATAAAGTTTTGGAAAGAATAGGAGGAAAATTATTATGTACTCTCGAAGTATTACGTGTTCGTACTTCTTCACTAAGGCCTCGTTTGGTATGTGTCTGTTTTAATCTAAAAGTCAAAAAGTTACTAAAAAATCAAAAAGTCTATAACATATACCAATAAGTCAAAGATTTTCTTTTTTTTCTCTTCTTTTTGCACATCTTTTAAGTAAAAAATCAAAAGTCATTCCAAACATACTAATTTTTTTACATCATATTTTAGCCAAAAAACCAAAAAGTTACTAAAATAATATGTTCCCAAACGAGGCCTAATTATTATTTGTTATACCCCCTCATGTTCCTCAATTACTATAAGAAATTGCACTTTTAGCGACTACTTTTGGCGACAACATCAATTTTTCATAGCCAAAAGTATATTTTTGGTGACACAGTGATCAATTTTGTTGGGAAAAGTAGACCTTTACCAATGCAATTTACTATCATCGCTAAAAAAACATAACATTCACTAGGCGCCAAAATTATTGATTGGCGCCAAAATTTCAAAAATTTTAACTACGAGGCTTATTTTTTAGCAACACAATAAGCGTCGCTATTAATGTGCTTACTTTTGGTGACGATAAGTTGGAGTGGGTAAAAAATTAAACATTTAGCGATGATAACACTATTCATCGGTAAAAATTTTGCTAGTGAAATGAGGTGATTTAGTGATTTGTGTTTTTATTATAACTTTTCAAAAAGTTTTAGATATTCTAGTTATTGAATTGTAAAATTAAAGTAATCATCGAATTAGATCACAAAATGAACCTATCAAGCCCAAACATACTCTTAAGTTCAGATGTCTAATTTGAGATAATTTAAACTTTTTCGAAGAATGTGATTAGATTATCAATTTCAATATATTTGGTTTTATTTTCAGAAACTTATTTTAGAATTTTGTTCCTAAAGAACTTTAAAAAAAATTAAAAAAAAAAATAAAATTGGTGAAAAAATTAAAAAAATACTTATTATTTTTGTATAATTGTATCTTTTAGGAGGTCGTAAATAATTTTTAAATTTTTGAAAATATATTTTTGAATTTTATTGTTCAAATTAGTTTTAATTTTTTTATAGCATTCATTCCAATTTTAATAGCCTTTTATAAATATTGTAAAAAATCAGTTAAGCTTTAGATTCAAATGGCATTTTATTATTGTTATAATTGAAAATATAATGCTATGAAAAACATTAAAATAAAAATCCCTAAAATTTTGGCGCCAATTGATTCTTGCTAGTTTGGGTTCCCTTATTCTTCTCTCATCATGGACTATCAGTTCTTAGGGTTTTTGAAGCAAACCAATTTGAAAGAAAACTGAAGGTAATACTCTCTCTCTCTCTCTCTCTCTCTCTCTCTCTCTCTCTCGATTTATTATATAAATATTTATCGATTATAGTTGATGTTTGTTTTGATATGAAGCATCAAAGACTATTTATCGATCTCAAGTCCCATAGAGAGTAGAAAGAGATTCCAGAATTAAACAGTGAGTATTTTTCTTTGATTTTATTGGAGTGATTTGGTACATGTTAATTTCACCAAAGTGTTATCTTTGATTTTTCGATTTTGATTTTCAGAATTAAACAGTTAAATATTTATTCCGATTTTGTTTTGTGTTATCTTTGATTTTCCATTGAAATCTACTTTAATTTATTTAGTGCTCCCATCTATTGTTATAATTCATTATAAAAAAAATAAATAAATAAAACTTCCAAAATTACTATGTGATAAACACAATCCCTAAATTTTTTGTCATGAATAATTTATTTAAAAATAGATACCTTTCAACAGAGCATTACAGTCCATCGTAGTAGTTGGGCCCTCTCTGTGTTACTGTTATGTTGCTTGTTTCTTTTCTTTTCTATCTTTGTTCCTTTAGTTGGTTGCTCACCAACATGGTCTGTGTGAACATGGGAGGGAATAGCAGTTGGGCCATCTTTGTGTTACTGTTATGTTGCTTGTTTCTTTTCTTTTCTATCTTTGTTCCTTTAGGCTTAGAAATTTCAGCATGCACATAACTCCAAAAAATCTGGACAACCTAGGGCTTGGAACTTCAGCAACCAGCAGCATGAAAATAAAAAATACCCCAAAAGTCCAACTAGTCCTTGCTACATAGACTATGTACACCACCACTAATGGCAGACTCCACAATTTCCTAGTACAGCTCACTAGGATAAGCAAAATAAAATAAACATTTTCTAATATTAAGCATCTTAGGCATAAGGTAATAACATAAAAAGCAAAATAATTGTGCTGGATGCACCTTTATTGATGATTAGTGGTGACTTCTAATTCAGGATTGTGTAAGATGTTATAAAAATTCCCATTTTTGGTTTTAGGATTGTGTCAGATTTGATCTAGTCTTTCTTGTTGCTTAAAAGTAAAATGAAGTCTTGATTGCATATAAGCATTTTGAAAGATTGAACCCTTTGATAGATTGTGACGCTTGGAAAACTCTATTATGTAGTCAAACAAATCATATGGATAAATATATCAATGTTAGATTTTGTTTACAAGATTATTTTGTTAATGGAGCTTTTTCATTTGTGGACAACACTAGGCATTAGGCAACAACATTAATTAAATGAACTGAATAAACCAGATTATTATATTAAATAATTTGATAATCTTGATGCATAGTTAGATCATTCTACCATGTGGGTTTGACATTCAGCTTGAATCAGTGTGGTTTTAAATTAAGAATGGTTTAAAAAAATCAGCATCTGCCACTCAGATTTGTTCCTATGACTGAATTCAAACTGTGATGTACAAGTTTCATAATAAGTTATGCTATTATGGTTTCCTCTTACTGTCTGAAACATATACGAATATCAGATGTCAATTTAACATTTGCCACTTGTTGCATCACCCTTGTAGAAAAAAACACAGCATTGATTAATTTTATATTATATTTTTTTAAAGAATATGTATATGCTAGGTTTTGGATGTAATGCCCATTCTTGTTCCTGATTTTGTTTGTCCTCCCCATTTACTTTGGCACCCGAATATCTACAGAAATAGTTCCACTCAGCAGTTTCAATATTTATTGATCCTTTAAAATTCATGACTAAGTTTAGGCATGTAAAATAAAAAATACTTAATTTATTTATTTATTTGTTGATAAATGTAAAAAACACTTAACTTAATACATAATACATGCAAATAAAGTAGAATTTTAAAGGATTTGTTGGTCGAAACCTTGATACAAAATTAAATAATCCTATAGCTAGTTGCACCTGTATTGACGATGATGTGTCACTCTACAATAATATTAACTACTTTGTCTTCATATTTAGAAAATAAATAATTATAATAAATAAATAAATAAATAAAGGTTGTGCCCCATTGGTATTAACTACTATCTTGTGATTAGATATGGACATGAGTTGGGTGTTAATTTCTGATAGATTTAGTCAGACATATGTAGATGGGGTGAACTCATTTATTGAATTTCCAAAGGCTAATTTGGGTGAGACTAAGGAGATTAAGTGTCCATGCATTAATTGTTGTAACTTTTATAAGCAGGAGTATGATAGTGTGAAGGCTCATTTGCTCATAAATAGGATGATAGTATCGTACACCACTTGGTTAGAACATGGTGAACTTCCAGAACACAATAACCTTAATGAAAGCAATAGTGAAAATGACGACGATCGAGATGAATATGATGAAATATAGAGGACTATCAGATGGGGAATTGTATGGAGGGTGATACTCTAGAAAGAGAGGACGTACGACACTTTGATAAATTGTTAGATGCTTCCCAATGTTGCTTGTACCTAGGTTGCAAAAACTTAGATACTTTGTTATCATTCGTTATTTATATGCTACATGTGAAAGTAGAAAATAGGTGGAACAATAAGTCTTTTGACAATTTTTTGGAGATACAAAGGCGATTCCTATCAGAAGGCCATGTGGTGCTAGGGTCAATTTATGAGTGCAAGAAGTTACTGCGTGACTTGGGCTTAGGATATGAGCCCATCGATGCATGTAAACATGATTATGTACTATTTTAGAAGGAGAATGCTCATTTAGCAAAATGTCCCACATGTCAAGCATCTAGGTACAAAGTAAATGATAGCAAGGGTAAGAAGATCCCTTATAAGATATTGCGTTAGTTCCCATTGACACCTAGGTTGAGAAGATTGTACATGTCTAGGAAAATGGCAAAAGACATGAGATAGCATAGTGATAAGCGGGTTGATGATGGTGTAGGGAGGCATCCGACTGATTGTAAAGAGTGGAAGGAATTTGATTTGCATTATCCAAAGTTTGCCCAGGAGACTCACAATGTTAGGTTAGGCCTAGCCACTGATGGGTTCAACCCTTTTGGGAACATGAGCACTTCCTATAGTATGTGGCCTATCATACTCATGCCCCATAGCCTCCCACCTTGGAGATGTATGAAGGCCCCATTTTTCATGATGTCCTTATTTATTTCTAGACGTAATCAACCGGGGACTGACATTGATGTCTACCTAAGGCCATTGATTGATGAGTTAAAGGAGTTATGGGAGAATGTTGTGATGACTTACGATGCCTCCACTGAACAGACCTTTCAGATGCATGCAACTGTAATGTGGACCATAAATGACTTCCCTGCATATTGTGACTTATCTGGATGGAGAACTAAAGGTTATTTGTCTTGCCCTCCTTGTAATGATAATCCGTTGGCACGCGGGTTGATCAGTAAGATCGGGTGGGTAGGTCATTGAGCTTACTTGCCTGATAACCACCATTGGAGAGTAGTGTAGGAGAACTTTCAAGGGTATAGAGCAACCTGTGTATATATTGAAGAATAATTGTTTGGGTTATTTCTATAATTGACTTTCAAAGAGAGTTAATCCCAACCTTGGTCATTAAGAAACCATAAAGGTGTAATACGTGTGTATATCTTTCTCATTGACCTCTTGTTTGTTTGTGAAGTTCTTTCTTTTTGTTTTTGTATCCAGCTTGTATTCACTTGATGCTATCTCTCAATAAAGCTTATTATTCATATATATATATATAAACCTATTTAATATGTATGGCTCTTAATGATTCCAAAAATGGCTCACAAATCTCAACATTATTTGTCCTTGTAGATCTTGTATTATGAACTTATTTAGTACATATGTCTATCAGCAATTCCAAAGATGGCTCACAGATCTCAACTTGTTGTCTTTGACTCCTTGTAAATAAGGTGTTATGTATTTTAGATATTACTTGTAAATGTTACTTACAATTTTGATCAAGGCAATTCAACTTACTGGTTTGGATCAGTTCATCACTCAAAATTGCAGTTGCAAGTTATTGTATTACTATTTACCAATTATATTTTTTCCTTTTATTATTATCTTTATTTAGCTTGATTTTAACTTCCTTAACTTATGGTTTTTTTTGCGGTTGGAGCGATAGTGGAGCGAATAAAAGCGATTGATCTTCCAACTGCCATGGTTGAAGAATCTTGAAACAAGGTTTTGTCAAGTGATTTGGAATGGTAAATGTCTCGCACTTAAGCTCTATAAGCACGAGAATGCGGTTGACAAATAATTGCGATTATTTGAAGCGTGTTACTAATCCTCTGAGCACATGTGTGTATCTGGGTTTTGAAGTAGAACCATCCTTGAACATTGCTTCTCATATTAAGTGGGCTAAATGTGAGCCTTACCCTCTCTCATGCAATTGTGCATTTCTAATTGTGTTGCTTAGCTTGTGCTTGTTCTTTTATAAGGGGTATTTTATGGTCATATATGGATGTTTTGCTTTAATTTCTTTATACATGAATTTCTAATGCATTCATCTGGCATTGATACCCATTTTTTGATTCTTCTTCTTTTTCCTTTTCTTTCTTTCTGTCATTTTTTGTTTGGTCCCTGTTATGCTGTTTGATGAATTTAGTTCAAAGTTTATATTGTTCATGATGAAGATGAGATATTCTAATGCGGGACCAATATGTACATCACATTATCAATGAAACTGGAGCAACTGTCTTACTAAAAGGACGTGGTTTAGGAAATTCTGAAAGTGCATTTGGCGAAGGTTGTACTTGTGGTGCCATGTAACTGTTTTGCAATTTGGACAATATGGATTGTGTAGCATATTGTTCTTCAAAGCACTGACCATATTATTACTGTTACTTTCTATTCTTGCAGAAGGATAGCAGCCACTGCATTTATACTTGTCAAGTAACAATCCAAAAAGTATTGAAAGTGCAAAGCTTTTGGCTAAATTTTTTTTGGATACAATCAACATAAAGTTCTGTGCCTTTAGGTAATTAGGTTTAATTTATGCTTATGTTTATATTAGAGTATATGTGAATATTCTCAATAGGAGAATTTTGTCCTCTAAAATTACGTGAGGGTAACCTAGATTTGTTCTTTTCTTAATTGATAGGTACTTGGAGAATGTAAGCATTTTGGGTAATATGTTGGCATAATATTTTTTATCTTTTTTTGAGAGTTCATATGATGGCCTGTTTGGTGCAACTAAAAGCTAATAATTAGAAAGCGGAAACTAAAAGCACCCATCCCCATAATCAACCTATTTTTGCCTCATTAGCTGTAAGCAAAAAGCTGCAATGCACCAAAAACACTAGCACAAACTCCTAAAGTTTAAAAAGAAATTAGCAGTCTGTAGACACCCCATTTTTGACCGTCCTCAAGACTTGAACGTCATCATTTGAACACTCAATGATCATCCATGTTCGTGTTCGTTTTGAGTTCTTGGAGGTCTTGGCCGCGTGCCTTGCCTCAAGATCTCTCAACTTGTTTGTCTTGTGCTTGGTTGTGGACCAAGGACTTGTGTTTTTGCTTCTGAGGGAAGATGGTGGCTTGTTGGCCATCCCCTCAACCCATCGGCCAAGGCATAAAGCCATCGGCCTTGTTTTTTTGCCATCGGCCAAAAGTGTTAGCCAATCGGCACTCTTTTTAGTCGATCGGCCCTTGTGTTGGTCAATCGGCCTTGTTTTCTAGCCGAGCCTTGTTCATCTGCTTTATGCAGATATTTTATGCTAGCTGTCACAGCTGGCATGCACAATTCACATCCTCCATACACGTGTATGGAGGGATTTGAACCTTGTTTTAGCTTGCTTAGGAGGCTTTGGAATTGGAATTCTATAAGAAGGGAGCTCCTCCTCCCTTCTCAGGGTTCTGAAAATCTGAGATAGGAGTGATATATATATATCTCCCTCTCTCTATATTTGTGTGTGTGTTTGTGCTCTAAAGTGTATTTTGTTCACACTTTTGCCCTAGAGCACCTAGTAGAACACCATCCTTGGTTGCTGAGGTGCTAGGGAATTGGTGTTAGAGTTCTTGAGGTGGTTTAAGCCTGGAAAACCTGCTAGAGCTTTGTTTTTGAAGGTATTCTTCAAGGGTAAGCAAACTTGCTTTTAAACCCCCATTCTTGCTTAAGCTTTTAGACCTACTTGCTTATTGTTTTAAGCTTAATTCTTAACTGATAAAAGTTCTGTTTTTACATGCTTTAAATCTTTGGTTAAGGTCACTTTTTGGTTGGGGGTCATCTCCTCCCTCCAAGGCCATGTTAGGCCTTGTTTTAGGCCATCTCTTTTGGCCCTTGTTCTTGGCTTTGCATGACCTTTCTACCACTGAAATCCAGAGGATTTTCAGTGGTGGAAAGGTAGTTTTGAGGTCTTAAATAGAAGAGGGTCATCCCCTCTCCTTGTTGTCTTATATGCTAGTATAAATGGCTTATATTGGTAGCATGTTTGCTTAGCTTGTTTTAGCTTCATTTCAGTATGTATTACGCTTTCTTTTACCATGATACAACATTGTTTTTGCTTGGTTTTTTCACTCCATGCATGCCTAATACACTTGTAGTGTAAGTCACACAAACTAGTCTTATGTGCTTCATGTTTGAGCATGTCTTTCTAGCTTATGTTGACTCAATTTCAGTGGGTTTTTGGTGTTGTTTTGGCATGCCATGACTCTATTTTGGGTGGGTTTAGTTGGCTCTTACATGCTTCATGTACTTGTCTTGCAATCCTCTCATTTGCCTTAACATGTCATTTTAGCATGCTTTTTGGCTTAACTTCAAGAAGCTTTTGTCCACGTTTTAGCATGCTTTAGCTCTGATTTAGGTTTTTTTAGTCATGCATGACTTGCTTTGCGTAGCCATGGTTCAATCTAGCTTGTTAGCTTTGAGTATTGAGTCCTCTAGCATGCATTACTTGGACTATTATCATGATTTGGCATCATTAGAAATGTTATTTCAGTCCATGTTTCATGCTCATATACTTGCACTTATCACTCCTTTAATGCTTTAAAGAGTTGATGTCTTATACCTCATGAATGGACCATTGTGTATGCCTCCATGCTTAGGTCATTGGGATGCCATCTAAGTGGGTTTTTGGGCTTGTTTTGATATGCCATAACTTTGTCTTTCATTGGATAAGTCATGCCATGTTTGGTTTTGATAGGTGTAGTGTAACATCCCCTTGTAGCCTCGCATGCCTCACGCCTTTTGGAGTTGTATTCTAGCTTGTGTTGGCTAGTTTCGAGCATGTTTTTGATCTTGTCTTGACCTGCCTTGGGACTGTTTTGAGTGCCCTTGGCCCTTTGGGGCTTGCCTTGCATGGCCATGCTTTGAGTCCTTTGGCTAGCCTTAAGCTTTGGGCTTTCTTGTATGCTTTGCTTGCTTTGTTTGGTTGGTTTGGCACCTTTCCATGCATGATTTCAGAACTTACAATGTTTGTTACAAGACATATTTTTCCCCTTTTAAGTGCTCTTGAAAATTGCCCTCCTATGCCTAGGTGTTGGACCATTTACATGTGCATGTTTGTTTTGCATGCTCATGCCTCCAATTCATAACTTTGGCCACTGATTTTGGGCATGGCTGAGGTCTGTCCATCTTTAGTTTAAGTCCATTTACCATGTTGTTTAAAGTTGCTACTTTACATCATGCTTACATGCTTGTTACATGCTTGTCATATTGCATATTGTCACATGCTTGCTAATTGACATGTTACATGCTCATCCATCTTGCATACTTGTTAAGATTACATGTTGTCACATGCTTGTTGCTAGTATTGTTGTCACATATCTATGCTATGCATCTTTACATGTTTAGGTTGCATACCTATTGCATATTATTCGCATTGCACAATATTGTTGCATACTTGAGTTGTTTGCATACTTGGTGCATGCTAGAGTTATTTGCATACTTAGTTTGCATAGCATTGTGTGTGCATTGCCTTGCCTCTTGATCACACATGATAGAGGTTAAGGTCCCTTATGTGTTTTGTGCATTTCATTTGATATTGAATTGCATACTTGACTCTTCTGGCCATCATGCATTGAAATCGTGATTGATGGTCCGAGGGTCGAGAACTACACTCCTTTGAGTCTCAAACATGATAAGGGTGTAGCTGCAAACATTGTCATGTAAATGCATTGCCATGCTCTGTTTGTCCTCTCTGCTGCACAAAGAGCATTTCTGAGGAAGGGATGGCCGATCGGCTATCTTTAGTGCCGATCGGCTACAAGTGTTTGGCGATGGCTTCATATTTGGTCGATCACTGTTTATAGCCGATGACCATGATTTACGGCGATGGCCTTCCACAGTGCCCATGGGGTGAATCAGAAGTGTGTTGGGAATTTTCACACTTTGCAGAGGTACATAGCAGTGAAAACAGAGGCAGCATGAGGCATGGCAATGGATTTCCAAGCGAAGCCGACCGAACATGCATTTGTCCCTCTCCTCGAAGCCGCTTTACTGTTTTTCGTAGCTTAATTAATGTGTTAATTATTTAAGTGTTGTAATAATTAGTCGTAGCTAGTTATTCATTTGATTGTGTAATAATTAATTAGCTGGTTAGTTAGTTGATTAGATGGTTTGTATTATTCTTTCGGTCTCTCCCTCGAGAGAGCCAATTGGTGTAATAAGCGTGCGTGTGTGTGATGCATGTCTTCCAACCCTCATTTCTTTCTCCCTTTTACTTAACTTTTAGGGCATATTTCATGTAGCATCCTTATGCTATGCATGTTTGCATCATTTATCTGTATTGCATGTACCGGGCTCGGCGCATCATACTAACTGCATTGTATTTCAATTCCTACTTGAATACATGTATCAAGTATTGCATCTCACACGCCATTTTAGAATAACCGAGCCTATTTCTAGTTGCATTTTGCATGTGTTGTATTAGCCATCTTAACATGGACTAGGATCATGCATTTGATTACTAACTAATTTTTTTTTTGGCTCGGAGTACACTGTAAGTGTTTATGCTTTAGCATCTTGCATGTGTGTGAGTGTTAACATGACAACATGCTTGCCATGAGGCTAATTGCTTATGTGATATAACTGCCTGAATACCTATGAGTGAAGGTTGGATTACTTGAATTGGAACGATTCATTGTAATCCGTGTTTTAGCCTACTTATGCGGTAGAAAACTTCAAACCATTTCCAAACAAACGGATATGCGATGCTTTGTTCCAAATTAGGCGATCTAGTCTATACTTGTGTGCTGTGCGCATCACATAGTAAATTCTAGGTTAATAACCGGAATAAGAACACATGTGTTTTCAAAAAAATAAGAAATCATGTTAGTAAAGGCCGATCTTTGATCGGGCAAGCGGGGGTACTCATTGCATGACATTCCCCTCTCATACCCAAGTTCCCGAGCCGAGGCAACTTTGGTGATGATGGACACATGGCCTTAGGCACGAATCAGGGTTTTCTAAATTCCCCCAAAACAAAATATTTAGGTGGCGACTCTATATCTGGCAAAGCAGTCCATGTTTGGAACTTCTTTCTTAAAAATTTGTTTTCCAAAACGATTTGCCAGATTTGGACTCTTTGGTGATTTATCGATCTTGCATCGGACTTTACAAGATTAGATTCAGAATCGTAACATTGAGTCAGAACTGTAGTAGCTAGAGAACAAAACGAGATTTTCTCGGGAGTTCTTCGGGCACGTCTACACAGTCCCTATAAGCTGCACTAAACAGGCTGAGCTCTTAGAAAATAGATAAACTTTTTGTTTTTTGTTTTTTTGTTTTAATAATATTTACAATTTAGAAATACTTGTGTTTCATTGAGCATGTAGTATTCAATACTCCTTTTCTCTGCAACAATATTTTTTGTGTTGTTAAATGGACTTGGTCACAATCCATAGGATTGAGCTACACATCCTGGCATCCTACCATCAATCCTTAGCTACACATCCTGGCATCACCACTACCCTTCTTCAAGGGACTTTGTCACAATCCATAGGATTGAGCTGCGGGCATTCTCAACCAACCATGGTTTGCTATCCCCAGCCTTCGTTATCTAGTGGAATGAGCTATAGTGGATATTGTGGGATATATCCTCATGCCCACCCCTTTGCAGCAAGTTGCCTTAGCCCTTAGAAAGTCACATTCTCTTGTCAATTCAATAGTTGCTCCTGCAACAACAGCAGCAAGCACAACAGCAAATTCTAGCGAGACCTTGTCTTATGAGGACAAACGGCATCTACATAAATGAAAGTTTCAAGAGTTACCAGCTACTTCAAAGGGGCGTGCACACCCCCATAAGGTATCTGTGCTTTCTTCTTGTCCCGGAGGGTATTGCATTTTATAGCCTTTTAAGAGAACAAAGGAACAAATAACTACATCGGAAAAGCCCCATCTTTCAATTTAAATTAATTAGAAGTTATAACATGTTGAATATAAATAAAGGATGAACATTTTACAGCATTTGTCATGATTATTTTGACAATAGTAAACCTACACTAGATTTTAAATAAAGATTTCTTAAGATGGTAATCATTCCCTTGAAGTGGTAAAGCATGTATGATGCTCTAGGGTTGCAAGTGAACATGACAATGATAAGCCTTCCAAATTTAATGGTGCAAAATTGTTTGAAATTTGTAAATGCATTGCATGCATCTACTCCCCTCCCGTCTCTTCCCTCGAAATGTTGTTGGTTTATTTGTTACATTAAATAATTGAAAGAAATGTTTGTTTACTTTTGATTTTAATGAAACTATGGCCCTTGATCCAGTGGAATGGAAAAAATGAAGTCATGTTGCCGACCTTAAGTAGTTGGAAATATGGCTTTCTTTGTTTATCGGTCTCTTCTTGCTTGTTGCTTCTTGATGCATTCTTTGCTTCTCAGTGGTGGCTCTTGCTTCTTGGCTATTCTTTGCTGCCGTGGTGGCTGATGCTTGCTGGGTTGCTACTACTACAATGTTGCTGTGGGGCGGCTGCTACTAGATGTTGGTCTACTGTAATGTTGTTGCTGCAATGGTTTTGTCCCTGGCCCTGGCTCTGTTTTGGTTAGTTTTGTTAGACATGTCCATATGTGTTTTACATTGCTATTTTAAAATTTTTGTTTGATCTAGACATGCTTTAGATATTTAGGTTCATACATGAAACACATTATAAGTTTAAAAAAAGTAATAGTCTAGTGGTAAAAGAAAAACAATATGTAACTTTATGTCTCATTCTTTGAACTTTACCAATTAATGTTATGTTATATTTTTTTTTAAAATTATATTTGAATAAAATATTCATCTCTATGACCTATAAGAAACATACATCTCCTATGTGTTGTAAACTAATTTTTTGAAAATTGTGTCGGCATGTTAGTTTTCTGTCACACATTTAGAACTCAGCCTATTAGCCTTGAAGTTGTGGGTTTGAACTTAAGGGAAATCACTTTGTGCAAATAATGTCAAAGGTTAGGTCTATACCCAATTAACCCCTTCCAAATCACCATTCAATAGGGTTTAAACTGGGTGTATTTTTTGTCCGCGTTGTGTTGTATCATGTCAAGTGTTTGCATTCATACTTCGTAGATGGTGACTATTTAAACCATTCATTTAGTTTGTTTTATCTCCAATCTATGAAAAATAACTTACATATTACAAGATTACCCAATCTTCATTGCAACCTCAAATTCTTGAAATCAATAAGGAATCCTAATTACCACAATCATATTTTATTTGTAAAATTGAAAAACTAGGCCTACATTTCATAAAGAAATCTAGATCAATGAAAAATTACAATGCTTATATATTGTGTATATGCGCGCGGGCACGTGTGTGTGTGAGGTGGTTCTTGCAGTGTTGAATTAAAGTGGGGTTGGTCGTCGTAGTGAATTAGGTTGGAATGGGTTAGAATGGGCTATTGTGGCTAATGAAGAAAGTGAGGAATTAGGGTTTTGTGTTTAAATTTAAAAGGGATATTATTGATACCATATTGAAGGCTATATGGTTTGATATGTCATGTTGTTAAGTTCTTAATTGGATTATCAGACATCAACTTAATAAGGGGATAAACACAATTTCACATAAATACGAACAATCAAATAGGTTGAAACAATCAAACTAAAAAAACCCCTAAATCAGAAAGGGAAACAAAAAGTCCTAACTTAAGTAATACAACAAATTGATCACCTATTGGAGTATCAGACTACGTTGAGGTGTGACTGTGAGAGAGAGAGAGAGAGTTGCCAGTGGTGGTTTAAGGCCGGTGGTGGTGTTTTGGGCAGCAAAGGTAATGGTGAGATGTGCACTGAGAGAGATGGAGAGATGGAGGAGCAGCCACAAAACAATACTAACATATTGGACCAAGTAGAGGTGCGATAGATTGTCCGTGGTGGTGGTGGAAAGTCGGTGATGGCAGAAGGATGCAAAGGTAGTGGAGGAATGAGTAGGCACACTGACAGTGAGAGAGATGGAGTAGTGTGACATAGACTAAGAGACGAAGATAAAAGAATGAATATGAGAAACTAGATTTATAAAATGCATATTAATATATATATATATTTTAAACCGGTTTGGTTCTGTTTGAATTACGGTTTTTGAGGTAATGCACTAACCAAACCATCAATGTATAAATGGTTCTCAGCATTTAATAAACCAGGACCGGATTAGTTTTACACAGAACCAAACCGAACCATATGGACTAGACTAGTTTTTGTGATAGCCCTAGTTTCTAGTTAGGTTAGGTTGCTTGGATATTGCTCAATATCAACTGGAATTCAAGTTGGGTTACAATTTTGAAGCTTAGAATTGGATTAAGTTTAGAAAAAGATGCCGATGCTTGATCAAGACTTGGGTCAGTCTTGGGTTAGGCAAAATTGAGTTGAGCCCAACTGAGTTGCATATCTTTATAGTGGCATCTCAATTAGTGTCCATAAGGAAGCATATCATATCTACTTGAAGGATCCTGATTCCTGTGACTAAATAGAATGCAGTCGTAAAATGCATTGAGATTGTATGCAACTTTTTCTGATGAATAAGTGCCTACACACCCAATTATGGTGTTAAACTGGGATTACTTAGGATACTATGGTACTGACAACAACATGTCACTAGAGATGCCCTAGGTCCAATACAATCGTTGGTTTGCCCCTGATTTCATCTGATGCCAAGTTGTTTTGTAGAAAAATGAAAGACTTAAGTTGAATGAGAGAACATCATGTGGAGAGTCACACTCTTTAATATTATTTATATGTGAAAATATTACTGAAAGTACAGGAATACCCCTTCTAAACTATTGTTAAAATAATAACTAACAATATATTTCTTAATTTTGAGAGTATAATATTTTTTCCATGAAATATATGATGGTTTCTTCCAGAGATTGCAATATGTGCTTTGCATTTCTGTGATTTAAAAAAATTGGGTAAATATTGCTGATACTATTCCCTGATTAATCACAGGAAAAATCATTTGCCTTTTTGGCCCTCCTGGAGTAGGCAAAACTAGCATTGTTCATTCTATGGCATGTGCTTTAAACCGTAAGTTCTACTAATTTTCTGTAAGAGGATTGTCTGATGTTGCTAAAATCATGGTAGATCATAACTTTTGAAACTGGGAGAAACATTATTACATGATTAAACATTGTTATTATACAGATATCATTTTGTATTATTAACTTCCAAAACTACATGTAGGGGCATCGTTGAACCTACATTGGTGTAATGCCAGGAAAGATGGTTCAATGCTTGAAAAATGTGGGAACAGCTAACCCTCTTGTGCTGATCGATGAGATTGACAAGGTATGCCAGCCTTAATAACATCGACAACTAAATGGCTTTGTGTTTTGGTACTCTTTTAGTGTTCAGGATGGGTTTTCTTTGGTTGTAGAGCACAATTGCATGTCTAATATGGACAAAATTGGTTTCCGACCGATTGAAGCTTCCGAATATTTGTGATGATTATTTGTAGTGCATTCTAGAAATGACTTTTTTTGTTGTTTATTTTGTTTTTTGTTTTTCCTTGTGGTAGTTGGGAAGAGGACATGCATGTGATCTGGCAAGTGCTATGTTGGAACTCCTTGATCCAGAGAAAAATACAAATTTTCTAGATCACTATCTTGATGTTTCAATAGACTTATCAAAGGTTAGTTATTGTGGCGAGGATTTCCATCCATGATATTTGTCTTACAAGTGGAGGTTCTTATTTTTCCCAAGTGTTCTGCTGAAAACTAACAATTCATTGGGTTGTGTTAGGAATGTTTAGCTTCATCATCAGTTAGTCTGGACCCAGCTCTAAACCTAACAAGCTTTACCAAATTGCTCCATTGTTTCTTAAGGTGGGGAGAATGTAACGACCCCAAAATGCTTATCAGAAATTATCTTTATTTAATTATGGGTTAATGTGCTTTAATTTAATCATATCTGTCTGAATTGAGGAATTATTTGTTGAGTTACAACTTTAAAACTGAAATTATCGACTTTTATGGGTTCAAAAATCGAAATTGAGTACATAGATAAACTAATGGGAATTTTTAGAGCTATTTGGGAAAGTTAATTGAAAATTTATTTCGTCTGATTCGTTAAAGTGTGTTTGGGTGGTTAACTTTGCACTGCAAATTGAAGAAGATCTTAGAGGCTTCAGAAACCAGAACAAAGTACATAGTTATGATCAACGTGATTTTTAGAGTCATCTGGGAAGTCTAATTGAAATTTGATTTCGTACGATTCATAAGGGTGCGTTTGGCTCTCCCTAATTGTGATAAGCTTATGTATATATATATATATATGTGTATGATATGATATATGAGTTGAACTCATCACTTTTGAGCCCAAAATATTTGAGGGAGAGGAAGAGGACCAAGAGAGAGAGAGAGAGAGTAAAAGAGAGAGAAAGCTTCTCTAAGATAGAGAGAGCTCAACATTCATGGGATTTGAAGACAAATTGAAGAGATTGAAGAGCAAGGAAGAAGATCAACCATCAAAGCTTGGGAAAATTGAAGAGAGTTAAAGGAAAAGCAAAGATTGAACTAAGGTATAGAATCTATCTTGAATCCTTATGATTAATTCATCAATTTCATGAAGTCATAATGAGATTGGAAGATTTGAAACCCATTTGGGTTAGGGTTTTGTGTTATGTATTTAATTGAGCTAAATTTAAGAAATTAGAACTTGGGTCCTTTGATTTTGTTTATGATTGGAGCTCAATCTTGTGAATAACATATGAAATGAACTCTAGATTGTCCATAGAACAAGATTTATGCAAGGATCAAGTGTGTTTGTGAGTTGTGTTTTGGGAACTTTCAAGATTATGAAAGATGAAACATTGATCTTGAACTTGAAGCAAAGATTGATTTGTGTGAGGTGAAATTACACTTGAATGATGTTAGTTTATCATGTTGTGTGGTAATTTTACATGTTTTTGAGTGATTAGAGTTGAAACCTAGCTTAGAAAGTGGAAAAAAAACAAGTGTTAGAGCCAACAAACATTTTCGGCAGCAGATTTTGCCCAGAGCCGCACGTGCAGCAGTCCATTTCCAACACCAAAAATGATTCTAAAAAAAAAGCACCTTGTCCCACATGTGCGGCTCAATTCCCGCATGTGCAGCCTTGTTTCCCGCAAGTGCGGGGCACCCTTGTTCTAGCTCAACTTCGGATAAGCATATCTCTTTCATTCGAACTCCGTTATAAGTGATTCTTGAGCCTAAATTCAAGCCCCGGAAGTCTAGTTTCCAATGGTGGTAGTCTCACACCCAAATTCTAAGTACACAAATAGATATGCTCAAATTAGTGAAGGTTGTTCACTTTCTCTCTATCGATTATACCATTTTTCTTCTAACCCAGTTTCCTTTCGTTTATTCCTATTTTTCTAGACATGGATTATGACCTATTGAGGACCAATGAGTTTAGAACTAACATAACTAATTGATTAAAGAGTAAAGAAAGGAATTGGTTTTATTCATATGTTGTGTTATGTAATTGTGATTGTAGGTCAAGACGAGGACATCGTCCAACTACTACCAAAAGCCCATCACTGTGAGTAATAATAGTATAATAAAGATATGTTTTTCATTATCTATCTTGATTTATGTATGATATGATTCTCTAAATGTTACATTTTATCCAAATGCACAAGTTTCCAAGAAATGTGAAATAAGTTATGAACAAGAAATGTAAATTATTTATAATATGATATGGTGGGCCCAAGGCCGTTTTGTTTATCTGTTCCGCTTATGCTATGGCATGATATGAATTGTTCGGTCTTTAAAACCTAATCATTTTGGTATGGGACAAAGTGCTGTCTGGAACTAAGTGCTACAGTGTGAGTCACCTCTAGAGTCTATACGAGTCACCTCTTGAGTCCATACATACATGAATTGGGCCCAATGAGAGGTGGAGACATGTCGATGTTCCATCTACTCCATGATTAGATACGATATGATACATTTGGACCTAAGGTCATTTTGATATATGATTGGGCCCAATGCCGTTTTGTTATACATGGACCCAAGGTCGTTCAGAACATATGATATGAATACAAATGTTTTACATCGCTATATGACTCATGTTACGATGTGTTATTTTATATGTATGAATGGATGTCCTATTTTGAAATGTGCTTCTAACCTTTTGTATAAGTGAACGTACCACGCACCACATAAAATATTTTGTAATAGTTTCAAGCATGTATTCCATTTGAAAAGACATGGATTATGATACGATAAATGTTTCTTTTGAAATAATTTAGGATACGTTTCCGCATTGTGAAATTTGTTTTTCTAATGTTAAGGACATCATTCATTAACCTCTTTACTTTAATATTACTCACTGGGCATTATCTCACCCTTTTTATTTTATATATATGTAGGTGAGCCATCGGGACCAACACTAGAGTTGTATCGAGGTCCACCTCTCTCAAAGCCGCCTGTGTTATGCCTCTGTGTCGAGGCTTTAACTTTGTATTGGAGAATTATGTATTTTGTTGAATCTTATGTATTTGTGTGTGAGATCTATATAAGTTACGTGATTATATATGTAAATACGGAAAGTATATTTAAATGCTTAAATTAATCTAAGTCTTCATGTATGCAAAAGCTCAATAGGCATTATCTTTATGTTGGTATTTGCTTCTGCGTAAGGCCCTGTGTTTAAATAAATATTATTTTGAAATTTTGTTTTGAGGCCTATGTACAGGTCGGTCATGGACCAAACTTTTAGGGGCGGGTTTGGGTCGTGACAATAAATCCATCTATGTTTTAGGTATATATTTATGGGAAAATTAGTCTCAGGTCCCTCTTCCATATTTGATAATGTAAGAGATCCACAATCTTATTTTATTATGTTTAAGGTTCTCCATCCCCTCCTACCACTATCTCTCTCTCCCGATCTCTCACCCCCTTCAAGAACTACTAGAGGACTCACATGAGGAAGAAGGCTCAGGAGAGGAAAAAGGGCCATGTCACCACCTTCAAATTCATCTTCTTCGGTCTCAAACAATCCTCCGGTGGACTCGATGCCCTTCATGGAGACCAAGGAACGAAGCTTCTACGATACCGGTGGGGATCATGATTAGATGTTGACTCCAAAGGAAATAAATAAGGGTTTTAAAGAGGGAGAGAGTACTAAAACAGGGTACTCCATGGATGACATATGAGAAGATATTGCTCTATCTGAAAATGACACGATGAAAACAGTTTGTGAAACAATTATGGCTTCTCCAATTTGGAACTACTGTCCTCCTCCTCCTGACATGCTTTGGATGATGGAAGACCTCGCTCATGGTCCAGACCTCGCTCAAGGAGACCTCCGTAGATCTGAAAAAGGCCACCGAGACTATATCGTTGTATCGGAACAAGAGCAAGATCTTCATCCTCATCAATGCAAATGGATTTAATGCCTACTAGTTAATTTATCTAGCCACTGATCCAACTCAGAGAGACAAAGTGTCATCTGTTTTTCAACAAGCTTCAAATCTTAGCCTCACTCTGGCAATAACTTGGAGATTCAGTGATGGTGGTTACAGAGCCCTACAGTACTCTCCTAGCTCCTACAACAAGCTAACATTTCAGGTTAATATCAAATTTTTGATCTGATTAATTTGTTTTTCAAATGGGTTATTGATGTATATATATAAATATATATGTGTGTATATTTTAGGTTCATGGTGATGATGATATATGTGATGTATTTAGAGAAATTTAGTGTTGGCGATATGTAAATTCCAGAGAAATTTAAAACTCAGTGAGACTTAAGTGAATAAAATTGGTGTTTGTGTTTTTATTTGTTTGGTACCCTCAGTGAAATTTACTGAGACAACTCAGTGAAATTTCAAAAAAACAAACTCAGAGAAATTTTTCATTGCATTTTTCCCCCTTTGTATTTATCTTCTTGATGTATACAAAGTTGTCCATGATGTTAAACCAGAGAAATTTGCCTCCATCTCTGGCATCCCAATCACAAAAATTAGAATTTCTTTGGATTGGAGAGGAAAAATTTCTCTAGTTTGGGTTGGAGAGGGAGAATTTCTCTGGGTTAAGTGAATTTCTCTGGATTGGAGATGAGAATTTCTCTGGTTTTCAGTGAATTTCTCTGAGTTAGAGGGAAATTTCTCTGGGTTGAAGTGAATTTCTCTGGAAAGTCCAGAGAAATGTGAGATTTTATCTGTGCAGGCCAGAATTTCTCTAAATAGAATTTCTCTGGGAAAATTTTCTCTAGGCAGAAATTTCTCTAGACTGGAATTTCTCTGGACTAAAATTTCTCTGGACTGAAATTTCTATGGATCAATGTTGAGGGACCTTAGACATTATGAAAATATTAGATTTCCTTTATACTATAAAGTCTTAATACCAGGGATCCTAAAAAAAAAAACTCCTATATTTATACATACTAGTGGGTGTTGTGAAATCTATAAAAACATAAAATTTTAATTTAAATAAATATATATATATATTATGTGTTGTTGAAATGGTAAGGATGTTGTTTGTTAGGTCTAATGAGTTCAAACTCCATTTACTTCATTATATAATTTTTTAGAGTGTTGCTATTAACACCCCATCAATTATTTTGGACCATCATTTTTTAGCTTATTTTATTTTATTTATTACAATAATAATCTCAAATGAAATTACTAAAAAGGATATCAATAATTTTGGAACACCCCATCTCATAATTAAGTCTACACACCCACTAAATCATGAGTTAGGGTTTATGAGAGCACCCACCTCCATCACCATCCATCCATCTTTTCCATTTTCAAAACATATCCACCCTCAAAACCTTAAAAATCCTTTTGCAGCAATATTTCAGCGATAGCGGTGACAACCATTTGATTACCTACACTTTTTCGGCAATGGCAATGAGTAAAAGTTTTTCCAACAACTACAAATTCATGAGACGAGTGGAGTACAACAATAGAAACTCAGAAGAGATTCTTAGTTTTGATGGCGTTCTTAACTCATAAGAGATTAGCTTTGTAAGGATAAGTTTCTTGAAAAAAAAAAAAAGAAAAAGAAGGTAAAAATAATATAAAAAAAATCGTTATTTTTTCGGGACTAAACTCCTGAATATATGAACGAAATTTGGGAACATAGGTCTGAACATTGTTCATTTGTCTGGAACAGGTAATCGATTATTTTTTATTTTTTCGGGAACATATAATCAAAACTCTTGGAGATCGCAAAACCCACAAAGGAAAATTTTGAATCGACAATAAAAAAAATTTACATTTATTTTCTCAGATCATGAACAAGTACGTAGAGATGAAATAATAATTACTTTTGTGAGTTTTGTTAAGATTTTTGGCGGAGAGACTTTTTGAGGTATGAGAGTGTGCATTCAATTAAATGGGTAAAATATTTTCACAAGGATAATTTGGTATTATTTGGGGGAAAAAATGAAATTTTAAGGGTTTTGAAATTTATAACTGGGTATCCAAATAAATGGAGAATCCAAAATAATTGATAGGGTGCTAATAGCAGCACTCAAATTTTATTTTAAATAGCTGTTATAAGGTATTTTGGAAAAACTCAAAAGATGAGACACATTTGTGTCAATAGTATAAGAGAGAATTGTAATCCATTGGATTATTAATCTTGAGATACATAGTTCTTGGACTATCTAGTTAGAAAGGATTTGTATCTCATGTTTTTATTATTATTATTATTATTATTATTATTATTTTAGGATTAGATGTTTAAAAATGACTATTCTATTAAATCCAATGTTTGATTGGAATATTATGAAGAATGATAAATGCTTAATAGACTATTTTATCATTTTCAGTTGTTTACTAAGTAATACCGAAGGATAAATGCTTAATAGACTATTTTATCATTTTTAGTTGTTTACTAAGGCCTCGTTTGGGAACAGGCTAATTTAGTAACTTTTTGGCTAATTGGCTAAAAAGGTTGGTAAGAAAACAACTATGTTTGGCAACTTTTGGCTAATTCTAATTGACGGCAAAAAAGTAGAAAGGGAATCTTTGACTTTTTGGTATGAGTTTTTGGCTTTTTGGCTAAAAAGGTAACTTTTTGGCTAATTGGCTATTTTAGCCTCTTGCCAAACGAGGCCTAAGTAATACCAATACTAAATTTGTCTTTAATATTTTAATTTTTTTTTTTTGGCTAGATTAAATAAAATTTTATTTTATTTTTTATATTAAATAAATAAAACATCAATAAAAATTTATGTTATTTTTAAAATAAAATTTTAAATAAATTTATGATAAATTACAAATATACCCCTGAGATTTGTTTAAAATATAGATTGGCTCCTGTGGTTTGAAAAATTATATACCCCCTTATTAAAATTTTTTATTTAACAAAATTAATTGAAAAAATAAAATTCATAATTGTTCTCTCATACAATAATAAAAATAGATAAATTATTAATTGAAACATATTTTTAACATCATTAAAACTTGTTAATTGACTTGATAATTTATTAATAAAAGAGATAATTTGTTATGAAATTAAAAACCTCAAGGGGTAGAATGTAATTTTCAAAATCACAAGGGATAATTTTTATTTTAATAAATCTCAGGAGGTGTATTTATAATTTACCCAAAAATATATTTAGAAAAAATAATACATGTTAAATAATGACATTAAATAAAAACTAATAAAAATTAAACAAAATATCAACAAAAACTTAAAATAAAACATCAATAAAACATCTATAAAAATTTCTTTAAAAAATTAAATAAATAAACATCAACAAAAATAAAATAAATAATTTATTTTATTTTTTTAATTGAAATTTTTATATTTTATTTTATTTTACTAAATATAATATATAATAAAATCAAATATTTAAAGGACAAATGTTTCATTTTACAATTTATCCAACAAGATTCTAATCCCACTATTTCTATCCCACATTTGAGCTGACTCCATAAGAGATTGGACATGAAGTCCAATCTCTCCCTCTAATCATTCCAAAAACACACCACCTAGATAGATAAAAGACAGATGTTTTGAATATATACATAGCCCCTTTTAGGAAGTGAGTTATAATCCACTTTTCAGATTATAACCTACTTCTCCTCTCACAAAAAAGTTACTTATAAGCTACTTATAAACAACTTTTAACCAAAAAACTGATTCTAACCATCTTCCCAAAATGCTGGTTATACTAGAGCCTAGAGGGTGTGTCCGAATATAAAATATAAAATTTTAATTTAAAAATATATATGCCATATGTCGTTAAATTGGTAAAGATATTTCTTAGATCTAACATCATGGGTTCAAACTCCATTCACTTATATAAATTTTTATTTTAAATAACTATTATAAGAGTATTTTAGAAAAACTCAAAATAGGAGAGACACATTTCAACACTATCCGGAGAATTTACATATTAGTAGTATAGACAGAAGATAGAAGATGAAAATAGAAGATATATATATATATATATATATAGATGTAAGTAGATTCCTAATAGTCCTAATTTTAAGATTCAAATCCCCAAATCTCAGGATGCTATGGACTTCAAAGTGTCTCACTCATTTCATAAACAAGTCTTCAAATGAATGGGAGGTCAGTCAGAACCAGATGTTAGACGAATCTGCCAAATTCCCTTCAGCAAAGTTTGAAAAAGAGACGAGCAAAATAGCAATGTATCTTCCATCAAATCTGGCTATCAGCTAGTTTGGAATTTTGAGACAAAAAAGTGACAGCAGACATACATCTCCCTAGGAAGAGAGCATGGAAATGGAACTTGGAAAAGCAAATTGACAACATCAAAACTAGACCAAAGAGCCCCATAAAAAGGGGTAAAACTCATAATACCAAATACAAAGCTTCCGTAAACATCCTCAAAACACACACGCACGCACACACAGACAGCATATGATTATACAAGGATCTTATTGAGAGTGAAGTAGTTAACCATCCAGCACAATAAAAAGAAAGATAGAACATGAAACCACTTAAAAGAGCCAAAACAGTAGAAGACACAACACCTCCAAATAAAAATTAGTATGTCAGGAGGCTGCATACTGGTAACTTCATAGTCAAGAACGATCTGGCTCCATCTGATTCAAATGGAAGGTACCTTCGTTGTTCTTATGTACCTCAACCTTAAATTTCTCCTCTTTGTCTCCCCTCTTCACTTTGAGAACCATATCAATCTTTGCAGATTCTTCCATGACCTGTTATAACAACCAAGAAACATATATGAAGTCAAAGAAGTAACGGTGTATTGTGTATTAGTGCAAATTGAGTAATCATTAGCGGGAACGATGTGTGTCCGAATGTTGTGTGTGTGTATAAACTGTGCACTTTTATGATATTTTCCAAGAATACAGATTAAAAACAACGCCCAATTAGTATAGATTAATGTGTGTTTGGGAGGAAAAAGATTGAGTATATATTTAATCTTTGGCATAATGCACAAAGCGCTGGTCCCAGACTTAAACCCATAACCTCAAGGTTATTAGGTCAAGTCTTAACCATTGAACCAATAATCACCCCTATTTTCCAAGAATACAGATCTGAGGTTAAAATCTTGCCTCGGACAAATAAACACATAAAATTGCTAGATAACAGATGCTGACCTCAGCTTTTGCATGAACTATCTCTTGAAGTTCATAAGGGAACAATGAGTTGGACTTCTGCTGGATGGTTTTCACAGCATGATGTGCAGCATCCTGAACCACAGGATCATGCGTTGGCACTGCTTGCCATCCTGGGCTATGCCCATCTGATTTACAACCAACATCATTATCATCATTACAAAAGAAAGAACTCAAAACTTTTGACATAATATTGTTTGCGTTAAAGTTCAGCAGAACTATATTTTATGATCACAGTGCTACAATCACAGTGACTACATCCATAAATCTCCACATAAAGAATATTTTTTCTAAATCGACCTGTTTAGAATCTAGAAGATGGTCAAACTAAAAAGAGAACAAAACCCAAAATGTCAAAAAACATTTATAAACATTTTCCTTTTCTTGACAATGACAACATAATATCATATAAATCCCAAGGGGTTGGCCTGGAACTTGGGGGTGTGCTCGCTCTATGGTCTCATGTTCAAAACCTCCTGAGTGCAAACAATTTCTTGAGGGGCCAGTCTATACGTTTAATTGGGTCCCCGCTAGTGGATGGTGGGATTGGTCTCTTGGCTTAGTCGGTCCTTTGGGCAGGATACCGAGTTATCAAAAAGACAAAAAAAGAAAGCATAATATCATATACGGGGAAAACATATCCATGATGAGTTCATCCCCAAATAAATAAATAAATGAACAAATAAACAATCTGAGGATATGGTCACTAAGAAAAAGCACTACGTAAAGACAATCCAAGGGCTGCTTTCATTGATTTGAAACTTGCAGGGAAGAAAGAGTAGTAGGAAATGGACAAAGAAAAGGAAAAAAAGGAAAAAAGAAGGAATAAGAAAAGAATAAATAATAAAAAAAGGCAGAGTGATTCTCAGCCTCACACACAAAATTACTTGCCACTTGATAATTGCTGCATACTACTACATCAATTAAGCCAAGCAGAAATATGGTCCAGTTTCATGGAAAATGGATGGTATTTTTTCCCTTACATTTCCCATCATTATTACTACAGTTACTTTGTGCAATCAGAGATTTTCTTAAATAGTGTTTGATATGATTAAACAATATCATGTCAGCTACTACTTATCAAATAAATTCCAAGTCAAAACTAAATGACGTAAAGTTCAATAATCGTTAGCTACCTTTCTTAACACCAAGATCTGACGGGGTTAATGCAGGAGTGTCACCAACATCACCAGCATGCTTGAATTCCTGCAATTCCTTGAAGTTCATCCATGGCTTCACCCAAACTTTTGCCTCATAGAGTTTCTTCTTACCCGCATCAACAGCCTCGAGAGTAATATGGTGCAACGTACCAGCAACCACCTGTTCTTGTGCCTTCACCACCCGCACAAACTCGAAGAGTGTATTCTAAAAAAACATTTAAAGCAAGTGAACATCTAAAGATAACAAAATATCTAATTATGAAGCAAAAGATTTAGAAATGTTAGTTTCATATATTTGTTTTTCGTTTGGAGGGTGCAGATATGATCTAAATGAAATTAATGAGATGACAACTTGTGATCATACGAGAAATGAAAAATAAAGTATGTCCAGGACATAAAATTTTGCTTCGATTCAGTGCCCTTCTTGTTCTAAGTCTAAAAAGGAGAAAGAAGAGGAAAACAAAGAGAATATTTTTCAAAAAATATGAAAGAAACCAATTAAGAACATAAGTAGATCATTAAACCAATTAGCAAAATAAAGAGTAGAATTTCAGCATGCGCAAAAAAAAAAAAAAAAGAAGCCGCCCAAGCGAAAACCATAGTATTACTACCCTCACCTCAATGATTTTCCATGGTCATTACTCATTATGTGATTTACTTTTAAATGCTTGTATGAGCTAAGAATCACAATACTGAGCATGAATTTTAAAAAGAGCTTTATAGAGATGTTCACACCAATCTATTTCAGAATTCAGTTAATATGAAGTGTAAGTGATACTGATTATCTGGCAATCCATAGCCATTCAAATCCCGCAACGCCAGCACCTCCTTCAAGTCCCATAAATTCAGGAATTCCCCCTCACAGCTGACAATGCTCTGGGTTGTTTCCTTCAATAGTTTAGGGCATGTGTGTGATGTAATTAAATCCTAGAGTTTAGCCTTCAATTGTACTGTTCCCTTATTTTATTGTTTTGTAACGTGAACATATTCATCGCAGAACGAGAGCGTCTTTGCTCTGATACCATATAAAGATATAGTCAGCTATAAAAATCTCGTTGAAACTAGGTTAGCTTTACTTCACCTGGCCTCGGCACCCCTCTTATTCTAGTCCCACGCCTTTCAAACTGCTACATACCTCAATCAATAGGCTTCCCACATCCAATCTTCAACACAAATCCCCTTTCATCACTCTTTTTGGTGACTCCCCAAACTACCACAAGCTTCATGTTTTTGGCTTCTTGTGTGCCATCCTTGGTTATGACCATACACTAAACATAAACGCAAACGTTGCTCTAATCCTTGTGTATTCGTTAGTTGTTCCACCTCTCCAAGTGCCTACAAATGCTTTGATCCTTCCACCAATTGTGTCTTCATCTCTCAGCATGTCATCTTTGATGACTCTATTTTTCCCTTTGCCTCTCATGATTCATCTCACACTCGTGCCACTTCCTCTACCATTAACACTCGGTTTCGTACCTCTCTTTCTCTTGCTGGCACCACTCTTGTATTTCTTGTGCCAGTCATGCATGTTCCTTTCCACAGTCCACCAGAGCCACAGGTTGTGGAACTTGCACCACTCATGCCCAATGCCCATATGGCTCCACCTGGGTCTTTCCTCCCACCCACAATATCCCCACCTCCAACTCAGACTACAGTACCTACCATTTCACATGGTGACTACTCCTCCCAACCCCTTTCTAAACATTCTACTTCTGAACCTACTTCTTCGGCTTCTAATCCCATTCCTTCAAACTTAACATCATCTGATACACAATCCCTCCAATCCTTGCTACTCAAATTCTTCCAATGGTCATACTTCTCAACCTGCTTCTTCGGCCTATAATCCAACTCCTTCCAATTCAACGTCAGAATACACAATCCTTACAATCCTTGCTACTCATATTGATCCTATGGTCATAATTCTCAACCTACTTCTTTGGCTTCTAATCCATTTCCTTCCAACTCAACATCATCTGACAAATGATCCCTTCAAACATTGTCTACTCATATCATATGGTCAGGTCCAGCAAAAATATTTTTAAACCTAAACAACGCTGTACCACTATCAATCATCCCCTTTCTAAATCCTTAAAATGTTGATCCTACGCGTGTTTTTCAAGCCCTTTGGGATCCAAAATGGCACATAGCCATGTCCAAAGTATTTAATGGCCTAGTCCACAATGGCACTTAGGAGATAGTTCCCTCTCAGCCGAGTCAAAACCTTATTGATACAAAGCTTGTTTGGGTGCCAAGGGTTTTCATCAACAATCTAGTATTAATTATACTGGTACATTTAGTCCAATTGTTAAACCTACTACTATACGAGTTGTCTTGCTCTTGCGCTTGCTCGTGGATGGCCTTTCCGGCTGCTAGATGTCAACAATGCTTTTCACCATGGCTCCCTGTTTGAGAGGTTCATATGCCTCCACTTCCTGAAGTCGTTGATTTGAATTTTCCCTCTCATGTTTGCAAGCTTTGAAAAGCCATCTATGGTTTTAAACAAACTCCCCGTGCATGATACAAGGAAATCGACATTTTCTTGCTCTCTCATGGTTTCACTCAGTCCCAGCAGATACCTCGCACTTTATTTATAATCACAATGATACTATGCTCTATTGCCTCGTCTCTGTTGATGATCTTAGTTACTGGGAATGACACATCTTCTATTTCTAAATTTACATGTGCTCTCGCACATCTGTTTTAGATAATGTACTTAGGATCTCTTCATTACTTTCTCAATATTGAGGTCCTCTCCACTCTTACTAGTTTATTTCTTTCTCAGCATTAACATATTTTGCAGCATCAAAACACACTATTATGGTTGGCTCAAAAGAAGTTAGCACTCCACCTACTACAAGGTCTCTTGTTCTTCATAATGGCTCCCCATCAGCTCATGCACCGAACATCGCAATGTCATTCGTGCTTTCCAATATTTTCCTATCACAAGATCCAATATCATTTATGCAGTCAATAAGCTTGCTCAGTTATGCATCGACTCTTATTAATTTATGCATCAACTCTCAGTCTCATTGGACAATGACCAAACATTTTCTTCGATATCTAAAGGGCACTCTCAATCATGTTTTATTTTTAAAGCATCATCTCAGTCCCTCCCCCCCAACCCACGCACCCAACAAGTAGAAATGGATTGTTGCCTACTTCCCTACTATAGCCGAGTATTGGGATGTTGCCATTGACGCACAACTCTCTTGGGTCCAATGTCTACTTAGTGAAATGGGTTGCCAAAACCCCAATCATATTGTGATAATGTCGGAGCAACTTATCTTTGTGCCAATCTCGTTTTCTGCTCATGTGTGAAGCATATAGCCATTGATTTTAACTTTGTGCATACCAAAGTCTCTAAAGGCTACTCCAAGTTACTCATGTTGCCACTACTAACCAGATCAATTATGCCCTGACTAAACCATTATCTTGACAATGTCTATCTCTCTTACAGCTAGGGATTAAATCGATTCGATACAATTAGGGCATGTGATGTAATTTTATCCTAGAGTTTAGCCTTCATTTGTACTTTTGTGTTTCATTATTAATTTTATTTTGTAATGAGGTTTACAATATTAAGAAAAAAAAAAAAAAAAAAAAAAAACCCCATATGCAAAAATGGATGATGATTACAACCCACCAGAAAGGGGATTGTTTTGGGGGGATTGACAAATCAAAAAAAAAAAAAAAAAAAAGCACGACAGAAATTGTGTTCAAGCCAAAAGTATAGATATATTAGATATACAAACCCTAATAAAACAAAAACAAAAGAAATTAAGAAAGAAAAACCTCTTTTTTGTTGTGTTCTTGGATGGCGAATCGGGCGAGATTATCGATATCGGCGGTGTTCTGGTTGGATGAATGAGAGTCGTGTAGTCCTCCTAGAGTAGCCATGTTTGTGCTACAGATAAAGCCTTCTTCTTGAGATTGAATTTGAGATACAACTACCACCGCTGGGACTAATATCGCAACAGAGAAGCAGAACAACAAGATAGACCTCTCTACTTTCATTTCATTTCAGTTTTTTTGGGTGATTTATATCGTTTTCTTGCACAATTGCAATACACGATAAAGCTCTGCTCTCTCTCTCTCTCTCTCTCTCTCTCTCATATCCTTTAATGCCTGAGAGTTTGACACGTGGCGAACGCGTGTCGCTTTCATGCTCTTCCTCAGTGAAAATGTCCTTTGCTTAACTTCTAAGCATTCTGCCACAATGAAGTCAAAGTTTTCGTTTGGAAAGTAAGTTTATTTTTTTTATTTTTTTTTTGACATTTTAATTATTTAAATTTGGGATAAAAAAATTTGCTTGATTTTTTTTTTAATTTATTTTATATTTTTATGAAAAAAAAACCTCATTTTAACGTAGGTTATTTTTAATCTATTTTATATTTTTGTAAAAAAAAATTTCATTTAATGTTACGGGCCCATATTTTGATTATATTCGTTTAGTAATCTTATGAACTTCACATTACTCATGTTAGGGGCCCATATTTTGATTTTATTCGTTTGTTTGTACCTTAAAAAGTAGGTTGGGAGCTTCTACTTGTATTAGGGGTGGTCGCGGTTTAGTTACGACCGGAGAATTCTCAATCTGTTATTCATTCGTCAAATTTGTAGATAAAAAAAAATTAATCCACATCCGTTCACCGAATTGACGAATGCAGATTGAGCGGATTGATAGATTGGCGGATAAATAGGAATTGGTTTGACTGTTTAAACTTTTATAAATTTTAAACATAATATAACTTGTTAACATTTTTTTTTTTTGAATAACAATCTAACTTAATATAACCAAAAGATTATCAATTAAATTATTAAATACCAATAATAAATACATATAAGAAAACCATACATTATTAAAACTATTTCATTACTTTTTTTTAAATTCAAAAACTATTTAATTTGATTTTTTAAAAAAATAACAAAATTAAGCTTTATATTTTCCACACAGAAATATCAAATATTAACACTTGTCATTTGATAAAAGGATTTCTAAATTGAAAACACAACAGAATATCTGAACTTTTTTTTTTTCAATTGAAAACACAAATAGAATATCTAAATAAATTGAAAATACAAAATCTTACAAATTACAAAGGGTACTCGCGATTTGGCAATATGGTTGCGGCCGAAAGAACCTCAAATTCGTCATCCATCCAAAACTAGGCAAATTAGAAAAAAATCAATCTACAACTGTCCGCTCATCATCACGCATCTGTCCAAAATGCGGCGGATCAGTTCAATTCGGTCTGTTTGGATGGATCGAAATATTTGCTGAGTACCCCTAATTTGTACTTTAAAATGTAGGTTGAATATCTTAATTTAATGATATTTTTTGAATAATTCTACTTATATCATTAGTTTATTTTTTTTACACTCTTCATATGAGATTTTTTTTTTCTTTCTAATTTTACCTATGTGTGAAATTACTGTTAATGAAAAAAGATAAAAATTAAATATATTTTATTATGTCCTTATACCCATTATTCTTCAATCCCTAATGCTCTTCTTTCTTTTTCTGTTTTTATTCTCTGTTACATATTTCTTTTCAAAAAGTAAAAATCATAGTGTTTTAATCATAGAAGATAGGAATGGATGAAGAAACAGTGGTAAAGAACTATTAAAAAAGTGAAATGATGAATTTTTTTAAACTTATTTGGTAGGTTTTTGTTTCATTTTTTTAGTAAGTTCTTCGAATTTTGTTCGATGTGTCAAAATCGAACAAAATAAAATAGTTTAAAATCATATTGCCAAACAAAAAATATATGTCCGGTAATCTACTGTCAAATAAAAGATACATTTCTGATAACTTAAGGCCAAACATTTTTAATTTGTTTGACTACTCATTATCATGCATTTTTCAGTTTCATTTTATGTATATACATATGTATATTTTGCTTAGAAAGGATTATGCTTTTATTTATTGCAACAATACAAATACAATCATTTAGCTGCTAAAAAGCTTAAAGGGCACTCATTTGCTAGTAGATTATCTAAGGAAGAACTATCCTTGTTAGTTGACATATCAAAGAATATGGTGCGATCGAAAGAGATACTAATTGCATTGAAATGAATGAATGCCGTTAATATGACATTAATGAAGACAATCTACAATGCACGTACAGTGACAGGTGGCTGGACAAATTTATTTTAGTTCAGCTATATAACACTAGAGTAATCTAATTTATATAATAATGTATCACTGAACAGACACTTCACAAATGGACCCCAACTAATTTCTTATTAAAGTAAAGTAAAAGCATCTAATTGAATGATAACAAATGGACGGAAAAAATTAGTTTGTTTGGTAACATGACACTTGAGTAATTCACTTTAGCATTGTATTACCAAAAGTTATTGGTGTAGTGACAAAACTGAAAGAGTTTTTAGTTTAGAGTTAGTTTTGTTATTATAATGGATGCAATGAGAATCACATTTTTTTTGGTGGCACAATGAGATAGAGGGTATAAAGAGGTAAATTAGTGGTGTAAGTAGAATCACTCATTATTCTAACCCAAATACAACAATACTCATCATTAATCTTATATCCTTATTTATGACTTGGCCCTCTCTCTACACCTTTTTTTTTTTTTTTTTGAGGGGAAGGGGGGGTGAGAGACGTGTGTTGCTTGGTAGCTCAAATTTTTTGTGGCCCAAATTTGCCCAAATGATGTGGCTTGATGATGTAGCGATGATGTGGAAAATAATTAGTTAATTAAATTTTTTTAAGATACTAAACCTAATTGTTCTTGATAATATACAATTTCTTGAGATATTTTACCAACTCTTTTTCTAGTAAATTCTACATCTTTAGAAGTACTAGTATTTAATAGATTTTGTAAAAAGGTACAACGTTGTTGATAGTTTGCGATTAATACTAGTACTTGATTATGATCTAGTAACAGATCTTAGATATAAAAATGATGATAAACACTCGTAAAAAGGAAAAACTTATTACTTCTTATAATTTTAAGATGTTTTGATTTTAGGTTTACTATACTTCCAAAATAAGAACAATATCTTAAGATTTTGACCATTACCTGAACATAATCGGTGTAAGGCTCTAGCGTTGGCAAGCTTCTAGTTTACAGAGATGGCTAACCTCAACCTTTCCTTCCCTAGATCAGGCTCAGCACAAATCTGTTTTGTTTTCTATTTTAGACCGTAACTTCAAAAACTGCTTGTTTGGTTATGTAGGAGATCTAAGATCCATAACTTGACATGTAACGCACCCAAAAGACATAATATAAATACATCCATCAAAACACAGTTAACTTCAAAAGATCCATCTTCCTTATTGAACTATGATTTTTCCTGTATTGTTCCACGTTTAACATAATAATTACACTTCCATATACAACATAGTTCAATAAATTAGAGGACAAAATAATTAGCCTTAAAGGCTTACAACACTTCAAGGCAATGCCTTGTTACAACAAAAATGGACTCACGGTCCTAAAAAATAAGCTTGGAGCTTCCATATTTACACATCCCTGAGCCTTGGCGCTCTAATCCAAAGCAAAAGAGTATGCTTCAACTTACTGAGATAGTGGCACGTCACCAATTCTTGAAATGTTAGATAGGGATGAGCAATATGCCCAGTAGAGATACATTTAACAAAATATCTAATCATTTGAATATCTAAGCAGCATCATCATAACTCAAACAAAATTTTAAAGTTCATGTCCAAAAATTTTACGGTTAAGAAAACAATTACAATTATTTTATTCCATAGCAATTGAAAACTTTTCTCAACACAAGAGGTAAATATGCCTTGAATCCCTCGTAGGAGCCCTATAATACATATACATATGGGTTTACAACTATAACTATTTCCCACATTTGCTAGCTATTAATGCAGGGAGTGGTGGACACCCAAAACCATCCGTTTTTCCACTTTTACCGACTATTATACTGCAGGACCAGTAGACACCCAAAAATGTTTTCCCACATTTGTCCAGTTTCCTGCGTGGGTACCAACACAACACCTTGTTCTCAAAACCAACTCCCTACTTGGACTCACACTCTATTTACCTCATCTTCTTGTCACATTCCAAGTAATCAAGTATTCAATAAAACATGAGAATAAATACATGGGTTATAGATTTCCAAGTCCACAATCTCAACTAAAAACACGTTAATAATATATTCCAAACTCTAATTATCCACACCATTCAAGGGTTGAAATCCAATTCCATCTAAGCATCATATTTCCTAAATCAAACCTAGCGTTTTAACAAATTTGGGACTTTTACCCCCTCTTTATATATATGATACTACTCAACACCAATATTCATAGTCTATAAGAATTTATTTGAAATTTTAATAAATTTTGGTTAAAATCCCCTTTTTTAAACATAAGCGTAACTTTTGCTTAATCATCTAAATAAAATGTGAAAGTCACCACAATACCACATGATCATCTTCAAAACAAAGAGATACTAAGTTTAAAGTAACCCTACTTCAAGGAAGAGCAAGAAGGCTAGACTATTTTGAAAAATCGTTCGTAAAATCCAATTCCAATCGGTAAAAAGGAAGATCCTTAGGTAGACTCCACCTCTAGTAAATGATTTTGGCTTGAAACCTAGTGAAATGAGCAATATGTGGAGAGGGAAAACTAGGGTGTCCAGACAAAGAGGGAGAGAAATGAATAGAGGAAAAGAAAAGTGAAGAAAATGATCTAAAAAATAGTTTTTTAAATGTTGAATTCGCATAGACCGCTCGAATGGTCTTTTCACTCCTAGAGCGGTGAACGATACCTTTTAGTATCTCTGTCTGCAAAACGAGATAATGGGAGCTCGCAATCTTCGCTTGAGCAACCACTTGTTCACTCAAGCTGTCCCTAGGCCTGCAAAACAAACTATTGGGAGCACCTGATCTCTATTCGAGCGGTTTTTTCACCGCTCGAGTGGTCACCTGAAACAAATTGTCACATGACATACAGTAGTAACATACTCTTTTCTAGAAATGAAAAAGATTTACAAAGAAAGAGGTGCCTGCAGACTGTTGGATTGTTAGAGTATTGTTTTCTCTAAAAAGGTTTGAGACCCAGACTTCTTTCTTAGTCTCAAGTATACTCTAAGTAATCTGTGTCTCTTTTTACTCTCTCTCAAGGCCTTTATATAGGCACTTTGTGGGCTTCGAAGTCTAGATTTCAACCTAACCTATAAACATAAAATATTTTACATATTATATATTTTATTATTACTAGAAGACAAACAAAAGACAAACAAAAGACAAACAAGCAGGTGGTGTGGCAACATGCCGATTTATTTATGAGCAAGGGACACCTGGTGGTGTAGTCATATGGAGATATAATCTTCAACCCATGGTTTTACCAAAATGCCCATGGTTTTGTCAATCTATAGCATTTTCTAGATTCCATACCCCCTCATCACCCATGATATCACTAAGACCATGGTGTAGTTTTCATCATATTCTTCAAACATCTCATCCTATCCTTCTAGATTTTGCTCCATTGGATAGTTTTTCAAAAATTTACATCATTTTTCAGATAAATATGTCCCTGAATCTACTTGTTTCAAATAATCATATATTGATTCATAAGGTAATCCTGGAACAATTATTTTTTCCGACAAGAATGGTGTTATTGCAAACGTGGTCCTTTCATAATGAACTAATTTGAACCCAACTCTTGCTAATTCTATAATTTTGTGAGATATTATGAAAAACCATCTTGCCTTTAATTTTGTTGGATTAATCATAAAAGATTCGTTCCAATCTTTGAACCAATCATATTTGTAGGGGATCATGTCATACTTGTCTTTGACTTTTATCAGATAATGAGCTGCATTTAGACATTTATCCTTTACCTCCGTTTGGACAGTTGTAAATGTGATGGGTGCCATGCTTGGATATTCTTTATAGACTTCATAAATTCTCTTCAATATGAATTATTGGAATTTGGTGAGCTGAGAGAACATAGTACTATGTAGATGAGGCAAAATGTCGAATGTATTGATTATTCTCAATTTCCACATTTGAATTGGACTGATAACTTTGTCTAGATTGAATGAAACTTTTAACATTCTATAATTGTACAAGACAAACCGTCCGTTGAAGTAATACCACCAATATCCCAGATTGGTGACACTTTCTTCATACCATCTCATAAATAAAAGTACATCTTCTTATTTTAGGTTGGATGTCATAGGGGAGTTGAAGAAATGAATATAATAATTCTAATTGTAAAAAGGTTTTAGGTTTTAGCAACTAAATGGGTTGTCCTAATGAGCTCATCACAGAATGATTCTTCCCTGCTGCCTGTATTTTTCTGATAATTTCAGTGCTGTCTTGTGTCGCAAAGTCTATCACTTCCTGAGTCTTTGCCAGGATGTTTCCTTTTCTAGTGGTGTAAGTCATGTGGATGTGGATGCCATGTGCAAGTTCTCGAGTTAGAGTATCTGCTAAACTATTTTTATTACCATTAATATGTTCTAGGTCAAAGGTAAATTATTTTAACCAACGTTGCCATCGTGAAAGCCTTCCTTACGCTTGCCTGTTAGATAAATTTTTATTTATGAAGCCTAGTAGGCCTTTGCAATTAGTTCTTCTTAAAAACGGTTTTGGAGCCAAAGATATTTAAAAAATTTATATTCCTTTTATTATGGCTAATAATTCTCTTTCCATGGTGGGATAATTACATTCAGCTTGATTAGAACTTCCACTACATTACTTACATAGTTGATTATTTTCTTTTATTTTTAACGCCGCGCTCCAGTGATTGTTACTTGCATCAATTTCTAGTACTAGCTCTTCATTTTCATTAGAAAGTGTTAGGGTAGGCAAATCCTTACGTTTTTCTTTTAAAAATTTTACTAATGTAGAGTTGGCTGAGTTCCAAGTCTAACTCTCATCCTTTTTTAATTTCTTTTGTAATGGTTTTCTTATTTTAGCAAAGTCATTTATAAAATCTTAGGCATAAGTCAAACATCCTAAAAATCTTTCTAATTATTTTCTATCTATGATTGTAATGGCCCTCATCCTCGTCTTAGCCATGTTCATGTGCATCTGCATGATTCTGTTTTGTTAATTTTGTATTTGTAGATTTTGAACTGTTTTGCCTAAGTAAAGGTCCCTATCTTGTTTTGTGCTTATGTGATTTGCTTGAGTATTGCTTGTATGCTTTGTTTCTTGCTTGGTGTGTTAAGCCTAGGTCACACCCTTGAACCTCTTACACCTAAGACCATCTTGAAACCACTTTGGTTGACCTCCAACTTCACCCTGGCATATTGGTCGAGATGTCATCATCTAGGCCAAGGTGTGCATCACCTAGGCTGAGATGTGTATCATCTAGGCATCCAACATCCTTGATCCTTGCACCTAGTGATCTTGTTCCTGGACTGGTATGACCTAGACCGAGGTGTGGCACATCTAGGCCGAGGTGTGGCACAGCTAGGTTAAGTGTTATCCTTCCTAGCTGAGATCATTGAGACCCCTCTTGCCGAAGCCGATGCTTTAACCCAAGATCTTCGCCTTGTCAGAATGCCCTTGTCACCTTACTTGCTATACACACTTTGTTATGCTCTTGTCTTATCATTCTGTCACCTTTTTGAGGAGATCTAATCCGGCGTTGCCACGCGTCCTAGCAGAGGGTTAAGTCAGGTACTAGCTGAGAACCCATATCATTTTGTGTCATACCTTTTGCTTTGTAGAGAGAGAAGCTCTAGGAAGAGGAAGAGAAGTTTAGAGTGAGAGAGCTAGATCCCAAGCTTGATCCTTAGAGTTTGAACCATTAGATCCGTGTTTTGAGGTTAGATTCTTGATCTACTCTTGTTGTTCTTTATATTGATCTGATCACATTGCATGATCTAGCATGATTCATGAGCCATGCATTGATTTAAAGTTTGTTTTAGAAAGAGAAAATGATGTTCTTATGTTCTTGAAGGAAAACCATGTTTTGATCCGAAAGTTTGTATCAAGATCTATGTTTTTGTATTTGTTTTCATGAAATCTCTAAGTACGAGTACTCAGGTCCATGCTTTTGAACTCATATCATGAAATCTCAGATTTTGAATAAAGAAGTTATGATTTTGACATTCATGTTCTTCATGCTCTTTAAGAGGAAACCCAGGTTTTCCAGACTTCATTTCCCTAAGTGTGGTCACCGAGACCCACTCTTGCCTAGATCTCGCACCTAGGCCTAGGAGACCACACCTCGGCCAAGAGGTGTGGGACCTTGGCCAAGACCTGGTTGGTACCCAGCATGTTTTCCCGAGATGAAAAACAGTGTTTTAACTCCCAGCACATGTTTTGCTTTGTCTTGACTTAGTTTTGAAAGAAATGTCAGGATCATTTACACTCATGTAAAGCTTATTTTAGGAATACATTGCATAGCCGTCTTCTGAGCATTCCTTCTTGTTTTCTTGAAATACAATCAGTGGACCTTGCCATGTATTTGTAGGTCTTGGATTCTTGCCTTAATCCCTGCACCCGAAGAGCTATGTGAGTGGTATTTTTAATAAAGCTATGTTCTAATGTTTTGATAAAAGCTTTGCTTGTTTCGTTTTGGAAAAGTCTTTGTTCAAGTATGAATTATTATTCCTAGTTTTGTATCAAGTACTATCTTGTTTTGATGACATTCTTGGAAAGTCCTTAGTGTTAGGGGACTATAATGCAACTAGTACCCTTGTTTGAGATATCTCCCTTGCCACCGACGGTCTTGTACGGGTGGGTTTGTCTAATCGATTCCGGGTCGATTATTCCCTTGTTTTGTCAGGAATGTCATCCTTTGTATTATATTGATGCTAGTAAGCATCCCTTGAAGCTTTGAAAGACTTGATAGATGAACTTGGTTCATCTCTTGATTTTGTACAAGATATGCTATGTATTGTTTTGATAAAGATCTCGAATATCATTCATTCAACCCTTTATTACTAATATCATTCACTGAGTATTCAAGCTCACCCTCTCCTTATATATATGTAGGTGACGAGCAAGAAGGCGGTGATGCCTAGATGTCTTTTGCAAGTTGTTTTGGATTCGTGTTTGCTAGCATCTTGAAGATTATGCTTCTTAGCTTTGTAATTCATCTCTTTTGTATACGTCGGCTTGAGAAGCCTTTTGATCAAGATGTAACATGTACTTATTTTATCAAAGTTGTAAACCATGTCATGATATATGTCATTTCATTTGATCTATGCACAACTCTTATGGACTACTTAGATTTAAATTTATCGCTTCCGCACATGTAAGCCCCATATGTATACTCTGATTATGTGCGTATAACAACCCTCGTCACTGTTTACCGATAAACTACTATTATTGCCAACTGGAACTGATTATGACTAATAATTGAATTGATCGAAATACTGAACTGACTGACTGAAATCCGAAACTAATTGATTGACTGTATCTGTTTTAATGAATTTCTATCTGTTGCCTGTTTAATTATTTGTTCATGTTTTTATGTTTAAATCGCAAATTGAAGGCCTTATGGATGGCCGAACCGAAAATCGATTGATGTTTTATGATCATCATAATTTATGTGATTTCATGGTATATTTATTTGAAAAGTGATTTGGTATGATTAAATTAGATTTAAATAAGCTAAATTACATAGTTTGACATATTTACCTTAATGCCATTGTGAGTGGCCCACTATATGATCAATATTTGAGCCTTATTATACACTTAGGCACACATTTTGCTCAGCTCTTTTCTTGTTATTGCCGACCAAGAGTGAGAGAGTGAGAGAATTGAGTTCAAACTTGAAGATTGGCTTGAAATTGAAAGAATTGAAGTGTAGATTGCAAATTGAGCTTGTGTATCTTACATTGAAGACCTAAGGTAGATCATTGACCTTCTTCATTGTGTATTTGAGTTTATTTTTGCAAGATTAATGGGTCTTTAGTGATCTAAGGCTTGAGTTGGTCTTGTAGTGTTGGATTAAAGCTTGTATCATGCATGCATGCGTTATCCTTGCATTTCGAAGTTGTTTTCATGGCAAAAAGTTACATGCATGTTCATATTGTTGTTAAGGACCATGATTTCATCTTGAATTTGAAGAATTGGCTCTCTAGAGCGTCAAATTGAAGCTTTGAATTGAGTTAAATTCATTCATGTCATGTTTGTAGCATATTCATGAAAATTGGTTTGAAATTGAGTTTGAATTAAACACCCTTGGGCTTTGATTTCTCAAATTGAGCTTTGAATCATGTTGTTCTATGTGTTTACAAGTGTTTTCCAGAAAATTAGCCCAAGAGGATCAAAATTTGTGCATTTGAACTTGATTTGAGCTTGGAAGTTCAAATTTGAAAATTCCAGATTTTGGACTCCTCGCCGAAGTGAAAGTGGCGCCGGCGGAAATTCGTGCTCCCGATATTTTGCCTTTGTTTCTGATCGCTTTCGGCGTGGTAATTGGCGCTTGAGCGGGACCTTGTGTCTTGCGCTCGAGCGTCTATCGAGCGTGATTTTCGTGCATCCAGTACTTTTGCCATGTTTTGTATTACGCTCGAGCGTGAGAAGTGACGCTCGAGCGGAAACCTTTTTCTGCATGTCCGCTCGAGCGGAGAAACCTACGCTCGAGCAGGACCTCTGTTTTTCTGAAATTCTGAAAATGTTTTCTGAATGCATCTTTGCATCCTCATCCCATCCTAGGCATTCTCAGACCTAGATTAAGGCATCTTAACGAGGATACAGATGTAGAACACACCGAGGCAAATTAGGGATTAAGTTATTATTTTTCCCCAACTGTATAGCTTAGTGTGTGTTCAACCTGTTAACTGTGTAGGGTTGGCGACTGGGGACGTGCTCTAGCTTTACTATAGCCTAGAACTCTGTGAGTAACGACTGTGTAAAGATATGTTCAAATGATTATCTTCTGAACAATTGAACTGTACTGTTTTTGAACTGCTACTGTTTACTGAATGAATGTATGTCCTATATTCTCAATCAGACAGGCATTGTGGCATCCTTAGCAACCTATTCTTGGTATTCTTGCTATAGAGATCTCTATCGGTTCCCTTGTTGGAACCACTACTGTTTACTGATTGATGGCCATCATTGACTGTTCGGTCTTTTAAGACCTACTTTTTACTGTTATGCTAATGGATGTACCACATATGACTGTTTACTATACTGAACAACTGATATACTGATTGAAATGAACTGTTTTCATTATTGTAAGGACATTCATTCTTAACCACTTTGCGCATTATGTTATTCACTAGGCTTTAGCTCACTGTTTATATATATATGTAGGTGTTCAGGCACCAGACCGGAGCTAGGAGCGTGGGTTAGACCTCTAGTTTTGTCAAGCCAACTACTGTGCCTCACTGAGAGGTTCCGAGCCTGTCTAGCAAAGGCTATGGGGTGTTTTAGTTTTTTCCCTTTCTGTTCTGTTTTGTAATGACTGTATAGACTGTTACTGTATTGTCTAATGGGGATTAGGCCCCTGTTTTGTATGATTGTAAATATTGTGCATACTGTTCTGTACTGTATATATATATGTATGAAAAGTCTTTTTGCATACAGACTGTCACAGCTCATTGGACATTGTTTATTTACTGTATTGGCTTCCGCCATGCCCCTGTACTCTGTTTTACTGTCTTACTGTTAAGCAGGCCTTCGGTAATCTCGGATTACTGGCCGGTTACGGTGCTAAACCCATAGGGGCGGGTTTGGGTCGTGACAGTGTGACCTTGTTAAGTTGGCCTTTGATAATCTCGGATTACTAGCCATCATGGTACCATTCTACTAGGGGCAGAATGGGGTCGTGACAATGATTTTATCAAGAAATTTATTAATTTTTTCAAGAACATGACTTTGTATTTTTGTTGATCATGTCTTGATTTCAAGTCCAAAAAATTCTATTTCCTTTTATGCATACACACATTTCTTTTAACCTAACACTATTCCATGTTCTTCACATTTTTCTATTATTATTATTTTGATATTTATTCTATGTTGTTCTATGAATTTAGAAAAAAATAAAAATATCATCTATATATACAAGACAAATATTATTCAATTCCTTAAAGATGTTATCTATTCTTTTTCAAAATATTTGAGGTGCATTTTTTAACACAAATAGCATTACTAGCCATTTATATTGTCCTTGTAGTATACTAAAGGCTGTTAGTGGGATACCTTCTTTATCCATTTTTATTTTTTGGTATCCACTTTTACAGTCTATTTTGGAGAATTAGGAGACACCTTGTATTCTGTTAAAAAAGACTTGCTTATTTGGAATAAAATAATCTTATCTTTTGGTGTTATAATTTATTTTTTTTATAATTTATTACCATTTTGGCTTTCCCTCGTTTAATTTCAGCATGGTTTCTAACCATAAATGCTGGACTACTATGTGGACTTTTACTATCTTTAATTAATCATTTTCGTTTGAGATCTTCTATCTCTATATCATTATAAGTATATACCATTTGTTTTTCTTTAATTATTTTATTAGGGTTGATTAGGTCTAATTTAGCTATACTTTTTTCTTTATGCCAAGATTTTAACGAATCTTCACTATATAAATTTTTGCATATTTCCTTTTGCTCTTTTTGAATTATTTTCCTGAATACTAATGTCTTTAATACTTAGTGTAGTTTCACGTTCAGTTGGAGAGATTACCTCCTCACCACACTTGCTGTTGATGAAGTCAATGTTGTGATGTGTAACAACTATTTTTAGCTTTAGGACTTCAATTGGTTTATTATTATTTGTAAATATAACAGTGTAAAATTTGAGTACAAGAGCTATATAATATTTGAAAGTTATTTCCTATGATTACATCATTTGATGATTGATCGGTTTCCCAAAGTTTAGGAATGATAAAGGTGATGGAATTAATTTCTATAACTAAGTTTTGTATGGTGTCATTATGTGTCATTGTACTATTATTAGCTATTCGAACTATTAATGGTGGATTTTTTTTCTTCCATATATACTCAGGAAAAGGTTTCATTTCTCAGAACACATTGAGCATCCACTGTCTAAGTAAACACATAGTTCATAAGTATTAAATTATTCTATGCATACTTTTATGGGTATATATATATACTATTAACATTAGTATATGATAATGACATTTTATTTTTTTCATTCTTTTTACTGTATCCTTTTACAAATGTGTTGTATTCTTTCTACGCCTTTTCTTCATCATTTTTTGTCCAATCTATAAGATTTTCCTCATTTTCATATACTAGAACACTCGTAATTCTATATCCTATTATTCTTTTACTAACCGAATTCCTACTGGATTGTATACTAGAGTTATTTATAGAGTGTCTTTCTGATAATATACTTACATTATCCATTTCATCATTATTTTCTATCGTGCTAGGAGTCTCTATTTTACTATTTTCGATATCATCAATTTTAATTATATTTTCTCTTTTGGTAATATTTTTAGGATTATTGAAACTTGCTATCCATCGATTATCTAACTTGATCTCATTAGGATTTATTCTTTTAGGTATAATTTTATCTATTGGTATTCCATTTGTAGGTTCAAATTTATCTGCTTCTATAATTTTATGTTGTATTTTAGTATCTATGGTATCATCTAATTTATATATTATTTGCCAAAATATCCTTAGTGGATAGGTGGATTCATGCATATCGATTTCTACAATTTTTATTTTTAAAGTTAAAAATCTATTTATGACTCCATCTTTGAAGCTAATATAATATTTCGGTCTGCAATTAAAACCTAATGGTTCCCCATATAGATTACTTTTTATTCCATTGATTATGAATCTTTCAAAATTTCGTTGTCTAATATCACACAAAATGCAGATATATCTATATCTTGTCCTTTATCAAATAACGATGTAATTTGTATTTGTACACTCCTTATATGCATATATTTTACTTATTAACTTTATTTTTTAATACATTTTCATAAGTTATTAAATTTATTTCTCCTATATTATATTCACAATCCTTAATTTTAGTATCTTCTTCCATTCTTTCATATATATATATATATATATTTACTTTTTAATTGAATATTGATTTTTGATATGTTTCGTTTTTTCGTATTATTGGTAATATCTAATCTTTTTTTATTTATTTTTCTTGAGAATTTTCTATGACAAATTGTTCTCTTCTTAAATTTTCTATACTTATTTCTTCTGTCATCATAAAATTTAGCTCTTCATCGGTATCGGTATAATTTTCGTCTTCTATTTCTATTTCTTCTTCAATTAACTCTATTATTCCTTTATTACTAAATTCTAATGCTTCTTCTTTCTCTAATTCTACATAATTCAAACTTCCTAAGACTTTTATTATTTTATTATTCTTCTTATTTCTGCATTAATTAGCAAAGTGACCTATTTCTCCATATGCCCAACATTTACAAGTTTTTTTTTTAAAAAAATTATTTTTTCTAAAAAATATTCTTCTTTTGTTGAAATTATAGGGTTTTTTAATAGTATTTTCTTTTATATTTTTCTCCTTTTTGTTTATTAAAACTTTTTCTTTTATAAAAATATTTTCGTTTTCTTATTGTATGCTTTTCTTTTTGAAGGCTCACATTCCTATGAATCCGATGTTTGCCAGCAATGTAAATACTATTTTTTCATTTTTTTTTTTGTTTCATTTTCATGCATTCTTGTTCTACCTATTCTCTTATATATCTAATTCTATGATCCAAGGTGTCACTTGTGGCATCTCCTAATTATTTTAACCATTTTTTTATATTTTTCTTCTATATTAACATTTATTGGATATGGTAATTTATGAAAAAATATAGTTAAATGGATTTTATTTCTACTATTTGATAGTAGTAATAGGAGTATTTGTATATATAATTTTCTATATATTCCATATTCCATATTTCTATAAATTTTTGACCCATTCTCTTTTTCTTTTATCCCCATCCCACTCTTTTCCTACAATTCATCTTCAATATATTTTACAAATAGGTTTAACATACCTTCTGGGGTAGTCTCTGCTACTAATTTTTCTCTGTGACTTTCTCTCAGGTTGTCATACCAGCTAACTACTATACCCGTAAAGCTATGTTCAATATAATTTAGAAAACTTTGTTCCTCTAACTGCTGTTATGGATATTTAAGACATGTTGCATGCCTCTCTTTCATTGTTTTATTACCTCACTTGTATTTGTAGCACAATCAATTTATAACAAATACCCTATATTGCTTATTGGTTTTAGTGGTACCTCTCTTAAAAATACTTCATTTTTAGGGGTAAAGTCTACATAATTGGATGTTCCCCTAGCAAAAGATCCTCTATTTAGGTAGCTACAGTGTCCTGCTCTTCTTCTATAGTCATAGTTTCTATTGTGGGATGCCTTTGGGGTTACCAAGTGCGCCTAACAGTTCAGACTCCCAATCTCTGATTTGATATCACCAGTGCAATGTGAAATAGAAAATGAGAGTCCAGATTCGACAACTTTTATAGAAAATTCATTTTCATTGCAAAATATTTGCCAGGAATGGACTACATCACCAAATTTTAGAGTCGCCATCTAATCTTTTGGAGAAATTAGGAAACCAATGACTTATGCCAAAGGCCACTATCCATCATACTAAAGTGTCTCAGCTCGGGAACTTAGGTATGAGGGGAGAAGGTCATGAATTGAGTACCCCCACTCACCCAATCAAAAGATCGGCCTTTACTAAGTCATGATGTGATTTTTTTATGATCCACATATATTCATGTTCTGATTATTATTAATACTAACATTACTATATGAAGCAATCAAATATAGACTGTGTCACTAATTTTAGTTATACTTTGATTTCGTGCATTTTTTAAAAGCCTTTTTGTGTAAACTCAAAAGCATAAGAATTAATTACATTTTAGTATGAGAAACATAACCTCCATCTACTAGCATTCATGCAAATATTTCAATTAAACATTTAGCCTCATGGTGTAGCAATGAACATGATATATAACACGCACACACAACATGCTAAATCAAAGAAACACTCACCTAGTACTTTGAGATGAGCCAAAAGAAGAATATGTTATATACACATGTATGATCTTATATTCATGTAGCGATCCCAGTTTTGCCACTTCGCTGAGTATGTCGAGAGTCGAACTGCTTGGTCAACTTGCGAGGGTCTAGGGGGCAGCGCCCCTTGGCGGGTCTTAGGGCAGTGCCCTGGCAGGGTTGAGGGGCAGCGCCCCCAAAACAAAAATGCAAAATGCATTCGAAGTTGCTTGTCTGCTCGAGCAGGAGGGCAAGCTGCATGTGAGAATTTCAGGGGAGAGCAGCTTGCACACTGCTAAAAAGGCAGGTGTGGGAGTGAGGTGTGGTGGGTTGTTGAGATTCGAAATTTTTTTCCTTTTCTTCTCTCTTTTGGGCTGAAGTTGAATCACTTTTGTATATCTCTCTCTCTCTCTAAAAACATTTCCTCTCCCTTCTGTCTACATTTCCTACCAAAAACCTCACAAGATCTTTGATTTCTTTAAATCCTTTGGGATTTGGACCTAAGTTCTTCATCAAAGTTGGTTAGCTCCTCGAGGGCTTTGTTGTGTGTGGTGAAGATTGAGTTTGGATACTGTTGATTTTGGGGGTTTCATCTCATTTTTTCTTCAAAACGTGAGGTAGGAATTTTCTTAGAGTTATATATATATATATATATATTTTCAAGATCTAGATGATTTTCGAAATTATCCTTTGATAGCTTTGAAAATTGATTGTTAATTCAAGAAGTTGAGCGATTTTGAAAGTGGGTTTGTCTCCTGTTCTTTTTAAATGATCTTATGAGTTTTGATCTTTGTTGATTGATGAAAATATGATTTTGGAAAGTTTTCTTTGAAAAGATTTGAGTTGTATAGTTTTGGTAAGAAAACCTAGAATTTGGGGATTTTTTTTAAAGAGACTGAAAATCCATGAATGATATTGTTATATTTATTTTGTGTGTCAAAATAAATGGATGTTTGGAAAATTTCTTATATATATATATAAATGATGAATTTCAAGGAATATGAGAATTGTTGTTCATTTTGGAAATTATTGTTGAAAACGTTGAAATAGTCTTGAAATAACTAATTGTTGAGGATACTTGAAAAGAGGGAATTGTGTTATTCCTTGAATGATGAATTGGAATAAAAGTATTTATATTCATCTTGTGTTATTGGCATATCAATTCATTTGATTACATTAAACTTTGAAAATTGATTTGAAAACTTGCATTGAGAAAAGAATGTTGAGAAACAAGTTTCTATGAATTGGTTTTGGAATAAATACGGTGGTAAGTCTTGATAGGTGGTGTAGATGAAATTGAATAGGTGTCGAGTCTTCCAATTAATACTGGTAAAAATGACAGATTATAGGTGTCGAGCCTTCCCGTCAATGCTGGTAAAAATGACAAATTGGTAGTACTTGTATAGTCTGCTTGCAGACACCGATCTAGGAATTACAGAGTCGTATTTACCACCCTTGAAATAAATTATTAAGTTTTGAACAATTAAAATTGCATGATATTATTGAGCATGATGGTTTTCAAAAGATGAAAATATGATTTATCTTCCAAAAGGGCATAGCATGGCATGTGTATTTAATCTCTTGAGACTTTTATAAAATGTATATTCTTTGTTAAGAATTTCCTACTAGGCATTATGCTCACCCTATGAGATTTTTGTGTAGGAAAAGATGTGGTGATCCCACCCAACTAGGGGTGTGGAAGTATGTGTGTTGGGAGTATAATGCTCTCATTTTGCTGTGACTCTGTGTGTAAGCCAACGGCTATGTTTGTGTGGGTTTGAATAACCGTTTTGTGTAACCAGGCTTAAGCCTTGGAAACTTGTAAACCCCTTGGGGGTATTTATTTGTTTATTTACTTGTTGTTGGATTAATATATTGTTGCATGAAGAACTATTGTATCATGTAATATAAGTTTGGAGATTTATATTCGATTTTCCTTGAAAGAGCCATGATTGTTGTATTATCATTTGGGCTAGAAATTTGGGGCATTACAATTCAACTAATTAATGCCCAACACCCATAATATGCAACTAAGGATTCAGTTTCTATCGCATGGCATGCGTATAATTTCAAGACATGACATAGCGCATAGAACCACCTTTTGAATTGATAAAATCCATAAACACAAATGAATTGAATCCATATGCATGAAAAATGGATACACAACATGGGTATGATAAATAAAATGTGATATTGTACAACATACACAGAAAGCACGCAAATAAAAGAGTTAGAAATACGTGGGATTGGAAGATTATTACAACAATTTAAATAAGAAGGGACAAAAGAGAGTGAGAGATTATTACAACACTCTAATAAATGATAAAAAAGAAGTTGGTTGAAGAAATTATTACAACAATGAATGGATTCAGTCAAATTAATGTTGAATCAAACAAATCATATTAAATAAAAAAAAGAATAACTCAGTCATCAGCTCCAAAATTACCTAGGAGACCACCCCTTAGAAGTTGTCTGCTCTATTCTTGGATAAGTTAGTCGGCTATGCACAATAGTGACGGGCCGAATAGAAAAAAAATTGGCCGAACTCTTCTTCTGGGTAGAATCTACATTAGTGCAGACTTTCCAGAATAGAAGTAATGGACACTTTCTAGGGGGTGTTCATTTTTTCTACCTCTACCACCTACAGGGATCCCTTAAGGAGGAGGTAGATGGGCTACAACCCTCAACAATGACATGAACAGATATGTACAATAGATATCTTGTAATAAAATCAACAATTTAAAGGGATTAAAACAAGAACAATCTTAAAGACCAAGAAATGGATAGGAACCTACATCATCTCTTTGTGAATAAGGGTAAGTTAATACCCAAATCCATACTATTAATTAGAGATAGTATTTTAATGCAAATCATTTCTTGGGGAAAGTATTGCTTTCAAAACAAGGGATTCATTAAAGCCCCTGAAACCTCCTCTTCTATTCATAAAACGACGGTGTTTCCACCCCTTTCTATTTATAAATGATTGAGAAGGAATATTTCAATACCCTTTGACCCAAAATCTTTTACTTTACTTCCAAAAACAATTAACAAGAAGGGATAACACAACTCTTTCAACATCAAACCCTCAGAATCCCCTAAGTAATCTTGTGAGACAACCCTCTTACTTATTAGCCTTGAGCATAGGTTGAAACAAATAAATTAATATACTTAAGGGATAGGATAGGTGAAGAATAAGTGTGAAATAAGAAAAGAAAAGCTATTCTATATATTAAACTTGTGAATGGATGGCTAATTGCTGATCCCAACACTACAACAAAAATCACTTTTCGCGACTAAAATTGCAGTTTTCGTCACTGAAAGTAGTCCAATTGGCGACTAAAATTGAATTAGTCGCCAAAATTGATCACTTTTGCCGACTAAAAGAGTTTAGTCGCCAAATATAAGGGTTTTAGCGACTAAAAGGCAGTTTAGTCGCCGAATATAGGGGTTTTAGCGACAAAAGATTGTTTAGTAGCCAAAAGTCACAGTTTTTGGCGACTAAAATAATTTAGTAGCCAAAAGTGATGGTTTTGGCGACTAAAAAACAGGTTAGTCGCTGAATGTGTAGGTTTTTGGCTTAAAAAAAAAAAAATTAGTAGCTAAAAACTGACAATTGCCGACTAAAACAGGTTTAGTAGCCAAAAGGTGACATTTTTGGGGACTAAAAACAGATTTAGTCGCCAAAACTGCTTTAGTTTTAAACGGAACTTAATTTTTTAGCGACAAAAAATAATTAGTAGCCGATATTTATAGCATTGGCGACTAAAAATTTATTTTAGTCGCCAAAAGTGGCCTAAATTTTTTTTAATAAATCATTTATTTTTTACATAAATTATATTGAATAAAAATAATTATATTTATAAATATTGTTTTGTATTAATATCGGACAATATACTATATAAATAATATATATTTCATATATATTCATGTGATGTGTAGTGGCATAGTGGAGGGAGTGTGTTGTTAGAGGTTTGGAATGTTGGACGGTTGCGGTTCGAAACTCAGAAACAGCAAGAAAATGGGATTTTTTTTTTTCGACAGAAACACATTCGGCGACTAAAAATTTAGTTGCCAAAAGTCTTTATTTTGGCGACTAAACAGTTTAGTCGGCGTTTGATTGAGTATTGGTGACTAAATTATTAGTCGGTAAACGTATGATTTTCAAAAGTGTAAAACACTATTGGCGACTAAATTATTGGTCGCTAAAGACCTCCTTTTTGCCAACTAAAACAGGTTTAGTCGCCAATACCTCCCGCGACCATTTATTGGCGACAAAGGCAGCAACTAAAAATTTTTGTCGGGGAAACCAAAAACTCGACTTTTAGCGACTAAAAATGGACCTTTGGCGACTAAAAATTTAGTCGCCAAAGGTGATTTTTCTTGTAGTGCAAACACATCCACAAGGATCCAAATACATAACAACAATGAAACTAATCCTAAAAGAACAAGAGGAAAATAAAAGAGAAAAAACTATCAACTCAATGGATGGGTGGCTAAATCCTATTCCCCCCCCCCCTCCCCACATCCATGAGAACTTACAATAATTATATGATGAAAATAAAGTTTGAACTTAAGAAAGAGTAGGAGAAAAGTGATTAAAGATGCAAAAATTCACCTCTTAAAGAGGGTGAGTGCCTTTGTTCCACAAACTCTCTTTTGGTTCCCTCAAGAACTTTTAGATATGTTGTTTAATGTCCAATTTCAGTCCAGGAGCTTATGATCAAGCTTTAATGGAGTTTTTAATGTTAGAAAGTGAATATGGTAGGTAAGGAATGAAGGAGGGAGATAGAGAAAACCAATGGCTTGTATAAGCATTGGGCAAGATTTTACAACCCTTAGAAAGAACCTGTTGAGCTCTATTTATAGAGCATGGGGTGTAAATATCGAAGATATTTATGTAATGTGTGTTGAATAAGATGAAATCCCTGAAAATGCTCTGTACCAAGAACATTCAGCTGGCCGTCCCACTTGGTGATCAGCCGAGTGCATTTTTGATTGGCCATCAAATGTTGTCCATCCAGTTAAAAAGCATATCATTAGATCAACAAAGTAAGGTATGCTTGAACTGAGAAGAGAAATAAGCATTTCAAAACATTTCACCATTTCCATTTACTTCCACTACATCCATTGCTCTATTTGTTTGAAAGAATACAACACTTTGATTTTGAAAATATGAGCCTCAAGACATATTGACAACGTTTGAAACTGCACAACTACATCCATTTTGAAAAAGGTTTTTCCACTATTCAAAAGGTACTTTGGTCAAAACAGGTGCTTGTTTGGTTTAGAAGCTCAAACTTCAAACTTTTGGCCAAGGACTTCATAGGACTAGCACATCTCGTTTTCATCATTGGGTACTGTAGACCGCCTCGAACTTCACTCTGCACGCGAGGGCGCGAATTGTAGTTCTAGCTTCTACAGTTCAGACTCCTGTCACGGTTCTGAATCTAATCTCACAAAGTGCAATGTAAGACTGATAAATCACTGAAGAGTCCAAATCCGGCAAATCGTTTGGGAAAATCGATTTTAATCAAAAAGTGCCAAACATGGACTGCATTGCCAGATTTTAGAGTCGCCACCTAAATATTTTGTTTTTGGGAAATTTAGGAAACCCTGACTCGTGCCTAAGGCCACGTGTCCGTCATCACCAAAGTTGCCTCGGCTCGGGAACTTGGGTACGAGAAGGGAAGGTCATGCAATGAGCACCCTCGCTCGCCCGATCAAAGGATCAGCCTGTACTAACATGATATGTTGTTTTTGAAAACACATATGTTCTTATTCTGATTATTAATCTAGAATTACTATGTGATGCGCACAACATACAAGTATAGACTAAATCACTCGATTTGGAACAAAACATCTCATGTTTGTTTTCGAAAATGGTTTTGAAGTTGCTACTCGCAAGTAGGCTAAGTCATTGATTTGCCACCCTCAAGTGGGCTTAAAACGCACATTTTGATGAATTGTTCCAATTCAAGCAATGAAGTCTTCATCCACAGGCATTCACGTAGTTAAACATTTAAGCAAATAGTCTCATGGCAAGCATGCTATACATGGCAACATACACATCTCATGCAGTATGCTAAAGCGTAAAAGCTTACCTAGTACTCCGAGCCAAAAAAGAAGCTAGTTAGAAATCAATGCATGATCCTAGCTATGTTATCAGTGCCTAATGCAACACATGCAAAATGCAATGAGATAGGCTTGGCTACCTAAGATGGCATATGAAATGCAACACTCGATAACATGTATTCAAATTGGTATTGAAATACAATGCAGTTTGCATGATGTGCCGAGCCCGGTGCATGCAAGACAGATGAATGAATGCACGCATGCGAAACATAAGGATGCTAATTGAAATATGCCCTAAAACTAACCACTGAAAAGCAGATAAGTAAAAGGGAGAAAGAAATGGGGTTGGAAGACATGCATCATACACACGCACACTTATTACAAAATTCGCCTTCTCGACAGAGGGTCCGAATAATAAGCTAACTAGCTAATCTAAGCTAATTAATTATTACAACACAAATGAATTTGAACAACTAGCTAATCTAAGCTAATTAAGTACAAACTAAATTAATTAATTAAACACTTAACTAATTAATTACAAGACAACTAAGCTAATGAACTAGTTTAGCTAAGCAATTTAAACAAATGGCCTCGGGAAACGAGAGAGATATGTATGCTTGGTCGACTTCACTCGGAAATCCATTACCGTGCCTCATGATGCCTTTGTTTGCACACTTCTGTATCTCTGAAAATTGTGCCAACTTCCAAGATGCTTTTGACCCACCTTAGAAACATGTTGAGGGGTGGTCGGCCAAGAGGAATGGCCATCGGCCAAAGAAAATGATTATCGGCCAATTTTGATAGCCGATCGGTAGACTTTGATGGCCGATCGACAGCTCTGATGGTCGATCGGCCAACACTTCCTGCAAATTCTCCTTTTGCTGCAACAGAGCACTAACAGAGGCATGGTAGTGTATTTGCAAGAAAATGTGTGTACAACCACACTTCTTATCATGTGTAAAGCTCAAAGGAGTGTAGAGCTCGGCTTTTGAGCCACCAATCACGCATCTCAATGCATGATGGTTAGAGTGTCTAAGGTCTGGTGATAAATTCTCATCTTTTCTTCTTTAACTTTCCAATCTCCTTTAGCTTGAGATACAACAAGGTTCGAGTCCCTGATGACATCCAACCGTTTTGCCCCTAGTTTTAGGGCGGCTTCTAGTCCAGCAATACATGCCTCATACTATGCCTTATTGTTCGACACTTTGAATCGGAGTTTGAATGCTAGAGGTATGAGGGAATTGTAGGGTGCTATCAGCAACACCCCTATTGTAATGACCCCAAAATGCGCATAAGAAGTCATCCTTGTTTAACTATGGGATAATGCGTTTTAATTTAATTATATCTATTGGAATTGAAGAACTATCTGTTGAGTTATGACTTTAAAACTGGAATTAACGACCTTTATGGGTTCAAAAATCGGAATTGAGTACATAGATATGTTAATGAGAATTTTTAAAGTTATTTAGGAAAAGTAATTGGAAATTTAATTTGTCTGATTCGTTAATGCATATTTGGGTGGTTAACTTTGTACTACAAATTGAAGGCCCTAGAGGCTTCAGAAACAAGAACATGGGACATATTTATGATCAGCACAATTTTTAGAGTCACTTGGGAACTTTAATTGAAATTTGATTTCGTGCGATTCATAAGGCCACGTTTGGCTCTCCCTACTGTGTTAAGCCATGTGTGTGTGTGTTTATTTATATATATAAATATGTCTTTGAGTGGTTGGTCTCATCTTTTGGAAGCCCAAAATATCTAAAAGAGAGAGAAGAGAACCGTGAGGGAGAAAAGAGATGAGAGACCAAGATTCTTGAAGAAAAGCTTAACAATCATGGGGGTTTGAAGAGGATTGAAGGGAATTGAAGAAAGAGAACGGAGATCAACCATGGAGGCTTGAGGAAATTGAGGAAAATTAAGAGGAAGACAAAGATTAAACCAAGGTATGATCATCTATCTTGAATCCTTATGTTTAAAGCATCAATTACATGAAATCAAGGATTGACATGGAAAATGTGAACTTTGAACCCCAACTATGGCTACATTATGCTCATGTGTTCTTGTGCTTGGGAATCGAGTAATATTTTGAGGTTATGATGTTTAATGTAGATTAATAATGTGAAATTTGTCATGTATTAAAGGGTTTTGGGCTTTGATTTACATGGAATTAAGGTTTGATTTTGAAAATGAGAAGTTCCAATTTTTTAGCCATTTTCGGATCAAGAATCGCGGAGGTCGCATCGTCTGCGATGTTTCGCCTGCGCGGAGACAACTCTGTTCAGCCAACTTTGAATAAGCATATCTTTTGCCTCGGGACTCCGTTTTGAGTGATTCTTGAGCCTAAAATCAAGCCCTGGAAGTCTAGTTTCCAATGGCGGTGGTCTCACTTCCAAATTCTAAATACAGATGTAGTTATTCCCAAATTAATGATGACTATTCACTTTCTGTCAACCAATTTTATACCATTTCTTCACCTAAACCATTTCCCATCGATTTCTCCTATTTTCTGAGACATGGATTATAACTTATTAAGGAATAATGAGCTTGTTACCACCATGGCTAATTGATTGAATGATCAACGAGAATAAGTAAAGGATCGAGTATAATCTCATATTATGTGTTGTGCACTGTACTTGTAGGTCGAGATGAGGACATCGTCCCATTACTACCGGGAGCCAATCACTGTGAGTAATAGTAGTGTAACAATATGTTTCACTTACTTCCTGTGATTATGATTTATGTATTGTTATTTGGGAATGGTCTATTCCATTGATGTTGTGCTTTGATTCAATTAATCGATATGCTTGAATAATGGCATTGATATGGACCTAAGGTCGTTCTGTCCCTAGTAATAGATGTGGGCCCGAGGCCGTTATGATGTGAATTGTTCTATCCATATAAATGCAGTGATACATTTGCCTTCTGTTAATAGTTATTATTAATGTTCTGTTATCCGCAAGACAACTATGTCAACTTGTAATAAACCATGGGAAAATCTTTGTGCACTATTGAGTAATAGTATTGTAGTAGTACGTTTTACTTACTGTTAATAGTTAATACTGACGTTTTGTTATCTGCAAGTTAATTATCTGAGTTCATGATGAACAAATGGAACATATGTGTATTATGGAACAATGATATTTTTGTGTATCTGGAATCATTCTGTTTTGTTAATAATGGGCCCGAGGCCAATCTGTTGATATCTGGGCCTGAGGCCACTCTGTATAATATGTTGGGCCTAAGGCCGTTCTATATTATCTGTGGGCTTAAAGCCAATCTGTATTATATCTGGGCTTATAGCTGATCTGTATTATATCTGGGCTTATAGCCGATCTATATTATATCTGGGCTTACAACCATTCTCAGACAGTATCCGGGCTTACGATGCTCAGATATCTCCGGCTTCTGATACCGTCTGTATCATATCTGGGCTTAAAACCGCTCTGTATTATATCTGGGCCTGAGGCCGTTCTATGTTACATGTGGGCTTGAGGCCGTTTTAAGACACGATTATGAATAACATCTATGTATGGTTCAATATGCATATTTACATTGCTATTATTCACTGAGCCTCGCTTACTCTGTTTTTGTGTATATTTATGTAGGTGAGCCATCGGGGATTAACACTAGAGTTGTATTAAGGTCTACCCGTCTGTCAAGCCGCCTGGGGTACGCCTCCGTATTGAGGCCGTAATTTTGATTACTAGGAGTTGTGTAATTTTTGGAGTCTTATTTAAGTGTGTGTGATTTTGTGATTGTATGTGTAACTCTGGGAATGTATTTAAATACTTGAATCTAATTAAACCATCATGTATGCACAAGCTCAATGGATGTTGTCTTTTTATTGACATTACTTCCACTTAAGGCCCATATGTGTTTAAATATTATTCTAAATTCTGTTTGAGGCCTATGTTCGGGCCGGTCATGAACCAAACTTTTAGGGGTGGGTTTGGGTCGTGACACCTATCCCATATCCATATTGGTTTGACTCTTTGTCAAAGTACATTGTCCAAGTGTCTTCTTCGACATGCAGAATGGCCTTGTCTGGGAACAGATATTCAATTGCTTCATCCCCTTCAACTGGGTGATCGGCTAGGAACTCCGCTACCGCTCTCTCTTTCACTAATTTGCGCGTCATGTACTTCAGATCAAACTCGGAAAGCAGAAGCAACCAACGAGCTAGCCTACCCGTAAGTGCCGGTTTCTCAAAGAGATATTTGATGGGATTAAATCTCGAAACCAGTATTACAGAGTGAGCTAACAAGTAGTGCCTCAGCTTCCTGGTAGCCCATACCAAGGCCAGGCAAGCCTTCTCCAGCGGAGTGTAGCGGGTCTCGTAATCCAGCATTTTCTTGCTCATGTAGTAGATAGCTTTCTCCACTTTGTCCTCAGACTCCTGTGCAAGCATGCAACCCATTGTCATTTCGGTCACTGAAAGGTACAGAATCAACAGTTTCCTCGGCTCAGGTGGTGATAACACAGGTGGGTTCTGTAAATATTGCTTGATCTACTCGAAAGCAACTTGGCATTGGTCGTCCCATTGGAACTTCTTTCATTTCTTCAGGAGAACAAACAATGGTACACAAGTCAAGGTTAATTTTGTGATAAACCGTCTTATGAATTGCACTTTACCTAGAAAGCCTCGCACCTCCTTTTTAGTCCTCGGTGGTGGCATTTCTAAGATGGCCTTGATTTTAGAAGGATCGACCTCGATACCCCTTTGTATGATCAAGAACCCCATCATTTTCCCTGCTGTAACACCGAAAGTACATTTCTGAGGATTCAGTTGCAACCGATACTCTCTGATCTATTGGAAGAATTTCTGCAAGCCGGTGTAGTGGCCCTCTCTTTCCTTGGACTTGACAATCATGTCATCTACGTACACCTCAACCTCTTTATGGATCATGTCATGCAAAATTGTGGTCGCAGCCCGTTGATACATAGCCCCAGCGTTCTTCAGCCTAAACGGCATCACCCTATAACAATAGGTTCCCTACAGGGTGGTGAAAGCAGTCTTCTTCCAGTCTTCGGGTGCCATCAAGATCTGATTGTAGCCTGAAAACCCATCCATAAACAAGAGCAACGCATGCCCAGCAGTGAAGTCCACTAATTCGTCGATATGTGGCAAAGGAAAGTCGTCCTTCGAATTGGCTTTGTTCAAATCCCTGAAGTCCACACATACCCGAATTCTGCCGTCTTTCTTCGGCACCGGAACTATATTGGCCAACCAAGTTGGGTATTCAGATACCAACAGGAACCCTTCGTCAATCTGCTTGGTGACCTCTTCTTTGATCTTCAGAGCCTAGTCCGGGCGGATCCTTCAGAGCTTCTCCTTAACAGGTCGGGCCTCTAGGTCAAGAGGGATCCAGTGCTGTACAATCTCAGGATCGATTCCAGGCATGTCTTCGTAGGACCACGTGAAAATGTCTTTGAAATCTTTTAACAAAGTGACTAAGCACTCGTGCTCCTCCGAAGACAACGTGGACCCGATTTGGACCAGCCGCGGGTCCTTTTCAGTACCAACATTAATTGTGGTGATTTCATCAACCAAGGGTTTAACAAACCTCTCATGCTCTTGATCAAGCAAATATTGCAAAATTGGAGGAATTTCTTCCTCGTCGTTTTCATCAAAATTTTGAAAATCCTAATTAATGCAATAAATTAAAGGCACAGAAAAGTATTTGGAAGCCACAGCCGTACCATTCTCATTAATAACATCCAGTCCGCCTGATTCCTTTGTTACAATAGACTCAAAGGAAAAAGAAAAAGACGACCTGGACAGGACAGTGGCATCCGGGTTATCACCCCCAAGAATACCGAACTCGGACTCAGACTCAGACGAGCTGGAACCTGATTCCGACTCCACAGACTCAGTGGAATCAGATTCCGGCTCACTACTTGACCCGATGCTACTCGATAAAAAGCCCTCCTCGTATTGCCAGACGAGGGAAGGTGCGATGGATGCATCGAAAATGTTTGAAGATGGGCTTACAGTTGCTTCATTCCTGATCATGGACACTGAGAAGTTATCCCCCAAGCACTCCTGTACGATCTGAGAATCTAAGAGTAGACAAACCAATGCTACCCCCATTTCGATCTCTGTGCTCTTGGAATCCTCCTCCTTGTACTACTCAGCCTTAGCTGGTGGGTCTGTCTGCTCTTCAACAACGTCATCCTCGGACAATTGCAAGTCAAAGAAACTCTCAAACCCCGGCAAGCGCCACCTTTCTGCATTTAGCCATGGCTCTAGAAAGCCGCAGAACGGGAAGTCTTCCCCCTCTCGGACAAATCGTCCGTTCAGGGTACCCTGGATAGGTCGGTGCATCAACTCATAATGCTTTCCGGCCTGCTTGGCTCTGGCTCTTCCGGTCATCTCTTTTCCTTTCCTGGCCCAATCCTCTTTGGTAGGCAGATAACCTAAGCCAAAGGTATATGGGTTGTGCGACACTTCGGCCGATGCTGCAACGTCTTTCCGGCCACTTCACCCTAATCCCATACCGGGGATGTGCTGTAGCTTGTTCATAAGGTAGACAGACTGTGCATTGACGTATAGCCCCTTATCAACAGCTAAAATGTTATGTACAACCCGGGCCTCAGCTAGGGTGAATCTGACAAAAACACATCCTCTGCGCCATGCTCAATTTCCAGAACTGGCATAGAAACCTCTGGCGGCGGATGTATTGATGAATTTCCAAAAACGATGGCCACCCTTTTCCCGTGGGGGTATTTAAGCATCTGGTGCAGGGTGGAAGAGACAGCCTTCACTTGATGCAGCCACGGCCACCCCACGAGTAGATTGAAGGTTGCAGGAACATCCAAGACATGAAAGTCAATATCTTGTTGCCCTGGACCAACCTGAGTCCGAATCTGTACAGTCCCCATCACCTCTTGGCTGGCATTATCGTAGGCCCGTATCACTTGGGCAGTAGGCACAAAATTCGCGAGCTTCAACCCGATTGCATATGCTGTTCTCGACAGACACATGTTGATAGCAGATCCTGTGTCAATGAGGACCACCGGTACCCATTTCTCTCTACACTCGACAGAGATATAGAGTGGTTTGTTATGGTTTGAGCCCTCAGGTGGCAGTTCCTTGTCAGTGAAGGTCAACGTCGGGGAAAGCTCCTCCCAGAAAAACCAGCCCTACCAACTGTTCAGGTGTGGTATCGATTGAAAGTTTTGCCTTGTCCATTATAGAAAGGACAGCTTGTCTGTGAACTCTTAAGGCCATGAGCAGTCCCTAGATGGAGATGTCTGCTTGGATTTTCTTAAGCTGTTTCAGTACAGCCTCCTCCTCGAGCAGTTTTTCCTTCTGCCTCTCTACTTCTTTGCCCTTTCCAGATGCCTTTGGTTGATCCAAGTGCGGGGGCTTGAAATACCTCCCACTCCTGGTCATATGATCTACCTCTTCAACATACCAGGTATCATCCAGTTGGTTCTGCCCCCAATCTTCATCAGTGTGGGCAAGGCGTAAGTCGTTGTCTTCCCACCACATCCCGTCGGCAACCGACAGGCAGCTGTCCGGTTCCGTTGCAACTATTTCTGTGCGCACAGCATGTTCCATCCCCGCAGGGGCTTTGGCCTTTCTAGCCCTCTCCAGATCTTTGATCTTTTCCTGCTCAAACTACTTCAGTGCAGCTTGCTGTTAGTATCTTCTGTTCTCAAACTGCCCGGATCCCGAGCGAAATTCTTAGCACCGGCGCTCTCCGGCGATTTCTCCTGATTCCCGACCATTTCGACTACTGCTGACGTTCCCATTCCTGACGGTCCCTGTTCTAGCTGAGGCTGCTCAACAACATCTGGCTGGTCACTGAGCCACCACATATTCTCTGTCGATCCATCCAAATCAAACCAATTGACAGTTACATCCCTTGGGTCCTGCTCTTCAAAGAATTGTAGATTTGCGATGTCTTCTTCCAGCTCTGCCAGGTCATCTAGCCCCTGACTAGGTCCATCCTCCCGAACCACACTGATCTCTACCCCAACTGGCAACTCTATCCTCGGCTTAACCTAGCCCGTTGATGCGATATAACCACTCGGGTTGTATGCAAAGCTCGCAGACCCCTCAGGCTCTGAATCATCATTCTCATCTGCCCCCAAAGTCATCCCTAATTCTATCTTCGATAGTCATCACTGCCGGTTCACGTTGGGTTTGGGAGGTGCTCAACATGCACAAATCCATGCTGTCCGGGATGAACACCTCCAACTTGGGTAGGTGGGAGGGTGTGATATATATGCTAGGGTCGTATGACACAACCTCAGTTTGGATCAGGTTGATGCGTTTAGGTGGTGGACCTTGGTTATGTGGCGGGAGAGGGTTGGTTGTGACATTTGGTTTTTCTGGAGATACGATCACCTTGTTGTTGACGAGATCCTGGATCTCGTGACGCAGTTTGAAGCATTGGTCGGTGTTGTGACCATGCTGTTGGTGAAAGACACAGTATTTAGTTGGGTTATGGGAGGGAGGAAGTTTGTCTGGTAATGGCCGCGGCTCCAGGGGCTTCAAGTGCCCTTTCCTGATCAAAACCCCCAGAGCTTTGGACAGGGGCATGTATAGTGGAGTGAAGGTTCTCTGGCCTTGGGGTGGATATTTAGCTATTTGTGAGCTATTTCCGGACGCACCAGTGAATGGTGTGGCTGTAAATGTTTTTGGAGGGGCAGTGGTGACCATGCCCACATCTGAAGTTCTGGCAGCTGCAGCATTACTCGTGCCTGCATTCATACTACGGGAAAATGCCCTCTTGGGCTGTTTTCTCTCGTGGTCAATGAGACCCTGCTTCATGTCATCCTCAATCTGTACCCCAATCTCGTGTAGATCTGCAAAGGTGAGAAGGGGTAAGGCGATCATCTTTTGCATCAGCTTAGGTTGGAGGTTGCGCACAACCATCCGTATCTAATCCTTGTCGACTGGCCTGATGGTCATCATAGAAGCTTTGGCTCTCCAACGGGTTACAAAGTCGGAGAAGTTCTCCTTTGGCTCCTGTCTAGTTGTCTCGAGATCACAAGTTGTGATCTCGATCTGCGTGTTATAGGAGTATTGAGCTACAAAGGCCTCAGCCATTTCTTCCCAGCTTCTCTTGATAGAGTCCTCCAGCTTTGCATACCAATAGCCACAACACCCGATAGGGTCCGGCCGAAGAGGGAAAGCTTTTGCAATCTGGAGAGGCCCATTGGCCTTAAGATATCCGAGAACAATCGTAGATGTACCATGGGATCCCCAGAACCGTCAAAACGGTCTATGTGCGGCATCTTGAACCGGTCCGGCAAAGTTACTGCCGAATTGGTGTATCGATCCTCTATGTTTGGTATGGAATTAATGCCTTGAGCCTTCTTGAACAGCTTTTCTAACTTGCTCACTTTCAGCACTGTTGGATCCACCTCAAATTCAAACGGTGTATCCACTAGATTGGTCGGTGCTTTGGATAGCTGAGGTAGGATTGGGGGTGGAACTGGCCCCATTGGGACGTCCGTATTTTCCTTGACATTTGTAGTCTCTCCAGGTGTTGGAACCCTAGGTGGGGAAGGAAGTGGGTGTGAAGTAGATGCTCCATTTGTTGTGGTTGTTTATTCTTTGAAGTCCGCAATCACATTTGTTGAGCCACAACCTCTGCTCGGCAAAGAACTTCATGTTGGCGGCAAGATCTCGCAAGATGGCTTGCATAGTCTCTTGGAGCTGACAGATCATCTCTTCCATACTTGCCATAAGATGCTGGTCTAACTGAACAACAGATGTATCTTTCTCTGCGGTAGAAACTGAAATCTCAGCTTGACTACTCACTGGCGGGGTGGATAAGGACCACTGATCTTGTAATCGTTGTACTGATGAACTGCGCCTAACTGACCTCCATCTAGTAACTAGGGGTAATGAAAGGAACACTAGTTATCCGTCTATCGGATCCTCAAATCGATGAAGTCTTCGACCTCTGGTCCAGAGTGCTTGGGGAATATCTGCCTGGTCGGAAGCAATGATGCTAAACTACCTTGCAAAAAGATAAATAAAGCATAATAAGGAAACAATAAGTAGAAAAAAACGGACAGCATAACGGCTTAAATAAAGACAATACACAGTTAGCATTTGTAAGCTGAACACACTGTTCTCAAACACTGATCACTGTTCCCAAATCATTGCCCCAGATCTGATACCCTCAGGTGAAACTGATTCCCCGAAATACTGATGCTCGCATGCATGATACCCAGACTTGTAAATCGATACATGCATTCCTGTAGAGGCACACTCTAAAAGCACATAGCAGGCAAGTGAGAGCCAAAACACCCCTATGGAGGGGTAAGGTTTCCCTGTAATATCTTGTCAGGAGCTAGGGTTTCACTACGAACACAGCAGTTTCAAACAACCTATAATCGGGTAAGCAACTTGTCCTAGTTTGGAATAGTCACTATGGATTCCGATATGCACTAGGTCGAATGGTCAAAAATGGTGCCTCGGTGAAAATTGAGGTTTGTGTTCCCATCGTGGCAGAGCCCGTAATCGGTCGGTCTTATGGCGCGCAGCCTTCGGCAAACCGTTCAGGAATAGCAGACGGCAAACACGGTGTCTTAGGCGCACCAATGCAAATGCAATGCAAAGAGACACATAAGTGTAAACAAAACAAGATATTATGAGTTCGAGTCAAGTTCTCTAAATCCTCAGCAGAGTCGCTAGAAACTGTAGACTGCCCTGAACTCTGCTCCGCGTGCAAGGGCGCGAATTGTAGTTCCAGCTACTACAGTTCGAACTCCTATCACAGTTCTGAATCTAATCTCACAAAGTGCAATGTAAGACTGATAAATCACCAAAGAGTCCAAATCCGGCAAATTGTTTTGGAAAATCGATTTTAATCAAAAAGCGCCAAACATGGACTGCTTTTCCAGATTTCAGAGTCGCCACCTAAATATTTTGTTTTTGGGAAATTTAGAAAACCCTGACTCATGCCTAAGGTCACGTGTCCATCATCACCAAAGTTGCCTCGGTTCGGGAACTTGGGTACGAGAAGGGAAGGTCATGCAATGAGCACCCCCGCTTGCCCGATCAAAGGATCGGCCTGTACTAACATGATATGTTGTTTTTGAAAACACATGTGTTCTTATTCCGACTATTAATCTAGAATTACTATGTGATGGGCACAGCATACAAGTATAAACTAAATCACTCGATTTGGAACAAAACATTTCATGTTTGTTTTCGAAAATGGTTTTGAAGTTGCTACTCGCAAGTAGGCTAAGTCGTGGATTTGCCATACTCAAGTGGGCTTAAAACGCACATTTTGATGAATTGTTCCAATTCAAGCAATGAAGCCTTCATCCACAGGCATTCATGTAGTTAAACACTTAAGCAAATAGCCTCATGGCAAGCATGCTATACATGGCAACATACACATCTCATGCAGTATGCTAAAGCATAAAAGCTCACCTAGTACTCCCAGCCAAAAAAGAAGCTAGTTAGAAATCAATGCATGATCCTAGCTATGTTATGGTGCCTAATGCAACACATGCAAAATGCAACTAAAATAGGCTCGGCCAGCTAGAATGGCATATGAATGCAACACTTGATAACATGTATTCAAATTGGTATTGAAATACAATGTAGTTTGTATGATGCGCCGAGCCCGATGCATGCAAGACAGATGAATGAATGCACGCATGCGAAACATAAGGATGCTAATTGAAATATGCGCTAAAGCTCACCACTGAAAGCATATAAGTAAAAGGGAGAAAGAAATGGGGTTGGAAGACATGCATCATACACACGCACACTTATTACAAAATTTGCCCTCTGACAGAGGGTCCGAATAATAAGCTAACTAGCTAATCTAAGCTAATTAATTATTACAACACAAATGAATTTGAACAACTAGCTAATCTAAGCTAATTAAGTACAAACCAAATTAATTAATTAAACACTTAACTAATTAATTACAAGACAACTAAGCTAATGAACTAGTTTAGCTAAACAATTTAAACAAATGGCCTGGGGAAACGAGAGATATATGCATGCTCGGTCGGCTTCACTAGGAAATCCACTACCGTGCCTCATGATGCCTCTGTTTGCACACTTCTGTATCTTTGAAAATTGTGCCAACTTCCAAGATGCTTCTGACCCACCTTAGGAACATGTTGAGGGGTGGTCGGCCAAAGAAAATGATCATCGGCCAATTTTGATAGCCGATCGGCAGACTTTGATGGTTGGTCGGCAACTCTGATAGTCGATCGGCCAACACTTCCTACAAATTCACCTTTTGCTGCAACAGAGCACTAACAGAGGCATGGCAGTGTATTTGAAAGAAAATGTGTGTACAACCACACTCCTTATCATGTCTAAAGCTCAAAGGAGTGTAGAGCTCGGCTCTCGAGCCATCAATCACGCATCTCAATGCATGATGGCCAAAAAGGCCGAGTTGCACAAATCAATGTTAATGAATGCACACAAATACCACACAAGACTCGACGAACCTCCACCTTATCATACATGATCAAAGGTGTCGGTGACCTAAGGAATGAGGCACGTTTCATCACTTTGAGTATGAAACGTGCGACATTCCTCGTGTTTGGATTGACGTCCAACCCAAACACAATGCAACACACACAACATGCTAACACAATGCAATGCCAACATATAACCAACATGAGCATGCAACAACATGCAAACAATGTGAGCATGCGACAACATGCAAACAACATGAGCATGCGAGGGTTATGTAATGCAATACTCAATGGACCAAACCAAACTCAAACAAGCCTCATGCATGCCAAGACAATGGCCACATTACGCTGAAAATGAAGTCCAAAAGCAAATACCAGCATGCATGCACATTGGTTCACGAACAAGGCATGAAGGCAACAACTCTCAAACACATTGAAGGAGTGGAAATGTGAGAGTGCAGCAATGAAATAGGCTCTAAAATCATGCAAGGAATGATGCCAAATCATGCACATAACACCAGCATAGCATGCTAGGAGGCTCAAGCATTAAGGCTAGCAAAGGGACTTGCACCATGGCCATATCAAGCAAGTCCCAAAGGGCCAAGATGGCTCAAAACAATCCCAAGGAAGGTCAAAACAAGACCAAAAACATGCTTGAACATAGCCAACAAATGCTAGAATTGAAAGCATGAAGTATGGAGCATACAAGGCCAATGAAGAGGATTACACTACACCTACCAAAACCAAGTATGAGATGACTTCACCAACAAAATTCAGATTTATATCATGGCAAAATAGGACCAAATACACACTGAAATGATGGCCCAAAAGCCTAGTCAAGATGGCATGCATAAAGGCTCATATTTAAGGCATAAAGCACCAACCCTCCAAAGCATTGAAAGAGTGAAAGATGAGAGAGTGTGACCACACTACACACACTGAAATCACATATCAAATGATGCCAAATCATGCAAATAGCCCAAACAATGCATGCTAGTGACTTGGAAGCTCAAGGCTAGTAAGCTAAAATGCACTATGGCTATACAAAGCAAGGCATGCATGACCAAAACAACATAAAACAGAGCTTAAACATGCTAAAACATGAGTAAAAGCTTGCTAGAGTTGAGCCAAAAACATGCTAGAATGATGGCCAAAAGCATGATGCATGTTAGGCTAGTGAATGGAAATGCACTACAAGTGCAAGGAGCATGCAAGAGGCTATCAAACCAACCCAAAACAGAGCTAAGGCATGCTGAAATAAGGTCTAAGACATGCTAAGAAGGAGCCAAAACATGCTAGAAAGACATGCTACTTTGATGAGCCAACAAGCCAAGCAACCAAGACGCAAGGAGAGGGGATGACCCCCTCCTATTTGGGACCTCAAAACACACTTTCCACCACTAAAATTCCTTTGAGTTTCAGTGGTGAGAAGGCCAAAAAGAGGTGGTCCCAATAGCTTAAAAGGATAGCACAAAATAAAGCCAAACAAGGCACAAAAGGGGGTAGACCACCCCCAACACCAAAGAGGCTTCAAACAAACATGTTAAGCACTTAAAATTAGAACTTTTTGTAGTTTAAAGTTAGGCCTAAATCCGCATGCAAAGGGGGCCAAAGGTTTAAGCAAAACAAGGCTTAAAAGGGGTAACAACTCACCCTTGAAGAACCATAGCAAACCAGCACTTCTGAGCCAAAGAAAACAAACTTTGAGAGTCCAAACAAGGTCCTCTAGTACCTCAGCAACAAAGCAATGGTGCTTTACTAGGTGTTGTAGTGCAAAAGTGAAGGCAAAAACACACTTTTAAGCAATATATATATATATATATAGAGGGAAATATAGAGAGATATATGTTTTGTATCTCCAATTTTTAGAACCTCTAGAAAGGGAGAGGGGCCTCCCTTCTTATAGAAATTCAAGTCCTAAGCTTGTTGGACAAGCTAAAGGCTTGAATTCAATCCCTCCATACACGTGTATGAAGGATGAAATATGTGCTCACTAGTTGTCACAGCTGGCACAAAAATATCTGCAAAAGCAAATAAAAAGGCCTTGGCCAAAAGATATGGCCAATCGGCCAAAAAGAGTGCCAACCAGCCACCACTTATGGCCGATGGAGAGAAGACATGGCCGATGGGCACAGGGCCTGGCCGATGAGTTGGAGGACTAGCCAAAAGGCCATCCCCTTTCCTCATAAACAAAACCATAAGCTCTTGGTCCATAACCAAGCACAAAACAGACAAGTTGAGAGGTTCCAAGGCAAGGTGCACAGCCGAGACCTTCAGAAACTCAAAATGAACACCAGCGTGGATAATCATCGAGTATTCAAACGATGACGTCCAAGTCTTGAGGACGGTCAAAAATGGGGTGTCTACAGGTACCCAAGAGAGAGCGCCCAAGTCTTAAAACTGGTCAAAAATGGGGTGTCTATAGTTGCTCCTCTTTGATAAAGCTAGATGTGTCATTTCATGACATGAGTGAATGTTGAAGCTCGAAAACGACTCTTATGACGAGGCTGTAAGACTTGGGCAAATAAACAATATGCAGATAAAATTTAGTTGAACTCGAGGGTTGCATACATAACCCCTTCAAAAGAATCAAACCAACGTAGTTCAGGGGCAGAATGCAAATGCCATGCTTGAAATATACTTGAAAAGTTGGGCTTACGAGCTGTCATGATTTGAGAATTATGCTTACATATACCAGACTGCTGGAGTGTTGGAAAGCTTTATGATGCAAACACTACAGAAGGAGATGGAGTGGAACAAAGATGAAGTTGCAAAGATGGCAAAATAAAGAGGAGAACCTCATGCAAATAACATAAAGCAAGCTAACAATTGTGGAAAGTATAAAGAACAACACACAAAACATACAAGCATGCTTTACATGAATAAAAGAAATGCAAAATGCACATGTGCTGCGACATAGGAGGGAAAGAGAAAAGGATGGCCATAGCCAAAGTCCCATATGATTGGCAGTCATAGCAACAAGGAACTCTATAACATACTCCAAACAAACTACAATGCGAAGAGAGAAAATGAGTGGTGTTAACTACCAACCGGTGCATAGGGCGGTATTAACTGAGGGTGGTGTTAACCACCAACCCACGCAAGAGGCAGTATTAACCGAGGTGGTGTTATATGCTAACCCACATAGGGGGCGATATTAACCGAGCTGGTATTAACTGCTAACCCACGTGGGGGACGGTATTAACTGATATGGTATTAACTTCTGATGCTGCAGAGAGAGGCAAAGGACTTGACTAGACTATGCCCCTAGTTTATTGCTTTGACCTTAGTTTTCTCATGTAAAATATCTTAATTAATATGGGAGTTGTACGATCAAGTTTGTTCCACTCTCATTTTGAAATCATGTAAGAAAGATTATAGGTACTGAAAAGCCTCCTCTTAGGTCCAATGAAAGGTCTATTTTGCAAAAAGATGTTTGAGAAAATCAATCAATTTTGTTAAAAACATAAATACTCATTTTCGCCAACGGTCACTACCCAACATACCTAAAATCAACCCTCAAAATGCACAACCCACAAATCAACTCCCCAAATAGGACTCTCTATATTTTCTCCCACTATTGAACCGCTAATTGAATCTGCCTCGCAACTATACTTGTCATAGAAAAGAAGGTTTAGACAACCGGATCTGAATCTAAGTAAACTGAAACGTTCGAACATGGATAGGACAACCGAGTCAAAAATGGTTGGGGCTAAACTTCGAAATGAAATTGCCTACGTATCCTAAGAATAGGAATCAAGCCTTATATAGTTCACGGTTAGGTTCACTCGGGTGATAACACTCTCTTTTTGTGCTCTAAGTTTTGCCAAAGTTGCCTTTTCGGGTTTTCAACCTTGCGACCTCGATTTTATTCATTTTTTTTCTTGCTATGATTTTTTCTTGGGTCGCCTTTTTGGGTTTCGGCCCAACGAGCCTCTTAGGGATAGTACTTCTTCAACTTGTCCATGTTGATCGGCTATGAAAACTCTAGTTTATCCAAATCCATTAGAATCACTGCTTATTCTGACCACATTGACTTGATGATATAAGGGTTAGTCAAATTGGGTTTAAACTTGCCCCTAGAATTGTAAATTGGAGCTCGGTTACTTTTAGCACTAGATCCCCCTCTATTAGATTTCTGGACTTAACTTTTTTATTGAATGCTTGGGAAATTCTATGCTAGTACCCTTGCATATGGTACAACACCTTCAATCTTCTCTCATAAAAAAACATTAGCTCTTCGAATTGATTCTATTGCTAGTCCGCCTATGCTGTATGACACTCTGACACTTAGCCACAATCCTTAGCGAAGGTACCTCTATCTTAATCGACAACACTACCTCCATCCCATATACTAGAGAGTAGGGAGTTACCCCAGTAGATGTTCGGATCGATGTCCTATAGCCCCACAATGCAAAAGGTAGCTTATTTGGCTAATCCTTTTAAGTCTCCACCATCTTTTGTAGGATATTTTTAATGTTCTTATTCACCGCATCAACAACTCTATTGGTCTGTGGCCTATAGGTTGATGACTTGTAAAAAACCACATTATATTTCTCAAGCAGATCAATCACTTCTCCTTTGAAATGTGAACCATTGTTTGAAACAATCTTATTCGAAACCCCATACCTACAGATGATATTGTTCTTGATAAACTTGGCTACATGCGATGCTTTCAACACTAAATACGATTGTGCTTCCATCCACTTGATAAAGTAATCGATTGCTACTAGGATGAATTTGTGACAACCCCATCATATATTATACTTATATCTATTTAATTTTGAATGTTAATTAGGTATTTGATGTGTATTTGTGTGCGTATCTGTTCGTTGTTGGAATATCTATTATGATTTTTGTTGTAAATCTGAAATTGAAGGCCTAATGGCTTTAGAAATCAAAATTGATTAGTTTAATGAGAATGGTATATTTTTAGAGCCTAATGACAAGTTCGATTAAAATTTGATTCAGATTAATTAATTAGATAAAAACAATTAAAATTAAGTGAAATTAGTTAACTTTAAGCTTGCTTAATTAATCTAAGCTAATCTAGCATATATATATATATATGTTAAGATAAAGCTTAATCATATTTAGAACTCAAAAATTCTGCTGAGATTTAATTCTAGAGAGATAGTGAGACCAATTTAGAGAGAGAAAGGAGAAGAACTTGAAGAATTTGGCTTGGGGGTTGAAGAATTGGAAGAGAGGCTCAAGATTTTGCTACTTTAAGCTTGATTGAAGACCTCAGGTAAGTGTTAGACTCTAAATTCATGAATTGAAGTCACCAGCTATGTGAATTCAAGAGATTGTATGATTAAACACAAGAATTGAAATAAAAGTTGATGAATTTGAAGCTAATTCATACATGCATGCATATATGAGTCGTCATTTTGATCATGAGTTTTGTTACCTATGTTAAGTTCAGAAGTTGAATCATACATGCATTCATAAATCATGTTGATATGAAGTTCAATTTGATATTTTGAGAGTTGTGGAAGAAGATCTTGACAACAAATCACACATGCATGAAGATTTGAGTTTCAATGTTAAAGAATCCATGGAGTTTTGAGTTGTTGACCTCAATTAGGTACATGTTCATGTTTTTCAAAGAGTTTCTAAGTGTTTGTAAGATTGTGCACAAGCCATTCAAGTTTTTGATTTGAAACACAAATTCCATTATGGAAAACCTAGAATTCAACCGCATCGCTCTAGTGAACAAGTTGTTACTCAAGCACATATCTCATGCATCCAGCATTTTTGCAGAGACATTGCACATGGCTTGAGCAACCAAGTTACCGCTCGAGTGACCTCAGCTTACTTTTGAACATTAACTCGAGCGACCATCGAGCCTAGATTCGGACCAACTACTATTTTTATAGACCATGTAGTCCGCTCGAGCGACTGATGTTGCACTCGAGTGAAGTGTTCTATTTTAGTATATTTTGAACAATCATATTCTGTCCACACTTGCATTCTCATTCCTTTCTAAACATTCTTAGGCATAAATTGAGCCTCCCAAAAGAATTAATGAGTAAGAACTTGACATAAGAGAATTGAGTAAGTTAGGAATAATTTGATTAAGCAATGAGCCTCAATGTGTGTACATGTTTATGCAATATGTAGGTTCATTCACGAAGCCGTATCAACAACCAAATCAGTGTGAGTAATATCTTAGTAAAAATATTTTTATATATTTAATTTTTTGATTGTTTCAACGTGTTAAGCTTTTCTAAATTGGTGATTTTGAAAGTATGAATGAGTTTTCTATCTGTTCGATTTATGTGATTTCTATAAATGTGATTGACAAGTATGAATGTATATGATGAACCTAAGGTTGTTCTATATAATTGAGATGGACCTAAGGTCGTTTCGAATATCTGAGAAGTCTGAATATCTGATATAAATTGACCAAATGGTCATATACAACTGTTGTAAATGATTGGACCCAAGGTCGTCCTGCCAAGTATGATCTGTTATGTTATGACTTTCTATTGATGTTGGACCAGAGATCATTCTGTCATGTATTAGACCCGAGATCGTTCCGCTATGATACGAAATTGATATGAGAATGATTTTATCTAAGTATTAGGACTCATTCATATAACATCTTTACTCCGATGTTATTCACTGGGATTTAACTCACTTTGTTATATATATGTATGTAGGCGAGCAGCGGGATGCCCAACCTTAGTGAACTTGTGAAAGACCATCGTGTTTTTGTGATGTCAGCTTTGGAGTGCCTCACGAACGAGGCTTTTGTCGTTTTTCTTTTGTTTTTGATTGGTTATGTTTGACCATACTTTGTATATATTTTTTTGAGTTTTAAGAGTTAATGACTTGTACTTATGAATGATCTTTGGTTTTGTAATATCTATCTGCATTTGATGGGATGTATGCCATATATGAACAGTTTATTGGACAAAATTTTCTAATTCTGCTTTCGCTTCTGGCCCCATATATTTAAATATGATTTGAATTCTGTCTGAGACCGTAAGTAATCTCATGATTATTGGCCGGTTATAGTCCAAACCTCTAGGGACGGGTTCAGGTCGTGACAGAATTCATGTCCATTCAACCCTTTTGGCGTTACTGCCTTGATGACATCAATTTCCCAGACTAAAAAAGGCCATGATGAAGTTATGTTGTACAATTTTGATGGTGGGATGTTCATGCGATTGGCAAGAATTTGACACTTGTGGCATCGCTAGGCAAATCATATACAATCACTTTCCGTGGTCAACCAATAGTATCCTTGTCTGAGGATCTTCATTGCTAGCATTATACCGTTCATATGAGCCCTATACTCCTCTCCATGGACAATTTCCATGATGCATTTTGCTTAATTTTCCTCCACATATAACTTATGCATTCCCAGACAACCCATCTTATATAACTTTTTTCCACAGATGATGAACTGAGCGGCCAGATGACGTTTCCCTCTTTTGTCCTTAAAATTTGTCCCTTGCGGGTATATCTCTTACTCTAGAAAATTCCAAATGTCAAAATACCAAGGATCCTTATCTTGGGTTTCTTCTATTATAGCTATCACATCATACACAGGTGCATAAATTTGCTCTATGATAATTGGACGCATCCTCACCCTAATTGGTATGCCCACCATCGAAGCTAGGGTTGCTAAGGCATTAGCAAACCTATTGTTTTCTCTCATCAAGTATGTAAATATCAGTCGTTCAAACCTTGGGATTTTGTAACTTGTTTTTCGTGCTCCTCAAAGGGGTTTAGTCTCCTTGGATATGATAGCCCTACAGTTTAGATTCCCGTGGTTCTAAATTTGGTTTCACAGGTGCAATATGAAACGGATAAACACAAAGGAGTCTAAATTCGGCAAATCATTTTAGAAAATCGATTCTGAATCAAATATGCCAAAAATGGACTACTTTGTCAGATTTCAGAGTCGTCACCTAAATATTTTTAGAAAATTTAGGAAACCCGTGACTCATGCCAAAAGCCATTATTCCGTCATCACCAAAGTATCTCGGCTCGGGAGCTTAGGTATGAGAGGGGAAGGTCATGATTTGAGCACCCTACTCACCCAATCAAAGATCAGCCCCTACTAATCATGATGTGATTTTTATGTACATTATATGCTCTTGTTCCGATTATTATGCTATCTTATTATGTGATGCACACAAGTATAGACTAATTCACAAAAGTTGGAACGCTTTGATTTTATATTTGTTTTGAAAAGTGTTTTGAATATGTACCACTTGAAAAAATGATCTCATAAGTACATTAATCAAATTATCCCAACTTAAACGGAAAAGCCTTCATCCACAGGCATTCAAGAGATATAGTAAACAAGCACTTAGCCTCATGGTGAACATGCTTGATGGCAACAATCGCACGCGTGCAATATGCCAGAGCAAAATTGCTCACTTAGTACTCCAAGGCAAGCCAAAGGGAAAAAAAGAAAAGAGTAGAGAAATGCATGATTCTAAGAAATGCGACATGACTAATGCAACGCAAACAACATGCAATTAATAGGCTCGGCTGCTAATATGGCATGTGGATTAATTTCAAGGCATATGATAGTGCATGTATTCATCAAGGAATTTGAAATTGAGATTGATTAGTTTGATAAACCGAACCTTATGCGTGCAAACATGGACATAGGTCATGGCAATGGCATGAAAGGGTAAAACATGATGCTACCATTATAAGCAAGTAAATAGAAGGGAGAAAGAAATGGGGGTTGGAAGACATACACACATTATTACATGTTTGCCCTAGCGCATGAGGGTCTGAATAAATGTCCTAATTTAAACTAACTATTACAAACCAAATAAATGAATTAACTACACTACCTAATTACAAATTAGAATTAGGCTAACTAATTAAGTACAACACAAAATTAATTAAATAAGCGACTAGCTATTGTAAATTGAAAGCTAATTAATTATAACACATTATGTATGAAATCTAATTTGTGCAGAAACCGAGGAATCACACATGCAATCAAGAATATCCTCCCGGAAATGTCTCTGTTCTGCTGCATGATTCTGTTCTTTCCACAGTTAGAAAATAATTCTATTTTTGCCTCAGCTTCTGCTCTGTTTTGCAAGAAAAATGCCACTGTTTACTCAACAAAAGGTAACCGGTTGGCCAAGGAAAGTGGTCGGCTGGATGGTAGGGTGGCCGGCCGGCCACTATTTTTTGGTACTGCCCTATTGCAATAGAATGAAAACAGAGCAAAAATAGAGTGTTTCTAGGAGATGTTTATTCTCTCTGCCTCTCCCCATCAGGAAATTTGTCAAGGGAGAAGTAGAATTGGTCCACAAATCATTAATGATTGCAATGATGTTGCATGATGATCTATGGATTGATGGGACAAAAGCTCAATAAATGGAAAGTGAAGTCCAACAAAACCTCCTCCCTATCATGGAGTTCCCTCAAGGGAGGTGGTAGACATTGATTCTTGAGCCATTGTCATAACTAGAGAGTATGAAATGACTCATGACTCGATGGGTTCAATTAACGTTCGATTGAACCCGACTTGAATTTATTACTCTTGTTACCGTTTTAGTCAAATTTTATTAGCATTTTTTAATTACCTTTCCATTCCTTAATCAATTAGTCCAAAAATCAGAGTTAATTGCACTAAAAGGAGGGAAGTGTCAAACAAGAAGTTGTTTTTGACATGAGAGAGATGTAATGCCCTGGTAATGAACCTCCGAAGAGATTATACCATTAAGCATGGAAGGTCTCTTTCTCATGCTTAAACAACACTCGTTTGACACGACTCTCAAACAAAGAAAGCCAAGAAATGAGGGAGAGTATACAAATGGTTATTGCAAGTATGGATACATGTATGAAAAACATAAAATAAAAGCTATTAACTCAAATAGGTTGGTGTCTAAAGCCTAAACCACCAAACTTATGAGGACTACAACACTACAAGCATACTATACAAAACATGAATGAAATAAACACACTAAAATAGTCCTAAAATGAGTGAAAGCAGTGCTGGAATTGAGTTGAAAAATGCTAGAAAAGTGAACTAAAATAATGAAGAAATGAAGCTAGTAAGCAAGCCTAAGGAGGGGTGGCTAACCCCTCTACTTTTTGAACCTCAAAGCCACATATTTAGCCTCTGAAAAACTCTAGTACAAATTTGGAAAAAAAAAGTTAAGAAATAAGTGGAAAACACAAGGGCAAAAGCTTAGAGAACAAGGTTCAAAGAAAGGTGGTTAACCCCTCCACCTTTGATAGCTTTAAGCCACAAGTTTTAGCCAGTAAAAACAGTCCAAAAATAGTATAAAAATGTCAAGAAAAGAGAAGGAAGAAGTAGTGTAAAGATGATCAAAGTTATACCTCTTGAAGAGGAGTAACTCCTTTGTTCACAAACCACAAAGCTTACACTCTCAAGGGCTGAGATTTTAGCTCAAGAACCTCAGCAAGGAGACTCAAATTTCTGGTTTAGGAAGTGTATCTATATTGCAAGATAGAGAGGAAGGGTGCTTAGCAAGTTTTGGAGTTTTCACAAATTTTTCCAACCTAAAATCAAGAGGGATGGGCTTGTATTTATAGAAAAACAGCTTCTCCAGTCAGAAATATCTATATAGAGACAACTGGTGCAAGACATGCACATGGGGGAGACAACTGGCATCAAAATATATGCCAGCCGAGAAACTTGGCCGGCCGGCCACCTAGGGGTTGACCAACCAATAAATCCTGGCTAGTTGGCCACCTGCTGGCCTCTGGGTGGCCAGGCTTGGAAAAAGTTAGTTTTTGGGAATCAAAATAGGTTTGGTACAAAGGTGGTACAAAATTCTAGGTTCTAGAGTTGGAAAATCGAAGATCTCTTACTGAGGAACTTGCACAATTTGTACAGCGTAGTACTTCATCATCGAGTGATCAACCTGAGGCGCCCAAGTCTTAAGGACTGTCAAAAATGGAGTATCTACACATGTCCAGAGTCTGATGATGGGCTTTCATTTTCTCTTCCTTGATTTTTCAATCTCTATTGGCTTGAAATATAACTAGGTTTGAATCCGTAATTATGTCTAGTCTTATTGGCCCTAGTTCTAGGGCTGCTTCCAATCCATTTATGCATGCCTCATACTCTGCTTGGTTATTGGACACTTTAAATTAAAACTTGAAAGCTAAGGGTACACAGGAATCATTGGGTGCTATAAGCAACACTCCTATCCCGTATCTATACTAATTAACCGCTCCATCAAAATATAATCTCCAGGTGTCCTTCTCTAACTGTAGGATCCCTTCATTCAGGAACTCATACCCCTCATCTTCTTTTCTATTGACTAGGTGATTAGCCAAGAACTCTGCTACAACTCTACTTTTGACAAATTTGCGAGTGACATATCGAAGATTGAACTTAGAAAGAAAACCAACCATTGAGCTAGTCTACTAGTAAGTGCTGGTTTCTCAAAGAGATATTTAATGGGATCTAATCTTGAAACTAGGATTACCGAATGGACTAACAAGTAGTGCTTCAACTTCTTTATAGCCCAGACCAAGGCTAGACAAGCCTTTTCCAAAGGGGTGTATCGGGTCTCGTATTTCAACATTTTCTTGCTCAGATAGTACATGGCCTTTTCTATTCTCTCTTCTAATTCTTGCACTAGCATGCAGCCCATGGTTAATTTAGTCACTAATAGGTACATGATCAATGGTTTCCCTAGCTTAGGTTGTGACAAAACAAGCGGATTTTGCATGTGCTCCTTGATTTGTTCGAAGGCGAAATTGCATCGGTCATCCCATTGAAACTTCTTCCCTTTCTTCAAAAAGCCAAATAGTGGTTCACAAGTTAAAGCTAATTATGAGATAAACCTTCTCATGAATTGTACCTTCCCTAAAAAGCCTCTAACCTCCTTTTTAGTCATTGGTGGGAGCATTTCTAAGATGACTTTGATTTTGGATGGGTCAACTTCGATTCTGCGGTTCTTGATCAGAAACCCTAGCATCTTTCCGGTGGTTACCCCAGAGGTTTATTTTTAGGGATTCAACCTTAGCCTATACTTCCAAATCCTTTTAAAGAACCTCTTTAATCCATCATAATGACCCTTTCACTCTTTGGACTTGACAATCATATCATCCACATATGCTTCAACCTCTCTATGGATCAGATCATGCAATATGGTGGTTGCTGCTCTCTAATAGATGGCTCTAGTATTTTTCAACCCAAATGGAATGACTCGATAATAGTAAGTCCCCCATTGAGTGGTGAATGCTTGATTCTCTCTATCCTTAGGTGCCATAGAGATCTGATTATACCCTAAAAACCTATCCATGAACAAAAGTAGAGCGTGACCTGCAACGAAATCTACCAACTCATTGATGGGCGGCAGCGGGAAATCATTCTTAAGGCTAGCTTTATTCAAATCTCTGAAGTCGACACAGACTCGAATCTTGCCATCCTTGTTTGAAAACGGCACAATGTTTGCCAACCACGTTAGATATTCTGATACAATCAGAAATCTCGCATTGATTTTCTTGGTGACTTCCTCCTTAATCTTCAATGCCGATCGAATTCTATGGAGCTTGTGCTTGACAGGTCAAGCCTCGAGAGTAAGAGGGATCTTATGCTGGACAATCTCATGATCGATTCCAGGTATGTCTTTGTAGTACCACGCAAAAACATCTTTAAATTCTTTTAACAAAACGACTAATCGCCTGCGTTCCTTCAAAGACAACGTGAAACCAATTTGGATCAAGCGAGGATCCTCCTCAGTACCCACATTAATTGTAAAAATCTTATCAATCAAAGGTTTTACACATCTCTCCTCTTCCCAATTAATCAAAAATTTCAAAACCCGAGGAATTTCTTTTTCTTCATTTTCATCAAAGTTTTGAAAATCTTGCTCTATGCACTAAATTAAAGAAACAAAAAGGTAAGCACAATCCACATCATTCTCATTTATTAGACTTGGTTCAGCGATTGCAGTGGGCTTAAAAGAAAAAGAAAAGGATGATCGAGACAACAAGTGGCGTCTGGGTCATTATTCGTAGAATCTCGAAACTCCGACTTACCACAGACTCAGAAGAATCAGACTCGGACTTACTATTAGATTCAGAGCTTACAATAAAACCTTTCTTGAGTTGCCAAGTCAAACATGATGCTTCCGATGCATCCAAGATAAGGTTGCTGCAGTCCATAAATGATTCCTCCCAATCACAAAAATATTGACATCCTCCAAACCTTGTAACTCGATGCTAGCTTTAAAGTCGGTCAGTGTCAGTTTCACTTTATCCTCTTTGCTTTTGTCCAAATGGTTGCTCTCATTCTGGTCTATGCCTCACTTCTTCATCCTTATCCTCAGATAGATGGTGATTAAAGAAAACCTTAAATCTAGAAAGATGCTCCTTTGTCTCAGGGTTGACCTATGGCTCAGGAAAATCACAAAAGGGAAAATCATCTTCTTGTTTGACAAAACTCTCATTCAAGGTCCCCCAGATCGGTTTATGTTTCAATTCATATTGTTTCCCAGCCCTCTTAGCTTTAACCCTTTCTCTCATCTCATTTTCCTTCTCCTTTCAATCTTCCTTCGTGGATTTGTACCCTAACCTAAATGAATGTGGATTATAGGTAACTTCTCCTACCATAGCAACACCTTTTCTAGCCACTTTTTCCCAACCCCATCCCTAGGATATATCCTAACTTTCTTATGAAGTAGATTGTTTGAGCACTCAGGTATATCCCTTCTTCATCAGCCATGGTAGTTTGGACCAATTGGGCTTCAACTAAAGTGAATCCAGAAAGAAAAACATCTTCTTCCCTGTGACTTATCTCCAATACTGGGTTGTAACCTCGGACAGAGGGTGGATTGATGAGTTCCCAAAGACATTAGTGATTCGCCCAACATGCGGATACTTCACCAATTGATGCATTGTAGAGGAAACGACTTTCATTTGGTGCAACCATAGCCTATCCAACAACAAGTTGAAGGTCATCGGCACATTTATGATGCAGAACTTAGTTTCATGCTCAAATGGTCCTACCAAAATCTATAATTTAATGGTACCCACTAACCTCCCAACTCGTGTTATCATATAGTCGAATCAGCTAATTTGTAGGTACAAAATCTACTAGTTTCAGCCCTATTGCATAAGCAATGCGTGAAGGCCACACATTTATGGCCGATCCAGTATCAATTAGGACCACAAGAACCCACTTTTTCCTACATTCTTGAGTGTTGTGCTCTGATCCTTTTGGGGGAAGTTCTTTATCTTAGAAAGTCATGGATGGAATTGGCCTAGTTGGTGTGATCAATGATACTTACTGATTTGGTGTGGTATCGATTGATAACTTAGCTTTGCTTAGTGCTATGAGCATAGCTTGTCGGTGTTCTCGTGATGACATAAGCAGCCCCCAGATTGAGATTTTACCTTGGATCTTCTTCAGTTGTTTAAGGACCAGTTCTTCCTATTCTTCTTTCTCTTTCTCTTTCTCTTTTTCTACATCTTTTCTTGATGGCTCGACTTGATCTAGGTGTGAGGGCTTGAAGAAACGCATGCTCCCAGTTAGATGATCAATCTCCTCAGAATACTAGATGTCATCCGGCGCATTGTTTCTCCAGCCTTCATTAGTATGGGCAAAGTGCAGATCATTGTCTTCTCACCACTCTCCTTCATTTATAGACAGATAGTCATCTAGCTCAACATGTATCATTCCTATATTGTAACCATCTCATTTTGGCTTGTATAGTGATGTTGATCAAATTTCTACAAAAATCTTTGTTCTTCTCATGTGTGCCCATGCTAAATCGGATCTCTGTCTATCTTCCTATGTTGTTGGCTCAATTGGTCAAATTTTCCCTAGTCTTGGTGTTTCCTCTTCAATTTTCTCTTTCTCACCCCTTTCTGACATTTCCTTGGCAATCTCTTCTACTTTGAATTTTTTTAGCTTACTACTTTCCTCGATTTTACTACTTTCGTCTATCTTTCCCTTCCTCTTTTCTTTTTTACTCGCTTACACTTTCCTTCTTGTTTCCTTATTATCTCCCTCTATTTCTAAATTTCCCTCATTGCTTGTCCATCCATGAACACTAGCCAAATTGTTTGGGTTCCACTATTCAATTTGTACATCTTTCGAGCTTTACTCTTTGAAGAAATGAAGACTATCCAAGTCCTCTTCAAAATTAGCAAAATCATCTAGTCCCTACTCAGGTATATCTTCCCTGATAACATCAATGGAGAATGTATAAGGTAAAATGACCTGGTTTTGGGTGGTCAGCCTGACTGTACGACTGATGGAATGTGCAATATTGGGTAGGGTTGTGTCTAGATAGGAGAGGATTAGGGATAGGTCGAGGATTGGGGAGTTTGCGATACCCTTTCTTCATCAGTAGCTTCAAGACGCTAGTTGGGCTCATATGGAGATGTCTCCTGTGAATAGTTGAGTTGTGTATCAAGTTTAGAGTATTTTTTTCTTTATCTTTTCTTGCGTCATTGTGTCAGTTGAGTCTTTTCTTTTGAGTCGCTCTCGTGTACCCTTAGGTCTTCCCTTTTTTTTCAATAAAGAAAGTGAGAGTCAAGTTTTTTGATCATTTTATTATGCCTATAGTAATTCATGTGTGACCTTTTGAAAATAGAAAAGCTATGAATTTTTTTGAATGAGATTCCATTAATAAGCTCGAGTGTTGAGAAGGATGCCCCAAATGATTTGAGTGGATTCTGGATTGTCGTCGCAAAGTCCTTCATGATTTCAAAATTTTAAGTTGTTTCTTTTGCAAACTTGCAAAGATAGATTCAGAATTGTGCGTGGTATTCTACACTATCCTGGGGATTCTGTTCACCTTTAGGTGATCATTTTGGCAAGCACAAGATGGCTTTTAGACCTAATTGTAGTTGGTTTTTCGTGCTCCTCAAAGGGGTTTCGTCTCGGATGCGATTCCCAACAGTTTGGACTCCTGTGGTTCTAAATCTGGTTCCACAAGTGCAATGTGAAACATGAAAACGAATAAGAGTCCAAATCCAACAAATCTTAGAAAATCAATTAATCATCAGAGATGCCAAAATGGACTGCAATGCTAAAGGCCACTTATCCGTCATAACCAAAGTGTCTCGGTTTGAGAACTTAGGTAGGAGAGGGGAAGGTCATGAATTGAGCACCCCACTCACCCGATCAAAGATCGGTCTCTACTAAATCATGATGTGAATTTTATGGACATTATATGCTCATGTTCTAATTATTAATATGCTAACATTACTATGTGAAGCAAACAAATATAGATCACATCACTTACTTTGGAATGCTTTGATTTCATGCTTTCTTGAAAAGAGTTTTTGAATATGTGAAACTTAAAAGAAAATCGAGGTCATATGTACAATAGTCAAAGTCATTCCAATTTGAGCAAAATAGCCTCCATCCACAGGAATTCATAGAGATATCTCAAGTAAGCAAGTAGCCTCAAGGTAGTGTGCTCAACATGGTAACACAAACACACATATAATATGCTAAAACAAAAAATGCTCACCTAGTACTGGACCGTGGCAAGTCAAAGAAAAGAAGATAGTTAAGAAAATGCATGATCCTAAAGAAATGCACATGATTAATGCAACACACAAAATGTAACTACCTGATTCGGCTATGAACATGTCATATGGATCCACTTAAAGCATGCGGTAACGCACGTATTCAAGTAAGAAATAATCAATGATATCAAGTATGATGAGCCAAACCCTAATGCATGCAAAAATGGATACAAATCATGATAGTGATAAAAGAAAATATGATGCTATACAATTACGATAAGCATTTAAATAAAAGGGAGAAAGAAATGGGGGTTGCAAGACAAATATCAAGTGTTACAAATTTACCCTCTTACAAGAGGGTCTGAATGTCGTAATTAACTAATTATTACAAATACCAATGAATTAACTAATTATTATTAATACAAATTTCAAAGTGACGAATTTAAAACCACACATGTGCAAGTAAGAACATCCTCCAGAAACCTCTTCTACTTACTACCAGAAACTTCCATGTTCACAATCAGAAAAGCAGTTCTATTTTGGATCTCAGGATCTGCTTTTTTTTTGCTGAAAAATCATCACTGTCGTAGAAACAAGGTGATTGGCAGGCCTTATGAACTGGTTGGCTGTACAAGATGTTGGATGGCGGGCCACTGCTTTTGGGAAAAGACCTGTTGCAACATAATTGTAATAGAGCAAAAATAAAAGGTTTCGAAAGGATGTTTATCTCTTTTGCCCTTCTCTATCATGAAGATGTTCAGATTTGTTTCTCAAATCATCAACTATCGCAAAGTTGTTACATGATGATCTTAGAAGCAATAGGAAAAGGGTTTACTAAACACAATGAAAAATGAGGCTATTCTCCTTACCTCCTTCCTATCATGAGGTTATTCAAGGAAGAGATAGACATGCTTCACAAATCACCAAACATCACAACATAGTATGTGATGATTATAGAAGCAGCTAAAATGAAAAATAATAACTCAAAAATTGTTGTAAACTCCTCTCCCTATTCATGGAATAGGGATGAGACTTCAATTTCCATGCTTCAAAGTGGAACTAGAAAAGAGTTCTCAACACTTTTGTTAAAGAGCTCCATATGAGCAACAAGGAAAGTAAGGGAGGAACTCGAAATCAAGCTAACTATTAAAAGCTTAAACACATGACTCAACAAAGTTGTTGACAACTCCTCATTTGTTCATGGAATAAGGATAAGACATCCATTTCCATGTTTCGAAAATGATCGAAAAGAGAGCTTTTCAACATTTTGACACGGAAGTTATCACCTAGCTTCAAGGTAAACCACAATAGTATGAAAGCGAAAGATTTACAACTAGTTAATCAAACTTGTGGCGGGGTGGTTAAGCTCTAAACCCCCTATGACCACAAGGTTCCAATATACATAAAGAAAGCTATAAGGAACAAAGTAAAGCGATCAACTTAAACGGATTGGCCACTATATCCTAAACACGCCAAATCCTTGAGGACTTACAACAATACAACTTTTTATATTCAAAGAATAAATTAAACATTAAATAGCCCATAAACACATAAAAAAACAATGTTAAAACTAAGAGAAAGCAAGAAGAAAAGGTAAGGAATAAGCTATAGTAATCAAGCCTAAGGAAGGGTGGCTAACCCCTCCACTTTTTGTAACTTTTAATCACATATTTCAGCCCCTCAAAATAACTCAAAAATAGTGTGTAAAACAGAAAAAAGAGAGGAAAAGAGTGAAAGAGAAGTAAAGAAAAAGATGCAAAGTTATACCTCTTGAAAAGAGAGGTAAGTTCTTAGTTAACAAACTTGATTCCAAACAACCTCAAGTATTTGAAATAAGGTTTCAAACTTCAGCAAAAAGCTTCAAGTTTGAGCTTCAATAGTGTATCTATAATGTATCTATATTCAAGAGGGTAGAGGGATGCTTTGCATTGTTTTCTAAGCACGTAAGAAAATTTTGTTCAACCTCTAAAACTTTAGGGGGAGGGGCTGTATTTATAGATTTTGAAATGTTTTGGTCATAATATGTTCAAAAGAGAACGATTGGCCAAAGCTCGTGCATGGGAGCAGCTTGCTGCTGCAAAATATCTGCTTCGCTGAACATGATCGACCGGCCAAGAAGATGTACAGCTAGCCCAAACAATTTGGCTTGCCAGTCAACTTTTGGTCTTGCTACTTTTTGAGTGATCATGCTAGAAAAATAGGTTTTGGGGGTGCATGGTTTGGGTTTGAAGCTCAAAACTGAATTCTTTTGCTAAAGATTTGAAAGATTACATAGCGTAACATCTCATTATCAAGTGTTCGGAATGAAGCGCCCAAGTCTTAGGGGCGGTCAAAAATGGAGTGTCCATAGTTGTTCCTCTTTGACAAAACTTGGAGTCATTTCATGACATGAGTGAATGTCAAAGTCTGAAGATGACCCGTTTGACGTAGCCATAAGACTTGGGCAGACAAACAAAATGCAGATGCAGTTGGTTGAACCTGAGAGTTGCCTGCGTATTCTTTTGCAAGGAATCAAAACAGCGTAGTTCAAGGACAGAATGCAAATAGTACACAATGCAACAAAAAATCAAACCACAAGCAGTGCATACCACGCAGATATCATAAAGGAATGAGAATGCAAATCAAATACGTTTTATATAGAAAAAAAAGTGGGCACGAGCCAAATAATGCCTAACACTGGCTAAGTGCCTACACCCTCAATACTGGCCTCAGCGCAACATGGGTGCTCACATATAACAAATGTCACGCCCCAAACTTGCCCCTAAAAGTTTGGGCATGATCGAAACAGAAAAGGACACCTAACCTGATTTCATTTAGGGGCTTGACCGGAAGCTGCACTAGTAAGTGATAAAAACTAGAAACTATGTCATCCATTGAGCTACTAAATTATGCCAGGATCATAAACATCTCATGGAACAAGTACATTAAAAGTCAAAATACGTTCGTGAGTTAGGTATTTACATGCCTCCACAAAGCCAACCCCGAGGTGGGGTGTACAACAAAAATAATAAGTACATAACAACCTAAATCAAAAGTAAAAGAGTAAGCCATCATCTAATGGACTCCACATAAAAAGAGGGTTCCAATCCAAAGCTTGGCTGTGCCTAGGCTGACAAAAGTATGACGACGCTGGGTTATGGTCGACCTCCTGGTTGGTTACCTACAAAAACAGACAGAACACGGGGTGAGCTAAGCTTAGTGAACAATAGCACTTATATATATGTAAAACAAAATATCATAACATCCGTGTAGTTAGTCTGCTTCTGTATTCATAGGACAATTTGTTGATTCACAATTTCCCCATTTGGCCCTTGGCCTGAGGAATTCACATATTCACAAATAAAACCATTAAGTTTCATAACTTCACAGCTTATGGTAATGGCCTTCGGCCCCTTATTTTCTTGATTCACGAGTTCACACACATACACATTTCACATATCGGCCTTTAGCCTCATAATCACATTTCACATATTGGCCATTAGCCTCATAATCACATTTCTCATATTGGCCATTAGCCTCATAATCACATTTCTCATATTGGCCATTGGCCTCATAATCACATTTCTCATATTGGCCATTGGCCTCATAATCCCTTGGTACACAGGTGGCCCTTGGCCACATGAATTCACAAGCTTTTTCAGTGTTTCCATAGTTCAGAATATTTCTTGTTTAACACATAACTTCATGCAATATAGTTCTCACATAAAGATAAACTAATAACGGATAAAGGTGCATTTAAGCACTATTACTCACAGCGTTGTGACGGCGTGGTAGTCTCTTCCGGAGTGTGCCCTGCACACAATCATAACTTATAAATTAGTTGTTTTCTTCTTAAATCATTGGGGAATCATTTCCTGTGTCACTACACTTCACATGAACTGATAACCAACTTAAAATCATCAGAAACATATTCTAAAACCATCAGGGAATCAAGCACGCAAAACTGAGCAAGCATACTTCTTTCTGAAAATTAGGCCCTCCGCTCGAGCGCCAGTTTGTCCGCTCAGCAGACGTAATGCTACCAAAATCTTTGAGGTCGATTTCTACGCCGGCGAAATTCCTACACGGCGAATGAGTAATTTCGAAAAAAGCTTTGGGAGGGTGATTTTCGGCTCACGAGTGGACCTCCGCTCGGCGGACGACAACCCAGATTCGAGGCAGCGATTTCAATCCAAAATTCAACAACCAAATCTCATTTTTTATACAATCAAAGGTTAATTTATGCAATACTTCAACTTAACCATCATCAAAGCATGGATTTAAACTTGATTACAACAATTTAACCCAACTTAGAAGCTTCAACAACTTATTACTTCCTCAAATTTCAGCCTATTTCTAAGTTCAACAACCATATCACATAATATTAACATATATGCTTGGAATCATGATATAAAACTAAGGATTGAAGTATAACTTCGTACATCATTCAATTTGAAGTGTCAAAGTATACAAATATTGCCAAAACCCTCATAACTCAACATATAATCTTCATGAGTCAAACACAACACAAACATAAGTTGTAATCCTTGAGTAGTTATAACAAAACTTGAGTTACCTTAAAATAATTCACACAAATCCAACAATTTGATGAGCTTCTTGATGACCCACGATTTCCCTTAATTCTCCTCTTCAACTCCCACGTTTCTCTCTTCTTCTTAACACAAGAGTTGATTCAAGAAAATATCTCCTAAGGTGCTATATATATATATATATATATAAGGAGAATAAGACGAATTTCAATCGCTTTAGCATGCCGAAATGAAAATTTCACAGAAAATCCCATTAAAGCTTAAAAATCATGTAGATTCTAAATACCAAATCAATTTCTGAAAATTAAATCTCTAAGATGTCCAATTTCAGATTTAAATGATTCAAATGCAACAGATAGTGTTCCAACTCAACAGATAGAAGTCCATATTTTTAGGTTCCATGCAATTTACCATACTTTCACCTACAGTTTCACAATAGACATTCAAAGACACAGAATAGAGGACTGAAAAGATACCATAATTATATACGAGGGTCGGGGTATTACAACAAAACCATGTTTCAACATGAATGGGGTGCGAGCACATACAAAACTATGCATTTCACAGAAAGAGTATAAGTGATTGGGTGGTATGATATAGGTAAGGAATGATCTATTGGGAAATAGCCATGCAATGGGATGACAATGATCCTAAACGCGTTTACGCAAAATGGATGAATGCGACAAACGATGTAATGGACAAAATGGATGGGGGGCGCAAGCCGAACTATGTCTTACCTAGAAAAGGCATGGACACAAAACAATTCACGTCTAACACATAAAAGGTTCCGACATCCTCAGACCATAATTCTTGCAAAATAGGGGCGTACACATTATCATAGAACCATGCTTTAATGCACATGCCAAACTAAGCTTAACATGGAAAGGATGCAGGCAATAAAATGGTATGATGTAATGGATGTAATGGATAATGTAGTACATGCATGCGATAGATTCTATATGCAATGCGATAGAGGTAATAGATATGATGTAGCAGTTGAGAAGTGGCGCCTTAGAAAGCACCTTACAGGGGTAATTGGCGATATCTCACCTTATTCTACTGGGGATCTTCATCTTGTGTTTCCAAACAAAGAAAACAATATCAAGGACCCAAAATGCTCAATAAAGGTATAATCTTCATGCGAAAACCATAGATACTACTTTTCTCCCTAGCCATGTTTGTAACTTTTCCTATTCTCCAACATGGTGATAGACGAGGTTGGTTCAATATTCAGAATTGAGGCGCCTACAATCTACCTCAACCTATGGGGCTTCCATATAGATTTCAACCCGAGGATGTTTTGAAATAATCTCCACACCTCTGGGTATTTAAACCAAACTTCAGTCTCAATAAACTTTGTATTCTAGGCCTCGGCCACTCGAACTCTAGTTTCCACTGTCTCAGTTGGTCTTCTAAGAACTCACTACAAAGACAGTCAGGTGGCTATATCGGACTGCTTGAAGTCGTTGGGGCTCGACAAACACCAAAGAAATTTCACTTTTAGAGGATTTAAGATCTCCTAGAGCCACGTTGGGGATTAACGCTTTTCGAACGTTAAAGGGGCAAAACGGATTTTTGGAACTCAGCATTTGGAGCCATCTTGTTCTGGGGTTTGATATTGATGAAATTGGACTTATGCATACCAAGCTGCTGGAAATTTTGAAAAGTAGTTGTGCAAATGATAATATGTAGCACCATGTAATAGAATGATGATAGAGATATGGAGGGGGCAATATGTGGGTGGAGGTGTACAAGATAGTGCGAGGGAGTGCACAAGATATACAGGTGCACAAGATAGCTCAATACAGGTGAATGAACAAGATAGTGCGATGCAGATGCACAAGACAATGCTGTGTAGGTGCACAAGATAGTGCGATGCATGGTGCTTAAGACAGTACGACACAGGGTGCACAAGACAGTGCGATGCGGGTGAATGCACAAGACAATGCTGTGTAGGTGCACAAGATAGTGCAATGCGGGTGCACAAGACAGTGACAGTGCGATGTAGGGTGCACAAGACAGTGCTATGTGGGTACACAAGACAATATTGTGTAGGTGCACAGGATAGTGTGACACAGGGTGCAAAAGATTGTGCGATGCAGGGTGAATCCATAAGATAGTGTGATGCGGGTGCAGAAGATAGTGTTATGTAGGGTGCATAAGATAGTGCGATGCAAGGTGCACACAACAGTGCGATGTAGGTGAATGCACAAGATAGTGCGATGCAGGTGCACAAGACAGTGCAATGCATGGTGCACAAGACAATGTGATGCAGGTGCACAAGATAGTGCAATCTAGGTGTATGGTATGTAGAGTGAAATGAGTAGTACATAGAGTAGTGCATCATGTACCTTATGAAATGAGTGTAGGGCAACTTGCCTCAACTTATTGAAATGTAATTGAAAAACACCAAGGAAAGCAACTCGATGAAACTCTATTATTACAAGTACAAAACAAAGTCAAGAGTAAGAGCAACTAATCATGCAGTTCAAATTAGCCAGAATACATGAGCATGCATGCATAATCCAAAGAACATGTATTAATCAGAGGGAATAGGGCAATCCCAAGAGAGTTTTGAAATCTTCGAAGACAACTTTCGAAAGCTGAATCATATTAGAATCATCATGGGGGTAAGCTACCCTAACCCAGGAAAAAGTGCTTAACAAATGGCTTTGAGCAGACTGAGAGAAAGGTTGGGTTTATGCCCCTTGTTTAATTGATGGCCTGATCAGATGTACTGAAAATTACCCTTAGTGTCCAATCATTGGCTACCTTTTTTTAACATTATGCAGGCACATGTGATGGGGATCATCAGATCCTGGAACAGTTGCCAACTAATCAGACTCATGCTTCTCTTCTGTCCTAGCAGAGATCATGTACTCAATGCCCCATGTATGGGCACCCTCAGCTCGTTTATGAATTTCACACATGGACTTGTTTTTGAGTTTGGAGCGAACATTCATGTATGGAATTTTGACCATGCCACTCTATTGACCGTTAAACGACAGACACGCTATGGTGACTCGATGAAGAGCATAGACCAAGACAAACACTGGCACAACATAATAGAACTCCCAACTGACCCAAAAGAAGAAAAAGACTCAAGGTGACTGATCATTCATAGTGCCCCTAGTATTACTTAGGCTCCCTTTAGAACTCAATTTCGCAAAACCCGAGTTTCGATTCCTTTTTTGTTCTAGTTAGAGATTCTATTGATAAGTTTAAGTATTGAAAATTTCTCCACTTGTTGATTCAAACTAGTTCTTCCTTACCCAACGCATATGTGTAGTTGTCAGCGTAGCTCATGGATTGATGCAAAGCTGACGACGTGAATTGGCCAAGGTTATCGGATTGAGATGGATGAGATGGATATGGTTGAGACCGAACTTCAGGATGAAGTTACCTACGTATCCCAAGAATAGGAATCAGGTCATCGTAGTTCATGGACGAGGTTCACTCGGGTGTTGACACTTTTCTCTTTGCGCTCTAACTTTTTCCAAAGTTGCTGTAGCTCGGCTTTTCGCGCTCCCTTTCAGAAGAATGAATAGCCCTTACAGTTCGGACTCCACTTGTGTGTTGGTTCTGATTCTGATTTCACAAATGCAACGTGAAACAGTGAAAACACAAAAAGAGTCCAAATCTGGCGATTTCTTTTGGAAAATTGATGTTTGAATCAAATGCCAAAAATGGATTGTTTTGCCAGATATCAGAGTCGCCACCTAAATATTTATTTTTGGGAAATTTAGGAAACCCATGACTCGTGCCAAAGGCCATTAGTTCGTCGTTACCAAAGTGTCTTGGTTCGGGAACTTGGGTATGAGAGGGGAAGGTCAATAATTGAACACCCCGCTCACCCGATCAAAGATCGGCCTCTACTAATCATGATGTGGTTTTTATGTACAGTATATGTTTTTGTTCTATATGTAACATACAAATATAGACTAATTTCACAAAAAGTTGGAACGTTTGATTTCATGTTTGTTTTGACAAAAGTGTTTTGAATATGTATCACTTAAAATGATGATCTCATATATACATAAATCAAGTATCCCAATTCAAGTGATTAGCCTTCATCCACAGGCATTCAAACAGGTATATCAAATAATCAGTTAGCCTCATGGTAGTATGTTTGATATGACAGCATTCACGCTTATGCAATATGCTAAAGCAAAAATGCTTACCTTAATGTATGAAGGTGAGTCCAAAAAGAAAACAAATAGTTAGAAAAAAATGCATGATCCTAATTTAATGACTAATGCAACACATGCAACGTGCAATTAAGGTTCGGCTACTAGTATGGCATGTGAGTCAATTCCAGGCATGTGGTAGCGCATGTATGCAAGTAAGGAGTTTGAATTTGACATTTGAATAATATGATGAGCCAAACTTTTATGCATGTTAACAAATGGATGCAAATCATGGAAAATGCTAATTTAAACATGATGTCCCTAATCTAACCATCATAAGCAGTGAAATAAAAGGAAGAAAGAATGGGGGTTGGAAGACATACAACTTATTACATATTTGTCCTCGCAAAGGAGGGTCCGAATGTCCAAATATCTGAATAAATAATTATTACAAAACCGAATGAATAATAAATGAAAGGGGCTGTCTAATTTATTACAAGAATTGATGTAAGGCAAGCCTTGACACAATAAACTCGGTATAACGTCCGACCGAATTCAATTAATCATATTAGTTCTTTATGTCGATTGTAATCCAATTTTAACCAATTTTATTAGCCTTTTTTTTTTTATTACTTGTCCATTTCTTGATCTTTTCTCCTGTTTGTGCAAAATTGATATTTACGTCCACTAAGTCCAAAACGCAATAAAGAGAAACAAGCATCAACTTAACCCGAGAAAATTTTCTTCGAGGGAAATTACAAAGGAAGAGTCAAACTTATTTACAACCGATAAGGGATTCCAAGTCAAACTCAAGATGTGTAACAAGGACTAGTCAAACTCAAAAGAGTGATAATGACTTAGAAAAACCCAAACTTGAGTGATAATGACTTGAAATCCAAACTTGATAATAAGTGATAATGACACTTTCCTTGGTGATTTCCAAGGGTCAATTAGTCCCTTAAAAGTAAACACACTGATGAATAAAGAGAAATGAAAAATAAAAGATTGTGCTTTAGTATAAGAACATGTATACATTTGGGGTAGTGAACCTCCAAAGAATTTAAATCGTTAAGTATAGAACGTTTTATGCTTTTGGTTGTAAATCCGCTAAGAGATTAAATCAGTAAGCATAGAACGTTGTATACTTTTGGTAATGAACCTCTTAAGCATAAAATGTTTTATGCCTTTGGTAGTGAATCTCCAAAGAGATTAAACCATTAAGCATAGAACGTTTTATACCTTTGGTAATGAACCTCCTAAGCATAAAACGTTTTATGCCTTTGGTAGTGAATCTCCAAAGAGATTAAACCATTAAGCATAGAGCGTTTTATACCTTTGGTAATGAACCTCCTAAGCATAAAATGTTTTATGCCTTTGGTTGTGAATCTCCAAAGAGATTAAACCATTAAGCATAGAGTGTTTTATACTTTTGGTAATGAACCGCCGAAGAGATTAAACCATTAAGCATGGAAGAGTTCCTTTCTTATACTTGAACCACAATCTTAATTTTTCACAACTTTTTAATCAAAATAAGCAAAGAATGGATAGAGGTTGCAGAGATGATTATGCGAAATTGATTAATTGGTTAGTACAAACAAACTTGATATTTAAAGCATAAATCATTGAAATAAATTAAACAGCCCCCTAAATAGCATACAATAGTGCTGAAATTAGAAACGTACCACTTTTACTATTCACCGCCGGAGGTACTATTCATCCGGTGGGGTAAATTATTTAAAGTAATAAATTACAACAGTTTATATACAATATTTAAATTACAGCAGATATGTGGGTGGTGGAACCATCCCATTAAAGCGATAAAAAAAAAAGTTATGAAAAGAAGTAAATACAGTATTTAAAAAAATTATATCACATTTTTAAATTAAATGAAAATTTGCGAAAACTCACATTTTGGGGAAATAATGAAGTTTCTGAGTCACAAACTTTCTTTTGATTACTCTCAAGTCTGTGGAATGTGTTCTCAATTCTCAGTCCAAAATTTGGAATTACAGCTTTAGTTGTTCGTTTTTGAATGGTGTATTGATGAAATGGAAATAAAAATATTAAAGAAAATATTTTATTTTCCCTCTCTCTTTTCTCAAACTCTCTCGCTCCACTTCCTTTTTTTTCTCTCTGATTCTCTAATCTAATTCTCAGACCCTTCCCTCCTTTTTCTTTTTTTTCTTCTTTGTTGGGCCTCCTCTTTTCTTTTCTCTTGCTCCTGAGCCTCTCCTTTTTTTTGTCCTTTTCCTTTTCTTTCATTTTCTTTCTTCTTTCTGAGCCTTCCCCTCCTTTGTCATTTTCCTTTTCTTTTCTTTTTTTCCCCACCTCTCAGTTGAGCCTCTCCATCCTTTTTATATAGGCAAAACATAGAATATAATATAATATTTAATATGTATGTGTTTGATGTCGGCAGCCGAGTTGACCGACATCAATTAGTTTTATTATATAATATATCTATATACATGTAATATAATATAATATATAAAATATATAATTTATACCAATTTATATAAAAACACTAAAAATATGAACAAACACATAAATTATGCAAAATTACAAAATACTAAATTAATGAAATATTTAGTAGTTCAAAACAATTTAGCCATAATGGTGAAGGTTGGGATTAAAGTTCAAATTCCATCTCTCTTACTGAGGATTCTGTGAGAAACACATTCTAATTGTCATCATCGGGTAATCAAAAGAAAGCGCCCAAGTCTTAGGGCCGGTCAAAATGGAGTGTCTATAGTTGCCCATTCGGATTTTCAACCTTGCGAGCTTTATTTGTTTGATTTCTTATTTTTCATGCTCTAACTTTTGCCTAGGTCACCCTTTCGAGTTTTCGGCCTAGCAAGCCTCTCAAGGATAGCGTTACAACATTTGCGGTGAATTTGATCAATAGTCATTGTTGTCCTAACACTGAAACTGGCTTCACCTTAATTTGAACTTGGTTCTCTATTCTCTTATGAGTATCTTCTTCCTTTCTTTCGCGCCATTTTCAAAGTTGGCTCTTCTCGCAATGTGTTACCTTCTTGCATTGGTTTCCCAAAATTCAAACAAAAGTTCCTTTCTTCACAGTTGATTGGATCTTATTCCAATGGGTACCTGTGGTTTGATGATTGACTTTTTTTTTTTTTCTATTCTTTTTTTCTTTTTTCTTTTCTTTTCTATTCTTTTTTTTTTTCTTGTTTTTTCTTTTTTTTTTCTTTTTGGTTTCTTTTATCATTTTCTCTTTGAAGTAATGAAAACACCAAGGGGAGAAATTCTATGATTGTGAGGTCTAAAATCCATCTTGTGCTTACCAAAATGATCACCTACAGGTGAAGAGAATCCCCAGGACAGTGTAGAATACCACACACAATTCTGAATCTATCTTCACAAGTTTTGCAGAAGAAACAACTTAAACTTTTGAAATCATGAAGGACTTTGCGACGATAATTCAGAATCGACTTAAACCATTTGGGGAAAGCTTTTCTATTTTAAAAAGGTCACACATGCATTACTATAGGCACAACAAAATGATCAAAAACTTGACTCCCGCTTTCTTATTGAAAAAAAACAAAGACATAAGGGTACATGAGAGCGACTCAAAGGAAAAGACTCAACTGACGTAACGATGCAAGAAAAGACAAAATAAAACTCATAACTCAACTATTTACAAGACATAACTCAAAACAAAATCAGCATCCTTGAGACAAAAGGGATTTTCACTCTCCAAGTCCATCGGCAAAATTCAAGAAAAACTTCAAGTAGCTCATAAGAGGGTCCAAACCTGCCTTCAATTTAGCAATACTAACATCCACACCCAGTAGGATTGATTTCAAACTTTCAAATTGGGTCTCGCGGATTGAGACTCACAATTACCCTAGTAGTCCTCACACATCTCCTTAACCGTACTGACTAGGGTCAAGGTTGGTTGTTGGCAAGCCATGGATGGGATTTATGTTATGGGATAACAATCTATTGCAGTCAGGGAGAGGGTTATTGACAACTTTGGGATTTTTAGGTGGGGTGATGACCTTATTGTCAATCAAGTCTTGAATTTCGTGGCGAAGGTGAAAGCAACGGTTAGTATGATGATCCTACTACTAATGGAATGCGCAATATTAGGTAGGGTCGTGTTTAGGTGGGAGAGGATTAGGGAGAGGTTGAGGATTGGGGAGTTTGCGATATCCCTTCTTCATCAGTAGCTTCAAGGCATGGTTTGGGCTCATATGGAGATGGGCAAAGGTTCATTTTTGGGAGTAGGAAGCACTAGTTTTAGAAACATTGGCAAATGGGTTGGCGTGTGTTGGCTGGGTATTCATGGGCTTGGGACTAGAACAAGGATGGGTGTTTCTGGCAAAGCATTTTTCTTCATTGTTTGGCCTTCCCTTGTTTGCCAACCCCGTGATTCAAAGTACCCACAATCTGGCTTTTCACATTGAATTCATCCATAGTAACCCCCACTTGAGCATTGGTGTGTTGAGTGGCGAAAGTTTCATCTGCAATCCTTTCAACAATTGCAATGACTTGCCATTTGTTCAAGCCTTTGGTTTTTAGAGCTTCGATAACCCATTAGAGATGTGCATAAGGGTTAATAGCCATCCTAGACTCATTCTTGCTACTTGCTTCAGCCTTGTCAAAGAGTCGAACGGCTATACATAGGTTGAATATTGTGTTTAAGTGGGCTACCCTTCTATTATCACCACCAATCTTCCTTTTAATTTCGATTTTGGTTTGGCCCATTCCACTTTTAGCTTGTCCCAAGATTGAAGAATTCTTTGATGGGGTCGAAACCCCAAATGTTAAATCTTCCACCGTTCCTTTAAGGTCTTTAATCATTCTCAACATCTCAGTAGTAATGGGTTCGACCATTTGGCTCTCTTGGTGTATCCGAATCGGATTGGGTGTATCCATCATGCACAAATTGTTGTTTTTGAAAATGAACACCTTTGGCTTGGGCAGATAGGACGGAGTAATATATACATTGGGGTCGAAGGTAGAAGGTAGTGTATGGATGAGATTAAGGTGAAGAAGAGGTACTTGGTCATGGCTGAGAAGTAGGTTAGTGGTAGCATTGGGTTCTTGAGGTAGAGCTGTCGTCTGGTTGTCGATGAGATTCTAAATCTCATGACGAATGCGGTAGCAGCGATTGGTGTCATGATCATACTCAGTATTTGGTGGGGTTATGTCTAACAAGGAGTGGGTTAGGAAGTGGTTAGGGATCAAGAGGTTTGAGATACCCTCTTTCCATTAGGACTTTTAGTGAACAGGTTAGGCTCATATAGAGGGAGGTGAAGGTTTTGCCCTGAGCTCGGGTCGGGCCAGCTATTTGTGGGCTAGTATTGTCAAAGGGGCCAGTTATTTTAGTATTGGTGGTGAAGGTATTGATTTTAGTGGGTTTGGGAATAGTGCTACTGCTAGCATTGGTACTCCTAGAAAACACCCTGCTTGTCGGTTCGCTCGTTCTAGGAATAATCCATTTGTTAAATGCACTCTCAATCAGAACCCCCGATTCATGCAAATCTTTGAATGTGAACAGTGGAGCGACTATTAACTTTTATAACATATCAGGCTCAAGGTTCTATACCACTATCCGAACTTGGTCCCTCGTAGAAGGTTGATCTGTTATTTGTGTTGCCTTTGCTCTCTACCTTGCAACAAATTCCACAAAAGGTTTTTTAGGATTCTGATGGGTTGCTTCAAGTTCTCGAGTCGTCATTTCAATTTGTGTGTTGTAAGAATACTGATTGACAAACACCTCAACCAAGTCTTCCCAGTTTTGCTTCACTTTATCCTCAAACTTGGTGTACCAAGTGGCTGCTATACCTGATAGGGTTCTTCTATATAGAGCGAGTTTCTGAGGCCTAGTCAGACCTATCAGTTTCAGGATGTCTAAGAAAAGTGGGATATGTACCATATGATTTCCAAACCCGTCGAAACGGTTAATGTGTGGCATTCTGAATTTGTCAGGGAGCCTTACAGTAACCTCTATGTACCCATCCTCAATATCTTGAATGGGGTTGATCCCCTGTGCCCTTTTGAACTGCTTCTCAAGTTTGGCAATTTTTACGAAGGCCAGGTCAAGATCATTAATATCAAGGGAAAAAAGTCTCTCATTAGGCTGCACTAGGGGTTTGAAAACTCGAGCTTGAGCCAACCCTTCTTGAGGATCTGAACCCTATAAATCTTCAGCTGGAGGAGGTGGATCAAAGTTTGGCTGGGGGCCTGGGTTGGAATGGACTGTAAATGCCCTAGATAAGTGATGCCATTCAGCGATGCTTTTATCCTGAGCAATGATTCCGTTGTTCAGTGTATCCATGGCTTTTTGAAAGGCCGTCATCATGGCCACAACTTATTCTGGACTCTGTGCTATCACGGGTCTGCTAAGTTGGCAATTAGGGTAATGGATGGATGTAACCTGAGAGATGAAGTATGTGGGATCAAACTCTTTTGGCTCAGATAAGCCTGGCATTAAAAATAAATACCCCATCAAATCAGGGTACCGGGTATGCCGGTCAAAACAAAGCAAGATACAATTTTTGGCCTTGGTTTTGGTCTTGCTAAAAATTCACCCACTCAGATACAATTCCCAGATCCTGATGATTTTCCTTTTTCGACCATATCAAACACAAACCTCTAGATTTCGACCCAAATTCTGATTTTGATATGATCCTCAAGTTTGAAATGAATTGCCACAAGATTAAGACTCTCTAAGGATTGCGTCACACATTTCCAAAGATTTCATATTTTGCACAAAAGCATTGAAAACACCCCTATGAGAGGTTTGGGTTTCCCTGTCCTAGCTTTGGAGTGATCTATAGCTTTACTATTCAAACAAGCGGCATCACACCATCCTAAAAATTAGAGAGCATCCTGTCTTATTTTGAATGGTCACTAGAGCTTTTACTACATGTACTAGGCCAATTGGTCAAAAAGGGGTACCTCAACATGATTACCTAATATACCTCTCACTCCTAACACCGAAAAGTGAAAGGAGGATCAACCGGTACGGCGGTAACCCAGATCCAAAGGTTGTATTCCCAATGTGACCTTGCCTACGTTCGACCAGCCTTTTGGCAAGCCGTCCATGATATCAGATGGTAAACATTGTGACTTAAGAGCACCATGCAAATGCAATGCAAGGAGCATATATATGTAGATAGAAGTTCACATCATGAAATTCAAGTCAAGATCTCTATTAACCCCAATACGGTCGCAAGAAATTGTAGCTGGTTTTTCGCTCTCCTCAGAGGGGTTTAGTCTTCTCGAATGCGATTCCCTACAATTCGAACTCTCGTAGTTCTGAATCTGGTTCCACAAGTGCAATGTGAAATAGGAAAACGAATACGAGTCCAAATTCGGAAAATCTTAGAAAATCCATTAATCATCAAAGATACCAAAAATGGATTGCATTGCCAAATTTCATAGTCGCCACCTAAATATTTTTGGTAAATTTAAGAAACCCATGACTTCTGCCAAAGGCCACTTGTCTGTCATAACCAAAGTGTTTCGGTTCGGAAACTTAGGTATGAGAGTGGAAGGTCATGAATTGAGCACCCCACTCACCCGATCAAAGATCGGTCTCTACTAAATCATGATGTGAATTTTATGGACATTATATGATCATGTTCTGATTATTAATATGCTAACATTACTATGTGAAGCAAATGAATATAGACCACGTCGCTTACTTTGGAATGTTTGGATTTCATGATTTCTTGAAAATAGTTTTTGAATATGTGCAACTCAAAGGAAAAGCAAGGTCATATGTACAATAATCAAAGTCATTCCAATTTAAGCAAAATAGCCTCCATCCACAAGCATTTATAAAGATATCTCAAGTAAGCAAGTAGTCTCATGGTAGTATGCTCAACATGGTAACACAAACACACATATGATATGCTAAAACAAAAAATGCTCACCTAGTACTGGACCGTGGCAAGTCAAAGAAAAGAAGATAGTTAAGAAAATGCATGATCCTAAAGAAATGCAGATGATTAATGCAATACATACAAAATGTAACTACTTGATTCCGCTATGAACATGTCATATGGATCCACTCAAAGCATGCGGTAACACACATATTCAAGTAAGAAATAATCAATGATATCAAGTATGATGAGCCAAACACTAATACATGCAAAAATGGATACAAATCTTGATAGTGATAAAAGAAAATATGATGCTATACAATTACAGTAAGCATTTAAATAAAAGGAAGAAAGAAATGGAGGTTTGAAGGCATACATCAAGTGTTACAAATTTGCCCTCTTACAAGAGGGTCCGAATGTCCTAATTAACTAATTATTACAAATACCAATGAATTAACTAATTATTATAAATACAAATTTCAAAGCGACTAATCTAAAACCGCACATGCACAATTAAGTACATCCTCCAGAAACCTCATCTACTTACTACCAGAAACTTCCCTATTCACAATCAGAAAAATAGTTCTATTTGAACCTCAGGATCTGCTTTGTTTTGCTCAAAAAATCATCATTTTTGTACAAACATGGTGGTCAGCTAGCCTAATGAACTGGTCAGATGTACAAGATGTTGGCTAGTCGGCCATTGCTTTTGGGAAAAGACCTATTGCAATAGAATTGTAACAGAGCAAAAATAGAGGGTTTCTGAAGGATGTTTCTCAAATCATCAACTATCGTAAAGTTGTTGCTTGATGATCTTAGAAACAACAGGAAAAGGGTTTACTAAACACAACGAAAAATGAGGCTATTCTCCTTACCTCTTCTTATCATGAGGTTATTCAAGGAAAAGATAGACATGCTTCACAAATCACTAAACATTAAAAGATAATATGAGATGATTATAGAAATAGCTAAAATGAAAAATAAAAACTCAAAATTTGTTGTAAACTCCTCTCCCTACTCATGGAATAAGGACGAGACATCTATTTCCATGCTTCAAAGTGAAACTAGAAGAGAGTTCTCAACACTTTTGGTAAAGAGCTTTATATGAGCAACAAGGAAAGTAAGGGAGAAACTCGAAATCAAGCTAACTATCAAAAGCTTAAACACACAACTTGCCAAAGTTGTTGACAACTTCTCTTCTGATCATGGAATAAGGATGAGACATCAATTTCCATGTTTCGAAAATGATTGGAAAGAGAGTTTTTCAACACTTTGACACGGAAGCTATCAACTAGTTTCAAGGTAAACCACAATAGTATGAAAGCAAAGGATTTACAACTAGTTAATCAAACTTGTGGCGGGGTGGCTAAGCTCTAAACCCCCCATGACCACAAGGTTCCAATATACAAAAGAAAAATAAAAATAAAAATAAAAATAAGCTATAAGGATCAAAGTAAAGCGATTAACTCAAACGAATTGACCACTATATCCTAAACATGCCAAATCCTAAGGACTTACAACAACAAAATTATTATATTCAAAGCATAAATTAAAAGAAAAGGTTACGAATAAGCTATACTAATCAAGCCTAAGGAAGGGTGGCTAGCCCCTCCACTTTTTGTAACTTTTAATCACATATTTCAGCCCCTCAAAATAACTCAAAAACAGTGTGTAAAACAAGAAAAAGAGAGGAAGAGAATGAAAGACAAGTAAAGAAAAAGATGCAAAGTTATTCCTCTTGAAAAGATAGGTAAGTTCTTAGTTAACAAACTTTACTCCAAACAACCTCAAGTATCTAAAATGAGGTTTCAAACTTCAGCAAAAAGCTTCAAGTTTGAGCTTCGTTGGTGTATCTATATTCAAGAGGATAGAGAGGTGCTTTGGATTGCTTTATATGCTCTTAGGAAAATTTTGTTCAACCTCTAAAACTTGAGGGGATGGGCTATATTGATAGATTTTGAAACGTTTTGGTTGTAAATATCTTCAAAAGAGAACGGCTGGCCAAAGCCTGTGCATGGGAGCAGCATGCTGCTGCAAAATATCTACTTCGCTGAACATGGCCTGTCGAGCAAGAAGATGTACGGCTGGCCCAAACAATTTGGCTTGCTGTCAACTTTTGGTCTTGCTGCTCTTTGAGTGGTCAGGATAGAAAAAACATGTTTTGGTCCAAATGAGGTGGAAAGTTTGGGTTTGAAGCTCAAAACTGAATTCTTTTGCTAAAGATTCGAAAGATTCCACAACGGAATATCTCGTCATCGAGTGTTCGGAATGAAGCGCCCAAGTCTTTGGGGCGGTAAAAAATAGGTTGTTTACAGGCACTATATACCTACTAGGATCGTTCATTTCTTCTAGAAACTCCTCGATTTCTATCATTGGTACCTCCGTCACTTTGCTTTAGGTTTTTTTTTGGGTGGATCTTTGCTTTAGGTTTTGTCTGTTCCTTTATTCCTTTCTCGTCTTTCTTCTCTATCACTGTCTCCCATTCTTTAGATTTTGCCACCATAGGGTCTTCGGGTTCTAACTGAGATTGAGGTGCATCCATCATGCACAGATCAATGTCCTTAGGAGTGTGAACCTCAGGTTTGGGTAAGTGGGAAGGAGTAATATATATGCTGGGTTTAAAGGTGGGAGGTAGGGCATAAATAAGGTTAAGGTGGGAAGGTGGAGGTATTCAGTCATGGGTAGACAATGGGTTCGTGGTGACATTTGGCCTTTGTGGTGGAGTTTGTGGTGGAGCTATGATTTTGCAATCTATAAGATCCTAAATCTCATGGCATAGGTAAATACACTGGTGGGTTTCATGACCTTGTTGCTAGTGGGAAGAACAGTATTTGGATGCATCATGTCTGGGTAGAAGTGGGTTAGGAAGAGGTCGAGGATCAGGAAGTTTGAGATGGCCCTTTTCTACCAACATTTTTAGGGCTTGGGTTGGGGTCATACATAATGGATGTAAATCGTCGTTTAGGGATTGGTTTCAATTATAGGGCTGCGGGTTGGCATCGACAAGCGAGTTAGCTGTTTTAGCTAATGTGGTGACAGTACTAATTTATGGTGGCTTTGCGGCTGTGTTACTACTGCTAGTAACATTGGAACCACGAAAAAAAGTCTTTCTTATGGGCTTTTTCTCATCTACAATGATCCCCTGTTTCATAGCATCTTCAATTTGGACTCTTATTTTTTGCAAATCTTTAAAGGTAAAGAGTGAGAGTACTATCATTTTCTATAACAGTGAAGATTTCTTACCACTATCTGGATCTGATCCTTTTTTGAAGGCCTGTTGGTCATCATAGCTGCCTTGGCCCTCCATCTTATTATGAATTCAACAAAGCTTTACTTTGGTTCTTGACAAGTTAATTCTAAATATCGAGTGCATACTTCGATTTGTGTATTGTAGGAGTACTGAGCGATGAATGTCTCAACGAATTCCTCCTAGTTTTGCTTTAATTTATCCTCCAACTTGGCATACCATGTGGCAGCAATTCCCAACAAAGTCCTCTTAAACAGAGACAATTTTTTAGGATGGGTCAGATCCATGGGTTTCAAAATATCTGAGAATAAGTGAATATGCACCATAGGGTCCCCTGATCCATCAAATCAATCTTTCTGGTACTTTGACAACTGCTTTTATGTACCTATCTTCAATATCAGAATAAAATTGATCCCTTGGGTTTTCTTGAACGATTTCTCTAAGTTAGCTATTTTTAGCATAGTCGAATCAAACTTGGCTATATCAAGGGGAAAAGCCCTTCAACTGGATGTGTTGGAGCTCTAAGAGTGGGAGCTTTGACCAATTCTTCTGGTTGGCCAAAACTTGGAAAATTCTCAATTGGTGGAGGTGGGTTTGGATCTGGATGATTAACTAGCAGTGAATAGGCATCGCCCTGGGTGGCTATTGTGTAATTAATAATATCCATGGACGGTTGGAGATTAGCAATCATTTCCATGAGATCTAGCAAATTTTGAGCCATTGCAAAATCCGGTGAACGGACAAATGGGATATTATGCAAAGAGAATATGTAGGATGATAGATGTAAGATTTGTGAATGAGATTTTAGGGGTGACTAATATGGACTCTGAACCAACTGTGCTTGTCTGACCCTTCTTCTAGATACTGATGGACATGACACTAACACTAGTTGACCTTGAACCAGGTCTGTGATTTTGCAGAGCCTACCAGCACGAGTCCACAAGGTTTTAGGGGTGTCAGAATTTTTTGAAGTTATGATGAAATAACTGCCTATCAAAAAAATAAAAAATAAAAAATAAAAAATAAAGCATACATCAAACACAAATCTAGCAGCATTTTGGCTCACAACACATATATCATATATGGATGATGTATATTAGATACAAATTCGGCAACATTTATGCCCAATCATTACCACTGTATAGTCCACTGAACAATTCTCAACCCAACTACTAATGTATCTGAACCATTGATATGAAATAACGAACCTCTGTATTGATCCTCATACATAACATATAGCAAGTAAACAAAACACCCCTATGGGGCTTTGGTTACCCTATCCTAGTTTTGGAGATGAACTACGGCTTCACTATTGAATCAAGTGGCATCATTATATCTTAGACACGGGAAAGCATCTTGTCCTAATTGTGGAAGTTGCTAGAGCTGAATATATATACTAGGTTAGTTTGGTCAAAAGGGTACCTTAGTAAGACACTAATCTAGCTACGCTACCCAATACCTATAAGTGAAGGGAGGATCAAGTAGTACATTGGTGATCCAAATTTGAGGCTTGTTCCCATCATAATAAAGCCCACACCCGACAAGCCGTCCAGGATGTTAGATGGAAAATACAGTGACTTAGACACACAATGCAATGAATATATGTATGAAAAATAAAATCCACATAATGAAACTTGAGTCAAGTTCTCTTAGTTTCCCTAGCAGAGTCGCCAAAAACTGTGGGATGCCTTTAGGGTTACCAAGCGTGCCCAATAGTTCAAACTCCCAACCTTTGATTTGATATCACTAGTGCAATGTGAAACAAAAATTGAGAGTCCAGATTTGACAACTTTTATAGAAAATCCATTTTCATTGCAAAACATTTGCCAGAAATGAACTACATCACCAGATTTCAAAGTCGCCACCTAATCTTTTAGGAAAATTAGGAAACATGTGACTTGTGCCAAAGGCCATTGTCCACCATAACCACAGTGTCTCGGCTCAAGAACTTAGGTATGAGGGAGGAAAGTCATTAATTGAGCACCCCCGCTCCACCATAACCACAGTGTCTCAGCTCAAGAACTTAGGTATGAGGGGGGAAGGTCATTAATTGAGCACCTCCGCTCATCCAATTAAAAGATTGGCCTCTACTTATGTTATATTCAACTAATTAATGCCCCATACCCACAATATGAACTAAGGATTCAGTTATTATCATGTGGCATGCGTATCATTTGAAGACATGGGATAGCACATAGAACCACCTTTTGAATTGATAAAATCCATAAATGCAAATGAACTTAATCCATATGCATGAAAAATCGATGCACAACATGGGTATGATAAATAAAATGTGATGATGTACAATATACATGGAAAACATGTAAATAAAAGGGTTAGAAAGCCATAGGGTTGGAAGATTATTACAACAATTTAAATAAGAAAGGAGAGAGGGGAGAGAGAGATTATTACAAAATTGATTGGATTTAGCCAAACTACTGCTGAATCTAACAAATCATGTTAAATAAAAAGAGATGCCTCAACCAGCACCTCCAGAATTACCTAGGAGACCACCCTCAAGAAGTTGTCTGTTCAGTTCTTGGATAAGTTAGCTGGCTATGTGCAACAGTGACCAGACAAATAGAAAAAGGACCGGTCGAAGTCTTCTTCTGGGCAGAATCTAGATTAGTGCAAACTTTCTAGAATAGAAGCCAAGGACACTTTCTAAGGGGTGTTCATCCCTTCTACCTCTACCACCCACAGGGACCACTTAAGGGGGAGGTAGATGGGTTGCAACCCTCAACAATGACATGAACATATATGCACAACATATATCTTGCAATAAAATCAACAATTTAAAGGGATTACAACAAGAACAATCTCAAGCCCAATAAATGGATAGGAACCTACATCATCTCTTTGTGAATAAGGGCAAGTTAATACCCAAATCCATACTATTAATTGCAGAGAGTAGATTAATGCAAATCATTTCTTGGTAGAAGCTTTGCTTTCAAAACAAGGGATTCATCAAAGCCATTGAAAACTACTCTTCTATTCATATAATAAGGATGTTTCCACCACTTTCTATGTTCATAAATAATTGAAAAGGAAGATTTCAATACCCTTTGACCTAAAATCTCTTACTTTACTTCCAAAAACAATCAACAAGAAGGGAAAATACAACTCTTTCAACATCAAACCCTTAGAATCCCATATGTAATCTTGTGAGACAACCCTTTTACTCATTAGCCTTGAGCATAGGTTGAAACTCATAAATTAATATGCTTAAAGGATAGGATAGGTGAAGAATAAGTGTGAAATAAGAAAAGAAAAGCTATTTTATATATTAAACTTGTGAATGGATGGCTAATTGTTACTCTTAAACACATCCACAAGGATCTGAATACATAACTGTAACATCGTTTGGGGGGTTCCCACGGGCGTTAAACAGTTCGGACCTTCGTTCTCTTGGATCTAGTCTCATGAGTGCAATGTGAAACATAGATGATGAGTCCAGATTTGGCAACTTTTATTGAAAATCTATTTCATTGCAAAATATTGCCAAAAATAGACTGCATCATCAGATCTCAGAGTTGCCATCTAATATTTTGGAGGAAATTAGGAAACCCGTGACTCGTGCCAAGGCCACTATTCATCGTAATCAAGGATGATTGGCTTGGAACTTTAGGTATAAAGGGAAAGGTCATTAATTGAGCACCCCCGCTCACTCGATCGAAAGATCGGCCTTTACTAACCATGATATAATTTTTATTTCCTGTATGTGTTCATATTCTAATTTTTAATAATCTTAAAAGTTACTGTGTGAAGCAAAACAAATATAGACTGTGTCGTCCATTTTGGAACAATTTGATTTCATTATTTCAAAAAAATGTTTTAAATAGTGTAATCATGAAAATCAATTTTATTCCAAATTAAATAACACAACCTACACCCACTGTGCGTAGAGTTATATCAAATAAGCATATAGCCACATGGTAAGATGCTAAACATAGTAGAAAAACACACACATGCAAAATGCTAAAGTATAAAAACTTATATATTTACTGACATCCCGCCAAAAGGCACAAAATAATTTTAGTAAACATATGCATGCTTCTATATACAAGATCCTAATGCAATTCACTCATGAAATGCAACTACAGATCCGGTTTCTAGTATATGACATGTGAAACAACTCAAAACATGAGGTAGCGCACAAAATCACATAATAATTGACAAAGCACACAAATACAATTTTAGCCAGATCTTAAGGCATAAAGCATGGATGCAAATCATGAATATGATGACAAACATATACAAGATGCATATTCATAGCATATGGAAAGCGAGTAAAAGAACAGGATAAAAGGAAGCGGAGTGGGAAATTATTATATCGCTTTGAAATATTACAAATCCGAATAGGCGAAAGAGAGGAAACTGTGTTGTAACAATTTAAATCCTCACAAACACTCTCTAATTCAATAAAAACAACAAAAAATGGGAGCTTCAGAGGTCTCGGAGACCATCAGAGACTGTTTTGTGCGAAACCAAGAAGCTGCTGTGATTCTATCTAGGAGAGAAGTGGCCGGCCAGCCAATAAAGTGGCTAGCCGACCACTCAGGCTAGGCCAAAGGCTTTATTTTGATCCGAAAACTAGAAAAACAAATGGCAAATGTGCAAGTGGCTCAACTAACCACTTCCAATTAGCTTACAATAGGTTTATAATATGAAATTGAAGTAAGAAAAGAAATATAACAAAGAAAATGAAAGAAAATGCATGGAATATGAAATTGAAGTAAGAAAAGCAATATAAGAAAAAAAATGGAAGAAAATGCATGAAATACTTAAAACGAAAAGTGTGCAAAATTTACCTTCCAAGGAAGGATTTGATTTTCAAACTTCCTTTTGATCACCCTCAAACTTATGGAAGTGTATTCTCAATTCTCAATTTGAAATCTCAAAAATGTTGTTGGAATGGTGTTTTTAGGTTATGCAACAGTGTGTGTGTGGGGGGGGGGAGGGGGGGAGAGAGAGAGAGAGAGAGCTCTCTTTTTGATAACACTCACTCTCTTTTGGATTGAGGCTCAAGGATTAGGCTCTAACAGAATGTATGAGATGATTTTGGTGCATCAAAGATGATATAATAGTGTATATCAGTGTATATATATCAAAGTTCTCTTTTCTCTCTAACTCTTAACTGTCTCTCTCAATTCAATTCTCTTTCCCTCTATCTTCCTCTCTCTCCATATAGAATATCAATGGGATACAATCAAGGAGGTGGGAGACAATGTAGGTGTCAAAGGTTATGGGGTGATATGGATTGATTGAAAATGGTGCCACCTTTAAGGAAGACAGTAACCTCTCTTTTGACAAAGGGGCTAAAGCATGATAATAGAGGGGGGTCTAAATACATTTCGTGCATGTATCTAACAAGAAACAATTGGAATGAACAAAACCCACACACTTTTGTTAATAATTCTGTCGAAACTACCCTGCTTCTGGGCAAAGTAGCTGGCCAACCACCGGGCTGGCCGGCCACTTTTTTTCTCTTGCCCAACACAAAATGAACCCGGCCACAAAAGTGGCCAGGGCTGACTGCTTTGCAAGAAACAAGATTTTTTGATAGAATTCTCGTCATTTCCTTCTATTTCTGCACTATTCTTTGCTTAATTGCCTCAAAAAAATTTCATTTTAAAGTTTAAAAACGAACGTCAGAACACTATGAAAATATTCGGAACAAAGCACGGGAAGAAAGTTTCGAAATAGAGTTATGAACAGGATTTGAACACTTGGCCAAAACGAGCTTAGATTTGGAAATGAAGCACAAATTCCATCTTTCTTACTAAGAATTATGCAAGAAACACACACTTATTCTCATCATTGGGTAATCAAAAGGAAGCGCCCAAGTCTTAGGGCCGGTCAAAATGGAATGTTTACAGTTGCCCCTCTTTGACAGAACTTGAAGTCATTTATTGAAGTGAGTGAATGTCAAAGCCCAAAGACACCCATTAGACAACGTTGTAATACTTGGGCAAACAAACAAGATGTAATGCAGGTTGGTTGAACCCAAGGGTTGCCTGTGTATCCTTTTACAAGGAATTAAACCAGTGTAGTTCAGTGACAAAATGTAAATGATATGCAATTGAAATACAATTGATAGCTGGACTTACACACTTCATGAGGCCAGTTGTTTTTTTAAAATTTCTGATTTACAATGCAATGCAACAGGTAACATTGAAGCATAACAAGGGACATAACCCAAACACAATCACATAAGAGAACGAAATGTAACCGAAGCCTAGTTTCAACCTATATGCCAAAACAAGGGAGTATTAACTGATAGATAGTTTCAACTATCAACCCAAGAAAAGCGATGTATTAACCAATGGTGGTGAGGACTGTGAACCAGAGAAAGGGACAGTTTTGTTATCCTGAAAAAAGGGGGCCAACATAAATTGATGAAAAATGGTTGTAATAAAATGTGGATGTGAATAGAGTGTAGCCAAGTGACGTAACAATGATAGTTGTAACCATGCAAATGATATGCTAATGCAATTGAAATTGAATTTTTTCCTTTCTTTTCCTTCACGACTTATGCAATGTAATATGACAGGTGGTGAGGCAAGCCTTATGCAAATGAAACAAACAGAGGGATACAATCCAAACACATTAACATGGGAGGTGATAAGAGGGTTTTAATCAAACAGCAAGACCTAGACCGTACCTTAATACAAAATAAGAGATTGATTTCAACTTGGTAAATAGAAATGAAATGGGTCTTAACCAACAAGCGAGACCTAGACTGTAATGCAAAACGAAATAGGAGATGGTTTTCAACCGGGTAAAGGATAAAGGGGTCTTAAACAACAAGTGAGACCTAGACCATATTGCAATACGAAATAAGGGAAGGTTTTCAACTGGGCAAAGGATAAAGGGGTCTTAACTAACATGAGAGACCTAGGCTAGACCGCAATACGAAATAGGGATGGTTTTCAACCAGGCAAAGGATAAAGGGGTTTTAACCAGCAAGCGAGACCTAGACCATACCGCAATACAAGATAGAGGATGGTTTTCAACTGCATCAAGGATAAAAAGATATTCAAAAAGTTTTAAGTGAAGTGAACGGATTGTAACCATGCATAACAAATGTAATAGACAGTGCAAGTGTGATGGTGTATACAAAAACATGAAGGGACAATGTGAGACAAACAATATGCAATGTGATGATATGATGCATGCACAAAATGACATGATGGATGCAAAACACAAAATGATTTTTGTTTTCAATTTTTTTTTTGTTTTTTTTTTTTTTTTGTTTTTGTTTTTTTTTTTTTTTGAAAATTTCCTTCCTTTTTTTTTTCCCTTCTTTTTTGATTTTTCAAAATTTTTGAATTTTGGATTTTTTTGATGTTTTGAAAATTTATACAATATATACATATATGGAAACAAAATGCAAAATATGGATACATATACGGTATACACACACATGCATATACACAAACAAGCTTTATACATATATGGTATACACACAAATGCATCAATACATACATACATACGGACACAGTATATATATACGTATATGGACACAGACATACAGATACAGATATATATAGATACAGATATATACGAATATAGAAACAAAATATATACAAAATTATATGCATATATATACAAATATATATATACAGATATATATAGACAGACCTCCCTCCCTTCCCTGTTTCTATCTCTCTACCTTGTTAAGTCTTCACGAGCATTGTGTGCAGTGCATAATTTTAAGAATCACGGCTTTTGTTGACAACGACTAGGCGGGCCCTCATTTGTCAAAGATTGCCTCAGCAATCTGCTCTTTTTTGGCCTCTTATTCTCTTTCATTCTTTTTCTTAAACATAACTTGCGGAGCGAGTAGAAACCTAAGCATCCTCTACCATTACTCTGCAAATTTCACTTCTGAGCCATTACACTCCCATATCAATGGCGTCTTCTCGTTGTCCTCTCACTCTCTTCCCTGACCTTAACACTCTTCCGAATGATGAGGCTAGCTCTTTTGAACCTCGGCAGAGTGCCCTTGCCCCTATTCTCAATTTTCCTGCTTTGTTAATCGAGCAAATAATGACAACGAAGTCTGACATTAAGGCCAACCACTTCACCTTGAAGTCCTATACGGAGATGGTGACCGCGATCTCCAATTTGTCCCACTGACTACAGAATATGACAAGTAAGGTTCACTGGTTAAACGCCCAACTATCTCTACTCCAATGTATGTACAATGACGCTCAAGTAGAGATTAGTGCTCTAAAGAAGGAGAATAAAGAGCTGAAATGGCATGCCAGCTCCATGGCCCTGATTCAGAGTACCTTCGCACTTCGCATGTGATGGCCGACGGGGAATAATCTCTTTCGGAGGCTTTGTTGATACCGAGGTAGAGTCTTCAAGGGTTCACTGAGAGTAAAGATGAAGCGAGGCAATTACCGATAGAGTCGAGCAACGAAGTTGTCCGCGAATGAAGCTAATTGTTACTTTCGCCGCCAGGTTGCTGCTAAAAAACTATGAAAATGCCCCTCTGTTTTTTGTATTTTTCATTTTTTTCTTTTTTGTTATTTTTTCCTCGTTTTTATTTTCTATTTTTGCTTAGGATAGAGCACCACTACTTCAGAATCTTCCCTCTTGTTTTTTGAATCTTTTTCTCTTTTTTGTAATGTTGATTGGGGCTTCATCTTGAAATTTAATAAAATGAGTTTCTGTTTTTGCACATCATGGCATGAATGGCACAACATTTGATTAATGAAAAACATTTTATTTTGAACTTGAATCTGAGAATGATCAAATTTTAATAAACTCTAAATTGGACACCAATCCCTCAACTGACCGGAAATCAAAGAATGACTCAATGAAAGAAAAAGAAAACAATCCAAACACATATTTACATTTGCTAGAATGAAAGGGACTCAAAACATGACTTGAAAAGACAAACCATTGAGCTTTACATAAATTTTGTAGTTTTTTCCCATTCTGGGTTCAAAAAGTGATCGGTTGGTAGATTGAGTGACTGGCCGACTCGTTTATGAATCGCTCCGACTGAATGACTGACAGGTTGTCTAATTTATGAAACTACCTGGCTAAACGACTGACGAGCCGACTGATTTATGAACCGCTTGGCTGAAACAATGGATGGGCCGGCTGATTTATGATCTGTCCGGCTGAACAAATTGATGAACTAATTAGAAAAGTGGCCGGAATTCAAAATTCAATGCGGGCACAATTAGAAACACCGCAGACGTGATACATTGCTGGAGACAACTATTATGCACTTTCTGGCAAGTGAGTTGACAATGGAGATTTTCAAGAATATGGGAAAAAGATAGAAAATTTGACTCAATTGTGTCCCTAGTTCATTGCATTGACTATTTTTTTGGTTTTTCGCTAAAAAGATTTTAACCAATATGAGAGTTACATTAACATGTTTGTTCTACTCTCTATTTTGAAATCATGTAAGTCAAGTTATGAGCACTGAAATTTTTTCTTTTTTTTTGGTCCAAGAAATGGTCCAGTTTTGAAAAATAGAATAATTTTCGAGAAAATTAGTAAACTTTACTAAAAATCCTCAAAATCTATTTTTGCAAATGGCCACTACCTGACCAACATGGAATTAACCTTTAAGGTGCATAACCTCAAATTAGATAACCTGAGCTTGATTTATCTTGTAGTTGAAAAGAAGAAATAGGATAATCGAACCACCAAATAAAGATAACCTAATTGAACATGGACACGACAGTCGAGTCAAGTAAAAACAATATACCAATGAAACATGGACATGATGAGTGAGTTAAAAATGGTTGGGGTTGAACTTCAAGATGAAGCTGTCTACGTATCCCAAAGATAGGAATCATGCCTTACGTAGTTTCAGGGAGTAAGGCTCACTCGGGTATTAACACTCTCCTTTTGCGCTTTAATTTTTGCCAAGGCCGCCTTTCCTGGTTTTTGAGCTTGCAAGCTTTTTTTTAATCTTTAATTTTTCTCTTTTTTTTTCTTCATTTTTTTCTTTTTTCCATTTTTCATTTTCATTCGATTTTTTTTCTGCTCTAACTTTTGTCCGGGCTGCCCTTTCGGGTTTTGGCCCAATGAGCCTCTCAAGGATAGAAAATTTTCACTTGTCCATGTTGATTGGTTGTGAGAATTCTAGGCCATCTAAATCCATGAGAATGGTTGCTACACTTGACCAAATAGACTTGATAATGAAGGGACCTATAATTGGGTCTGAATTTACCCCTAGTATCGCGGATTGGAACTCGATTGTCCTTTAGCAATAAATCTCTTTCTCCCAAATTTTGGGATTTAACCTTCTTGCTGGTCTCCATTAGCTTGAGAAACGACTCGGTTTGAATCCTTGATCATATTCGACCTTTTTACCCCTAGTTCAAGTGTTGCTTCTAATCTGGCTATGCAAGCGTCACACTTTGGTTAATAATTGAACATTATAAAGCAAGGTTTAATAGCTAAGGGGTCAGGTCTCAAGGTCGAGAGTGGTCCCATGCTATATAATCTCAAGATCAATTCCAGGCATGCCTTCGCAGGGCCACACAAAAAGATTTTTTTTGAAATCTTTTAATAAAGTAACTAGTCGCTTGTGCTCCTATGAAGACAGTGCATAACAAATCTAGACCAAGCCAGGATCCTTCTCAGAACCCACATTAATAGAAATGATCTCATCCATTAAGGACTTAGCACACTTCTCTTCCTCTCAGTCGATCAAATTTTGCAAATCCTGAGGAATTCCTTCCTTTTTGTTTTCGTCATAGTTTTAGAAAAAGATTTAAAAATTTCAGCCAATGCAATGATTTACAGGCACAGAGAAGTAAGTTAAAATTATTACATTTTTTATTCAGAACTTCTAGCTTAATGGTCAAAACAGACTCGAAAGGAAGAATGAAGAGACAGACACAGATAGGGTAGTGATCTCCAGGTTATCATCCCTAAAATCACTAGACTCTGACTCACTAACTTGATCCTAATTCTAGTTCCAAAGACTTGGTGGAATCAGGTTCAAACTTAATACCCAATTCAGAAAAGAAAATGAAAGCATTCCCAAATTGCTAATTACAATCTGTGCCATTTACTACGTCTGGAATGAAATTTGTGCAATCAGTAGGTGGTTACATCCCCGATTACAGAACTAGACACATTAGCCCCCAAGTTCATTGATCCAGCGCCGATACAATTTGTAGAACTTGGTAGGGTGATGGCCTTGTCGTCAATTAGGTCTTGAATTTCATGGCGAAGATGAAAACAACGATTAGTGTCATGTCTAGGTTGCTGATGGAAGACACAATACTTAATAGAGTCATGCCTGGCTAGAAGGCAATCAGGGAGAAGCCAAGGGTCAAGGACTTTGAGATGGCCTTGTCCTATGAGGATTTGGAGAGCTTTGGACGGAAACATGTGGAGGATATTGAAGATGCAGGTACCAATTCTAGAAGTTTTGATGGAGGGGTTGGTGGGTGTTGACTAGGTTTGGAGATCTCTTACAAGTTTAGGATTAGAGCGAGAAGAGGTGTTTTTGGTACATCATCCCTTTTCATGCCTTAACCCCTGATTTAAAGTGCCTCTAACCTGAGCGACAAAAATTTCTTCCACAGTCTTTTCAACAACTGTAAGGACTTGTTGTTTGTTCAGCTCTTTGATCTTTAAATTCTCAATAGCCTATCGAAAATGTGTATAAGGATCCATACTTCCCCTGACCTCATTCTTGCTGCTTGCTTCAGCCTTGTCAAGGGATTGGGTGGCTATGTTTGGGGAAGACATGATATCACCCAGGCTTAAGATGGTTTCAGCTTGGCTCATTCTAAATTTAGCTCGCCTCAAGATTATGGAGCTTTTTGGCATGAAATCTTTGGCATGTGATGTGGTCAATGATGGAGCCAAGATCCCAAAGGTTAAATCCGCCATAGTTCTTTGAAAATCTTTAATCATGCTCAACATCTCAGAAGTAGTGGGTTCGATCATTGGTGCCCTCGGTGTACTTAAACCGACTTGGTTTTGATGGATTGGTTAGGTTAGTCTTTTTGGAGTGGGTTGAACTTGAATTAGGCTATTTTGGAGTTTTATTTTTGGTGTTTGAGATGATTGGGGTTCAGGTGCATCTATCATACACAAGTCAGTTTGGATGAACACCTCAGGCTTGGGTAAATGGGATGGAGTGATGTATACACTAGGGTTATAGGCAGATGGTAGAGTATGGATAAGGTTGAGCTGGGAGGGTGGTGGTGTATGGTCACGAGTTAACGATGAGTTAGTGGTGGCGTGGGCTCTTTTTGGTGGAGCTATGATCTCATTGTCAATAAGATCTTAAATCTTATGACAGAGGTGGATGCAATGGCTAGTATCATGATCGTGTTATTGATGATAGACACAGTGTTTAGTGGGGTCATGTCTTGGTGGAAGAGGACTTGGGAGGGATCGGGATTCTAGGAGCTCTAGGTGCCTTTTTCCTAGCAGAATTTTCAAGGCTTGAGAGAGATCCATGTAAAGAGAATGGAAATTTCAGGCTTGGGGCTGAGCTGTAGTGGCTGGTTTTAGGCTATTATTAGCAAAAGGGTTTTTTATGGGAGTGGTGATTGTATTTACTTCTGAGAATTTCGCAGCTGTGCTACTACTGGTAGTAGCATTAGAACTGCGAACAACATTCCTTCTCATAGGCTTATTACCTTCCACAATAATCCCCTATCTAATGACATCTTTGATTTGAACCCCAATCTCATGGAGGTCCTTAAAGTTGAAGAGTGGGAGAACTATCATTTTCTACAGTAGTTTTTCGTGTAGATTTCTAACAACCATATGGACTTGATCCTTTTCCAAAGGCCAACTCGTCATCATGGCTGCCTTTGCCTTTCATCTAGTGATGAAGGCCACGAAGCTCTCGTTGGGCTCTTCTTGGGTCACCTTCAGTTCCCGAGTGGTTACTTCGATTTGTATATTGTAGGATTATTGTGTGACAAATGCTTCCACTAACTCCTTCTAATTTTTCTTGATTGAATCATCTAACTTGGCGTACCAAGTAGCAGCCACTCCTGACAGGGTTATTCTGAACAAGGAAAGCTTTTGAGCCCGAGATAGGCCCACTGGCTTCAAAATGTCAAAAAATAGGCGAATATGAACCATAGGATCACTAGCCTCATCAAATCTGTCCATGTGTGGCATTTTGAACCGCTCAGGCAACCTCACAGTTGTTTCCAAAAGCCCATCCTCAATGTTTGGAACATAATTGATCCATTGTGATTTTTTAAACATTTTCTCCAACTTGGCTAATTGTAGCATAGTCGGGTCAACTTTATCAATATTAGTAGGGAATAGTCCTGCCATTGGCTGTGTAAGAGCCTTAACATTTTGCAGATTAGGTTCATGGGGTCCCTCAACTGGTGGAGATGGGTCCAAAACTGGATAAACCATTGGAGGTTGATGAGATGTGGATGCCCTAGATGGGTGTTGCAATTTAGCAAGCGCCTCTTGGTTGGTGGAAACCTTGTTGGTAATAGCATCCATGCTTTAATGAATGGCCAAAAGCATGTTTGCTATATCTACCAGAGGTTAGTTTGTTACTATTGGAGGTTAGTTCGTGACTACTGGAGATGGGCCCACCACCACTAGAAGTGGGTCTATCACTACTGAAAAAAAGGTGTATCCATCACAAATCCTAGATTTTTTGGCTAGCAATGTTTTGACAAAGAGGTTTTAACCTTCCTCCTTGTAACTGGTGGCAAAGAAACTAACACTGGTTGTCCTTGAACCGAATCTGCAGTTCTACTAAGTATACTAGCGCGAGTCCACAAAACTTAAGGGATATTAGACCATTCTGAAGCTATGGTGCTACAATGACCTAGCAAAAACAAAACGAAACTCCTAATCAAAAAATCGATAGCATTTCGGCTCAATTCTCACAACTGATCATTATATGCCCCACAGAAAACATTGAACCCCACAAACAGACATGCTTGAATCATTGTGCAGAATTTGAGAACCCTAGATCCCATACATTGCACATAACAGGAAAGAGAACAAACACCCCTATAGAGGGTAGGGTTGCCCTGTCCTAGCTTTGAAATGATCTAGGGTTTCACTATTCATACAAATGGCATCATACATCCTATAATGGTGTAGCATCCTGTCCCAGTTTTGGAACTGTCTATAAATCACTATATGCACTAGGTCAGTCTGGCTAAAAAGGATACCTCAGCAGGATACTGATATACTTGCCCAATATAGTAGACCAAGCGGTACGTGGTGATCCTCATTCCAAGGTTTGCGCTCCCACCATATTAGAGCCCATGTCCACCTATCCATCCGAAGCAGAAATAGTCATCTAAGATAACAGGTGATGAGCATGGGACTTAAGTGCACCATACATGCAATGCAATGAACATATAATTGAAAATAAAAAACATATCATGGAGTTTGAGTCAGGGTTTCAAAATATCCCCAACAGAGTCACCAGAAACTATAACACCACCCGGGGGATTCCTGCACGCATTATTAGTTCAGACACTCGGTCTCTTTGATCTAGTCTCACGAGTGCAATGTGAAACGTAAATGATGAGTCCAGATTTGACAACTTTTATTGAAAATCCATTTTATTGCAAGACATTGCCAGAAATGGACTGCGTCATCAGATTTTAGAGTCACCACCTAATATTTTAAGGGAAATTAGGAAACTTGTGACTCGTGCCAAGGCCACTGTTTGTTGTAACCAAAGATGCTTGGCTCGGAACCTTAGCTATGAAGGGGGAAGGTCATTAATTGAGCATCCCCACTCACCTGATCAAAAGATCGGCCTTTACTAATTATGATATAATTTTTATTTCCTTTATGTGTTCATACTCTGATTATTAATAATCCTAAATGTTACTATGTGAAGCGAAACAAATATAGACTGTGTCGTCCATTTTGGAACAATTTGATTTCATTATTTCGAAAAATGATTTGAATAGTGTAATCATGAAAATTAATTTTATTCCTAATTAAATAACACAACCTTCACCCATTAGCATGCATAGATTTATATCAAATAAACACATAGTCACATAGTAGAATGCTAAACACAGTAGAAAAACACACACAAGTGAGATGCTAAAACATAAAAGCTTACATATTAACAGATGTCCCGCCAAAAGGCACAAAATAAAGTTAGTAAACATATGCATGCTTCTATATATAAGATCCTAATGCAATTCACTCAGGAAATGCAACTACAAATCCGGTTTGTAGTATATGACATGTGAAATAGCTCAAAACATGAGGTAGCGCACAACATCACATAATAATCGACAAAGCTCACAAATACAATTTTAGTAGGATCCTTAGGCATAAAGAATGGATGCAAAGCATGAATATGATGACAAACATATACAAGATGCATATTCACAGCATATGGAAAGCAAGTAAAAAAATAGGATAGAAGCAAGCAGGGAGGGGAATTATTACATCATTTTGAAATATTACAAATCTGAGTAGGAGAGAGAGATGAAAATATGTTACAACAATTAAATCCTCACAAACACTTTCTAATTAAACAAAAACAACAAAAAAATGAGCTTTAGAGGGTCTCGAAGACCGTCAAAGATTGTTTTGCGTGAAACTTGGAAGCTGCTCTGATTCTGTCCAGCAGAGGGTGGTCGGCCAGCCACAAAACCTGCTAGCCAACTACTTTAGTGGCCGACAGGCCACTCAGGCTAGGCCAAAGGCTCTATTTTGCTCCAAAAACCAGAAAAACAAATGGAAAATGAGCAAGTGGCTTAACTAACCACTTCCAGTTAGTGTACAACAGGTTTATAACATGAAATTGAAGCAAGAAAAGCAATGCAAGAAAGAAAAATGAAAGAAATACTAGAAAACAAAAAGTGTGCAAAATTTACCTTCCAAGAAAGGATTTGATTTTCAAACTTCCTTTTGATCACCCTCAGGCTTATGGAAGTATATTCTCAATTCTCAATTTCAAATTTCGAAAATATTGTCGGAATGGTGTTTTTAGGTTATGCAACAATGTGTGTGTGGGGGGGGGAGGGTGGGGGGGTAGGTGGGTGGGAAAGCTTCCTACTCTCTGTTTGCCTCTCTTTTTGATAACACTCACTCTCTTTTGGATTAAGGCTCAAGGATTAGGCTCTAACAAAATGTATGAGATGATTTTAATGTATTGAAGATGATGTAACAGCGTATATCAATGTATATATCTCAAAGTTCTCTTTTCTTTCAAACTTTCAATTCTCTGTCCCAATTGAATTCTCTTCCCCTCTAATCTCTCTCTCTCTCTCTCTCTCTCTCTCTCTCTCCATATAGAATATCAATGGAATGTAATCAAGGAGGTGAAAGACAAGGTAGATGTCAGAGGTGATGGGGTGATATGGACGGATTGAAAATAGTGCCACCTTTAAGGAAGATGACAACCGCTTTTTTGACAAGGGGGCTAAAGAATGATAATAAATGGGGGCCTAGATACATTTCGTGCATGTATCTAACAAGAAATAGCTGGAGCGAACAAGACTCACACGCTTTCATCAAGAATTTTGTCAAAACTACCCTGCTTCTAGGCAAAGTAGTTGGCTGGCCACTTTCTTCTCTTGCTTGGCCACAAAATGAACCACCCAGCCACCAAAGTGGCCAGGGTTGACTGCTTTGTAAGAAATAGGATTTTTCAACAGAATTCTCGTCCTTTCCTCCTATTTCCATACTATTCTTTGCTCAATTTCCTCGAAAAAAGTTTCATTTTGAAGTTTAAAAGCAAGCCTCGGAACACTACAAAAATTTTCGAAACAAAGCACGGGAAGAGAGTTTCGAAAGAGAGTTTTAAATAGGATTTGAACACTTGGCAAAAACGAGCTTAGATTTGGAAATGAAGCATAAATTCCATATTTCTTACTAAGAGTTATGCGAGAAACACTCTTATTCTCATCATTAGGTAATCAAAAGGAAGTGCCCAAGGCTTAGGGGCGTCTACAGTAACAACAACAAAACTAATCTCAAAAGAACAACAACGAAAAGAAAAAAAAAAAAAAAAAAAAAAAGAAGAAAAAACTATCAACTGAATGGATGGGTGGCTCCTATTCCCCCCCCTCCCCCCAAACATCCATGAGGACTTACAACAATTACATAATGAAAATAAAGTTAGAAATGAAGAAAGAGTAGGAGAAAATTGATTAAAGATGAAAAAATTCACCTCTTAAAGAGGGTGAGTCCCTCTGTTCCACAAACTCTCATTTGGTTCCCTCAAGAACTTTTAGATATGGTGTATAATGTCCAAGTACTTTAGTCCAGGAGCTTATGATCAAGCTTTAATGGAGTTTTTAATGTTAGATAGTGAAGGTAGTAGGTAAGGAATGAAGGAGGGAATGAGAGAAGACCAATGGATTGTATAAGCTTTGGGCAAGATTTTCTAACCCTTAGAAAGAGCCTGTCGAGCTCTATTTATAGAGCATAGGGTGTAAATATCTAAGACATTTATGTAAAGTGTGTTGAACAAGCTAAAATCTCCGAAAATGCTCTATACTCGAAACATTCAGTCAGCCGTCCCATTTGGTGATCGGCCAAATGCATTTTTGACCAGCCATCAAATGTTGTCCGGCCAATTAGTAAGCATATCATTGGATCAACAAGGTAAGGTAAGCTTGAATTGAGAGGAGAAATAGGCATTTCAAAGGATTTCACCATTTCCATTTACTTCCACTACATCCATTGCTCTGTTTGCTTGAAAGAATGCAACACTTTGATTTTGAAAATATTAGGCTCAGGACATATTAGCAACATTTGGATCTGCACAAATAAATTGATTTTGAAAAAGGTTTTTCCACTGGTCGAAAAGTACTTTGGCCAAAATAGGTGTTTGGTTGGTTTAGAAGCTTAAACCTTAGACTTCTGGTCGAGAACTTCATAGGACTAGCACATCTCGTTTTCATCATTGGGTACCTAAGAGAGAGCGCCCAAGTCTTAAGACTGGTAAAAAATGAGGTGTCTACTGTGTCATTTTCCAGTTGTTGCTTGGTAAAGTTTCTAAAGTCCGGATGATTTGGATTAGGTGGGGCAGATGAGTTGCTTCCATGTTGTTTTACCATTGCCATATCAATATCATTAACATTAACATTATTAGTTGCTTTTAACTCTTTTGAGGCATTATCTTCTTTTTCTTTTTCTATGTCTACGAGGTTTTCTAGAACATTATTTTCTTTTTCTTTTTCTCCGTTATCATTTCCCATTATTTGTTTTAAATCTTCAAGGAAAATGTGTTTTATTTCTCCCAAGTTGATTAATCCTAATTGTTTATATATATATATATATATTTTTTCTTCTATTTATAATCTCATTATTTATTTATTCTATTATTTCTTCATCTACCATATCTAATTGTTCAACTATTTCTAATATTATTTTATATTTTATTTCATTATCATTTTCTTTTTTAGCCATTTATTCTAATTGTTTTAAGCTATAGTTACTTAGCTCCATTTTCTTTTTAGTTTACAGGTGAAACTAATTCAAAGGGTTTCTTCAAATTATTTCCTTTATATGGATAGGGATATAGATATAATTCTTTTTGTTTTTCTTCAAAAATGGCTACTTGTTTTTCCAAATCTTGTATAATATGTCTACTTTTTGTTGTTATTTCTAATTGATTAGTTCTAAGTTTCTTGTTAATTTCTTTTGATAGCTTTATTAATGTATTATTTTATTCTATTATTATTTGTAAAGAAGTATTATTATTTAAGTTATCAGATTCTATTTCTTTATTATATTTAACATTCATGCAAAAGTTATTGGCAAGGCCAAGAAACTAGGCTCAGATACTAAATTCAATTGCGGATTTGTAGTGGATCTAATTTAATATTAACTCTTGTAAAAGTTTTCGTTGATGATCTACACTTGCCTTTTCTAATTATGTTTTATTTTTAATATTAGCAATTCTTTAACTATAATTTATTATAGATTGTCCCAAGGCAATTCTTTAATCTCTTTTTTTATAATTTTTTAATAACTATTTATGTTTTTGTAATTTTTTCAAGTTTTTTGGGATCAATTTGTAATTCAATGGAAATTATTGGTGATGGAGATTGCTGAGGTGGCTTTGGTTTTGTGAGGTGCTTGTCAGTTTTGAGCCAAATTGTGACTTCACTTTTCGAGCTATAAGGAATTAGTCTTTTTTTTCTTCGCTCTCTAATATATATACATGTTTCTTATATATATACTAGCGTATGCCCGTGCCTAAAGGCACGGTGTAAATAATGTTAGAATTAAAATATAATTGTAATCCCAACACTATTTAAATTTATTTTTTAATTTGATAAAATCACAAATTTATTATAAAAATTTGGAGTTCTTACAAAACTCTTTACAAAAACTCGTTTTTACTTATATAATATATAGCTAGATAGATAGATGTGCATCGATAATCTATTTGTAATGGTAGGATCTTAACAATCTTCATCCCGTGGACAATTGTAATTAAGGCTATCCCTAGTGTATACCCGTGCCTAAAGATACGGTATAAATATTGTTAAGATCAAAATACAGTTGTAATTTATACGTATTATGTTCAAATTTATGGAGTCTGTAACATTTTTTAATAAAAATACTGAAAAAATATAAAAATATATTATTATTCTTATGGATTAAAATATAATTTATCTAATTTGTTGGAAAAAAAAAAATTGAGGTCAAACTATATTCAAATGAATTTTATAATTAGAGTGAGGTAACAGACAATAAAACACATGAGCCTAAGAGCCCAACACATGAAATAAAATAAAAAAATAAACCTAAAACTCTGCACCACCCACTCACTGTCCTTTCTCGCTCTCTCATTTTCTCATATTTCAAATTTGGATAAATTACACTGACACCCCCTGAGGTTTATATTTATTACAGTTCCCCTTCACATTTAGAAAATTACACTGACCCCCTTGTTAATTTAATTTTTATGTATGATGATCATTACAGTGAGGGAAGGAACTGTTATGAAATTTTAAACCTCAGAGGACAATCTGTAATGAAACTTTAAACATTAGAAAGGGAGATGTAATTTCCAAAAGGTGGGGGGAACTGTAATAAATATAAATCTCATGGGGTGTCAATGTAATTTAGCCTTCAAATTTTGAAACACACACTCACTCTGTCTCTCTCTCCTCAAAACACACTTTGTTACCCCAATAAGAGGAGGGCAAATCTATAAAGACCATAAAAATAAAATAAAATAAAAAATTATTAAAATAAAATAAAATAAAATTATATTTACGCTAGTTAAAGAATTAAAATAAAATAAAATAAAATAATCATGGTAGAATGATCCCCGAGTAGTCGTCCTTGTAGACTTGCCTTTAGGTAAAATTAAAATAAAATAAAATAAAATAAAATAAAATAAAATAAAATAAAATTATATTTACGGATCATTCAGTTTAATTTATGGTAGAATTTTTATATTAAATTTTGGGTGTTAAAACTTACAACATTATAATTTCGATTTATATAAGTAGGTCTTACTTAACTATTTAGTCCTTTTTAATTATGTAAGTGGTAGAGTTTTTCTTAAGTTCATCTTAATAATATTATGTACTTTAAACTCAATTGATTAAATTATTAAACTTCTTTCATTTTAAACTCAATTGATTAAATTATATTCTATTCATAATTACTTAATATTGTAATTATAAGAGAATTACAAATATTTATAGCATATATCACCACACAAAATATAATATTTATAATAAGAACATATAACTATATCATTTTACTATTAAAAAATTTTAAAGTGATATTACAATATATTTTATATTAATTAGTGTTGAGTTGCTGAGCATCCATAGGAAGCAAACCCACATGGGAACCCCTCCCACTATTTCTCCTATCTCCATCAATGGGCAGAGATTTTCCATCCCCGGCCTCTCTGTCTCTCTCAAATTTCACCATTATTGTTCAAGATTTGAGCTTAGAATGGGAAGGGATTTTGCAAAACCTTTTTTCTTGGAAAGAAAACTCACAAAAAGAAAGGTATCAAGACGATATAAATAATATTGAGATCAAAATATAATTTTAATTCTAATCAAAGAATTTTAATAATTCAAATAATTTTAATAATTCAAAGAATTCTAATAATTCAAATAATTATAATTCTAATTTTAATTTTACAATTCTAATTCTAATCAAAGAAAATTCTAATTTTAATCAAAACCCAAGAACCCAATACTAATTTTAACAGGAGGATCACCCAGGTTTGTGGTTGCTATGATAACAATAGGAGGATCACCCGTGTACAACAAAATAAAAACTAACCAAAGGGTAATAAAAAACAAATAATGGTGTTCTACAAAAAATTGAAAAAACTAACCAAAGGTATAACAAAATAAATAAAAAAAACTAACCAAAGGTACACTAAATGGTGTTCTACACTCAATAGTCACCCCAACCAGTTCAAAAACTAATGTAGTTCTTGGTGCTTGGATAAAATGTATTAGATTGAGATGAGTTGAGTTTAATTAATAAAATTGTTGGTTTGGGAGAATAGAATTCTAATAATAACAGTATGGCAGCAAAAGGAACACTGAGAATGAAAATCTAACCCTAACAATTGAAACCCAACTCAATGATAAATAAAAGGGAAAACCCAGATCACCTAATCTATCAAATTCAACTACCAAGATGACAGCTCTCATCAAAGATTCAGAAATAATTAGAACTTAATCATTACACATGTTTTGCGACTTCTATAATTTCATATCTACCAAACAAAAACGGTACAAATACATAGATAAGGATATTATATATGTCAGGAATCATACCTGCTGGAGGAGATTGGAGAGGAGGTCAAGAGTCAAGCATCTATCACGCCGTTGTTTTTCCTTCAGCCAGAAGAAAAACAAAAACCCATCTCACAATTAGTTTAAGGTTTAAGGTTTTGAAACACCAATCCAAATAAATTATAGGTGATCCAAAGAAAAACAAAACCCAATACCGGTTATTTTAAGACTCCAAAGAAGAACATATTGAATTAATTAAGATAAAAATGAGAGAATACTTAAAGGATAGTCAATCACCCGAATCAATTCTCTTGAATTAATTAAGTCATGTTTTCAACACTAAATAATAATACTAAGTTTTTCCAACTCTATTGAACCCAGCAGTTAAAAATCTATCAAAACATGACTTTTCCATATACTTTTTCCAACTCTTCTTTTTTTCTTTTGTTTTCTTTGTTTTTTTTCTTTTTTTGGGTACATATTATTTTCCTGTTTATTTGGGTTATTATTGAACCCAGCACTTTATTTTCCTGTTTATTTTCCAGTGAGTGATGCACTTATTATGTGCACACTAAAGATGTGCAAATTGATTAGTTATGGACAAAATAATTTGACTGGAAGTCTTCATTTAAGTTATTAAAAGTGAGGATGATAACTATATATAGTAGGTGATTCTGAGTTAAGTCATTGAATGGTTGGAAATAATGGGTGGGAATACAGCCTAGGGGAAGAACATAAAGTGCTCGCGTTATTGTTTTTATTTTTCTTAGAAGTTAGGAAGTTTCTGTGTAGAATGTGGAAGGGAGCCTAAACACTGAGTATCTGACATTATTTGGTGGGTGTAAAATTTTCAACATGGTGCAGTTTATCGCTATAGCATATGGTTTATGCATGATTAACTTCTGCTTTCTACGTGTCATTTGCATATACCTCTGGCAAAGCTGCAAAATTGCCCTCACCAACAATATATGCCCTAGTAATTGGAATATGATCATTAGATGTTATTGGCGAAGTCTTTGTTTGTTGCTTTCCCCTCTCCTCCAATTTTTTTGGAGGGTTATCCGAACAAAGACATTGGAAATTATTACTGTGTTTAGTTAATGAAAGTGCCAAATTCTTATCTTCTTATGCTAGCTACTCCTTTGAACTACTCCTTTTCCTATTACATTTATTTTCAAATGATAATTGAGTGTGATAAAATTCGCTTAGCTCACTTAATATGCATATATGGCTTTTAACCTTCCTCAAATATCATTCAAAATCCAAAAAGCGGGAAAATACTCATAACACAATTGTTAATTTATATTTTGTACTCATAACAAAATTATTAACTTGTAAGAAGTCTCCATGTTTGAAAAACAGATTTTCAAGAACAGATTTTGAAAAAAAAAAAAATTAAAATTTTATAAATGCACAACAGATTTTGAACAAATATATAGCGTATGTAACTGCTTTGTTAACAATAGATTCTTTGGGTTGTTTTGCCCAAATTGAGTCCCATAACAACCTGAAACAAAGAAATTTCGAACTAACAACACCGCATGGACATGGACTTCACTAACAACACTTTGCATGGACATGGACTTCACACCCATCGCCCATGCTATTCTCTGTTTTTCCTTATCATTTATCTCTTACCATAGGAATACCAATGTAAAAAATAAAAATTCAAGAAAAGTGAAGCACACCAACTAATGTAATCCAAAAAAAGTGCACCAACTAAATTAGCAACCAACATAAGTGAAGAAGAAAGGAAATGCAAATTAATGGAAACCAAATCTTTTCAACATGAATGTCCATAATCACAGAATTAGACCAGAATAATTAAAAAAATCTATATATAAAATAACTTGGTGTATGCACAAAGACGCACGCTTTGATAATATTGAAGCATATGATTCTCGGTGCCTTACCTTGATAAAATTACTTTGATAATATGCACTATTTTAGTTTAGGCATTTTATAGAACATGTATATGCACACAAAGACGCACAAAATAAAAGAGCTTGACTGTACCAAAATAGGCACAATACCTATAATGAAATTCTCAGGTTTAAATAGAGATGAGGGAGGTAGAAGAGAGACCAAACCAAAATTCTCAACAACCTAACAAATTCCCAAAAACGACAATCAAGAAAAAATTAAAAAGAAATATACTAAACCTGTGTCATTAAAACTCAAATCACACTAAACTCATATCATAAAAACCTTAGATGTGCCAAAAAAATTGTAATTACCTTACTTGCAAAGCCTACCACGCCTAATCTTCTTAGACACCTCACATGACACCTTCGCTTTCTCGATGGCTGCGACCGACCAACGTAGAATGAATACGGTTTAGGGTAGGGTCTCCGGCGAGGGTTGGGCTCCGAGAGGGGGGTTGAAGAGAAAGAATATGAATAAAAAACAGCGAATGAGAAGGAGAGGGAGTTGTAATTTTGAAATCAAAGATGTGAGAAAGAATGGAGAACGGCTGGAAATGAGAGTCTGAGGTGTGTTTGGTACTCTTTTCATGGGCGGGAAACCAAAGCATTGAGAGCTACACATTTTGGTTAACAACACAAAAATATGATCTCGAATACAGAGCTTAATGCAAAAACCTTTGCGCCTTATTATATAGATATTCTGACTTGTGTAGAAGAATAATATGGACATTCAAAGTCAGCTTCAGACCAACCAACTTAGATGCATATTATATGTAATGAATACAAAATTCAAAGTCAACAACCAACTTGATCGCAGATTATATAACGAATACAGAGCTTAATGCAATAGATGTGTTTTGACTGAAATTGTTGCTGAAAACACTTGAATTCTATTAGTGAAGACAAAAAAACATAGCAAAACAATATTTGAATTACAGCTTGACATAGTTTACAACAATGTTTATTCGTTGGGGACAAATAGCCGTTCTACTTGAGACATAGGGATTGATCAGCCACAATTTTGCAGAATTCATATGCAGAATTCTTGCCGAAATCATATGTAGAATTCTTCTTCAGTTTTACTCCATAGCAAAGCAATATATCAGTTGGCTCAATATCAAAAAATTCACCCGTATATAAGAACCAAAGCAATAACAAAAGAAAAACAATAAGAACCAAAGTATTAAACTAACCGAGCAGCCGAGCAGGACATCGAGCAGCCGAAGTGAATAGTCGAGCAGCCGAAGTGAATAGCCGAGCAGCCAAAGTGATGAAGGCAAAAGCTCTGATGAAAGCAAAAGCTGAGAGAGGAAAAAAAAAATTCAAGAAGAAGAACAATTACCCGAAGAAGAAAAATTCAAGAAGAAACTCTTGGTATTCCTCCATGTGAATGAAATGATAATTTGTAATGCTGTGAATTGGTTGATTCCTATTCATGAAAATGCTAATCATGAAATGCTAATTTGTAATAACTCTTGGTATTCTTCCATGTGAATGAAATGCTAATCATGAAAATTTCTGATGACTATTCAACTGGATAGCTATTGTAAGTTTTAGGATGTGCAGTTAAGTAGCTTGAACTGAATAAATTTTCTTTTGGCAGCCAATTAAAAGGAAAAATGAAGGAGAAGAGAAGAGGATGACCCAAGAAGAGATGCTTCTGGAAGCAGCTCAAACAGGTTTTATGCTATAAGTTTGATTTGAAGAGAAAGTCTACCAATTTTACTTGTGGGATGATCTCAGATATTCATGATCTCAGATAGTCTACCAAAAATTCAAGAAGAACCTAGCAATTAACTCTATTGAACCCAGCAATTAAAAACTATAGTTAAGAACCCAGCAGTTAAGAACTCAATAACTCAATATATATATATATATCATTCAAATAACTCAATATCATCCAGAATTTCTTTTGAACCCAGAATTTCTTTTAAACCCAATATATATATCATTCAAATAACTCAAAAACAGAAAAACAGAGCAAGGAAATGGAACCACTTAAATTCTATTAGTGAAGACAAAAAAAACACTTGAATTCTTTTAGTGAAGACAAATGCTGATCGACATATTATCTCATTCCTGACCAACATTTAATCCAACAGGAAGTAGCAAAAGAATATTTTCCAACCTTCTCAAATCAATTTCGCATGTTATCATCAAATGCTATAACAATATATACAATACACACCTCACTATCTTCTTCTCTTAACTCTGCAGTAGTATTTGTCTGTCCTTCATTCACATTATATTTTCTACAAAATGGTATAGCCAAGCCAAGCTTCTCATCAGAGAGTAGGAATGGGAAGGTAGATAGAGGGTATGGGAAGACAGACATATGGTAGACAAAGGGTATGGGGGAGACAGGGTATGAAGAAGACAGAAATGTGTTGGGCGGGAAATGTGAGCCATCCAAAGCAAATCTAAACCATTGATATAAACTTGGGATTAATCTCAGCCATTGGATCAAAATGTATCTCACATACATTTTTGACATAAATTCAAAAACCTTTGTGACTTATTATATATATATATATGTGTGTGTATAATGTAAATTGTCGTAAGTGTGAATTTCTTAGAAATGAGGAAGTCATAATTGTGAACATTTATACTTAAAACTGCAACACAAAACCCTTTTTATCAACAAAACTTACTAAAAACTACCACATTTTAAAATCATTTTTAAAAAAATATGTGAACATTTACACTTTTTATATTGAAGTTCCAAAAAATACCTAATAAAAAGTATGAATATTCACAATTTTTTATTCTGAAAATACAAAATCATTCGACAAAAAATTATATAAACTTTCATTTTCTTTTACATAAAAAAAAAAAAAAACAAAAACAAAAATCATCAATAAAAAGTGTATACCCCCAAACTAAGCCTAAATTTAGAAGAAAAGTTGCAAAGTTTGCCGCTACCAATTTTGTCATCTCTGAGCAAAACCCTCAGTGAATGGATTTCTCATCAACCATGCTTGAGTTCAGCAGGTGATGACACAACAAGTTGGAGAGTTATTTGTTCTTCTACTTTATTAACTTTCAAAACGAAGAAACTTGTTATGCAATTTGCAAATATCTATCAAACGAGAGTTTTTTAATTTTAATTTTCGATTTTAATTTTTTAATTTTTTATGGGATCTTAGGTTAAAAATTGACTATGAGAGAAAAATTCACTTTTTAAAAAACTAGGTAATGGGTCCAAGGATTTTTTAAAAAACATTTTTAATATGTAAAATTCAAGGTTTTAAAAATAAAATATTTAAAATTTTCAACTTTTGAAAACAACTGTGAACTTTTACACTTTTATTTTATTTTATTTATTTATCTTTATCATCAACTTTTAAACCTAAAAAACTGTGGGCAATTTTTCTTACATAATTTCATATTTAATGGAGGTATTATTTGATAGATCTCATTGAATACATTTCAAAAATATAAAATTTTAGCAAAAATAAAATTGAAATATGTAATAAGAGTTATGAAATTTTAAAATTTAAAACATAAAATACATGCGAGTTGCTATATCAATGCATTTATCACAACATAAATCTTTCGAAATGTAAATAAGGGCAAAGAAGTCTAAAACATATAATACATGCGAGTTGCTATATCAGTGCATTTATCACTCCTTAAATCTCTCGAAACATAAATAAGGGCAAAGAAGTCTAAAAATTTGTTGAAATTTTTAAAAGGGAATTTCAGCTTCCAAATAAGTTATAGGTAATTCTATTTACACACCACACCACCTCTCATTATATACCATTTTCTCAATAAATCACCATCTTCTTCAACTTTTCAACTCTTTATCCCAAACCCTAACCTTAACCCTAACCTCTGTCCACCATCGGCGCTACCTCTCTCCACTCCTCACCTTCTTATCGCATCACTCCCCTAACCTAGATTTAGACACACTGCAACTGCCATCATCTTCGGCCATCCACTGCTGCTACCATCACTGCTCACCACCCACTGTCGCTCCTCCTCGATCATCATCCCCATCCTTATCTTCTTCTTTTTCGGAAACCCTAACCCTAGTTCTAAATCTACCATCATTGAAAACCCTAACCTCTCTCTCTCTCTCTCTCTCTCTCTCTTCTTCTTCGCGTCTCTCTATATCTTTTGTTCTTCATTTGTAACTCCTGCCAGATTATGATAGATTCCTAGATCACGAAGGATTGCGATGGATGGGTTGGACGTGTAGCACTTATGTTCTTTAAACTATTGAATAGTGTATTTAATTCCTTTATTTTCATTTTTGGAGTCTTTGGAGTTGTTGTATTCTAGTTTTGGAGGAGTAGGATTCAATTTAAACTTGTTGGGATTGTTCGTTTACGTTTGTTTACATTGAAAAGTTCTTGGGAACTTGGAAAATTTGTTATGGGGTCGACACTAGCCTTCCTGGGGGTCGACACCACCTTGTTACCTTGCTTTTAGTGTCTTTGTTGGTTTATAGGGTGGACACCACGGTTCTAACGGTCAACTATTCCCTTATTGTGTTGTTTTGGGTTACATTCTAAAATTTAGGGTTGACACCACTGGTTCCATGGGTCGACCCTTGTCCTTTGCACACATTAGTGTCGCAGCCTTTCTTCCTAGAAGGTCGACACCACTGTCTGAAGGGTCTACCCCTATGACTTAATTTTCAAATTTTTGGATCAATCTTAGGGTTCTACTTTTGGGGGTTTGACTTATTATTTCCTTTGACTTTAGGGCTATTATTCTACCACTATAAATAGACCCCAAACACACTTTTCTCATTCACTTTTTATTTTCTCTCTCCCTCTCTCTTCCCTCCATGAATCCCTCTCTCTCTCTTAGAAACTCACCTTTTTCCACTTAGATTTCTAGATCTACTCATGTAAAGGCATCTTTTCACCTTGGTCCTTGGAGAAATATTGTAGATCTCATCAAGGTCTTTTTTTTTATCCAAGAGTTTCACGGTTTCTTCAGCTTTGGTTTTCTTCGAGTTCTCCTCTTCTCTTCAAGAGGTAGGGTCTATTTCTTAAACTCAATATGAGTTCGGTAGCATATTTGTGACCTATTTTGTTTTGTATATTTGGTAGTCATTTGGTATGATTTTTATCCTTGTTGTTTGTTATTTCAAAAGATCTATGGATTTGGATGTTTTGGATTAAACTTAGGGTGTGTATTTTGAAATGTAAAAGAGAGATTTTTCAAATGAGTTCCGAACAAGGTTATGATTTTGTATTGGTCATTGAGATATGTTGACATGGTGGCTTTCTTTCACTCAAAAGCAATTCGAAAGAAAATAAAGTTTTGTGAAATTGAGGGATTGTTGGGCTATGATTTTGCTACTACAGTTACTTTTGGTAATCAAAATTGCACATGGATTTCTAAAAGTTGAAATGCCTTAATTTGTAGAAAACCCTAAATGATATTGTTTTGGGAGTTGGATTGATTTGTGGTAAATGGTTTGTTTGGAAAGGAAATGGTTGTGGGATTTTGAAAATGGGCGTTGTTACTCTCTTGGAAAAATATATCTATATTATTAACTTTTAATTATTGCATTAGAGATAACTGTTTTGGCTATCGGTGGAGGATAGCATTGTCGTGTCTTAGAAATTGCATGTGGATTAAGCAATTTGAAATCATTCATATCATGGAGCATGTAATGGATTTTGAAAATTGAAACTATATGTTTTGAAAAGACGTCTTAGAAATTCTTACATTATGTTTTGGAACATTTGCATTGTTTTGGAAAAATAATATTTTGAGTTACATGTATTGTACAATTAAAAAGAATAAATAAAATGGTGAATCTAGGAGAAAGTTGTTGTTACATCAAATAAGTTGACCTGTGTATCCAGGGTGAAAGTCCCAAAAAATGCGTGTATACATAGGTGCCGGTTCCTGCAGACGAAATATTTGTAAAATAGCAATAGTAGCGCTTGTATAGGTTACGCTTACATGGGGGCCGTCAGACGATTTTTTGTGGATGAAATATCCATGAAAGGTTGTATTTGTTTTTGAGATTTATCCATTTTACTTACTATTACATTGGTTTTGAAACAAGATGTTTGGAAAATTGTTTCAACAATGTATTTCCTGTTATTTAGCATGTATTCGCATTTGATTTAGCAATGTATTTACTGGTTGGTATTGAGATACCTAGATTGGTTTTTGGAAAGGAATTTCATATCAAACTAATGTTTTGAACTCGGAAAACATTTTGATTAAACATAAGGTTTCAATAATTGGAAAGAAAGAATTTTGTTGATAAATCAAATGGATTTAAAAATGCATTCGGGCATATTATATATATGTATTGCATCAAGATCATTTATATTGGTGGAGCATGTTTAGTTTTTGAAATATTCTCTACTGGGCTTTATGCTCACCCTACGTGGCTGAAATGTTTTTCAGGTATACATTTATGGATGTGGACTATGACATGAAGTTGTGTTCGGAACCGTGTGAGGTGCACACTACAACAAATTTGGGATTTAAAGACGAAACAAATTTGTTCCAAAATGTATATATTTCGTCACCCAAACTAATTACGATGAAAATTTTTCGTCACCCGTTTTGTTGCCAAAGCCTCGTCGCTAAAGGGTCTCAGAGACGAAAAAACAATTTCGTCATTGAAAATGACAAATTTGTGACGAATTTTTTTGTCTCCAATATGCTCTGTTGGGAACATACTTGTAAGTAATTAGCGACAAAATATTTTGTCATTAAAAGAAGAAATTAGAGACAAAAGTTTTTGTCATAAATATAAGAAATAGAGACGAAATAATTTTGTCACGTTTAATATAAACGAAGACGAAATTTTTTTGTCAAAGAAGCTACCAATAGAGACAAAACAAATTCATCATTAAAAATGATAAATTTGTGACGAATTTTTTTATCTCCAAAACACTCTGTTGGGAACATACTTGTAAGTAATTAGCGACAAAATATTTTGTCATTAAAGAAAGAAATTAGAGACAAAAGTATTTTGTCATAAATATAAGAAATAGAAACGAAATAATTTTGTCACGTTTAATATAAACGAAGACGAAAATTTTTTTGTCAAAGAAGCTACCAATAGAGACAAAATCAAATTCATCATTAAAAATGATAAATTTGTGACGAATTTTTTTGTCTCTAATACACTCTGTTGGGAACATACTTGTAAGTAATTAGCGACAAAAATATTTTCTCATAAATATAAGAAATAGAGACGAAATAATTTTGTCACGTTTAATATAAACAAAGACGAAAATTTTTTGTCAAAAAAGCTACCAATAGAGATAAAAACAAATTCATCATTAAAAATGATGAAACAATGTCAAAAAAAATTCGTCACACATTAAGGGTATACTTATGATTAACATTTGACATTTGACACAATACATAATTCATTAACATTCGACACAATACAACTATTCTAAGTTTTCATTCACAAGTCACATCCATCTAGCATAACAATTTGAAACAATACATAATTGATTTACAAAGATCGTGAAATTGCTTAATCCACTAAGTTGCCTTGATAGCCAATCAAAAGATCCTTAGCCCTTCCGTACAAGCTTCGCATCCATCAAAGCAGTAGTGATGTAAGGCACCTAATAAAGAAACAGAATTGGAAAATTTATCAGAGAAGCATGATAAATAAATAAAATTAATTAAAAAATAAACGAAATAGAGAAATTGAAACCCAACCATTTTGTCGAGATGAACAGCTGCAAGCCAAGCATCTAAAGTAGTCAGAGTGCTTTCTCTCATATCTTTTTTATTGTCACCAAGGCATTTCAAAACATTCGACTGTATACCCTGCAAGAAACAACTTCCCAATATTAAAGTCAAATTTAAAGGACACTAGAATACGAAGTTAGAAGAAAATTTAGGTTTAGAGCAAACAACCTTGCTAGACTTCTCAACTGCAAGTCCCATTTATTTCACACTGGATTTATTTCACACTCAGCTTCAAGTGCACTTAGAAGAGCAGGTTTGACATCTGAAATAAATCCCTTGATGTCTGCAACAACAGGTGCATCTTAGAATTCTTATCCTTAACTCAACATATCCCTAGTTTTCACAAACCAACAACGGATGTGATAATTGCGACAGCCTTCTTTCAGGTTTGTAGCAAATAATCATGAGATGAAAAGATTTCTTATGTGCCTAACATTGAAATAAAAAGGTCTTAATATTCATGAAATAATAGAATAATTTTGGCAGGAACTCATGGATGTGGGAAGTTCAAAACAATGGGCTAAAGCACCTCCTTGCACCTGGTCCCCCATTCCACCCCCTGAGTTAAGAGGAGAGCACTTGGAAGACTTGAGCACCAATGGAGGGTTTGCCACTTTTGGTATTGACTAAAGTTACCATATCAATGTTTACATAGACTCCTCTAAACATATGAAGTACCCATATTGGACATGCAACACTTGAAGAGTATGGGATATTGTCTGCATGTGCACTAGTGGCATTCACCTAGCAAGAAGAATAATTTGAGTTTACCATAAAGCAATGCATACAACCCCATATTATGCATGCAGTGCTCCATGGTCCCTTCTAAATACTATTTTACATTAAAAAACAAAATAAGTATATTAGGAACTATGAATATTTTTCCGAGTCCCTGTGACCACGAACATAGAAATTAGATGAATTGGACACATACCAACACTATATCAAAACATTGTGTCATGCAGCTATGAACCATATTCAAATTATTTCAGGAAAAAAAGAATATAGATAAAATATCATAAGAAAAGACCCAAATACTCAAAACTGATCCATCTTCTTCAATGTGTTTAGTAACATTGTGTAAAATTTTAAAACAGACTTGTCTTAAGATACATTCACAGTATGTAAGTCGAATTGGCTACATCTAATGCACTTTTTTTTATGACATATTAACAGATATTTCTTCACGTCATGTTGAAGGCAAAAAGCTAGACAAGACCGTGTGGAGCCTACTGAACTTCTATGCCTTTGTAAAAAATCATGTAAAGGTAAAATATTTAACTATTTGTAAATCATTAAGCATTGATTTTCTTATCTTAAAGCTGATGAGATTCTTAAACAAAGGCACCGTAAGTTTTATACAGAGAAGGATGAGAAACCGTTTGGAAAGTCTAGTTGAGGTAATAGGACTTATACCTTAAAATTAGCATCATGGTTGATTCAAGTCCGATATCATGTGGGTGAACAAAACTCTTTACTCTTATTGTTAGTAACCTCTAAAAATTTTCAAGCGAAGTGTTCACATGAGCGCCACATGAACAAGTTTTATAGCCATTAGAAGAAAAAATGATAAGGCAAATTTTACTTTCAATCTTCCAACTTCACTTAAATTCTACAGTGGGGTGACGGGAGGGCCAAGCTAAAACACGAATTGAAGTTAAGGACTTATTGTTTGCAATTAGGAAAGTGATAGACTAAAGTGAAATTCAGGTGAAAGTTGAAGGGTAAAAAGTGTAATTTATTGTCTTTAAAAAGAAAACAGACGGGGACAGGTTTTCAAAGTAATTTAGCCAAACCCACCACCCAAACCATACAATCAAAGGAAATTGTGGTATTTAACAGGGGTATTTGCAGTATACTTCAATTGACATACTCTTTCTTCATCCTTTCCAACAGAAACAAAGTACAGATAAAACTAATGAATGTCATAATGGTTGCTTAAGCTGTTGGTTTCAAAATCTCTAAACTAGATTACTTTTCATTAATGTTTTAATCACAGAAAAATGGTTTGATGCAGGATGTAGGTGTATAAGAAAGCTAGTAAGTTTCTCAAAATCCAAAACAGTAAGGCGAAGATGTGCTTTCACCAACAAGATCAAGAGAATCCGCTCCAGAATTAAAATTCATGCGTTCAACAAGCTTACGATTTATGGCTCTCAATTCCCAAGTTTTCTTCTGTAAAAAAATACAAAAAACTAGACTAAAAAAGGGTGACTCAGTGCACAAGACTCCCACTAAAGCGAGGTCTAAGGAGGGCAAGACATACACAACTATACCCCCATTTCTGGTTACATAAAACTAGACTAGTTTATTTTATCCCTAATGAACATATGACACAAGTTTATTGCAGTAATAACTTTGCTAACAACATAGCATGGAGTATGGACATCTATTATTCATTTGACTGTAACAGTACAATATCAAAATAGTTGAATATTTGAAATTGAAAAATCTAGTTCAAGTAATTTCACTCATTGACTTTCAATTTGAATTTAGAGTTGATATATCAATAACCTAATTTTGCCCCTAAACAGTCAGTCAAATTCACAAATTAACTTTCAATTTGAATTCAGAGTTGATATATCAATAACCTAATTTTGCCCCTAAACCCTCCAAATCATATCAATTAAAGTTCAATTAACCAATAAACCAGAACTCTGAATATCATTTCACATTCAGAACACAATGAAAACATCAAATTAAACTGCAAATTGATCAAATTATTCGAAATTTTATGAATCAACATCACATACACGACCACTCTATCAGGATTGAATAATGATTCTTAGAATTGATAAGCATTATTCGAAATTAAAGAAACAAAAAAGCAAATATATAACCCTAGAAATTGGGTGAAGATATATATATATATATATATATAGAGAGAGAGAGAGAGAGAGAGAGAGAGAGAGGACGGAAATACCTGGTGTGCGCTAGAGGAGAGACAAATCAAAGAGGGATGATGAGAGACAGGACTGAGAAAGAGAGAGAGCAGGGGATGATGAGAGAGTGAAATGGGAGAGGGGTGTGGTATAATTTTTTAATAAAGGATGCAATTTTAGGCGCTAATTCTAACAATTGGCCACTAAATATTTTAGGCGCTAATTCTATTTTTAATCACTCCAAAATTTGAAATCTCCCTCCAACTATTTTAGGCTCTATTTAGTTTTAGATTTCAAATTAATAAAGGAGTGTGGTATAATTTTTTAATAAAGGATGCAATTTTATCATAGTTAAATTTTTTATGCAAATTATGAAAACAAAAAAGATTGAAATTTAAAATTTAAGTCTCACAATTTTATCACAATTTATTTATTATTTTTTAATTTATCACAAACTTATTCATGTAACTTTAAACCCTCTTGCTAGAATTACAAACTTAGGTGAGCTCAACCCAAGCAACTTGAGTCGAGTTTAAATTTTTTTAAAGATTGAAAAACATAGTTTTAATTAAGTGAGAACGTATGCAGAAATTCAAAAATTCAAATTAAATTTGAGTGGATTTGGGCAGAACCACCAAATAACTTGAGCAACCAAAACAAAATTATATATAAAAATATATGAACTATTTGCTAATTTATTTTTTAAAATAATAAATAAGATTAATTAAACATTTAATATTAATGAACTATTGGCGCCTCATTTAAGCAAAACACGCAAAAAGAAGAATTACTCGTTGCGGTGTTCGAACCCTTAACCTCAGGCTCAACCTCTCCATTCTTAGACGCCGAACTAGACCACTCAACCAAGTCACTCTTGTGACACGATTAGTCGAATAAATGTATATAATACATAAATATACAATATATATACATATATGTATTCCTTCGAAATTGGTGGCCGTCAGATTGAGACGGCACGGATCGGTGACGTGGTGAGGAATGGACGGTGGATATTTGATATTGGTGTGTTTGTTTTAGAGAAGAAAAGAGAGATGAAGACGGGCTTGGTGCGTCGATTGGCCGACAAAAGCAAACTTCATCGATTACCGCTCGCCTCGACTCTCTCTCCATCTTGTCTTCTTCTCTTCTGTGTTATTCTGAATCGAAATTTTTTTCCTTTTCTACTTATCCCCTCATTTCCCTTTCTTCCTCATCACTCTCTTTCATCTCCCTCTTCATCACTCTCTTCTGTTTCCTCTTCCTCATCGAGAGAAAAGAGAGACTGAGTCTGTCCTCTGTTATTTTTCTGACTCTCCTTTCTTGCTCTTTACATCTCTCACCACACATGGCGTCATCTCGCCCTCTCACTCTCTTTCCGGACCTCAATGATCCGAGTTCCTCTAGACCAAGTGTCCCTACTCCTACCCTTCCTAACCTTCCTGAACCGAGTGCCCCTGTTCCCATTCTTCCTAACCTTCCTGGACCGAGTGCCCCTGTTCCCATTCTTCCTAGCTTTCCTATGATATTAGTGGAGCAAATCATGGCTGCTCAATCTGATATTGAGGCCAACCACTTCACACTAAGCTCTTGCATGGAAACTGTGACTGCGGTTACCAAATTATCTCACCGGTTACAGAATAGAACCATTGAAGTACAAAAGCTAAACTCCCAACTTTCTCTGCTCCAGAGTATGTACAAAGATGCGTGAGCAGAGATTTGCGCCCTAAAGGCAGAGAACAAAGAGTTGAAGCGAAAGATCACCGTCATGACCCGACTCAGAACACCTTCGTACTTCACCTTTGACAACCAGCAGGGAGTCATATCCCTCGGCGGTCCTGCACATACTGAGGCAGAGCCTTCAAAGGTCAACCAGCAGGGAGTCAAATCCCCCGGCGGTCCTGCACGTACTGAGGCAGAGCCTTCAAAGGTTTCCCGAAGCGACAAAAAAAGGAAGGCCTCGGCGGGAGAGTCGAGTAAGTGAAGTCGGCATGTGGCTGTTATCCAAACCAAGATCCTTTTTTTTTTTTGTTGCTTTTGTTGTTGTTGCTGCTGTTGTTGCCTCTGTAATCAGGGATGTCATCCCCTGACTTCAATAAAATTAGTTTTGCTTTGCCCTTTTTGTTTTACACAACTATGGCATAACTAGCATAATACTTTGAGAGACCAGTTAGAATCCTCTGTTTGTTTGTTACTCTAATTCTTGTAGTAGGGTTGTTGGGTTTTGATAAGATCATTTTTGTGCTAATATTTGACTGGATCATTATTTTGTTGAGTGGTGTATAGTAGCTTTTGGAATGAGAACCAAGTGGATTGCTCATCAAAACATCCAGGTTGAATCACGTGAGAATGGTGCTCCAATTGATCATTCTGCTATTTCTGGGCTAATTGTTGGTTATTAATTAGTTTAGTTAATTAGAATTTTATAATTAATTAATTAGTTTAGTTAATTAGTTAATTTAATTAGTGGTAATTAAATAATTAGTTAATTAGAATTGTATAAAGTAATTAATTAGTGTACTTATAAATTAATTAATTAGTGTAATTAGTTAATTAGTTAATTCGAATTTTATAAATTAATCAGTGTATGAGAGAAGTTAATTAGTTAATTATGTTTTTAAGATTTTTTATAAAAATAATTTAACAATCTCATCCCTAATCATAATGTATGGGAAAAGTTGAAAAGGGTACTGTAGTTAATAAATGCTGATCAGGAGATTTTGACCAAATCAATAAATGTTGTGTTTTTTTTTTAAAATAAAAAATTTAGAAAATTAAGATTGAGATATTGGAGCTCCTACAAGGCTTAGGGGTTAGAAACCTCATTTTCCTTAATTTAATGGGGCAAGACATATATATATATATTGCATGTGGATTACATAGTTTTAGAGTACACGTAGACATTATAATACTCTTATAATATGTCAGAATTTTTCATTTGACGATGGGAGATGATGACAGAAAGAGAGAGAGAGAAGGGGGATGATGAGAGATAGGACTGAGAAAGAGGGAGACAGGAGGGATAAGAATTTTTCTGGGCTTGCTTTTTTTTTTTGTTTATCCTTTTTTTGTTTATTTTTATTTTTGTTTTTTTTTAGAGTCTCTGTAATCGGGGATGTCCTCCCTATTTTTGGTAACTACTAATAGAAATAGTTACTTTTGAAAAAAAAAAAAAAAAAATCAACGAAAAAAATAGAGAAAGAACAATTACATTCACAACAATAAAATTTGAATCTAGGCATAATAGCTGTCAAGGAAGTACTCATCCACTAATTGTTAAAATAGTATAAATAATTATAAAATATATTTTTATTTGAAGAATTTTTGTGTAAGATCACAACTTTAATTTTGTGTCAACACCAATTGATGTGTTCACTATAGTATTATAATATATATAGAATTTTTTGAAACAGGGTGTAGACACCCCATTTTTGACTGACCTTAAGACTCAGACGTCACCGATTGAGCGCTCGGTGATGTTGCATACTGTGCTCGTTCAGAAGTCTCAGAGTTGCGCCGCGCCCGCCTCCCAAGCTTCGAACTCTCTTCGTGCCTTGTCTCGGTTTGCGAACAGACTCGGTTTTCTCTGTTTTCTTTCTGAGGAAGAGTGGTCCGTAGACTATCTCCCAGTGGCCGTGAGCTACTTTTTGTGGCCGTAGGCCATTTTGCCCTTTTTCGGAGCCCGGTTCCCGGTTTTCGGAGCCGTTAGGCCATGTGCCTCGGTTCGGGACCGCCCAACCATCTCCGATTTCTCCGGTTTTTGGCATGCATCTCATTTACTCCCATTTAAGGGACACTGGGGGCTCTGAGACCCACTTCGCAGCCGAACACCACTTCCGGTGCCCGGCAGCCCATTTTCGGGATCCCAAACCGCGCGGTTTTGGCCCCGAGCATTCATTTTGCATCGATGTCTGTTCATTTTTGGCAGACACCTCTGTTTGGTCCTTCCGAGGGACACTGGGGTCTCTGAGACCCACTTCGCAGCCGAACACCACTTCGTCTGCGTTTATTCTTTGGATCCCAAACCGCGGTTTTGGCCCCGAGCATTCATTTTGCATCGATGTCTGCTCATTTTGGCGACACCTCTGCTTGGTCCTTCCAGGGACACACTGGGGTCTTCGATACCCACTTGACGAACACCACTTAGGTGCGTGACCCATTTCGGGATCCCGAACCACGCGGTTTTGGCCCGAGCATTCATTTTGCATCGATGTCTGTTCATTTTTGGTAGACACCTCTGTTTGGTCCTTCCGAGGGACACTGGGGTCTCTGAAACCCACTTGACGAACACCACTTCCGGTTCTTGACCCATTTCGGGACCCCAAACCGCGGTTTTGGTCCGAGCATTCATTTTCGCATCCGTTTTCTCCGGTTTTGGCGAGACCTCTATTTTAGCATTCCGAGGAACACTGGGTCTCGAAACCCACTTCGACGAACACCACTTAGGTGCCGGCGGCCCATTTCGGGACCCCGCGGTTTTGGTCCCCGAGCTTTTTTTGCATTAGTTTTTGTTCAATTTTGGCAGTACCTCTGTTTCATCATTCAGGAACATCTGCGGTCTCGGATATGCCACTTCGTGGCCGAACAAAATCTTTTGTTTTTGCTCTCAAAATATCTAGATATTTTGCCCTCAAAATATCTAGATATTTGGAGTTAGATATTTTGACTCTTTTTGGCCATAAAACCAGCAGCTAGCAGCTGGGGGGAGGGTTAGAAAAAATCCTTGGAGAGCTCTTGTGTTGTATCTCTCTCCCTCTCTATATTTCCAAGCTCTAAACACCAAGTTCCAACCCATTTTCTTCATCACCACCAAGCACCACCACCACTACTCCATTTCCAGCATCTCAGGAGGCTTTCCAGCAGCTAAGAGGTAGCAAATTTGGTCCTAGAAGCAGCCAAAGAAGTTGTCTACAAGGGTAAGTCCTCTTTCCCTCTTTTCTAGCCCTATTTTGGCTCATTTCTTAGACCTATTTGCTTATGGTTTTGAGTTCCGAGATTAACTGGAAATGTCACTATTTTGAGGTGTTCTTCATGTTTGTTTAAGGTCTCAACATCATTTGGGGTCCCTATCTAATGCTTGTTTCAATATCTCATCATATGCCATTGTTTTTGCATGCTTTGTTTGGCTCATGAGTAATCTGATTTTGAGCATGACATCTACTGTGAATATGCATATTTTGGGCTCCTCTTCAATGTTGTAGAAGGAAATTTTGGTGTTTGAATTTTCTATATACTACTTGTCTCAAGACCTCTCTTTGGTTCATTATTTCGCATGCTTTGTTAGACTTATTTGGCTCCGTATTTCAGCCTTCATCAGGCTTAGAAAGAGCCTTATTTTTGTCTCCTTGTCTTTCTTTGTTAAGGGCCTTAAGCCATTTGGTGTATATTTTTGGTACTTCCTTTGAAATCCTTTCATTTTACCGTAAATTTGCATGCTTTGTTAGACTTGTTTAGCTACTGTTTTGAGCCTCCATCAGGCTTAGAGAGTGTCTTGTTTTGGTCTATTCTACACTTTTTGTCAAGGGTCTTAAGTGGTTTGGTGCATCCATTTGGTACCTCTCTTTATAACCCTCTTTTGACCCTTATTTTGCATGCTATGTTTAGCATATATACATACTGATTTAGAGGTTGTAATCTCTTGAATTTGTGCATATTTTTGTTCCATCTTCAATGTTTTAGAACTGATTTTTTGGGTTTGAGCATTGTAAATACCACTTGCTTTGTAATTCCCCTCTTTTCCCGTATTCTTGCATGCCATTGTTACCATATCTATGATCATAATTTGGCCATGTTTTGTGCTGGAAAAGTGCTATTTTTTTGGGCTGCCTTGCTACTGTTCTTGCTGCCATAATCATATTTTGCATGTATAGCATGGCTATAGGCCATTTCGGGGCTTAATTTCACATTTTCGGGATGATTGCATGCATCGGGTGTCATTTCAATTGTTTGAGGCTGTTTCCTTCATTTAGGTGCTGAAATATGGTTTGCATGCTTGCATATCATTTCCCATGTCATTTCATGCCTTAATGCATTGCCTCGATTTGCGTGCAGTGTGCACTTCGAGCGCTCTTTATCCGGCAGCCTATGTGAGTGTGGTTGAGGCCCTCTCATGTTGGCGTAAGCCCAATTTGCATTTTCATGCTTCTTTATCATTGCCTCGATTTGCGTGCCCCGTGTGCACGCACTTCGAGGCACCTCTTTTTTATCCGACGGCAGCCTATGTGAGTGTGGTTGAGGCCCTCTTATGTTGGCGTAAGCCCAATTTGCATTTTCATGCTTCTTTATCATTGCCTCGGTTTGCGTGTCCGCGGGCACGCATTTCGAGGCAACTTTATTTTCATCCGACGGCAGCCTATGTGAGTGTGGTTGAGGCCCTCTCATGTTGGCGTAAGCCCAATTTGCATTTTCATGCTTGTATGCCATTGCCTCGGTTGGTGTGCCCGTGTGCACGCATTTCGAGGCACTATATTTTTATCCGCTGGCTTCCTATGTGAGTAGGCTGAGGCTCTCTCATGTTGGTATAAGCCCATCATTGCATTTCTGTACCATTTTCATGCTTGTATATCATCGCCTCGGTTTGCGTGCCTGTGTGCACGTATTTCGAGGCACTTTATTTTTATCCGACGGCAGCCTATGTGAGTGCGGCTGAGGCTCTCTCATGTTGGCATAAGCCCATCGTTGCATTCCGTATGCCATTTCATTGCATTTTATCATCGCCTCGGTTTGCGTACCTGTGGGCGCGCATTTCGAGACACTTCGGTTTTATCCGATTTCCATTTTATCATCGCCTCGGTTTGCGTGCCCGTGGGCACGCATTTCGAGGCACTTCGGTTTTACCCGATTCACAGTTCATATCATCGCCTCGGTATGCGTGCCCGTGTGCACGCATTTCGAGACACTTCGATTTTATCCGATTCGCAGTTCATTTTAGCCGCCGCTTATGCGTGCGTGTGCACGCATTTCGAGGCACTCTGTTTTATCCGTTTGGCATTGCGTATGCCTCCGCCTCGGTTTGCGTGCCCGTGTGCACGCATTTCGAGACATTCCGTTTTATCCGATTTGCATTACGTATGCCTCTGCCTCGGTTTGCGTGCCCGCGTGTACGCATTTCGAGGCACTCTGTTTTATCCGATTTACATTTCATCATTGCCTCGGTTTGCGTGCCAGTGGGCACGCATTTCGAGGCACCTCATTCTTTTCATTCCGGCATCCTATGTGAGTGCGACTGAGGCCCTCTCATGTTGGTATAAGCCCAATTTGCATTTCGCATGTCATTCCGCATTCCTCGGTTTGCGTGCCTGTGGACACGCATTTCGAGGCATCTCATTTTCATAGCATTGCGCATGCTAGGTTGTATATTAGTTGCATTTCATGCATATCATGCATATTGCACGGGAAACGAGGCACGTTTCGTACTCCGAGTGACGGAACGGGTCTCAATTCCCAAGTCACCGACACTCCGGATTACCCATGATGGAGTTAAGTTTTGTTGTAGCATTCATCCCTATACTGAGTTGTGCAATCTGGTTCCTCGGCCATCATGCATCGGTATGCAAGATTGGTGGCACGAGGATCGAGGCATGCATATATTTGTGAAAATACATTGCTATGCCCTTTTCCTGCTCTCTGTTACAGCAAAATAGAGGATCAACGACTTTTCGGAATCCGGCGCGCATTTCGAGAAAAGTGCAAACAGAGGCTAATCAGGGCATCCCAGTGGATTTCCGCGCCAAGCAGCCCAGCATACATCATCTATCAGAAGCGAGGCAGTCCCTGGCTTGCACGCCAGTTTTACCGCTTTTATTAATTAATTTGTCAATTAATTAGAAATTTGTATATTTATTTCGGACTGTAATATTCTTTCATTTGGGTCTCAGATATTCTTTATTCTACCCTCTGAGGGCATAAATGTAATAAGGGTGCGTGAGTGTGATGTATGTCTTCCAATCCCCATTTCTTTCTCCCTTTTATTTATCCGCTTTGGATGGTTAGATATAGGGCATATTTCAATTAGCATACAGCATGACAGCATGTTTGCATCATTCATCTGTTTTGCACGCACCGGGCTCGGCGCATCATACTAACTGCATCTGTATTTCAATTCCAAATTGAATACATGTTAACTGTAGCATTTCATATACCATGTTTAGAATAGCCGAGCCTGCTATAGTTGCATTTTGCATGTGTTGCATTAGGCATTTTAGCATATTTAGGATTCATGCATGATTTCTAACCAGTTCCTATTTTGGCTTGGAGTACTCGGTAAGTTTTATGCTTTAGCATCCTTGCATGCGTGTGAGTGTTGCCATGAATAGCATGCTTACCATGAGGCTAAATGCTTATGTGATACAACTGCCTTGAATGCCTGTGGGTGGAGGTTGAGTTATCTGAATTGGAACAATTCATCAATTGTTTGTTAAGCCCACTAGATTGTGGCAAAATCTGCATTTTAAGCCTACCTGCGGGTAGCAAACCATCTTTCACAAACAAACATGAAATGTTTTGTTCCAATTCAGACGACCCAGTCTATATTTGTTTGCCGCGTGCATCACATAGTAACCTAGGCTAATAATCGGAATAAGAACTCACAAAGTTTTCAAAAACAGATATCATGGTTAGTAGAGGCCGGTCTTTGACCGGGCGAGAGGGGGTGCTCACGATGTGACCTTCCCTAATCGTACCCAAGTTCCCGAGCCAACTTTGGTGATGACGGACACGTGGCCTTTCGGCACCGAGTCAGGGTTTCCTAAATTTCCCATTTTAAAATATTTAGGTGGCGACTCTGTTATCTGGCAAAGCAGTCCATGTTTGGCACTTCTTTCAAAAAATCTGTTTTCCTTCAAAACGATTTGCCGGATTTGGACTCTTTGGTTCAAGATTAAGAACCGCAACAAAATCGAGTCCGAACTGTAGCGAGGTCCCCCGCGGGCGTTGTTACACAGGGCTGATGATATCATGTCTTTTTTTGCTTGGGGTTATAAAAAAAAAGGGGTAGTGATAGGAATAGATGAAAAGAGGCCCACAATTCTCTTTCGGTCTTGCCAATTAATAAAAAAAATAAAATATATTCTTACAAATATAGTTAAATAGTCTTAGAGTATACGTAGACATCATAATACTCTTATAATATGTCAGAATTTTTCATTTGACGATGGGGGACTCAATTAATAAATTTGGTGTGCATTGGCTTTAATTAAAACATTCAATAGTAGAGTTCACATTAGCCTATAGGTTTTCTTCCAATCAAGCATTGAAAATGAAGTCAAAAAGATTTTAGAGAATTTAATAAATGCTGAGTTTTTTTTTAAAGGAAAAAAATCAAAAAATTAGAAAATGAGGATTAGGATATTGGAGCTCTCACAAGGCCTATGAGTTAAAAATCTCCTATTGCTTAATATATAGTATAGATAGAAATGAGGGTTTGCAGGAAGTGTCTTCTTGGGTCACGACTTGAGTGTCTGTGCACATGAAATGAGTGATAAGGGTCAGAGTGTGTCTCTTGGGGTCACGGTTTCAGTGCTCCGAAACACAAAACCATAGCATATTAATAAAGAGAAATAATTAGTGACAAAATATTTTTTTCTCCTTAAATACGAGAACAGAGAATTTATTATTAGTGATGAAATATTTTTGTCTTTCACAACATAACCTTATGAGATAAAAAATATATTCGTCGCGCAATCAATAAAAATTTATTAGTGACAAAATATTTTCGTCTCCCACAACTTATTATTCCGAGACAAAAATATATTTGTCGCCCATTTAATATAAAGATGAAACGGCATCGTTTGCATGATGGAGTGTTTATTGGTGACGAAATATTTTCGTCTTCCATAACTTATCATTCATAGACAAAAACATATTTGTCGCCTAATAAATGGAAATATGCAACGACATCGTTTAATAGGTAGGGAATTTATTGGTGACGATTTACGTTTGTCGCAAAAAATATATATATTTTGTGACAAAAAATGTTCGTCTTCAATGAGCTAAAATAATTCGCGCCAATGCAAATGAAATTGGCGCTTGAATTTTGGAGACGAAATTTTTTTTCGTCTCCTATACGTTTGAGAAAAATTAAAACAAACGACAAAATTAATATTTTGTCATCTTTGGGTTAAATTTTAATACAAAAAAAAAAAAATTTCGTCACCAAATTTTGTCATAATAGCCTAGATTTCTTATATTTTGTTTCCTTGTTTAATTATTATTATTATTTTTTTCTTTTTGTGGAGAGGGGTTTACTGTGAGAAAGAATAGTAGCTTTGCACAAAATGTCTTCTTGGATAATAATGTTTGCATGCACAAACGGCTTAAATGTGAGAGAGAATAGAGGAGCTTCAGTGCGAAATAGAAGAGATGGTTTATACAGATTGTTTTCTCAAGTCACAGCTTCAATACTTGTGAGAGGGGAGACTCAAGTGCGAGAGAAAAATGAGGGTTTGTAGAGGGTGTCTTTTCGGGTCATGATTTTATTATTTGTGTGTGTGTGTGAAAGTAAGTGATTAAGGTGAGAGTGCCTCTTAGTTTCTGACAACATTTTAATAAAGAGAAATAACTAGTGATAAAATATTTTCGTCTCAAACTCATATGTTCGTTGCCTAATCAACAAAAATACAAAAACAACGTTGTGTGGGGATGGAGAATTTATTGGTGATGAAATATTTTCGTCTCCTTCAACTTAACCTTATGAGACGAAAATATATTCGTCGCGCAATCAATCAAAATGCAACACGACACATGGAGAATTTATTAGTGACGAAATATTTTCATCTCCCAAAACATATCCTTCCAAGACAAAAATATATTTGTCGCCTAATGAACAGAAAGATAAAATGAGCATGAAGAGTTTATTGGTAACGAAATATTTTCGTCTCCGATAACTTATCATTCCCAAACAAAAAATATATTTGTCACCAAATAAATAAGAAAATGAAACGACATCGTCTTATAAGTTTGGAATTTATTGGTGACGAATTCCTTTTGTCGCAAAAATCTTTAAATTTTGTGACAAAAATGTTCGTCTCCATTGAGCTAAAATAATTGGCGCCTCTTTTTTTCCTGACGAATTTATTTTTTCGTCTCCTATAGTTTTGAGAAGAATTAAAAGAAACGACAAAAGTAATATTTGGTCATGTTTGGGATACGTTCTAAAATGAAAATAAATTTTATCACCAATTTTTAAAAATTAATTATTAAAAACTCTATACTAAATAAGGTAATGTTTTCTATTAATTTTGAAAATTTCAAATTTTTTATTATTTGTTTCTCTGTATTTTTTCTCACAAATGATTAGTGATAAAATATTTTTGTATCCTTAAATACCAGAACAAAGAATTTATTATTATTTTTGTTTTCCACAACTTAACCTAATGAGACGAAAAATATATTCGTCACGCAATCAATTAGAATTTATTACTGACGAAATATTTTCGTCTTCCACAACTTATTCTTCTGAGAGAAAAATATATTTGTCGCCTATTTAATAGGAAGATGAAATGACATTGTTTGCATGATGGAGTGTTTATAGGTGACGAAATATTTTCGTCTTCCATTACTTATCCTTTCCAGACAAAAATATATTTGTCGCCTAGTAAATGGAAATATGCAACGACATCGTTTAATAGGTATGGAATTTATTGGTGACGATTTACGTTTGTCACAAAAATTGTTTTTTTTTTTTGTGACAAAAATGTTCGTCTCCAATGAGCTAATATAATTCGCGCCAATGCAAATGAAATTGGCGCCTCATTTTTGCAGACGAAATTTTGTTTTCGTCTCCTATACTTTTGAGAAAAATTAAAACAAACGACAAAATTAATATTTCGTCATCTTTGGGTTAAATTTTAAGACAAAAAAATTTCGTCACCAAATTTTGTCACAATAGCCTAGATTTCTTGTAGTGGTTCAGTTATTTGTAGGCCAAGGGCCATTTATGTTATTTATTGGCCGTGTGCCATTCTTGTAAAGGTTACACCCTTGTGTATGATGTAAGCCTCAGGGCATCTAACTTGATTTTATAACATCTGTGCATGTTTTAGTTGCAGAACATCCATTTGACTTAAATGTTGTATTTAGGAATGTATAAAATTGGATAAAACACATGTATTGTGTGACTATATTATATTCATTTGCATGAGAGTTGTTATTTACTATTCATTGTTGGGTGGTTTATTCAAGTGAGCCGGACAGTGTAAATCTGGGACGTGACAACTTGGTATGAAAGTTAATCCGGTTTGAAAACCATGGGCTCATGGGAAATGATTAGCCGTAGTGGGTTTATCATGCGCGGTGAGGATATTTGTATATTGTGTGCTAAGTGATAACATGCTTATGTATTGCATTTTATGTTGGTATGGTGTTAAGACTCATAGATATTATTCAGTGTCTAGTTGACTAACTTAGAAGTCTTGTTGGAAATGCACTTGATCAATATTGTTTTTAATGGGAAATCTAAGTGAGTGCTGGAACGAATAACTATCTTTGTAGACTTAGCACAATTATGTGTTATGTGTTATGTGTTATGTGTAGCTGATGTGTGAGTTGATTGGAGTCTAAATGCGGTTGTTTGAGTATTTGCTTATATGATGGTACTGTGAACTCGGAGTGGGTACTTCGATGTGGGCTATACTGGTTATATATTAGCATTGGTTGCCTTGGTGGCGATTGGTATGTTTTTGAGAGATGGTAGTGTTTTCGAGTCCTTCGTGACTACGTGTGAGGGTTGAGTTCTGATGCTCACGTGGGTGGTATCATGTATGTTTGTGTTGGTTATTAGCATGTGGACTAGCATGTGTTAGAGTTAGTTTTGACCTTGAGTGGTCAAAGTGTGAGGTGTAGTGTGGCGTGTGTTCCCCAACTGAGTGTGTTTTTTTTAAGTTTTTTAACCCGTGGAAGGGGTGTTGGTGGTGTTAGAGTTTCTAAAACATGAAGAGTTAGGTTTGAACTTATACGTGTTGGTGGTGGTGGTGGTAGTGTATGGTTCCGACTTCGGACCTAGAAGTCCATATTATGGAGTGAGGTTGGTTAGGATATAGTGTTGTGGTTTAAATTCCTTCGAGGTTGGCGAAGTTAGTTGGGCCATCTTGACCATGAGTTGTTCATTGTAGATGATGTATGATTGGTTTTGAGTTAGTGTTTTGGCGACGGGTTGTCGCGGTGGGTTGGTCTAGGGTTGACCCAGTAAACTGGTATAGTGTAGTATAAGGATGTATGCAAAGGGGGAATGTTCCCTTATCTTGGGTATAGAGAGACTTAGTGTTACTAGCGTTTTGAGAATAGCGTATGATTTCGTTGGGTATAGACTTGTATCTTAATGGTAGGTAATATAGCGGATTTTGGTATTATCTGGTTAGTTATTTCTTGTGAAGGGATGTTAGTCTCTTATCATAGTATTGGTTGTTAGTGTTTGGTAGGTGGTGTGTTCTGAACACCTTGTGTTGTACTTTGGGTAGTGGTACTGAGGACGTTCCCTAAGGACTAGAATTTATTTATTGTAATTGGGTGCAAGAGATGTGTACTTCAATTCTGGTTTAGTTAAGAGATGTTTTCGGAAGGGTTGGTTTGGTATGTAACCAATGGTTGTTACGTGACCAATGTGTAGGGGTCACAATGGTTTAGTGTTTATCGATCGAGATTTGGAATGACGGTGAGGAGATAATTGTTCTCGGAGATGGGCCATGTTGTGGCTCACGTAGTATTCCAGGTTGGTTGAGAGAGTAGTTAGGAATGTAGTGTTCTATGACTCGGGTAGAGGAGGTTGAGAACTTCTTTTGTTCTTCTGTGGAGTTAAGATGGTATGACTTGGAGAGCCTTGTAAGTGTTGTGTGTATGTGTCGGAGTTTGGTTCAAGTTAATTGTTCGGTGAGTATTAGCAACTGGTAGATTGACCAGAGGACTTAGTGATCTAGTTGTATTTGTATAATGGGTGATGGGATAGAATGTGGATTAAAAAGTTGACTCTATTGGTCACTAATTGATGGAAGTTTGGTGTTTACTTGTTGTCCAGTTTGGGTTGTTACATGTTAACGGTGGCGTTGTAGCGTGGTAGGCTCCTGCGAGTTGGCTTAGAAAGAGAGAATAAATATGTAAAACTCATTGTTATGAACTTGGTCAGGATTGTGAGTACATTGGCAGAGTGAGGGCATTAGTGTTGAGATAACCCATTTGGGGTTAAAGGTGAGATGTTGTGCAGTAAGTAATGGGGTTTTACCTTGTGTGGTATATACAGGTGCATGATTGGGGGTTGTTCGAGGATGTATCAAAGGGGATTGGTCATGGGACTATCCTGGGAGATTGCCTGGGTGTAGCAATAATGTGTTTCATGTGTTGTTAAGAGTGGTCTAATGTCTGATAGTGTTGAGTCACATTAGTGTTGTTGTTTGTTGTTTGGTTTGGATAATGGAATTTCGAGTGAATCAATAAGATTGTGTGGAGTGATTGGTGTGCTCTGTCAGAGTTCTTTTGACCTTATCGGTCCTTATGTGCATGGTGTGAAGTGTTAGAGTGTGCACTGACTTAAGGGGGTGTGTTGTGTTTTAACTTAAGAAGTCCATTTCGGACTCAAATGTAAAGTGAGGATGTGCATGCCACTTAGGCATATATGTGATGGATGAATTGAGAACCAAAGTACTATAGGTTAACTTTGAGAAATCCAGAATGATTCAACAAACATGTAAGGTTGAGTATGGAACTCCATTTCAGAGCTAGTAAGGTTGGGCAAGGAGTTGGTGTTGTTGTTGGGTTATGTGAAGTTAGGTGGTATAACGGTGTTTAGAGGCTAGTGTGAGGTTGTTCTGTAGTTACCTAATTGGTCAGTATCCGGGTTGGTTGACATATAGTCACCTTGGAAATAAGTTGGAATTGAGGGTTGTGTAATTGAACGATGTCATGGTGTGGCATGTAAGTCCTGTATGGACATTTAGGATGTTGCTTTGAGTTTGTGGTAACTTGTTTAGGGTTACAGTTGTAAATTTTGGTCTTATGCTATGCTTTTGCGTCATTATGTGATTGGTGGATGTGAAATTTCTTTACTCGTATTATGTTGAGTTGTTGGCATTTTGGAATTTTCTAGGGATTTTTTTCATGGAAATTGGTGTTAATTTTGTGGCGTCGCCATGGGTGTGATGGATTTTATTGGGTGACTGTGTTGTAAGTCATCGGAGGAACGAAAAGGAGTGATTTTGAGGAAAACAAAAATCTATTTTTGATGTGGTGGCCTTGGATGGTCTTTTTGAACTAAAATAGTTTTCGGTTTGAAATGTAAGTTTTCGGTTGAATAAAAGCTGAATCTAACAAATCAAAAACAAAATGAAAATGGTTTTGTGTTATAAACAATATCTATGATTTCGGAAAGACGGTTTTGAAATATTTTGATTTTGTTGTGAACAATTGAAAATGTATTTGGGTTGTGATGGTGCGAGTTTGAACACCTTTTGGGAAAGCAAAGTGTTTTGAAACATATAGAGAAAAATAAGGGGTATGTTTGGTTTGAGTTTGGGAGATAAAAAGTACGAAAAGTTGTTTGGTTTGGTTTTTTTGGAAAGATGTTTTGGAAAATTATTTTGAAAGAGAGTTTTGGAAAAAGTGATTGATTTGATGTGTATGAGAGAGAGATTTGTTTGGAAAACTTGTTTGGTTTACAAGTTTTGGGAAATTTTTTTGGGAAAATTTGTTTGGTTTGGGTTTTTCTAAAAACTCATTTGTAGAGAAATTTTCCCAAAAATTTTTGGGAAATTCAAACCAAACGAAGCCAAGGAATTTTCTTTAACCTGAATGGGTTGTGTTTTATTTTGTATTTGGGAGCTTGTGTGTGCGAGTAGCTTCCTTATTCTCTGTGTCCGAGTGTTGGGCACTTGGTAGCGATTTGGGTATTGTTGGTGGTTGAGGCATAGATCACGTCTTAGAGTCCGAGTTCTTGTTGTTGTTGTTGTGATAGTTAGTGTTTCTTGTCTCAGACTACAACAAGTTATGTGGATTGAAGAGTAATTAGTAAGGTTTTCTTACCATTCTTGGTGTTCGGGTGGCTTCAGGACCTCAAGGTGTTAGACCAAGACGTATCCCTAGATGGATCTAAGCTTTGGTTGGTGTTGTGTTTCTTTTATAGATTGGGTGGCCTTCTTGGTTTTGGCATTTCTCAAAATTTGGGGACGAAATTTCCAAAGGTGGGGTGGTTGTAGCACTTGTGTTCTTTAAACTATTAAAGAGTGTATTTAATTCCTTTATTTTCATTTTGGGAGCCTTTGGAGTTGTTGTATTTCAGTTTTGGAGGAGTACGATTCGATTTAGAATTGTTGGGATAGTTCGTTCGCACTTGTTTACATTGAAAAGTTCTTTGGGGCCTTGGAAAATTTGTTATGGGGTCGACACTAGCCTTCCTGGGGGTCGACACCACCTTGTTGCCTTGCTCTTAGTAACTTTGTTGGTCTATAGGGTCGACATCACAGTTTTGAGTGTCGACCCTTTCCTTACTATGTTGTTCTGGGTTACATTCTAAAATTTAGGATTGACACCACTGGTTCCAAGGGTTGACCCTTGTCCTCTACACACATTAGTGTCTTAGCTTTTATTCCTAAAGGGTCAACACCACTGTCTGAAGGGTCGACCCCTATGAGTTAATTTCCATATATTTTTTGTTCAATTTTGGGGTTCTACTTTTGGGGGTTTGACTTATTCTTTCCTTTGACTTTAGGACTATTATTCTACCACTATAAATAGTCCAACACTTTACTTATTCACTTTTTCTTTTCCCTCTCTCTCTCTTCCCTCTTTAAACTGCAAATCCCTCTCTCTCTCTCTCTTAGAAACTCACTTTTTTCCACTTAGATCTCTAGATCTACTCACGTAGAGACATCTTTTCACCTTGGTCCTTTAAGAAAGATTGTAGATCTCGTCACGGCTTTCTTTTGATCCAAGAGTTTCGCGATTTCTTCCACTTTGGTTTTCTTCAAGTTCTCCTCTTCGCTTCAAGAGGTAGGGTCTATTTCTTAAACTCAATATGAGTTAGGTAGCATATTTGTGACCTATTTTGTCATGTATATTTGGTAGCCATTTGGTATGATTTTTATCCTTGTTATTTGTTATTTCAAAAGATCTATGGATTTTGGTGTTTTGGGTTAAACTTAGGGTGCGTATTTTGAAATATAAAAAAGAGATTTTTCAAATGAGTTTTGAACAAGGTTATGATTTTGTATTGGTGATTGAGATATGTTGACATGGTAGCTTTCGTTTACTCAAAAGTAATTTCGAAAGAAAATAAAGTTTTGTGAAATTGGGGTATTGTTAGGCTATGATTTTGCTACTATAGTTACTTTAGGTAATCAAAATTACACGTGGATTTCTAAAAGTGGAAAAGCCTCAATTTGTAGAAAACCCCAAATGATATTGCTTTGGGAGTTGGATTGATTTGTGGTAAATGGTTTAGTTGGAAAGGAAATAGTTGTGGGATTTTGAAAATGGACATTGTTACTCTCTTGGAAAAATGTATCTATATTGTTATCTTTTAATTATTGCATTGGAGGATAGCATGTTGTGTCTTAGAAATTGCATGTGAATTAGGCAATTTGAAATCATTCATATCATGTAGCATCTAATGGATTTTAGAAATTGAAACTATATGTTTTGAAAAGAGGTCTTGGAAATTCTTACATTATGTTTTGGAACGTTTGCATTGTTTTGGAAAAATAATATTTTGAATTATATGTATTGTACTATTGAAAAGAATAAATAAAATGGTGAATCTAGGAGAAATTTGTTGTTACATCAAATAAATTGGCCAGTGTGTCCAGAGTGAAAGTTCCAAAAAAATGCATGTATACATGGGTGCCGGTTCCTGCGGGCAAAATATCCGTAAAATGGCAATAGTAGCGCTTGTATAGGCTACGTTTACATGGGTGTCATCTGATGATTTCCTACAAATGAAATATCCGTGAAAGGTTGTATCTATTTTGGAGATTTACCCATTTTATTTACTATTATGTTGGTTCTAGAACAAGATGTTTGAAAAATGGTTTTAACAATGTATTTGTTGTTGTTTAGCGATGTATTCGCATTTGATTTAGTAATGTAATTACTGGTTGGTATTGAGATACCTGGATTGGTTTTTGTAAAGGAATTTCATATCAAATTAATGTTTTGAATTCGGCAAACGTTTTGATTAAACGTAAGGTGTCGGTAATTGGAAAGAAATGATTTTATTAAGAAATCAAATGGATTTGAAAATGCATTTGGGCATATTGTATATATGTACATTCATTTATGCTGGTGGAGCATGTTTAGTTTTTGAAATATTCTCTACTAGGCTTTATGCTCACTCTACGTGGCTAAAATGTTTTTCAAGTGTACATGTGTGGATGTGGACCGTGACGTAAAGTTGTGTTCGTAATCGTGTAGGGTGGTTGTGTTATTTGTAGGCCAATGGCCATTTATGTTATTTATTGGCCGTGTGCCATTCTTATATGGGTTACACCCTTGTATATGATGTAAGCCTCAGGGCATCTAACTTGATTTTTTAACATCTGTGCATGTTTTAGTTACAAAGTATCCATTCGACTTAGATGTTGTATCTAGGAATGTATAAAATCGGATAAAACACATGTATTGTGTGACTATATTATATTTATTTGCATGAGAGTTTTTATCTACTATTCATCGTTGGGTGGTTTATTCACATGAACCGGACTGTGTAAATTCGGGATGTGACAAGATGACTGTGTTGGTGGTTGTTGTTGATGGATCACAATGACATAAGAAAGCAGTGGTAAGGGAGAAGTGAGCAATGGAATATGGGGGGTGAGGTTGTTGCAATGGTGGCTGTTGGTGGCGATGAAGGCAGAGGCTGGCAATAGGAGAAGTGAGGGATAGAAGAGTGACAAAGAGATTTGCCGGAGAAGAAAGAAGATGAGGCAACGATGACGAGCTACTAGCAGTGGTTAGGGTTAGTGGGGGTGGTGTGGTGTGGATTAAGAAATTAATATGAAAGTTAAAAATGTAATTGACTAAAAGGATATGAATCTAACAAAAAAAATTAATAGAAATGATGTGGATTTAGAGGATTGGTGGCGTGTAAATAAAATTTCCCAAAAGTTATACAACAGATAATGTTTAATAACATAATTCAATACCTAAAACTGAATATATTAAGTGAAAATCAATTAAATTCGTTTGATAATCACAATTGATATCACTTAAAAAATTAAGTGACTCTTAAAATGTAGATTATAAGTTTTTTTTTTAAAAAATTAAGTGATATGAAACTGGGTTGTTTGGGATGACCTAAATAAGTGCATTTTTTGTCTTTTTACGAAAAGATGTGCAGAAAAGTAGAGAGGTGATGTGATGGAAAAAAAAAAACAAAAAGTGCACTTTATAAACACTAAATATAATTCATCTTTTTATCTTTTTATCTTTTTTCCATCACATCACCTCTCTACTTTTCTGCACATCTTTTCGTAAAAAGACAAAAAGTGCACTTTATAAACACTAAATATAAACATTGACGTTCATTATTATAAACTACTACCACTGCCACCGCCACAGCCACCGCTATCAGCACCGCCATCATTGCTACCACTACCACTACTACCACTACTACCATCTCCATTACCATTATTATTGTTACTATAAGCATTACCATCATTTCATTTCTGTCACCACATCACCACCACCACCATAGTCACCGTTGCTGTTATAACCCCCATTAGTGGGTTTTTAATGGCATGTAAAAGTAGTTGTACAAAAATCAATTATGACGCACAAAATCTGTAGTTAAAGGATTTTTAACGATGTACTACGACATGCCGTTGAAGTGAATGACTTTCCATGACTGGTCATAACATGGCTTTACCTCACGCATCGTAGAATCGTATCTACGATGTGTATTTGGTGCCATAAAAACCCTCCTTTTGTTGTAGTGACTATAACAACTATTACAACTCTTCACCTCCACAACTATTGCCACTATTGTCATAATCACCACTACAATAACACCATCATTACACCACAACCACAACCCTATTTTATTTCCATGACGTTACTCTTCCATTATTACTACAACCACTATTCCTCTATATTCGCCGTCATTGTTATTGGTGCCATAGCTAATGCCTTCGTCTCTTCCACCACCACTAACTCATCATCACAACACAAAAGTTGAAAGATCAAATTTAAAAATAATAAATTTGAAATTTAATTGTATATGTTAAACAACATGTTTTAATTCAACACTAAAATTTTATGAAACAACTTTTCAGCTTAGAAAATTCAATATTCAGTTTTTAGTTTTAAATTTTATCAAACAACTCCTAAGACCTTAGAGGTTAACAAAAAGGGTTGGGCTTACTTTCAGTCCAAATTTAGACTGGAGGGTGTGTCTGAGCCCGTAAGGCCCACCACGGGGTTCGATTTTGATGATCCGAATTATTCATTTTATCGGGCCCTCTATATATATAATCTTTAAAAAAAATTAGGTCTATTTGATATTCGTAGCCCCTTCATTTTTATCGAGTTTGTTTCGAAAAAAATTTAACGATCAATGTGTTTTTAAAAGTTGGCCATTTATTTTTTTGGGTACAAATACGATAAAATGAAATTGGTTACAAATATTAGATCGATCAAAACTTGACAAAATAAACGACTCAGATCATCAAAACGAAACCCGTGGTAGACCCCACGAGGCCAGACAACACCCTCCAGTCTAAATGATGGACTAGAGAGAAGCCCAACCCTAACAAAAAAAGTCATGAAATTGAATAAAAATCAAGTATCTGTGGTGGGAATTTCACTAACCCTGATTTGGGATGACCTAATTTAGCATAATTTTTTGGTTATTTTAGCTTAGCTAAAAAAATTGTGTTTGGAATAAATTTTGGCTTTTTTGTAATTGATTTGATGATTGTGAACGAAAGAGTGAAATGATTATGGTTTATATGTAATGTTTTGTCTTATTAGCTAAATTAGCTTATGTTGTCTTTATTGGTTAATTAGAGGGTGTTTGAGATTATTTAAATAAATGTATTTTTTTTATTTTTTACGAAAATATGTGCAAAAAAATAGAGAGGTGATATGAATAAAAAAAATATTAAAAGATAAAAAGTATTTTTTTTAGGTCATGCCAAATAATCCCTTAAGCTAATTTAGCCCATCCCAAATAATTACCCTAAAATTTAAGTCACTAAAATTTGTGAAAATATCAAATATTATGAATTTACAATTTTTGGTAATAAAATTTAAGTTGATACATTTTTGTTAAAATGTCAAGGTAAAAAAATAAAAAAAAATTTAAATAAATTCCTATGCTCATTGCTAATCCATTCCCCCCCCCCCCCCCACACACACACACACACACACACACACACACACACACAAAGATGACCAAAGCAAGCAAAGCACACACACAAAGATGACCAAAGCAAGCAAAGCATAAGGGGCAGGTATGTGATGTATGCATGTATGCAAATTTTTAAATAAGAAAAGATGTGTACTTAACTTGCAACTATTTAAAATTTTGTTAAATTAAACTATAATAAAGTAGCTTTCTTCTTGTTATGTGCCAATTTATAAAGTTATTTTTTTTATATAATAGTAAACTTTTGCATACATTAAAAAATAGCAAAAGAGGAAAGAAAAAAAAAAAAAATGGAAAAGCTCAAATTAAGGCCCATTGGGCCTGGGCTTACATATTCAGTCCGGCCCAAACACCAAGTAAAAAGCCCTTGCTAAATATTGTGAAAAATACTTAGAGGGACAATTACCACAAAAAAAAAAAAAAAAAGAAGAAGAAGAAGAAGAAGAAAGCCGTAAACTTTAGCTTTGAAATAAAATATATTATAAGTTTTTAATTTTATTAATTTTAATTTTAATTTTATCAATTTAAGTTTTTTTTATATAATATAAATCATTCGCTTGTTTTTGTTAAGTAAAATTTTTGAAAGAAAATTATTTGTCATTAAACTCAACGTAAGTATACATAAAATATCTAAAATACCCTTTGTATTGAGTTTAATACACTACAAAAAAAAATTAAGGTTTTAGAGAGTAAAATTTAGGAACAAAATTATTTTTTAGGGACCAAATATTTTTATTGCGAAAAATGTCATTATTATATTTTTAGCAAGGAAAATTAGACATTAGTGATAAATTATTATCCTTTTGGGACCAAATTTTTTATCTCAAAAGATAAACCATTTTCAAACCAAATTATTTTGTCCGTAAAACTCTATTTATTAGTCACATTTTCAAAATTTTGCCTCTAAAAGCCTTATTTTTGACTTTTCGATACGACCTTTTAGCGACTATTCCCATGACGATAGAAATTGGTCTCTAAATGTCTTTCGTAATAAAATTTTTACTTTTAGAGACCAATACATTTGGTCTCTAAAACTCTTATATATTGTAGTGATAACTCAAATATTCATTTTCCCTTCGATTTTACTTAATTAAATAGATAAACGATTTAAATTGAAAATTATTTGAAAGTTAAAGTTTAAATTAATAAAATTCAAAAATCAAAATTTATTTTGTTACAATACTCAAACCTTAGGAATTTTTTTTATTTTTTTCCCCCTCAATACTTAATGTATGGACTTACAAATTGTGATAATAAAATTTAAGGAAATTACAGATTAGTTAACTTAAATTAATTATAACTTTTATAAAAGGGCATTCAAGCCATAAGTTTTGGGCAATAGCACAAGCTCTATTCTTTTAGAGCCAAAAAGACAAAACAATTTGAAAAATTACATTACTCCTACCTATTTGTCCATCTGTCCACATCACTTATATGTCAACTTTGTACACATATCTATCCATATGCCATTCTCCTATTTATCCACGTGTTATTTATCTATTTGTCCACGTGACACTTATCTGTCTAACTAGTTTGTCTACATGTCCATATCAACACTATTACCAGTCACCATCATTGGCCATTACTAATGATTTTTTTGACTCCGACGGTCCGATAGTGACCTAGTGGTAGTGGGTTAAAAAAAAAAAATTTAAATTAAAACAATATATTATTCTTACTAAACGTTTTCATTAATCATGTCTTTATTTCCATAAAAGATCAATTTTTGAACTTAATACCATGTCCTCCCATAACAATGGATTTGCCACCTATAAACCCTTTATGAAAATGGAAGTGGACTTGTACATGGTACAAGTCAAACACATTAAAAATATATATATATATTTTCACTTTATGTAATTCTCCATTTTATTTTAAATTGCCAAAAGTAGGAGTTAATAAATTTTGGTAGATCCTTTCCTTGGTTCCTTGCTAATCTGATCTAGACCCACAATAGTAAATTATAAAAAGAAGAAGAAGAAAGAAAGATGAGGAAAACAAGCAAAGTATAAGGGTCGGGTGTGGTATAGTATGGTTACGTATAAAAAAGATGTGTAAGTGTAACTACTTTAACTTATAGTAACTGTTTAAAATTTGAGGTTGGTCTGGTTTTGTATGGAGTGGAGAATAGTAAACTGGTTTTCAAATATGGAATTCCCAGGAACATTGTTCCCCCTTCCTGATGACATGTTGAATGATGTTGCAGTTGCTCTTCTCACTATTTTCATCACTACTGTTGCTGCTGCTGTCGTTGCTGCCCGTCTTTATTTGAAAAAGAAACCTAAAGGTCTGTGTTCAACAAATTTCATGTCACTTATTTATTATTGAATTGTATAGTTGTGGTGATTACTTCAATATGCTCAATATATATATATTTGCATCATTAGTTCCCCCCCCCCCCCCCCCCCCCTTTTTTTTTCAATCATTTTAATTACTTTTCGATGGTATAATTCTCCTTTTGAATTCTTAAAAAGGCAGAGATGATCATAGGGCTCCAGTGATCTTTAGGCAAGTCTGTCCAAGACAATCTTTTTTGGCATCTTTACGAGAAATTAAAGTTTTACGGACGAAAAAATTTGGTCCTAAAACTCTTATATGTTAGTAGTGTTTTCAATGGTCTTTTATATATGTCTATCTTTTAGAAAACTCAAACAATCCAAAAGATATTTAGGTTTCTTTTGGTAACATTTATGGTTTATTAAATTTTGTTTATTGAAAACATTAAACATGTTTATATTAACTTTTGTTAAAAACAAAAACAAAAAATGCATTTAGTGCAATGTGTTTTAAAAATTAGTATAGAAAATAAGTGAGCGGGCTAGTCAGAGGTGACTGTTGACTGTTGAAGATGGTGACTAAAAGTGGTTGTCAGCTACTAGAGAGGTGAGCCAAAGGTGGTTTCAAGTGATCGGTGATTTCCAATACTTGGAGTTAATTGCCACCAATGGGAGATGGTTACTAGAGGAGGCAGTCAGTGACGGTGGCCATGTGGTGGTGATGAGCAGTGAATGGTGGCTTGAGAGGGTCAAAAAGAGAGGAAGGAATGAGAATTTATTTTCTAAACAAGTGAACCTATTTATTTTTTATTTTTATTTTTTAGGGGGAAGATGCTACTATATATGTGCACCCTTAAAAGGGTGGATATGATAAGTTCTTCGTAATAACACCGCAAAATTTTGTAACATGAACCATAAAATGATTTAACTTATCTTGATAAAAAAAAAAAAAATTGTACTTTGTTCATACCATTTCGTGATTTGTAACTTTTACCATAAACTAGCAAAACAAGCACCACAGACATTCACCACAAAAAGCACAACTTTTTTATGTTGTGCCCTTTTTTTGGGTGCACAAAACATATATATATATATATTTCTATTTTTTGTTACAAGAACTAGGGGTGCACATAAATTTTTTTTTTTTTTTTTTTCGTTTTTTACAAAACAAAAATAGACACCAAATGAGTTTTATTTATAATTTATAAATTTTTTAAAATATAAATAGAAAACTACAAACAGAATATTAGTGAATGGTTAATTTCTTTGTGTAACATTCTTATTATTAACATGAGACACCCATATTTTTGTAGTTTGCTATCATATTTCTGTAACGGATTATTATATGCGTTAGCTATTGATAGGCTTTTATTTCACATTTCACTCACATTTTCCTCTCTTCTTTTTAAATTTCTACACAAATCTATGATCCAACCACAACCTAAGTCTTGTGTCTCAATAAAGTCAGATCAGCAACTCTTTTCAGTAAATGAGTAAAAAATCCAAATATAGAGTAATCTTAGCTGCTCAACCTGAATCTGATTCAAATTACTTTAGAAGTCTCTATATTTAATCACCTGAACCTGTTTTGGTGTCCAAAGTAATTTACTGATTTTTAATCTTCATTATTATCTTTTCAGTTCTAGTTGTAAGAGTTTTGGAATATTTAGTTGTAATTTGAAGCAATTTACATGTTGCTTGGACCCCCAAACTCATAGCAAACTTGCCTATTTTAGAATTGCTTGTTATAAATTTCTGAAATTCGGGATGACATATATTTTCTTTTTCTAACGATCTTAATTTAATCTTTTGGTATAGGAAATGTGGCACCTAGAAATTATATTTAAAGGGCTTATTGTGCCTTTTTGTTTGTGTTCCTTCCAATAGCATTTTGTTCTTGTGTATCCTCTCCTGAATTATTTGGGGTCAATGTCTTTATCCCCTCACACTTGTCGATACCAAACTCAATTGATCTTCCTTTCTTTTTCTTTTTTTTTTTGAGGGGTCACGACTTGTGTAAAATGAAATTAAACATTGAACATTGAATTTTGTCTTTGGTGTCTTACTTTCTATGCAACTGGTTCCAATCATTTTGAGGAGGACTTCAGATAGTAGATGGCCATTACGATCATTATAATTTAATTAATAGCCGATGATGTTATATCCTAATGATCATTATAACTATTTTCGGTATATATATCTAATAGGTGAATAATTTGATTCAATTCATATTTTAGTCATCATGTGGCTAGTGGTGATTAAGTCTCGTTTGTTTGCAAACTGATTATTGTAATCATGTGTTAATAGGGTGCTTAGATCCTGAGAAATTTGTAGAGTTCAAACTTGTTAAAAGGACAAAGTTACCCATAATGTTGCAAGGTTTAGATTTTCCCTTCCAACGCCTACTTCAGTCTTGGGTCTTCCTGTTGGGCACCATATAAGATGCAGGTTCATTTTTTAACTGCCTTTTCTATATTTTAATGTTCAGTAATTCTATTCGATATATATATTTTTTTAGGTTCAAATCATTCATGATGCAGTTGGTGAGTTATTATTCCCAATACAAATTGCTTCATGAAGCCAAAGACCACTATGCTTATATGGCAACTAGTTTTTCTTTGGAACTACTCATATTTATAGCACTATTTTTACTGATATGTCTATTTTTATGTTGGGCAGAGGAAACGACAGCGAAGGTGAAGCAGTTATCAGACCATATACCCCAATTACTTTAGATTCAGATCTTGGTTACTTTGAACTTGTGGTAAAGGTACACATTAATTTGTATTTGAAAACTCTCTCCCATGGTTTCTGAGACATTTTAATTTGTTCTCACAGAGGTCGGGCTTTATGATGTTGGTTTTGATTTTGGTTTTGGTTTCAATAGATGTATCCAAAGGGAAGGATGTCACACCATTTCAGAGAGATGCATGAAGGCGATTTCCTGGCTGTGAAGGGACCAACGGTTCTTACTCATTCTTTTAATGCTTGATTAAATTGTTAATTTGATAATAGTATGTCCTCAGCATAGTGAACTCCAAAAATAAATTTTGAAAAAAAGAAGTTAAAAGTGAATTTCTATATTGATTCCGAACTTTCTATGCCCAGACCGGTGTCTAGCAAGCATATTTATCAGTTGAACTTGGCACTGTTTTTTTTTTTTTGGTTGAAGTCTGTGTCAAGTGGAGTCCCACATAGACTATGCACAAAAGTAAAATAATGTACAGCATGCAAGTGTGAAGGCACCCTCACATCAACAACTAGTTTTTTTGATCAAGGTTTACTTAAGACCGTGTAAAATGGTGTTAGAGCTTGTGTCCCCCTAGCTTGTATGGGGCAGGTGCTACAGAGTGAGCACACTGCACATGAGGAAGGGTGTGAATTGCTTGTGTACAAATATAAAGTAACGTATAGTATAAAATTGTGAGGGCACCCAAAACCGAGTTAACAGTCCAAAAGTTTACCTCTGGTCTTTTATGTACTGGTCTTGAAATTCAGTGTTCCTGTAGTCTATAAACTACAATGGGTTATTTTAATTTAAATAATGCTTCCCCAACCATAGAATTATGCAGCAAAGACTCTTCGCTTTGACTTTGATATATTTATAATTAATTTTGGTGAATAGTATGTCAAATTCTCAGAGATAATGAGTAAGTATTGCCACAATGAAACATGATATGTCAAAACATGAGAATGTTCGTTGGAAAATTTAAGCCATAGATTTGTATGTCATCATGTCATGCTACTGTGGACTTTCTAGTTTACCTAACCATTGTTGGAATTGAGTTGTGAAAGTTTTACACTGTTACCCACCAAAAACATTCATAAAAATGAAAACAGTAAAGAAACTTTTCCAATGTTAGACTGTGATAAAGAAACTATCATGCTGTAAATTACTAATTTCCCTCAGGTAATTTTTATTTTCATTTCTTAAATTTATGTTTTTGTGGTTCAAGGGGCGGTTCAAATATAAACCAGGCCAAGTTAGAGCATTTGGGATGCTTGCTGGTGGGACCGGCATTACCCCAATGTTTCAGGTATGTATGTATGTATATTAGCATTTGAAATGGCAGAAATACCTTTTTTTTTTGAAATTTTTTCTTTTGGCTTTATGTTGGAAACTTCCTCTCTCTATAGCTTTGATTAGAAGTTCATATATGTACTGTTTATGTTTCTGTTTCTGGATCCATCATCCACATCAGCTTGCCAGAGCCATATTAGAGAACCCAAAAGATAAAACAAATTTGCATCTTATCTATGCAAATCATACTTTGGAGGACATTATTTTGAAGGTAAATTGCACTATTCATCCTTCACTCTGTTATTAATTAGCATGAAAATGTGTAGGGGCTAATCTGATCATTTTCTATCAAGAATTCTAGGGACCAACTAGAAATTTTGATTGGATACTTAATTTTGGACAGCGTGTGTGGTACGGAAACTGTGAATGAGCAAATTTAAGAGTGTTATTAGACTATATCTGATTCTGCTAAAACCTGAAAGTCATTCAATCTACTTGACTTTAGTATGTACATGGGAGATATCATTTTAGAATGTGATGATTTGTACATGCATTCAAATATGACGGGTTATGGAATGAATATGATGGATTAAATTATTTTACTCTTTTCTTTTTGGATATTTTTACAGGAAGAACTAGATGTGCTCGCTAGCAAGTTCCCCAATCGCTTCAAAGTTTATTATGTTGTAACCCAGGTTAGGTTAATTAGTTACCTTATTTTTTCTTCAATTTATTTTTCTCTACATCCCAATTTATCAAGGCTATATTTAGATTTAGAAGTCATTCCTCCTATATAATTTTTCTCCCGTGTCGAGGCATTTTGGTAACTGGCTTTGAACTATCAATGATTGGAGCTTCTTTATAGATATTCTTTCCGAGAGCGTAATGAAACATCACAAGTTATTAAAATTGGAATAATGGTTAATCATGTTGTTGTTGGTCAGGCTCCTACTGATGCATGGAATGGTGGTGTCGGGCATGTATCAAAGGAAATGATTCAAAGCCATTGCCCTTCACCCAGACCGAATATTCAGGTTCATCTCTGATAAAGATTTATATATATATATATATATGTATTTTATAAAGCCTACTGTTTATGTTACTAATTACAATGTTTTTTTCTTTTGCAGATATTGAGGTGTGGGCCAGCAGGCATGAACAAAGCCATGGCTGTTCACCTTGATGCAATTGGTTATACTTCAGAAATGCAGTTTGAGTTCTGAATCTGATCCATCTGCTAGTTTCTACTTTGTATGTCGTGAATGTTATTAATGTTATAAAGCTAATAAATGTTCCTTAATTAGGATTAGTTGACATCACAATTGACTAACAAAGGAGGAAAACTGTATTGGCATGACATGTCATGGCATGATATGTTTTCTAAAAATTCAAGAGTACAATGTAGTTATTTTATCCTGACACTATTCTATGGACGGTTGAATTATATTTTGTATACATCACAACTTGATCTTTCACTTGCCATTTTCTAACTATTTAGCATAGTTATTTTATCATAACTATTCTATGGATGGTTGTATTATATTTCGATTACATCACAACATGATCATGAGAATTGAAAATAAAAACAAAAGTTTTACATTTCATTGTGGATGCATACAATATTCCTTTCAAATCTTTGGGGCACCCATTTGTAGGATCTCAACTCATCCATATGAAGGATCCTACCTCTAGATCCATATGCATAATCCACCTCCTAAGCCACATGTAGGATCTCACGTCCCAATCCGCATGTAGGATTTCACTTTCCCGATCCACATATAGGATCCCACTTCCCTAATCCTAATGTAGAATCCTACTTCCCCAATCTAAATGTAGGATCTAACCTTATATCCAAATCTACATCTAACTTCACTACCAAACAAGATAAATTACATAAGATTCGTTACACGCGATCTGTCTCCTAAATTATACTTAGCTCAAGAATAAGCTAGGATCTCCATTTGTGATCATTAAAGGACTTATGGCGTGGAGGCTAGAGTTGAGCGATCGTCAAGGTGCCCTCGATCTGGGACACTTGACTAGTTTTAGATGAGAGAGGTTTCTCCACTACAACCTGTGACTATGACGTGTATATCTTACACACTTGACATTCGTACTAGGGCACATGATATTATCATACGTGTGAGACTATCACAAGGATGCGAAAGATCTGTTTGGCCCTTGATACTATTAGGATCTGCTGACTTCTCTTGATATTGTCAAGAGATCCCTTCCTATATAAGGAAGTCTCCCGTAAGCAATCATCAAGTCAACACTACACTTCATACAACTCTTTCTCTCTAGCATAGAAGACCTTCATTGTCGCCATCTTTCTTCTAGGATTGCCTTCGCTCTCTTTTCCTCTACCTCTAATGATCCTAAGCCATCTAAGTACCTACCATCTTCCTAGATCATCTTGTCTGACCACATCAGACACGATCACCTATAAAAGGTAAAGTGACAATGGCCCATAATTTGCTCTTATTTTCTTTCCATTTCTTCATAAAAACCACAGCGATAGGGAATAAAAAGGTTAGCTACTGTGGTGTGGGTTCAAGAAGGGCTAGCTGATGTGGGTTACGAAGAGGAAGAAAATTTAGAGTTTGTTTATGCAATGTGGTTTTCCTGTAACGAAAAGAAAAATTCTATAACACCTCATTTTGGGGTGTCTATTTTTTGATTGGCAAAGAAAGAACTTTATTGATGGAATAAACACGTACAAAGTACAAAGCGAATTACATCAATAAAGAAAAAGGAAGTGCAAAAGCATCACAATGGGCTAAATCATCCTAACGAAGTTGGCACCAAAGAGCCTATCCTATCATTTGCTAGCACCCCTAAAGTTGGTGAGAGACCAACGAGAAGACAGACCAACCAACACGACAACAATAGCATAGACCCAACTTAGACAAACAGCCATTCATCAAAGACAGACCAACCAGCATAATACCCCTACAAACAACCATTCATCTACAATTTGCTATTTGCTAGCACCTCAGCATAGCAGTCCATTTACAGCAGCAAAAAACTCCCCAAAATAGCAGCCAGAGGCAGCAACCAAAGCATAGTAGCCCAGACAGCTCCACTGTAGCTTAGACACCATTTCAAAGGAAAAATAAGACTAGAGCAATCCATCAGCAACCAATACTCTGAGACAGACCAACCTTCCCAGTATCAGGCAATCAGCCAATCATCTGAGATAGACCATATAATCATCCCACCATTGCTAGCACCTAAGCATATCAGTCCAGCATCAAGCAGAGCAGACTACTAGACAACCAAGGCAAAATAAGACCACAGTAGAGTGGACAACCAGACACCTAAGGCAATAAGCCCTCAGCATAGCAGCAGGCACATTTCAGATCAAAATATAGAACTAAAGCACCACAGAAGACAGAGCAGATATTCAGATCAAAATGTAGAACTAAAACACCACCAGAGAGCACCACTAAGTCATTAAGACCTCAGCAGAGCAGCAGACAAATTTCAGATCAAAATGTATAACTAAAGCACAGCTCAGAATCAACCTCAGACAACAGCCATGATCAAACAATGATGCACACTTTAACCTATTGCAGATTATTCACCATATCATTAACTGAGTAACTAAAGAAAGGGTTAGAAGCTCTGACCCACAATGCAATCCTGACCTTGATAAGCTCACACAACCCTTCCAAATCCATTTGAGAGCTATTAAAAATACTCTCATTCCTCTGCCTTTAAATGGACTATAACACTGCCAATGGGATGACCTTCCAAATAGCTTTCTCCCCCTTTTTTTATTCTATATCCCTCCCACTATTGCAATAGACCTAACACTGACCCTGGCATAGTGTCACGCTGTCACGACCCAAACCCGCCCCTATGGGTTTAGCATTGCAACCGGCCAGTAATCCTTGTATTACCAAAGGCCTATTGACGGATTAATATATAATTAGGGGCTGCGGAAGCAAATATACAAAATATACGAGGTCCAATGAGCTGTGGTGACATACGTGGAACAGAATAACTCAAAACTTCCATAATTACGAGTGAAGTCAACAGACATAATATTTACATAACACACTTAGGCGTACATGAAAAAAATTTCGCCCACAATATAACAAACAAACATAGTCTAATACAGATTACAAAAACAGCCACAAAATCAGACTTCATCATAAACCTCCTCGAGAGGCGCAAAGGTTGGCTGACAAAACAGAAACGTAGGTCGTCAATTTAGTCTCCGATTACACGCCGGCTCACCTACATACATAATATAAATAGTGAACGGAAGCCCAGTGAATAATAACGGAGTAAAGGGTTTTAGTGAATGAAGTCCATACATATTCAGAAATCATAATTCAGATTCATATTCATATTCTTGTCCATATTAAATACGGTAGTCAGAGTTCATGCTTAATCATACGTGGTACATCCCTTAGCGCTAATAGAACAGATGCAGAACAAATATAGACACATGGTGGTTATGAATAACCAGTTTCGTAAAGGAACCTCCGGATCCAGGTAACAAAGAATATACATGCTGAGTCCCATGATGGAGCCTCCGGTACGGGTAACAGAGTACAGACATATTAAGTTCCATAATGGAACCTCCGATACCAGGTAACAGCTAACAGATATCACATAATGCTAAGGATGCCACAAATACATTGTCAGAAATTGGACAATCATTCATATGTACAGAACATATCATTTCAGAAAATAGATCTTAATTCATCATACAAAAAATAAATAAAGTTGAACATAGCTTTACTAAGTTATTACTCACAGTTGGCTTCAGGTGCAGACAGATAGAGCAGACTAGTCAACGGTTTATGGCACGTGACCTACACAAACATATAACAAACACACACTTGAAACACACGCTCAAAATGTACATAACTTACTTTATTAATTCTTAGTGTGTTTCTAGCCTTTAACCTCATTGTGGAGTCTTAATCATGGCCTAGGAATGCCTAGGATGGAATGAGGATGTAAAAATGCACTTGAAAACATTATCCAAAACTTGTTGAAAACAGGGTCCATGCTCGAGTGTGGCTTTCCTTGCTCGAGCGGACATGCAAGAAGTGAAGGTTCGCTCGAGCGTGAATTCCCTAGCTCGAGTGGATTGTAAATTCTAACAAAAACACTGGATGCATGAATTTCACGCTCGACGGACGCTCGACCTCCACTCGAGCATAAGACTCAGACCTTCGCTCGAGCGTGAAGTCCCTCGCTCGAGTAGACTGTAAAACATATGAACTTCTGGGTACATGCATTTCACGCTCGAGCGTGACTCACGTCGCTCGAGCGGAAGTGCACATACTCAGAGTGCTCACTCGAGCGTGGACTCCCCCGCTCGAGCGTGGATCAAATTTCTGGAATTTCCAGATTCGATCTTCAAGTTCAAACTCAAACATTAAGGCATCAAACTTCATTTTTCTAGGCCAAAACTTGAGAAAACACTTAGAAGCTCATAAAACAACATGTTTAAAGGATCATTTCAAGAAATCATGGCCCAATGACATGCCAATTGTACAAAATTCAACTTGAAACTCAAGAATAACCCAAGAACATGACATGCATGCAATTCTTTGAACCAAAGCTTCTCAAAACATGATCAAGTGTTACCAAACAACATAAAACTCATTGTTTTCCCAAAATTAAAGTGAATACAAGACATGCATGAGGGAATTCTTTGAAAACACATTTAAAACTTCATGAAATGCACATGCAAACACAAATTTATTCTCTATCCCAATCTTTAGCTCAACTCTTGCGTTAATCAACTTAGCCCTCTTGTTTTCATGCATTAGAGTCTAGCCTTCAAGGCTATAAGACAAAATTCTTACATAAAGGCTTGAATTTACAAGTATGAAAGTTGTAGCTCCCAAATTCTCTTTAATTTGCCAACAATTCTAGCAATCCTCCTTTCCTCTTGCTTTTGATTTCAATTCTCCTTTCCCCTCTCTCTCTCTCTCTCTCACGTGTGTGTATTGTAGGCTCAAAGGTGTAATCAAAATAGATGAAAAGAGATGAGTGGGTTCATAAAAGAAATGGTGCCTAATTAGTTGAAGTCATAGGCAACTAAGTGGGATTAAATTAATCTTATTTAATCGTTCCGAAACGAATTTCAATTAAATCTACCATAAAATCCTATAAATTCTAATTAACACATAATTCAGATCAATTTACGTATCGAATGCCGATAAAGCCTTCAATTCGCAAATCGAAACTAAGACACGAACATATCTTCCTACGCAAAACAAATATAAACACAGATAATGCAACACACACATAATTCAGAATTCCTCCTTAATTACTGTTAGGCATAATTAATCATGGATTAATGTTAATCATGGGTCGGGGTTGTTACACACACACCAGCAATGCGGAAGCCTTGACAAAGATATGCAAGTGTATGTGGCACTAGTTAACTCTCTTCACTAGCTGACCAATAAAACTCAAAAAGTTTGCGAAGACATGCAAACAAAATATTACAAAATAGCAAGCAACACTAGAAAAGCTTTGCACAATTTAAAGGCGAAATCAACTTTTCATTGATCAAAAGAAGGCATTACAATAGTAGAATAATGCACCAAAAGTGCTACAAAAGTTGCCTTACCATAAGATAGGTTGGGTACATTAAAGGCACAAGTGGCCTGGTTCAACACTTGGGTACCCCCTCCTTAATATAGCTTGTTAAGTCTTTTCCTAGCTGGCAGGAGGAAACATCCACTCGTTGAGGGCGTCGACCGTTCAAGTGGGGGAGATTGTTAAGATGCGCCCATCCAAGGGTCAACACCTTGATGCCACACTCATTTGTGCCCTTCAAATAGCCAAAATCATGCCCAAGAAGTTATTAGTGCAAGTGCAAGCAAAGGCCCAAGGCATGGTGCAAGATAGCCCAAGGCATGCCATGAAGCAACCTAGCCATATGTAGACACCCCATTTTTGACCGACCTTAAGACTCAGACGTCACCGATTGAGCGCTTGGTGATGTTGCATATCGTGCCCGTTCAGAGGTTTCAGAGTCTCAGCTGCAAGCCTTGCCTCCGGACTTTCGGACTCTTTCGTGCCTTGCCTCGGTTTGTGAACCAGGCTCTGTTTTTTTGTTTTCTCTTCTCGAAGGGAGGGAGAGGTCTCGTAGATCATCTCTCAGTAGCCGTAGGCTACGTTTCGTGGTCGTAGGCCATTTTTCCCGTTTGGAGCCCGGTTTTCAATTTTTCGGAGCCGTCGGCCACGTGCCTCGGTTCGGGACCGCTTAACCACCTCCGTTTGTTCCGATTTTTGGCACATGCCTTATTTGCTCCCTTTTGAGGGACACTGTGGCTCGAGAGACCAACTTCGTGGTCGAACGCCACCTTCGTGCTGATCAGGTTTGGGGCCCAGTCGCGTGTGACCCCGAACCTTCGTTTTGCATCGGTTTGAGTTCATTTTGGCAGGGACCTCTGTTTCATTGTTAGGAAGGTCGTAGAAGGGTGGGAGGCCAGCAATTGTTCTGAGGACCAGTTTTATTTCTTCATCGCCCTCTGTCGCCCGTTTTTCTCACTAGAATGCCAATGTTGACCACCCTAAGGCCACTTTTTCTAGCCCTAAACCACATATTTGTGTTGTAGGCACCTGGGAGGCCACCAATATGATATGGCCGGCTAGTAAATGTCTTTGACCTTTTTGAACCTCTCTAAAAAATGGGCTTTTCTCTCTCCTGGTTCACTTTCTCCAGCTTTTGACCACATGGTTGTGTTGTGCACACATGGAAGGCCATCTTTTTGGCATGGCCGGCCACTAATCATGATTGACCCTTTTGACCCTTGGCCGACCAGCCATGGGAGAGGCCGGCCGGCCACCTAAACCCTAGAAAACCGGCCGAACAGAATCCTCTCTTCAGGTACTTTACAAATATACCCTCTGTTTCCTCCCAGATTTTGTATCCGGGGGGCTAACTTTTTGGGGGGAAATTTGAATTTCATTTCCCCCCTTTTCCCCCCACTCCTTTGCCTATATAACCAGCCCCCCAGCTCTTGTTTTGGGGTTGAAAAAAATTGTTTAAGGCTCTTGCATACATACATTCTCCATTCCTCTTTTCCAAGCTCCAAAATCCTAAGGTTTTTGCCTCATTCCTACACCAGCCCATAGCATCACTCCTCCTCACTCTATTCCAGTAGCTTCCAGGCCATTTCTAGAGCTTAGGAGCAACATTTCTTGGACCAAAAGTTGTTGAAGTTTGGCTCTTCAAGGGTAAGTCTTCTTCTCCTCTCTTTGGCCCTATTTTTGCATACGATCTAATCCATACTTGCTTGCATTTTTGGGATCCGACCCAAACTGTAAATAGTCATGTTTTGAGGTCTTTTTCATGTTTTATTAAGGGTCTTTCCCTATTTGAGGCTTCCTACTATTACTTGCCTCTTTAGCTCTCCTTTATGCCTTTTTTTTGCATAGTATTTTAGGCCCATTTGTGAGCTGTTTCATACTTTTCTATAAACTGTGATATACCTTGTCTCAAGCCCCTCTTCAACTTTGTTGAAGGTCTCTTCATTGTTTGAGACTTCCTTTTGTCACTTGCCTCTTTATCCCTCTTTTGGCCCTATTTTTGCATGTTTTTTTAGCTCCTTGTGCTTGTATTTTTTGGCTCCGACCCAAACTGTAAATAGCCATATTTTGACCCCCTATTCATGTTTCATCAAGGGTCTTTTTCTGTTTGAGGCTCCCTTTTTACTCCTTGTGTTTAAACCTTCTTTTAGGCCTATTTTTGCATAGTATTTTAAGCTTACTTGTGCACTGTTTTGGACTTAGTCATAAAATGTAAGATACCTTTTTTTGAGCCCCTCTTCAACTTTGTTGAAGGGCTCTTCATGGTTTGGGGCCCTCAGCTGCTACTTGCCTCTTTATCTCTCTTTTGGGGCCATTTTTGCATGTTAACTTAGCCCTATTTGTGTTCACTTTTTGGATTTTATTGAAATTGGAAATATGCATATTTTTGGACTGCCTTGATTCTGTCTTTATGCTTCATGTTCAAATAATGCATGCTTTGTATAGCTATAAGTCATTCCATGTGCCTAGTTTCGAGTTTCGGGTCTCATTTCATGCATAGGGTGCCATGTTTCCATGTTTCGGGGCTGTTTTGCATCATATTTTGGTACTGAAATTTGCATGCTTGTATGCCATATCCCATGCCTTGCCATGTTTTGTTAGAGTGGCATTCGTGCCTTAGGTTCGGTCCTCGGTTTGCGTGCACGTGTGCACGCATCTCGAGTGTCTCTTTTTTACCTGATGGCCTCTTATGTGAGTGTGGCTGAGGTCCACTCATGTTGGTGTAAGTCCATTATGTATTATGTATGCCATTTCATTCTGTAACATTGTGTATGCTAGGTTGTATGTTAGCGCATTATATATGTCATGTTACTTCGTGCATCGTGTACGCCGTTTTATAACATTGTGCATATTAGGTTGTATCTTAGTTGCATTCATGCATGTCATACATATTGCATTGTGTTTGGGATAGGAGTTAGCCCGAGCACGGGAAACGAGGTACATTTCGTACTCTGAGTAACGGAACATGTCTTAATTCCCCAATCGCCGACACTCCGGAGCACCCATGATGGAGTTTAGGTTTTGTTGTGTTTTTATGTGCATTCATTCCATATTGAGTTGTGCAATTCGACTCCTCGGCCATCATGCATCGAGGTGCGTGATTGGTGGCACGAGGATCGAGGTATGCATACATATGTGAAAATACATTGCCATGTCCCTTTCCTGCTCTCTGTTGTAGCAAATTAAGAATCAGCAGCCTTCCGGAGCTTGGCGCGATTTCCAAGAAATAATTGCAAACAGAGGCTAATTGGGGCGTCGCAGTGGATTTTCGCGCAAGGCAACCCGAGCATGCATCATTCATCATCTGAAAGTAGAGTCGAGGCAGTCCCTGGCTTGCATGCCAATTTAATGCTTTCCTAGTTAAATTTGTTATTTAATTTGGGTTTTGTACATATTTGGACTGTACTATTTATTTGGGACTGTATATTATTTTATTCGGACCCTCCGAGTGAGGGCAATATTGTAATAAGTGTGCGTGCATGTGATATATGTCTTCCAACCCCACGTCTTTCTTCTCTTTTATTTACCTGCTTATAATGGTTAGATTAGGGCATGTTTCAATTAGCATACAGCATGATAGCATGTTTGCATTCATTCATCTGTCTTGCATACACCGAGCTCGGCGTATCATACTAACTGCATTTGTATTTCAATTCCAAATTGAATACTTGTTAGCTGTAGCATTCCATATGCCATGTTTAGAATAGCCGAGCCTGCTATAGTTGCATTATTGCATGTGTTGCATTAGGCATTCCTGTATAGTTAGGATCATGCATGATTTCTAATAAGCTTTTGTTTTGGCTTGGAGTACTCGGTGAGTTTTTATGCTTTAGCATCCTTGCATGTGTGTGAGTGACTGCCATGATAGCATGCTTACTATGAGGCTATGTGCTTATGTGATATATCTGCCTAAATGCCTGTGGGTGAAGGTTGGGTTATTTGGATTGGAACAAATCATTGACTGTGAGTTTTAAGCCCACTGGACAGCGGTAAAATCATCTTTTCTAAGCCCACCTGAGGGTGGCAAAATCTTCATTTTTAAGCCTACTTGCGAGTAGCAAACCATCTTTCAAAAAACAAACATGAAGTGTTTTTGTTCCAATACAGGCGACCCGGTCTATATTTGTATGCTGTGCGCATCACATAATAAATCTAGGCTAATAACCGGAATAAGAATGCATAATGTTTTCAAAACTAGATATCATGGTTAGTAGAGGCCGATCTTTGATCGGCGGTGGGTGCTCAACAGTGACCTTCCCCAATTGTACCCAAGTTCCCGAGCCGAGGCAACTTTGGTGATGACGGACACGTGGCCTTAGGCAACGAGTCAGGGTTTCCTAAATTTTCTAAAATAAAATATTTAGGTGGCGACTCTGTATCTGGCAAAGCAGTCGATGTTTGGCACTTCTTTCAAAAAATCTGTTTTCTCAAAACGATTTGCGGGATTTGGACTCTTTGGTTCAGATTAAGAACCGTGACAAAAATCGAGTCCGAGCTGTAGCGAGGTCCCCCGCGGACTTGTTACACCATAGCAGGCCACAAACTTGCCTACCCAAGTAACAACTTTTAAACCAACTTTTGGAGGGTCAACTATAGTCTTTTTGCCTTGTAAATTTTTATGTAAATACCTTAGTATTAAAGGTGTTTTGGGACCAAGAGTTGTAATTTTTCTCTTTTTGTAGAATTTTTAAAAATCCATTATGACTCCTCCCAATAAGTATCAATCTCGTCTTGAAAAGCTGACAAGTCCGTCTCTCATTCCCAGCTGATTTCTTCATCTCCAAGGCCTCTCCATTTCACCAAGTATTGCCTTTGTTTCTTCTTGGAAGCCATTTTCACCCGATCAGCCAAGATAGATTTAATATACCCCATTCAATACACAAGGGCACTCACCAATTCACCAGAGGGACAGATTAATCTGCCTTTCCACTCTTTGATGCCGGCTTCTCCTTGTCTTTTAATTCCAATTCCATCAATTTGCTGAGTACTTCCTCCTCATTTCCATTACACTTCATCCCAAGAACTTGCCCTATTTGGAGTGATGCTTCAGCCTTATTAAGTAGTAGTTGACCACTCCCAGATTTTCTTGCCATTAATAAAGAAATTGCTGCAACTGCAGACCTGAATATAGCTCCTTTTTTGAGTTACCGAGATGGTCCAACCCCTAATTATAAATTACCTTTTCTCTTCCCTTGAAATTTCGCAGTCCTTTTTGCTTTCTCTTGTTGTCTTGATTTTCTTTTTTGAACTGTCAGTGCAGATTTGCTTTTTACCACACATTGGATGCCCTTGTTCAACTTCTTCGTGGGCTTCCTCTCCTCTTCTGTGTTAATATCTAGTCTCCTTTGGAGATTGTATTTCTGAGTCCCTTACCTCAAATACTCTATGGCCCACTATATCACCACACTCAACTGCATTGGCCTTATTTAGTAGAACCTCAATGTTTAGCCCAGGCCCATTTTTCCTAAACCCACTTAGACTCCTCATGAAACCTGAAGTAGGAGCTCTATCATCAACGACCTGATTTCCTTCATTTTGAATCTAGCCAGATCGTGACTCTAATTGGACTGGCCTTCCCCCGCATGCGCCCCTATTGCTTTCATTTTGAATCTACATACAGGTTGTCTTCCTTATGTTCATGACAGTCTCCTCCACCATAGACATGCTTGGCCATCAAACATGTCCATCCATGTCAGTATGATCATCATTTTTGACCCCCATTCATCTTGTCTCCTCAGCACCTCCTTTGTCCAGATCACCACCAACCTGACCCTCCACATCAGCTTCATCATCAACCTTTTTGCTCCCCACTTCAGATCTTTGCTCTTGTTCATCACCAGTAGAGGTTTGCTTAACCCTTGTGTTTTGCCCACTATAGAACTTGCACTGTTTATAGATCACCTCCGAGATTACCACTTGTTCTTCACATACTCACACTGGATAAGATGTCCCCTTGCATCTCAAGTTGATTGTTCTATTTATGGACTCCATACATTTAGTGGCTATCCTCACTTTCCCACTATGGAATGAGTTCAATCTGACTGTATCATTATCTAAACTTATGACTTCTCCCCACAGCCTTCTAATACTACTGAACATTTTACTACTCCATAGATTTAATGGCACACCATAACATGTAATCCAAGCTATCCTTTCTTGTTCAATTGTCATCCCCTGCTTCCATTCCTTAATTGACTCATTCCAATCATGTACCTAACCCTCCATTAATTTTAGCTTCTCTTTCAGGCTTCCCACTTATTCAAAAGTTAACAACATATCTCTACCACCACTATCTCTAACCTGAATGTCTCCCATGCCTCTAATTTTCAGTTCCTCCTTAAATGCTTCCGCATAGTATATTAGCTTAAGTCGAACAATCACACTTTCATATAGCCAACCATTTCCTTCCTCGAAAGCATTTAGAGTAATGCTTGTATTGGTCACTAGCCCTCTGCTACTTAAAGCTTCAGCATATGACTTCCCACCTTGTACCAGATTTGGAACTCGACTAGTACAACCAATATCCCTTCTTCCACCTGTTACATTCAGTGGCCTCTGTTTTTCCTCCTTACCTTTTACAAAATCTGCTTCTTTTACTTTCAGTGCTCTGTTATCACACCAGATTCCATAAGCTTTTTGGACAAAACCAAATCTGGATCTAGTCATCTTCTTTTTTTTGTTTGAGATAAACACATCCTTTACAATCCCAAAGTTGGTAAATACTTTATACAACCCTTTTGGATCCATAGAGTCTGGTAGATTATCCACAAAGATCATGTGAATCTCATTCTCTATGGCGTTATTCCTAAAACCTTGCCCCCCATGTTTTCTTAACACTGGCTTTCACCCTCCATTGACCTCCATTTTAGATTTTGGAACCACCCTAGCCTTTTTTCAAAACACTGCGATCTCTATAGAGCTTCGCATTCGTCAATGATCATCCCTTCTTTTGTAAACAAAAGACCAACCACCATTGTTGTTGCTTCTTAGCTTTAGTGTTGAGATGGTATTGAGACATACAAACAATACTGAAGTTTCAAGCTGCGGATTTGGTAGAAGTCCGGATCCATTTTGGGGTGTCTATCATATGTGTCATTTATGTTGTTTGTGATATTTAGTTATGACCTATTTTGGTATTAGTTATGACTTTGTTATGATTCATTGTCATGTTAGTTATGACTCATTGTAATGTTGATTATGACTTATTGTAATTATTATTTTAGTTTTAATTTAAAAGGTCTTTTATTATACCTTATTTGGTGTTTAAATATGACTCACTATTTTTTTTAAAATTATGATTGAAAAAGATTTTGTTATGATATTCGTGGTAATCAATACCATAAATATCATAACTTGCATATGGTGCACCCTTTTGAAAGTGTGTATTATAGAATGACCTAAAAAGCCAAATGAAAATCAACGATTTAATTTAAAATAAAATACTATTAAAACTATGCACTCTAAATGATTTAGTTTTACTTTAATTTTAAGCGTAATCTATTGGATTACACATCAACATGATTGCAAATTATCATGATCCAAAATTATAGGGTGTAGAGATATTAAATTTGAATTATTTTTATGGATAATTTTTTTTTTGTTGAGAAAGTTATATTAAAAAAATAAAAATAAAAATAAAAATAAAAATAAAAATAACCTCCTTATGGTTTGATCCCTGTAAAAAATCAAATCGTAACTTTTTACTTGATTCAATTTGAATCCTTAAATTTTAAAATGGTATCAATTCTAACTATTTGTTTGTTATAACTAATGGAATGGGAGCAATTTAAATAGTTTAACCACTTTTGTTTGTGGTGATGGATGATAGAAGCAACAACAACTATGGACTACGGAAGCAATGAGAGGGATGGCAATGCGCTAGAAAAATGGAGTAACAATAGACAAGGAAAATGAATGTAGTAGTCCTAGTGGGTTGAGGAAGAGAAGAGATGGTGATGGATAATGGTAAGAGAGAGAGAGAGAGAGAGAGGTGACTATCAACAATAATAAAGGGAAGAAAAGTGGTTAAATTTCCTAAATTGAGCCTTTTTTGTTAGTTATAACTAGTAGATACAAATAAGGGTTTTGATTTTTGGCACTAATTTGGGTGGCACTAATGCCCCTAATTTCCATATAAGGCAAAAAAAAAAAAGAAAGCAAAACAGTTACCAGAAAAGGAAATTAGGGGCATTAGTGCCACCCAAATTAGTGCCACAAAACATTTTCCTACAAATAAATGTTCAAAATTGATACAATTTTAAAACTATAGGGCTTAAATTGAAACAATTAAAATGTTAGGGTTAGATTTCTTATGGAGGTCAAATGTTAGGATTTTTTTTTGTTGTGTAATTTTTCCTCTTTATTTTATTTATTAGGAAGGTTTCTCTTCGGTTCATTTTATGAAATGGGTTTGAGAAGGTCGTCAGAATCTATGGAGATTGCTGAAAAAATTGATGGAGAAAACAAAAGTTCCCAAAAATTCCACAAACTCCTATGGAAATGGAAGGGTGACGCTAGAGATGATCAATGGTAGCTATGGAACTCAAGAAAATGGAGATGAATGAGGATAGATGGTTGGGTTAAAGAGAAAGTAGAGATGCTAAAGAGAGAGAGAGAAATGATAGTTCCCGTAAGATCCTCACTTTCATCTCTGAAGAATGAAGAATTATGGATGGTTCTTCAATTTCATTCCATTCATCCTCTTGAAGTGTAACAACCCCGACCCATGATTAACGTTAATCCATGATTTAATAAGTCTAATAAGTTATTGAGATCAACTCCTAAATTAATTGCATGTATGATGCAATATTTATACTTTTATCTATCTCTCATAGGAAGATCTATTTATGTTTCCGTTTCGGTTTGTAAATTGAAAGTCTCATCGGCATCCAATTCAAAAATTGACTTGATTTTTGTGATATTTGGGATTTTTAGAATTTTACGATAGGTTTAATTAAAATCCGATTTGGAACGAATTAAATTAGAAAAAATTAATGCCAATTGATTAGTTGATCAACAAAGTAATTAGGCCATTAGCCAAGCCTATATAAGGCCAACTCAACACCTCATATACACTTTTTGCACTCTCATTTCCTCTTGATTGAGTTCAAACGTGTAGAGAGAGAGAGAGAGAGAGAGAGAGACTAAGAAGAGAGTGGCTTCAACATAGGAGTTGATTAAGAATTTGGAGATTTGGCTAGGAATTTCAACCAAATAACTCTAGAGAGACCATAGTTGAGCATCTAAGGTAAGAAGTCCAACCCTTAGTTGTGTAATTGAGTTAGTGTTAGAAATGGGCGCCCATGTGGCATGACCATTTAACATTTGAATTTGAACCTTATCCAAATGGGTTTTGAATTTGAATTCAAACCTATTTAGGATAACCACTTAGGATACAGATATTATCTCCTTGACTGATATGGATAGATAACAATAACATGTTATATATCTGATATATGGGTTATGGGTGATTAAGAGAAAAACAACGTATGATCTGAGTTTTTCCCATATACTGACTCTCTCCCATAAACAACGATCAATAAGCCATTTGCATTGTGATTTGTGTGGGTGATATTCACTATTGTAATATCACCCCACTGCTGGGTTGATTGACCAGATTCAGGAAGCACGTGATTTACCCGCGAGATCCTTCAGAGTTCAGATTATATCAGAAAGGTATGACCTTATTAATTTTTATTCCGCTGCGTCATACTTTGTTTACATTGGTATCAGAGCAAAGTGTGGGTATTTTCGTGTTTTTTTTCTATTAATCATGTGTATTTTTTTTATATGTATATGTATACAATATATATACATGAATGTCTATAAAAAAAAGGAAGAGATCCAAAATATTTCATTTTTTATGATCATTAATGTCATTTTTAAGACCATAAATAATTTTATTTTGGAAAATGGAGTCTGGCAGTACAAAAATCGGACCAGAAAACACCCTAGAAGGCAGCGCGTGGTATGCACGCCCCACCAGACGCAGTGAGCCGCTTCACGCTGCCAAGACGCCGCGCCAGACGCCTTGCGACAGCGTCTTATTTGCGCCGCAGCGCCAAGCGTCTTGAGGCCGTTGAGCAGCGTCGAGCCAAGGCCGAGCTGAGCGTCAAGGCAGCTGCTTTTTTCCCCAAAGCTTATTGATGCCTAAGGCACTGTTTGTTTTATTTTTTGATTCTGTATTGCGTTAAATGGTCATAATTAATTCATTACTTATTTGTTTTATGCGTGGTTTGTACTGTTAGACTCAGAATAAATTTTTCTATATTCTGTAAAATTTTGAAAAATTTACGAAAATAAAAAATATTTTTTCTACGTTAATAATTCATTTTTTATGCTTTAAAATGATTCTGGTATTGCATAAACAATTTTCTGGGGTTGAATTTTTTATTGTGGACTTCTGAAATGTTTTACTATTTGCTGGGAATATTTTTTTCTATTTATCAGTTTCTGGATTTTTTATTTCTAATTTTATGTGTGTTTATTAGTTATTTAAAATTCCAGAATATTTCAGAAAAAATTTCAGAAAATTTCAGAATTATGTACATTTCAATTATGGCATAATCTGAATATTGTTTCTGTTTATCAATTTCTGGATTTTTTATTTCTAATTTTATGTGTGTTTATTAGTTATTTAAAATTCCAGAAAATTCTAGAAAATTTCAAAATGATGTACACTTTAATTATGGCATAATCTGAATATTGAATACAACATATTTTCTTGGATTTGTAATATGTTGTAATTAGAGAAGCATGATTATTTATTTATTTATTTATTTGAATTCCATTATTAAATAAATATAGCATGACTTGTTTGTAAATTTACAATGAGATGCTATTGTATGGATTTTATCATGCTTTGTATATGCCATAAGTAGTGGGAGATTGTTTGATTGTTTTTGCGCATGAAATTAAATTAAATTTTGATAATTATCACTAGAGGCGCAAGCGATGATTACGAGCATAGCAAATTTTCGATCTTGAGACATGTGTAAAATTATCATTATTTAATTTAGATTCTTTTTGCTGCAAGATATTTTGTTTTGTGTTGCTATAATTAATATCCCCTACGCATTTGTTTACTCTGTATGTAGAAATGGCTGCTAAGACAGTGGTGGCAGACTTAACTAAGGGAGAGAAATTGGATGGCGACAATTATGATATATGGCGCCGTAAGATCCAATACCTCCTCAATGAGCAAGAAGTGTTGACCACACTTGAACAAGTGATGGTCGAGCCAAAACAGAACATCTGACTTAACATCGTCGTGATCTTGAAGCCTTTGGACTTGGCGTAACAAAGATCGGTGTCTTGGCGCTTTACTATGTTGAGCGGCATACTGTGACTTGATTAGTGAGTTTGAGCATTGCCCATTGCATTTGACGTGTGGGAAGCTCTCAAGCAAAAGTTTGGTATTACCTCTTTGGAAAAGCTACGTGGGCTGACAATGAAGTCTGACTCATATCATAAAAGGGTGTAGCACTCGATGAAGCAGCATTTGAGAGTCATGTCACCATGATCGTGAGCTTGCATTCTTTGGACACAATTTGACTCAAGAGCAGCAAGTACAGGCTGTGATACGCTCTCTGCCAAGTTCTTGGGAGCAGATGAAGCAGAACATGATGCATAATGAGAGTGTGAAAACATTCGAAGACATATCGCGTCATTTGGAGTTAGAGGCTGAGCGCCTTGAGGCGACTAAGTCTGATGGTTCTGCTATGGTGGTTGAGTCAAGCTCACGTAGGACTTCTCAGTCCAAACGTGGAAAAGCAAAAGGTACACCTAAGAAGTAAGCAGCAGCTGCGCTTAAGCCCAATAGCGCTAGAAATTTCAAGCGTAGGGGCAAGAGAGGTGGTAAGAAGGCAAAAGCTAAATTGACATGCTTTAATTGTAACAAAGAAGGACACTTCGCTCGAGATTGCCCTGAGCAGAAGAAGGTACTCCCTTACTTAATTTCTCGCATTCAATGCTTTGTGTCTAGTCAAGCATTAATTGCTCATTCTCCTCATTTTTGGGTTGTAAACTCCGGAGCAACAGACCACATCGCGAGGGACAGAGTAGGGTTTATTGAGTATCGCCGAGTACCTACTGGGAGCAGAAAAGTTTTCATGGGGAACGAGTCCAGTGTGGAGGTGCTTGGCATTGACACATTCAAGCTGGAAATGCGACGAGGGCGCACCTTGTATCTTCATGATGTTCTTTATGCTCCGGATATTCGGCGAAACTTAGTTTCAGTTATTAGCATGATGAGCCTTGGTTTTAGTTTTTGTTTTGAGAATAATGGTGTTAGCATTTATTTGAGAACAATTTTTTATGGTTTTGGTTATCTTTAAGATGGTTTTTTAGTTTTGGATGTAGATGATTCTAGTCTTAATAAAAATGCCAATGGCTCTGTTTCGAATATTGCATCTTTTTGTGATAATGATTCTATGAGATGGCATGCTAGATTAGGCCACATAGGGCAAGACAGGATGACTAGATTGGCTAGAGAAGGTCTTTTAGGTCCACTCGCTAGAGTCACTTTGCCTACTTGTGAGCACTGTCTTGTTGGAAAGGCAACAAGGAAACCATTTAGGAAAGCCATAAGGACATCTATCCCATTGCAACTTATTCATTCTGATATATGTGGACCAATGAATGTGAGGGCAAGGCATGGAGCCCCTTATTTCATTACATTTATAGATGATTGCACGCGTTTTGGTCATGTCTATTTGATTTCTCACAAGTCAGAAGCATTGGATTGCTTTAGACGATATGTTAATGAGGTTGAGAATCAATTAGACAAGAGCATTAAGGCTCTAAGGACTGACTGAGGACGTGAGTATCTATCTGAGCAATTTAAAGTGGTCTGTGAGGAAAAAGGAGTTATCAGGAAATTGACAATTCCTAGGACTCCGCAACAAAATGGTGTAGCGGAGAGAAGGAATCGCACATTGCTTGACATGGTTAGATCAATGATGGCGCAAGCTAATCTTCCAATTTCTTATTGGGGAGATGCTTTGTTGGCTACTGCGCCTCGTCCTTAAGTGTGCCCTCCAAATCGCTTCTTTCCACCCCATATGAGATGTGGGTGGCAAAAAGCCTAATTTGGGCAATTTGACCTTGGGGTTCAAAGACTTACATACACAACGCTTCTCATAAGTTTGGGAAGTTGGACCCTAGAGGAAATAAGTGTATCTTCATTCGCTATAGTGAGCATTCTAAGGGCTATGTGTTTGTTGGGGAGCATCCGAATGGAAGTGTGACTGAAATTGAGTCACGAGATGTGAATTTCCTAGAGGAGGATTTCCCTAGTAGAGGTGAAGTAACTAGAGAAGTAGAACTCTATGAAATGGAGGATCTACTTGAAGGCGCACCTAGTAGCCTAGTAGAGAATGAGAAGATAATTCCTCAAGCTCCTAGGAACAGTGGGAGCGATCTACTTGCCCATGGATTAGATCCAATGAATGAGGATTCTCAGGATTCTCAACTACGTAGAAGCAAACGTGGAGCTATACCCCGTCGTCGTTTTGAGATTGAAGGGGAAGCATTCATGATTGCTCTGAGTGATGAGATGGAGCCTAAGAATCTCAAAGAGGCTCTCTCATCCCCTGCTAGTAAAGAATGGAGTACTGCAATGGATGAAGAAATAGAGTCTATGAAGAAAAATCATGTCTAGGACTTGGTTGATTTGCCGCCAGGGTGCAAGACTATTGGGAACAAATGGGTTCTCAAAGTCAAGTGCAAGGCGCATGGTTCCATAGAAAGGTATAAGGCTTGCCTAGTGGCGAAAGGTTACACCCAACGAGAGGGTGTGGACTATGAGGAAACTTTTTCACCAGTTGTAAGGTTTGCCTCTATTCGCCTAATCCTGGCCATAGTAGCTCAGTTGGACTTACAATGTCGGATGGACGTTAAAGCGCATTTCTCAATGGAGAATTGGATGAAGAGATCTATATGGATCAACCAGAAGGCTTTGTGGCAGTAGGTCAGGAGCACAAAGTTTGCAAGCTTCAATGATCTATTTATGGCTTAAAGCAATCATCCGCATAATGGAATCTGAGATTTCATCGAGCCATTGTTTCTAATGGGTTTCACGATGATTGATGAAGATCACCGTAATGTGCGTTAGCGGTCAAGGACATTTTTTGATATTGTCATTATATGTAGATGACATATTATTGGCTGGAAATGACAAGGAGATGATTGTCGCCACTAAAATGTGGTTGTCCTCTACATTTGAGATGAAGGACATGGGTGAGGCGAGCTATGTGCTCGGTGTTAAGATCCTTAGGGATCGCTCTAGGAGACTTCTTGGTTTGTCTCAAGAGACTTACATTAAGACTATTCTAGAGTGGTTCCAGATGTAGAGCTGCAAACCCATTGACACTCTCGTTGCAAAAAGCGAGAGCCTAAGCCTTGATATGGGTCCTAAGACTCAAGAAGAAAATGAAAAGATGGCCCGTGTTCCCTATGCAAATCTTTGTTGGAAGCTTGATGTATGCTATGATGTGTATCGTCGACATTTGTTATGCTTGATCGGATTGGTGAGTTGTACCAATCCAACCCAGGACCAGCTCATTGGAAAGCAGTTAAGAGGATATTACGATATCTTAGAGGGACTGCAGATTACACACTTTGCTACCAGAGTTCAGATCTACATCTAGTTGGCTATTGTGATGCTGACTGTGGAGGAGACCTAGATGAGCGTAAGTCTACTTTAGGATATGCTTTCATGCTTAGCGATGGTGCTATTTCTTGGAGCAGTAAGAAGCAATCCTATATCGCCTTATCAACTATGGAGGCTGAGTTTGTGGCTTGTTCATCTGCCGTTCAGGAAGCCGTGTGGTTGAGGAGATTCCTTCAGCATTTGGATGTTGTCACACACACTTCAGACCCTATGACTATCCATTGTGACAGCATGGCTGCACTCGCTTACGCTAAGGATCCTAAATACCACGGAAGAACCAAACACATAGATGTGAGGTTCAACTTTATCAGAGACATTTTGGCGCAGAAAGAAGTGATCCTGGAGCACATCCCTACGAGTCGCATGGTTGCGGACCCTTTGACTAAGCCCATTGCTAGAGATGTTTATCTTACTCATGTTAGGGCTTTAGGACTACGTAGGTAGTGATTTTTTTTGTGTATTCAGTTGAACTCTTATTTTTTTGGGGATATTTATGCCATTAGTATTCATATTTGTTTCTATTACACATTTATGTTTACTACCTTTTGCAATGGTTTGTGAATTAGCATACACAAAATAATTAAATTGATGTTAGTAGGCAAGATTGGCTCACTCACACGAGCAATCGCCCTTAGCGCTAGGTAGCGAGTAAGGATGAGACTAGTGGCTTATTATATTTGGAGCAAATAGAGAAGCTAAAATTATCCACTAGCTATGTCGCCTTGGTTGGAGCCAAGATGAGGTCTTGATTGAAGACCGACCATGGATATGAAAGTACCTACTTTTCCATGATGTGCCTGTTATAGATAGCCAAATGCGAGATCTCATTTGATGCCTGAGAGGCGAGCAAATAGAGAATTCGAGTTAGACACTAGGAAACGACTTGTGCGCTTAAGAGCGACTAGACTAAGATCTGTATGGTGTGTGAGTTTAACATCACTCTTTGGAAGAGTAACTCCACTATAACATGCATTCGTACTGCATGTGCTTATCGACCCGTTAGCGAGGTGAAAGAATGGATCCCTGCTTCTTCACCGTGTGAGTCCTAAAAGTCATTTTTTCTTAAATGACTTCACTTTGTGCCTTTTGTGACCTTTGACTATGTCATAAGATGAGGAGTTGATGTTCGACTACTTTGGTATGTTGCCTGCAGTCACGTATGATTCGGCTTTAAGGGACATTAATGGGAAAGCAGTCAATTTTAAATTGAATGATATGAGGGTGAAGGAAAGATCATCTAGTTCTACATCTCTGCTCTATATTCACTGTCGACAACTCACATCGCTCTTTAAAGGATGCTGATTGGGTGTGAATATAATGCGGGACCTAGGAGAGTCAAACATGCTCTTTGAGGGATTAGAGATATTTTTTGGATTGATGTAGCTAGATTGGTCTGGGTACATGAGACACTATTTCTATTCTTTTTGGGTTGATGTCTCTATACTGACTCATATTGAGTTTCTAGTATAGAGCTCCCACATGCAGGTGTTCTCAGCGGTCGCACGGTGCATTGTCTAGTATGAGATTGTTCTTTTTTAGGGAGATTGAGATAGAGATGTGGCAGTGTCATGCCAACTCATGTGCGAGTGGGAGATGTTAGAAATGGGCGCCCATGTGGCATGACCATTTAACATTTGAATTTGAATTCAAACCTATTTAGGATAACCACTCAGGATACAGATATTATCTCCTTGACTGATATGGATAGATAACAATAACATGTTATATATCTAATATATGGGTTATGGGTGATTAAGAGAAAAACAACGTATGATCTAAGTTTTTTCCATATACTGACTCTCTCCCATAAACAACGATCAATAAGCCATTTGCACTGTGATTTGTGTGGGTGATATTCACCATTGTAATATCACCCCATTGCTGGGTTGATTGACCAGATTCAGGAAGCACGTGATTTACCTACGAGATCCTTCAGAGTTCAGATTATATCAGAAAGGTATGACCTTATTAATTTTTATTCCGCTGCGTCGTACTTTGTTTACAGTTAGTTTTTGTAAGAATTCAAGTAAAGGAGGTGGACTAACGTGAGAATGGGCTAGGATTGAAGAATTGTAGCTTAAATCATACATGCATGTGCATATCATGAAGTTTTGAAGTTGTTTTTACAAGAATTCTCACATGCATATTTATATCTTAGTTTTGTTCAAAGAATTCAACTTATTTTTGAGCTTAATGACTTATTTGATCCTGTTTTGGAAGTTGGGAATTCATGACATTGTATACAAGTTATGTTATCTAAGTTTCAAGTTTTGTTTACTACAATTGGCACAGCTTTTGGGCTTGATTTTGCAAAATAGTTTGTAATTCATCATGTATTATGAGTTTCTCAATGTTTTACTATGTTTTGGTCTAAAAGGATGTGTTTTGAAGGATTTGTCATTGAGTTTTGAGCTTGGGAGCAAATCTGAAAATTCCAGAATTCTGTTCCTACGCTCGAACGAAGAAATCTATGCTCGAGCGACCACTCTGAGTGTTTGTACATCCGCTCAAGCAACCAAAAGTTTGCTCGAGCGTGAAATGCATGCTCCCAGAAGGTCTTTTGTTTTGCAGGCCACTCGAGCGACAAAAGTTACGCTTGAGCGAAGGCATGTCTCTTACGCTCGAGCGAGTGTCGAGCGAGCAGTGAGCGAAAAAATCAAGTAACCAGTACTTTTGCAAAAGTTTATAGATCGAGCGATAGATCTTGCACTCGAGCGACCACTTACATTTTGCATGTCTGCTCAAGCGGGAACCCTATTTTCAGCAAGTTTGGTTAATTGTTTTTAAGTACATTTTTGCATCCTCATTCCATTACAGAGATTCCTAGGCCATGATTAAGGCACAATAATGAGGATTAAAGTAGAGACACCAAGGTAAAAAAAAGAACAAAGTAAATGTTTCCAGGTGTATAATTCAATATGTATTCATTTTTTACCTGTGTAGGTCACACGCCACAAGATATCTGAATCACCTACTTTATTCGTCTATTTGGAGCCATCTGTTATTTGTGAGTAATAACTCTATAAAGTTATGTTAGACTTTGAGTATTTTCTAATAATATGACATGATTAGTTTTCTGAAAAGCAATGTTTTGTGTGAATGAATGATCGTCCAAGTTTCTGAAATGTGTTCGTGACATCCATAGCATCATGTGGTATTTGCATCCCTTTGTAGGTCATCAGGCCCGTTTATGGGTCATCATAATGCCTTTACAGCCGTCCCTTTATGGGTCATCGAAAACGTCTTTGTGCACACGAGTTATCGGAATGCCTTGTGGCTATCCATTTATGGATCATCAGAATGCCTTCACGGCTGTCGCTTTATGGGTCATCGGATTTGTTAACGCTAATGGATGTGCCACATACTATGATATGAAATGTATGAACTTTGAAAATGAAAGTGAACATGCATATGAATCTGTTTCTGATTTGAAATCTAAATATACATAAGACTCTGTTTCTGATATAAACTCTGATTTCTAACTCCATGATGGACATCATTCATTAAAACCCTTTACTTTGTTTTATTCACTGGGATCCGGCTCATTATTTATATTATATATGTAGGTGACTAGGTACGCGACCAAGCTTAAGATGATGCTTGAAGGATTTCGTGTTTGTCAGCCACCCTTTGTGCCTCCATAGGAGGTTTCAGATCATGTCAAGCCCTGTGGCCATGTTTTTGTGAATATTTAAGACTTTGGTTCTTTTATTTTGATTATGGACAATTTCTGTTGATATGTACAGTACATGGAGTGACGTGTATCAACTGTATCTTTTGACATCACACGTATCTTTATAAAAGTTTAAGAATATCTATCTCATGTATGTCTTCACAGCTCAATGGACTATTTCTGTTTATTATATCCGCAGTGCCTAATTTCATGTTATTTTGTTAAGAGGCCTTCGATAATCCAAGGGTTACTGGCTGGTTATGACGCTAAGGTTTGGTTCGTGATAGAGTGGTATCAGAGCACGTGTTCTACCAGCACACATGAGTCCATACGAGCTTAGGATGTCCTAGTAAGAAGTAGGGGCATTCCATCTGCATGTGTAAGAATGCGTTCATTGGAAGTGAAAACTAAATCTGATTATAACGACAAGATATGGAAACAAACTATTTGAATGTTGTAAAAGGACTATTTGCCTATGTTTATAATGTCCCGTTTACCTATAGCAAATCGAAAATACAAGAAGTGATGGAATAGCTGAATCATCCGAAGCCTGAATGAACAGAATGGAACAGATGCTTGCAACTCTAACTGAGGCAATAGCGCAACAACAGAAGCAACAACCTTTGCCTCCTCCGCCTTCACCGGTACAAGCTGAACCACATAACAATGACATTATCAACTTAACTCAGAAGTTCATTAAAATGAAACCACCAACCTTCCTAGGTGGCATTGAGCCGTTGAAGGCAGAAATATGGCTACTTGAGATGGAAAAATTATTCGAGGTCTTTCCTTGCTTTGAGACTCAAAAGGTTCTTTTGGCCACCTATACCTTAAAGGATGAAGCCCGTAGTCCGAGTAGTAATGAGAACATGACATGGGCTCAATTTAATACAATCTTCTATGACAAGTACTTTTCGCAGTGCTTTCGGGACTGAAAGGTTTTAGAATTTCAAGAACTCAAGCAGGCAGAATGTCTGTAGCTGAGTATGAGGGTAAGTTTTCTGAGTTAGTCAGATTTACTCCTCACATGGTGGACACGGACTATAAGAAAGCCCACAAATTTGAGAGTGGATTGGATTTAAATATACTAGATCGGGTAAGAGTCCTCAACCTACCTACGTATGTGAATGTATTGGATAGGGCATTGATGGCGGAAGCCATTTTTGGCAATAAAGAAGCAAAGGGGCAAAAGATCGAGGTCTAATTTCAAAAGAGGTCGGTCATTATCAAAGAAGCAAAATACGGGATCTTACAGTAGCTGGAGTCAAAGTAGTGGATCTGTACCGACTTGCTCTAAATGTGGTAGTAAACACGAAGGGGTTTGTTATCGAGCATCAGGTGGCTGTTTCAGGTGTGGTAAAACTGGCCATGTGATGAGAGATTGTTCTATCAAGCTTAAAAATACCAATCACCCCGTAACAAGTTCAATCGGATCCGTCTTAGCATCAAGAATGAACACAAAAGCTAACTTCGGGAAGGAAGCCTTAAAGCAGGGTCGAGTATTTGCTCTTGTGCCTGGTGATGTACAGAACACCAAATCTGTGGTGTCAGGTATAATTTCTATCTATGCTCAAAATGCTTATGTGCTGATCGATTCTGGTTCCACGCATTCATTTGTATCGCATGCTTTTTCTCAAAAATTAACTAGACCGTTAGAACCTCTGAACTGTTTCCTAAATGCGTCTACACCGACTAGGAATTCTATAATATGTGCTTATGTCTATCCAGCATGTGATATTGTGATTGGTGAAATGACATTATATGTTGATTTGCTGCCCCTAAACATTGATCATTTTGATTGTATTCTGGGTATGGATTGGTTCGCTAAATATTGTGCCACCATTGACTGTGCAAGTAAATCTGTTGTGTTTAGACCACCTGGTATGCCTGAATTTGTTTTTACTGGAAATGGGGTAGTTCCTCCACCATACTTGATTTCATTTGTGAAAGCCAAAAAATTATTAAGGAAGGGTTGTCGGGGCTACTTGTGTTGTGTGTTGACAGAGTCTTCGGATGGTACTAAAGTGGAAACAATATCCATAGTCTATGAATTTCCTGATGTATTTCCTATTGACTTACCCTGGGGACTTAATTGACAGGGAAATTGAGTTTAATATTGATGTAGTACCTGAAAAACAATCTATCTCCAAGACTCTTTATAGAATGTCCACTTCTGAACTAAAAGAATTAAAAACTCAACTCCAAGAATTGCTAGACAAGAAGTTTATTCGTTCGAGCACTTCACCTTGGGGTGCTCTAGTGTTATTTGTCCAAAAAAAAAGATGGGTCCTTAAGGCTATGTATTGATTACCGTGAGTTGAATAAAGTAACTGTCAAGAACAATTACCCATTACCTCAAATAGATGACCTGCTTGATCAACTTCAAGAAGCCCAAGTGTTTTCTAAAATTAACCTTAGATCCGGGTATCACTAGTTAAAGGTCAAGGTAGAAAATGTAGAGAAAATTGCATTTAGAACTAGATATGGACATTATGAATTTCTAGTCGTGCCATTTGGGGTAACTAATACACCTGTAGCATTTATGGACTTAATGAACAGAGTGTTCAAACAATTCCTTGATGAGTTTCTTATTGTGTTTATCGATGATATATTGATTTATTCTAAAAGCAAGAAAGAAGAGAGAATCATCTGAGAGTTGCCTTACAGACCCTAAGGGAAAAAAAACTTATATGCAAAATTCTCCAAATATGAATTTTGGCTTGACAATGTGGCACTCTTGGGACATGTAATCAACAAGGACGGTATCTCCATTAACCCATAAAAAATTGAAACTATTGTGGACTGGCTTAGACCGACAAATGTAATAGAAATTTGAAGTTTTCTAGGACTTGCAGGCTAGTATCACCGATTTATAAAAGATTTTTCCAAACTTGTTCTACCGCTCACTCAATTGACATAGAAAGTTACATCATTTGATTGGACTGATCAAAGATAAACTGCTTTCCAAGAGTTAAAGACCATGTTAGTAACTGCACCAATTTTGACTTTACCTAATGGTACTGATGGGTTTCAGATTTACAGTGATGCCCCCTATAAAGTTTGGGATGTGTTTTAATGCAAAATGAAAGGTAATGCTTCTCGGCAACTCTGACCACATAAAAAGAATTACCCGACTTATGATCTTGAACTGGCAGCTATGGTGTTTTTGAAAATTCGACGACATTATCTGTAAGGAGTGACTTCTGAAGTACACACAGATCATAAAAGCTTAAAATATTTCTTCACCCAAAAAGAGCTGAACATGAGACAAAGGAGATTGTTAGAGTTGATCAAGGACTATGATTTACAAATTTTGTACCATCAGAAGAAAGCAAATATTGTTGCGGATGTATGTGTTAGATTTCCAAGGAAGTTGGGAGACTTATCTTCCTTTAGCCGAGTTTGTATACAATAACCGCTATCATTCAAGTATTGGGATGGCTCCTTATGAAGCTCTGTATGGAAGGAAATGTCGCTCTCTTATCTATTAGGCTGAAGTAGGTGACAGACCATTGTTGGGCCCAGAACTTGTGCAGAAAGCCACTAAAAACGTGAAATTAATTCAACAGAGATTGAAAACCACCCAAAGCCACCAAAAGAGTTATGCAGATGTCTGCAGGAGAGACAGAGAATATGAAGTCGGGGATCATATGTTCATAAAAGTAACTCGTATGAAAGGGCGAATGTGGTATGGGATAAAAGGCAAGTTGGCACCGAGATACATCGGGCCATATGAAATTCTTGAGAAGATCAATTCAGTAACATACTGAGTAGCCTTACCCCCGGTGATGGAAAACATGCAAAATGTTTTTCATGTTTCAATGCTTCTAGATTACTTACGAGATCCACTCCATGTGATAGAACCAACTCATATGCTCCTAAAAGATAACTATACGTACGAAGAGAAGGCAACACAGATCATTAACCGCCGAATCAAGAGATTGAGAAACAAGGAAATTCTATTGGTAAAAGTCGATTGGAAAAATCATAGAGGAACCTATGCAACTTGGGAGACAGAGGAAGATATGATGAAAAGATACCATAAATTGTTTCCATTGGACCCAGTATTCTTCTAAAATAAGGGTAATTCGAGTTTGGAGGACCAAACTTTTTAAGGGAGGAGACTGTAATAACCCCGGCCCATGATTAACGTTGATCCATGATTTAATATGTCTAATAAGTTATTGAGATCAAATCCTAAATTAATTGCATATGTGATGCATTATTTGTACTTTTATCTGTCTCTCATAGGAACTTTTGTTCATGTTTCCGTTTCGGTTTGCAAATTGAAAGTCTTATCGGCATCCGATTTAGAAATTGACTTGATTTTTGTGTCATTCGGGATTTTAGAATTTTAGGGTAGGTTTAATTAAAATTCGATTCGGAATGAATTAAATTAGAAAAAATTAATGCCAATTGATTAGTTGATCAACAAAGTAATTAGGCTATTAGCCAAGCCTATATAAGGCCACCTCAAAACCTCATATACACTTTTTGCACTCCCATTTCCTCTTTATTGAGTTCAAACATGTAGAGAGAGAGAGAGACAGAGAGAGACAGAGAGACTAAGAGGAGAGTGGCTTTAACGTAGGAGTTGATTGAGAATTTGGAGATTTGGCCAGGAATTTCAACCAAATTACTCTAGAGAGACCATAGTTGAGCATCTAAGGTAAGAAGTCCAACCCTTAGTTGTGTAATTGAGTTAGTTTTTGTAAGAATTCAAGTAAAAGAGGTGGACTAACATGAGAATGAACTAGGATTAAAGAATTGTAGCTCAAATCATACATGCATGTGCATATCATGAAGTTTTGAAGTTGTTTTTACAAGAATTCTCACATGTATGTTCATATCTTTGTTTTGTTAAAAGAATTCAACTTATTTCTGAGCTTAATGACTCATTTGATCCTGTTTTGGAAGGTTGGAATTCATGACATTGCACGCAAGTTATGTTATCTAAGTTTCAAGTTTTGTTTACTACAATTTGCATAGCTTTTGGGCTTGATTTTGCAAAATAGTTTGCAATTCTTCATGTATTATGTGTTTCTCAATGTTTTACTAAGTTTTGGTCCAAAAGGATGTGTTTTGAAGGATTTGAAATTGAGTTTTGAGCTTGGGAGCAAATCTGGAAATTCTAGAGTTCTGCACCTATGCTTGAGCGAAGAAATCTACGCTTGAGCAACCACTCTGAGTGCGTGTACTTCCGCTCGAGCGACCAGAAGTCCGCTCGAGCATGAAATGCATGCTCCCAAAAGTTCTTTTGTTTTGCAAGCCACTCGAGTGACAAAAGTTGCGTTCGGGTGAGGGCATGTCTCTCACGCTTGAGCGAGTGTCGAGCGAGCATCGAGCGGAAAAATCAAGCAACCAGTACTTTTGCAAAAGTTTACAGACCCCTCAAGCGACAGATCTTGCGCTCAAGCGATCACTCACATTTTGCATGTCCGCTCGAGCGTAGGAAGTTGCATTCGAGCGAGGACCCTATTTTCAGCAAGTTTGGTTAAGTGTTTTCAAGTGCATTTTTGCATCCTCATTCCATTCTAGGCATTCCTAGGCCATGATTAAGGCACAATGATGAGGATTAAAGTAGAGACACACCATGGTAAGAAAAGAACAAAGTAAATATTTCTGGGTGTGTAATTCAATATGTATTCGTTTTGTACTTGTGTAAGTCACGCGCCATAAGATATCTGAATCACCTACTCTATTCATCTATTTGGAGCCATTTGTTATCTATGAGTAATAACTCTCTGTAAAGTTGTGTTAGACTTTGATTATTTTCTGATGATATGACATGATTAGTTTTCTGAAAAGCCATGTTTTGTGAATGAATTATCGTCCAAGTTTCTGAAATGTACCTGTGACATCCATAGCATCATGTGATATTTGCGTCCCTTTGCAGGTCATCAGGTCCCTTTATGGGTCATCAGAATGCCTTTATGGCAGTCCCTTTATGCGTCATCAGAAACATCTCTATGCACACAAGTCATCGGAATGCCTTATGACTATCCCTTTATGGTCATCAAAATGCCTTCACGGCTGTTCCTTTATGGGTCATCGGATTTGTTAACACTAATGGATGTGCCACGTACTATGATGTGAAATGTATGAACTTTGAAAATGAAAGTGAACATGTATATGAATCTGTTTCTGATTTGAAATTTAAATATACATAAGACTTTGTTCCTGATATAAACTCTGATTTCTAACTCCATGATGGACATCATTCATTAAAACTATTTACTTTGTTATTATTCACTGGGCTCCCGCTCACTATTTATATTATATATGTAGGTGACCAGGCACACGACCAGGCTTAAGATAATGCTTGACGGGGTTCATGTTTGTCAGCCACCCTTTCTGCCTCCTGAGGAGGTTCCAAATCATGTCAAGCCCAGCGGCCATGTTTTTGTAAATATCTAAGACTTTGGTTCTTTTGTTTTGATTATGGACAACTTTTGTTAATATGTGCAGTACATAGAGTGACGTGTTTCAATTGTATCTTTTGATGTCACACGTATCTTTATAAAAGTTTAAGAATATCTATCTCATGTATGTCTTCACAGCTCAATGGACTATTTCTGTTTATTGCTTCTGCAGCGCCTAATTTCATGTTATTTTGTTAAGAGGCCTTCAGTAATCTAAGGGTTATTGGTCGGTTACGACGCTAAACCCATAGGGGCGGGTTTGGGTCGTGACATGAAGGCTATGAGTGGGTGCCTATTTATAGGCTACCCAAGAATAACTCCCCGAGAAAGTTATAACCGATCAAGGTTGAACCCATGTGCTTGCACATGAGGAAATATTCTTTTTAATAGCTTCATCTAAGGAAATTGCTTTTTTGATAACATCTCATTATTTTTCTAGATATCGCCAAGAATAATGAAATCTCGAGAACATTGCTAACTTCTCGATGAACCTTTCTCTTTAGCCATATCAAACCAATAATCCTTCATTATTCCCAAGGGTCATGGGTGGTCAAAGAGGACATCTTTCCGCAACAATTGTGTCGAGCCCAATGGTCCCCTCGGGTCATGCCACATAGACTCTGAGTATAGGCTAGTATGAACAACCTCTAGATTGCTTTGAACCTTTTCCAAGCCAATTGCTCGGACGTCTAGGTTTTCTTTTAAACCATTTCGAGTCGGGCATCGTAAGATCTCTATGTTTGTGGTTCCAAACATTTTTTAGTGTAAGTGTTTACCTCAAAGAATGGATCTTCTATGAGGGTTTCACCTTCTTTGAAGATAACATTGTAGTGATCAATTCCTTCAAACCTCCTTTTGTTGAGACTTGCTGTGCCTAATTGGTTGACACTTTCTTCGGCCCAATTAATTTCAATTTCTCAAATCCAATCCAAGAATTAAATCATGAATGATGTGATGATCAACGTTATGCATGAATTCATAAAACATTTCAATTTGCCTAATTCATATGCAATTTCTACAACAATCCATTAAACCCTCCACCAATTGCCAAAAATAATTTTATCTATTCAAAATATAAGTTTCAAGAGACATGGCGTTATTTGGGAAGCAAAGATTGGAGTGAAAATAGCCAACTTAGTGAAAATAGCTAATAAGCACATACAAACAAAAGTCCATCACATGACTTTGTTGGACTACCAAGACAGGTTGTCAAATGATGCTTTTACCCCTATGATTCAATAGTTATTGCTTGCATTTCCGTGAAAAAAGTATTGCCACGTCACCCTTATTATGCTTGGGAAATCATTGTTGTAAAGGCATTTTAGTCATTTACCATCCTAACATCATTTTAAACACATTTTCTAATACAATTTTTTTTTTAAAAAAAAAAAAATGCCAACCCACCTTTCCAAACACAAAAACTAAAATAGACTACTAAAATAGCCAAAAAGTCAAAAAAGTAGCCTATTCCCAAACTGAGCCAATATATATAAGAGCACAATCAACACTTTTCCAACAACATCAACATAATGGATACTTATCATTTCTCAAGAGACTAATATTGTCAACATAAAACAATATCCGAAAAGAATCTCAAAGATTTTCAATATTCTTAACAACATTTTCATCAAGCTTATTGTTTTGAACATTGTAGACACCATATTTTTGACCGCCTTTAAGACTTGGGCACTTCATTCTGAGCACTCGGTGATGAAAGTTACATTATGCAAATCGTTCGGATCTTCAGCAAAAGAATTTGGCTTCGAGCTCTAATCCCAAACCTTACATCCCATTTTGGCCAAACTATTTTAGACCTTAAAATCCTCTTTTCAAAATATTTTTTCAAACATTTCTACGATATTTCGGGGCTTGCATTTTGAATAAAATATTGCACTTTTTAGTAAATTAAGTAAGGACAAAGTGGAAATCAATGGAAGGGAGGTAAACTCTTTGAAAAATATTTAAAAACATCTTATTTATAGGTTTGAAGTTGAAGGAAATAGGATGGGATGGAAGAAAACAAGTTAGGGAAAAGGTTGAGCATCAAACCATTAAGAAAGAAATGAATAGCATTCACTAAATTAGGCATATCTCTTTGTACACTTAGCATTTAGATGTGAGGCCATCACCATTGGAAAGTAGACTTCTAGGACTTCAATTTGCACTTAAGAATCACCTAAAATTAAGTCCGGATGAGGAAGATATGCCTATTTGAAGTCGAGCTTAAAAACTTTTTTTTTGGCAAGTGGCTGGCCGACCAATTGATGAGAAATCCGGCCAATTAAAGTGGACGGCCGACCATGTTTAGCGTAGGAAGATATTTTTCAACTGCCAGCTGCCTTTATGCATGGGATGTTGGCCAGTTGTCTTCTTGTTGATATTTTCGACTAGAGAAGCTCAATTTCTATAAATAGAGGGCCTTCCCTTTGGTTTTAAGGTTGCAAAATCAATTTCCAAGAGCTTTTGAAAAAAACCAAAAACCTTCTCTACCTTCCCAAATATAGATACAAGTTAGATACACCGTTGGAGCTTAGAACTTGACTCTTTTACTGAGATTTCAACTTCATTTCAGAGACTTGAGGGTGTTTTGAATCAAGTTTACTTAACCAAGAACATCCTCTCTTCAAGAGGGTGGATGAACATCCACTGGAAACCCTCTGTTTTGCTCTATTTCTATTCTGTCTCAAGTGTATTGCAGCAAGTTTTGTTCAACAAATAGTGGCCGGCTGGCCAACCATTCTGTATGGCCGACCAACTATCTTGTACGGCCAGCCATTTCATTTGTATGACCAGGGCACTTTTTCAATAAAAAATAGTAGGTCCAGAGGTCCAAAACAGGGCCCTTTTCAGACTGTAAATAGAACAGTCTCTAATAGCAAGCTGAAAGGGTTTTCAGAGGGTGTTCTCATCCGTGCACGCTCAATTCCTTACTTTCCTTTCGAAGTCCTTTAATTTAATTGCCTTGAATTAATTAGTTAGTTAGTTTATTTAGTCATAATTCATTCATTCGGATTTGTAATATTCTGATTAGCTAGTTTATTTGAATTTGTAATCATTAATTTAATATGGACATTCAGACATTTGGACCCTTCCGTGCAAGGGCAAGTTTGTAATAATTTGTGTATGTCTTCCAACCGCCATTTCTTTTTCCCTTTTATTACATGCTTACCGTGGTTGTATAGCATCATATTTTCCTTAGCATTTTCCATGACTTGCATCCATTCGTTTTGCATGCATAAGGGTTCAGTTTATCATACTGATCATTGCCATTTTCAAGTTCCTTATTTGAATGTGTGCTTCATCGCATGCCTTGAATTGATTCACATGTCACAATTAGTAGCCGAACCAAATAGATGCATTCTTATATGTGTTGCATTAGTAATATTGCATTGTTAGAATCATGCATTTTTGCTAACTATTTTACCTTCTTTTCTTTGGCTCGCCTCGAATATTTGGGTTAGTGTTTTCTGCTTTAGCATATTACATGCGTGTAATTATTGCCATGTCAAACATAACTACCATGAGGCTATGTGCTAATTTGAAATAAACTCTTTGAATGCCTGTAGATGGAGGCTATTCTGCTTAAATTGGAATGATTATGATAATTGTATATACGGACTCACTCATTTTCTTTGTGTTGCATATTTCAAACTCTTTCGAAATTCGCATGAAATCAAAGCATTCCAAATTGAGCAACATAGTCAATATTTGTTTGACTTCACACAGTAAAGTTAGCATTAATAAATCAGAACATTAACATATAATGTTAATAAACATCACATCATGATTAGTAGAGGCCTCAAACTCGGCCACCAGTGTGTTCAACTACTTGAGCTGAGAAAACTAGTCCCTAAACTTCTCCCGAATAGTGGGAAGTAAGAACTTGTCCTGGAAGGCATTGACAAAGGCCTACCAAGTCATCCCAATGTGCCAACACTCATACTTCCACTATTGACCCATATCTCCCTTCAGTTGAAGGATGCCAAGGTCACTTTCAGCCCATCGTCCTCAATGCCAAGCATCTCGAACGTCTTCACTATCTATTCTAGCCATTCATCTGCCTTCAGTGGCTCCTTAGGATCACCCAAAAACTTGTTCGAATTCGACTAGAAGAACTCCCCTTTTAAGAACGACGGCCCTGCCTTAGCTACTTGGGCTTGACTTGATTCTCTTATTTGAGAATGTTCATAAATTCCCGCAATGCTTTGGCCATTTAGTGGGCTAAGGCGCCCATGGCCTGCTGACCTGTTGGCTCGACCACATTGGCCTAACCAACTTTCTCCTCTTGTGCTAGAATATCATCCGGTATCGGCACCTCCTACCGTCTAAGCCTACCACGCCTATGACACCCTAATAAAGGTAACAAAAGAAATTAGCACATTTATAAATGTGCTGAAACTAACTCACTCGCGTTATAATGCGGCGAACAACAGTAATTCACTCCACATAAGCAAATAATCACATAAACACATACAAATTTTCTTTCTAGATAATGATCGTCCCGCGGCATTGCCAGAGTTCCAATTAGAAGCAGCAGCAATCAAGTGTTCTTCTAATAGGACTTCTAGAAACTCATAGACCTAATTAATATCTTAGAAATTAAATCTCATACCCATATAATCACATAAGCATGTTATCACATAGCGTACCATACATACTATAGCGATCTCGGTCTTCCTTTCCTTTGTATATTGTATTCCGAACTTGGTTCCGTGGTTGTGTTGTTGTCTCATTCTCATTTCCTTCCCTTACTCTTTGTATTTGAGTCTTGGGTTGTGTTGGGCAGGTTTGAAATAGGTTGGTTGTGCTTTGGAACCTTTGGTTGATGCCCAAAAATTGGCCTTCACGCTCGAGCTGGGCTTTTGACGCTCGAGCGGGGCCTTCATTGTTGCTTCTCTGCTTGAGTGGGCTTTTTGACGCTCGAGCGTAAATTTCCACCTCTCAGTACTTTTGTCTGCAAGTCTTCAGATGCTCGAGCGGGAGTTTGACGCTCGAGTGTGAACCTTTGTTTTTGTTCCTTCGCTCGAGCGGGGAGTTTGACGCTCGAGCGAGGACCATGTTGCAAAACTTCTGGAAGTGTGTAATCGACGCTCGAGCGTGAGTCTGTGTCTAACGCTCGAGCGGGGGTTTCCACGCTCAAGCAAGGCGACTTTTATATCAATCTGTGTTTCAACTTTTTGGATCACTTTTTCAACTCTCTTTCTCTCTCTTACTTTTCCAAACCCAGATTTGAGAGCTCCTCTCTCTAAAACCTTACCTTCTCTCTAGGGATTGATCTAGTAGAAGTGATTTCCTCATCTTGGGCCTTTGTAAAAGTTGTGGGGATTGTCGAGGGCTATATTTTGATCCAAAAATCTTGGGTTTTGGAGCATCTTCAATCTCATCATCATTTTCCCTTGAGCTCCGAATTTGAGGTAGGGATTCCTACTCATTCTTATGTACTTTAACATAGACATTGAGTTATTTGTATAGATATGTTGATTTAGAAAGTTAGGATTTGAAATGTGTTATTTTCAAAAGAGGGGTTTTGTTGTTTTTGACTCATATATGTATATTTTGGGTCTAAAAAGGAGATTGTTGATGTTGTTATTAATATTTGAGCCTTTGGGTCATTAGTGTAATTAATGACAATTGTTATGGAAATGTGAAATTGAGTTGGAAATAATGGAATTGGCTCGTTATGAGTTAGAATGGTGGAGTTGGACTTATTAATCGCTCACTTTAAAAATGTTGAAGTTATATATATATCTATTGAGGCATTTATTATCTGTTTAGAAATAACTGCTTTGGGCTATCGGTGGAAGATAGTCTTGATTGTTGTAGACAATGCATGATGATTAGGCAAACTAAAACTAATCAATTGAATATGTCATCGAATATAACGGTTGGAATAATACATTGAGATTATGTATTGATTGATTATGTATATGATATGTGTTTATATATATGGTATTGTGTGGGAGGAGATAGGGGATGTACTCCACGGTTTAGGGGAAGATAGGGGATGGACTCCTAAACCGGACGTTATGTGGGAGGAGATAGGGGATGGACTCCATCGATACAGCAAATACGTGTATCTATTGAATTATTGATACAACAAATCTGTGTATCATTTGTCAAGTATGGAAGTGTTTTATGTGTTATTGATATAGCAAATCTGTGTATCTATTGATGCTTATGGAAGTGTTTTGATATGAGTTGCTATCTCATTTGAATTGTTGAAATGGAAGAGTTATTGACATGAGATATAATCTCATTTAAAGTATATGGCCAAGTTCTGAGCCAAGATTATGAATTGAGAAATTGGTTAAGTAATGAAAATGGAATGAAACATCGACACATTTGTCATATAATTGAAATGAGTTATGAATTGATTTATGTGAGTTAAACATTTATCAAATACTAATGTTTTAGTTATTGCTCATATTATGTTTAGCATATCTCTACTAGGCGTTGGCTCACCCTATATGAGACATCATTTTCAGGTACAGGCAGTATGCCACCTCCAAGGACGTACCTTGGGAGGCTTGAGGCTGTTGGACTCTTTTGTTATTTTGGTTGTATTACATATATATCAAGCCAAGGGCTTATTCTGTGTAGAGTTAACACTCCCTTTTGTAACCAAGTGTTGACTTGGAAAGTTGTAAACCTATAGCACATTTACTTTTGTTGTCAACATGTAATACATTTTGTAATGAATACTCTGATGATATGTAATTATGCTTTATTCTTTTCTATCTAAGCATGTCAAGAATGTTTGATTGTAGGTTTATTTTGAGGGCGTTACACATACAAATGTCTCTATCAAGTAAGACAAATCCATTGTCGTAATAACCACTTCCCACGTACCTAAAGTGTTCAAACCTGGTACGCTCTGATACCAAGTTGTAACGTCCTGAAATAAATATAATAAACTATCAACGACAATAAGTAAATAACCATATAAATCAGAGTATAATATTCTTCCATTGCATAAGACTCAATTGTACAAAAGGGTGATACATGCGAATATACATTCATAAGGCTTAACCCTAAATCTATAGCATGTGTCAACAACAAGGATATGAAATAGAAGTTAAACAAATAATTGAAATGCCTTGAAGGCTACAACTTTCCAAGACTGTACTTGGTTACATCAAATTGGATTTACATTTAATACAAATAAAGCCCTAGGCTTGTACAAAATCTTTACAACAAATAAACAAAATGAAGCTCTTGCTCAAATCCTCCCAAGTTACTGCCTTGGTGAAGGCATCTCACCAATACCTAAAAATGGTTTTCCCATATAGGGTGAGCTAAAGCATAGTAGAAATAATATAACACAGTATCTAAATCTTAACAAAGATATAAGGGTGAAATCCATATGCAACGCTCATGACCCAAGCGTCTCATTTCTCTTTCCAAAACCATACAAAGTTCTGTTTATATCACAATTCATCATTCATCTCCTTTACATTAGAAAACAAGGCCATGAATCGTAACTCTAGAAATCTCAAAGTGCAACCTTTCACGGATATTTCGTCCGCGGGAACCGTCAAACGGCACCCATGTAAATGTAGCCTATACAAGCTTTACTATTACCATTTTACGGATATTTCATCCGTGGGAATCGGTACCCATGTATACGCGAGGTTTTTGAGACTTTCATTGAGAATACACAAGCTAACTTAATTCAATGGAATACATCCCCTTTCTAAATTCATCCATTTTTTCTCAAAAAAAGGTTATATATGTACAATGTATCAAGATGTGATAATGCTTAATGCAAATAGACGAGAAATTAGTTTCAATTCACCTAATCCTCATGTAATTTCTACAACAATCATAGCTATCCTTCACCGATAGCCCAAAACAGATATTTCTAAACAGATATAAAATCTCCAATACAGATAAATTTTTCAAATTTCAATATGCAAGTAATAATACATATCCAACTCCACCATCCATATCAATATCCATCCAATTTCACCTTTTTAACATTAATTATATTTATTTATACAAAATAAACATTTAAGACAATTAGGCCAAAACCCTTTTTTCTTCCAAAATCCATTCCAAGTATCAAAATCAATAGTTTTATCACAACTCAACCTCATTTCCACTCCTACAACCATTTTCAATTTAAAAATCACTTTTTTGATTTTAAACCAAAACTCTAGGTTTGTTCAAAATTTTCCAAAACCAAAAAATCATTTTATAAAAACAAATACATGAGTTAAAAATCATAAAAGAGTATAAAGGATCCCAACCTCAAAGCTAGAAGAGGAGATAAACATTGATGAAACTTAGATGAAGCCGAAATCCAACTTTATTCGGATGAAAACGAAGCTGTAAGTGAGCTCTACCTTTTTAACAAAGGGATTTAAGTAGAGAAATCAACGGATCTAAGTGTTTTAGAGGAGAGAATGTGAGTTTTAGAGAGAGAGGGTCTCAACTTAGGGTTTTTAGAAAGTTTAGAGACAGAGAAATGAAAAGGTGATAGAAAAAGTGATTTTTACGGACTGATATACGCACAACCCTTAAGCGCAAGAACTGAAGCTCGAGCGTCTAGACACAAAAATATCCCTCTCGAGTGCAAGAAGCTATGCTCAAGCATCAAGACACAAAGAAAAAGGCATCACCGCTTGAGCACAAGAAGCTACGCTCGAGCGTAAAATACAAACTCTCAATAGTTTTATAGACAGATGCCTACTGATCGAGTTCAAGAAGTATCGCTCGAGCGCACGACCACTCAAGCGCAGAAAGCACCACTTGAGCATAAAATACACTCTCCTAGTAGTTTTACAGATCTGCCAAAACATTGGGAGTCCACAAAGGCCGCTCAAGCGCAAAAAGCTACGCTCGAGCGTAGAGGCCAAAATCTGGGTAGCCAAAGTGTGAGAACCCAAATATAAAAATTAAGTAAATAATTAAATAATAACAATAATAATATTACAATCTCAAATATTTTGATGGTGAATCCTAAAGTGTAAATTAAATATTTGGAGGGTCTTTTAATTAATTTTAAAACCTAAAATAAATTTATGGTGAAAGTCTTCAATTTAAAGGCAGGATTTATTATTTAATAAATAAATAAATAAATAAATAACTAAAATTAAGTGTCAAATTAGTAAGCATATTTTGATCTAATAGTAGTTGTATTTTATTTAAATTAATGGAGAGATAAAATAAAATAAAATAAAACAAATGACATTTTTATCTAGAGTCATTTATGTTATGTATAACAAAGAAAAGAAAAGAAAAACCCCAGGTTCCTAATCAACACTATAACAGCAGCCACAGTAGCCACGGGGAGAGAGAGAGTTTGAGAGAAAAGAAGAAGAAAAAAAAGGGGATTGCAAACAAGGAGTAATTTTTGGGTGTGGTAGGTCTTTATCTTTCTTCTTTTCTTTGTTTTTGTTCTTTATCCTTACTCTATTATTATTTATTTCATTGATGGAGAGGTTGTAGATTTATGTATTTTGTATATATGTATACTGTTAAGAAATCTAAGGAGTTAAATTCATGTATAAAGAATGGTGTAATTCTTAGTCCAAAAATTCTGCATAGAATCACAAACTTTAAAAATCAAGAAACCATATCCAACGAATGAATTTTGAACTGAAATTTTTACAGTAGATCAATTACATATTGAATTGCATATCTGAATGTTTTCATAATTTTTGGGAGTCAAAATCCATATAAATTGAGGTATTCAAATCTGTCTAGGAAACCAGTCTGAAACAGTAAATTCGGAAGTGTTGTTCTCTTTGGGTATAAATCCAAAAATTATCAAATTAGTGTCATTAGAACCGGTTACGAGTCTAGTTTCGTACGCTTTTGGCCTTGCATTGATTGCTCGTGTATATTAAGAGAACCGTCAATTTCTTTAAAGTGCTGCAGAAAACAACCTGTTTGGATATAATAAATTGTAGATAATTATTTTGATAAGAAAATCAAGTGAAACCAATTAGGTTTGGAACTTAGGATATATTAGTTGATATCTGGAGGTTTTAAAATTTTTTGAACAACATGGAGTGGGTTTTTAATTTTCAAAGTTAGCGAAGAGATTGGAAAAACTCTGTTTTATCTTAAAGTAACTTTTAGTTAAGTTTCGATCGGAACCTATGTCTTGGGTGGCTTTAGACCATGAAGAATATGAACTTAGGTAATATTTAAGAGTAACAGTGAGTTGGGTTGAGCCGTGTTAGTGCGCTTTAGTTTGGGGTTACTTAGTTCGTATTTTTTAGTATTTTTAAATTAGTAGTGATGTATAGTTTTCATATTGGTTCAGGGCACTAGTTGGACTTTCATACTCTATTCGAGGATTATATTATTTCGTTTCTAGGTGAGTAGTTTCATGCTATGTATTTTTATAAATGTTCCCCTACCCTGAACTGTTGGAAAATTAAATTGTGGTTTTAAGACTAAACTGTTTTGATAAATTATTATATTATCAATAGAATCAAATTATTTCTGAAACATGTGTGAACTTGGCATACTGTAAACTATTTGTTTTGGTCTCATGTTTATAATGATGAACTGCCATGTTTTGCGAAACTGATATGTATTGATTATTGGGACCATGTGTGTATTTAGTCCAGGGAAATTATTTCACTGTGTGTGGTGACTCTGGCCACTAGGGAACAGATCCGGGTTGGGCTGTGATGACTCTAGTGCTCAACGATTGTAAGGAAAAGACCTTTAAAAACAACTAGGTGACCTTCAATCGGATCGTCTTTGAGAAAAGGCCCAGGTGCCACCCTGAGGATGACTCTTAGTTCGGTATTGGATCCAATGGAGCTTATAGCCTTGAGAACTGTGTGGCATATTATTTGTTTTTCTTGGTACCTAGAAAATTATTGGTGCTCATGTTATAATCTGTTTTAAGTGGAAAATGTCATTTATTATGTTCTTGCGAGACATGAGTATTTTAAGTGTTGAACTGTGAAACCTTTTTTTTGAAACAAATTGTATTTACCAAACTGTATGCTAATCTAGTTTCTGTGATATATATCTTATTTTGGAATTGAACCCTATTTTCAAAACTGTATTTACTATCCATGTTGCTACTCACTGAGCTATCAGCTGACTTAGTTGTTTACTATTTCCAGGTGTTAGAAGGACTTAGAGTGGACTCATGGCGTAGCGAGGACTCAATTGCATGGACCTCTAGGGCATTTATTTAATTTGTTTTAGGCTGCTTGTCGAGTTTTGTGCATACATTGTGGTTGGGTTTTATTTAGAATTATTTTATTTTGTGGGCGGTTTGTGTCCCATTTAGTACACACACACATATATATATATATATATATATTTTTAGGAAGTTGGTTATGAGTTGTTTTTCACTTGTGGTATGTCACTGGATTGAGTGTTGATTTATTTATTTCTAGGCTATCATCACATTTATTATTTATGGTTTTGGGTTCATGTTTAGGCTTACGTGTGCCTTGGGCTAAGTCCCTATGGGCCACGGCCGGTCATGCCTGAATTTGGAGTGTGACACAAAGTTTTGAAAAATAAGCTACCAACCAGCTCCAAATGCAACCAACACGTTCCAATAGCCAAACTCAGGAAAGGAGAAGAGGAATACGACATAAACAACAATACAAAACAATGAAACCTGAATCCAGAATGTACCACGAGTCGGGTCTAAACCAAAGACGCTATAGGTACCTCTTCCCCCATCTACACCACCATCACTACCACTTCCACTTCATTACTATCACTACCGCCACCATCCCACCACCTCCACCTCCACCTCCACCTCCACCTCCATTGTGTTGTTACCACTCTACTATTACTAATACAACTATTAGTATTATTACATTAATTTTAATAACACAACCAAACATAAGAATATGTTCTCTATAATAAATAAATAAATACTTTTTTTTTTATATAACGGATCATAAATATGTGATATAATTGCATTTGGTTTATTTTTAGAATTGCAATTCTAATAAAAAAATTTCAAAACTTATAATCAAACACACAATTCAAAAACTATTTTCAAAACTCATAATCAAACACAATTCAAAATTCAATTCAAAACTCATAACCAAACTCTTTTCAAAGGGTAAATTACAAATATACCCCCTGAGGTTTGATTAAAATATGAATCGCTCCTGTGGTTTTAAAAATTACATTGCACCCCCTGAAGTTTCTAATTTCATAACAAATCGCTCATTCTATTAATAAATCATCAAGTCAATTAATAGTTTTTAATGATATTAAAAATATGTTTCAATTAATAATTTAGGTAATTTTATTATTGTATAGGAGAGCATTTATGAATTTTATTTTTTTAATTAATTCTGTTAAATAAAAAAATTTTAATAAGGGGGCATTTGCAATTTTTCAAACAACAGAGAGCAATATGTATTTTAAGCAAACCTTAGGGGGTATATTTGTAATTTATCCCTTTTTAAAACTCTATTTAAAAAAAACTCAAAAATATATTTTTTATTTTGTTCTTTAAAATTACTTTTTATTTTATATTTTTTCAAAAACTATTTTGTTTATTTTTATTTTTGAAGATAATTATTTTTTTTATTTTTTTTAAAAATGTTTTGTTATTTTATTACGTATTGGCCAAATAATTTGTTATGATTTAGATATATATGGGCAATCCAAAATTTTTTAAATTTAAAAAAAATTAAATATTTAAAAAAAGTTAAAAATTTATTAAAAAATTAAAATAAAATATGTAAAATAAAAAAATAAAATTTCCTTAAACATTTTTAAATATTTAAAAAAAATCCAAAAAATTTTTAAAATATAACTCAAAACTCAAAATACAACTCAAATTTTTTTTCAAAACTCACAATCAAATAAATTTTTTCTATTCAAAACTCAAAATACAATTTAAAACTCAAAAGACAACTTCACACTCGAATCCTGATTCTGAAACAAAGCCAAACAGAGTTTTTGCCAACCTGATATGAGTACCATGGAAGACGGGGGACTAAGGTAGTGGAATAAAGTAGAATGGATTCAATCATAATATTTATTTTTATGTTTGGTTAGATTAAAAAAATAATGATAAATGCGTTGCAAATGCAATTATCTTTCATCAATTTAAAGGAATAATTATCCTATAAAAAAGCTAAGAAGTCACCATTTTATTCCATTACATCTCGTTTCAATAATGTGATTCTTTGGATAGATGGAGTATAACATTCTTTGGACAGATAGAATGCGATTCTTCTAACTACATCCATGTTCAATGGCCAATTCTGAGATTCTAACAAGAAAATCTAAAATGCCGAATATGATCCCTTCTTCTCTTCACAGTTTCTCTAGGATGATAAACTTCGTGATTAATTGTTGAGAATATAATAGTGGATAAATTATACTTTGCCCCTATTTATATTTGATCAATTTTTTTTATTTTGACCTCTAAAGTTTTTTGTTTTTTTTTTTTTTTCCCTCACTTTAGCCTTTAATGTTTCAAATCTTTTTTAATTTACTTTTAAAACTAAATTATGTCAAAAACTAAAGAGAACATGGCAAATTGACGACTGGATGGTATTAAAATATTTTGTTACACACAATTCACATCTCTAATATAAATTCAAACCCTAATATAATAATATCTTTTTATGTCATGTGACAATTAATGCGGTATTTTTTTTATCTAATTTTGATCAGAAGTTCATTTTGAGATTAAATTGAAAAAACTTAAAACATGTAGGACCAAAATGAAAAAAAAAAATTTGAGGGGCCAAAGTTAAGAAATAGCCAAATATAAAAAAGACAAAATCTAATTTACCTTATAGTATATAATAAAACTATCTCTTTTTCTAATAACTTAAACGTTTTATATGAGTTAACGGTAAATACTTAAATACTATAATTTAGATGAAAATTGGGGTATATGAAGATCACAAAAGTGCTTAGCACAAAGTTGCCAACTTGAATTTGGCACCAAATCCCAAAACCAAATGGAGGAACATTACATTTTGCTTTTCATTTACAACCCTAAAAAATTCCATCATTCATAAAAAAAAATAATAATAATAATAAATAAAAATAAAATTAAATTAAATCAAATTAAATTAAAAGGAAAAGAAAAGAAGATTTCTATGATTATTGAATGTTGTCATAAGATTATTTTTAAAAAATAAAAAATAATCATAATAATAAAAGTTCGACAAAGTGGCAATGAAGCCAACAATCCTTAACTAGTTATCAAGAGTTGATTTTTGGAGGTCTAGACCAGTTTATAAAAGCGGCAAACAGATGGATTTGGATGGATTTTGTTTGTCATAACTTAAAAAGGTTAAATAGTCTAAAAGTCACTATTCTATTTAACTCATATTATCTTATTTAAATCACATCACTTTAAACTCAACTCATATTTCATAAAAAAGTTAAAAAGTACACTTATTTAGATCATTCCAAATCACCGAGTAAGTAATAAAATGAAAATAGTTTTTCACTAATCTAAAATTAGATTGGATGCAGTTGTTACCAGGGGCAGAGCTGGGATGGCAAAAGTGAAATGGAGTAAGTAATAAAATGAAAATAGCTTTTCACTAATCTAAAATTAGATTGGATGTTGTTGTTACCGGGGCCAGAGCTAGGATGGCAAAAGTGAAGGGGCAAACTGAAATGAATAGGATAAATCCTATTATATGCAAAACCTAATCAAGTCGGTTCTAATAAAATTTTGAATTACTCAAATAAAAATAATTAAAAATTACTTAAAATTCATTATTTATTTTATAATTTGTGTGCATATAAATTAATAATGTATAAATTTATTAAGATATTGAGCAAGTGAAGCATTATAAATTTGAAAACCATATAGTGGTTAAAATAGTTTGATTATTTCATTGTGTGAAAACAAATTCAACCTGCCAACAAGCTTTTGAGAATGGTCCAAATAAAAAATTATTATGTCAAACTTAAATATATACTTTCCAAGTGGGTAAATTTTGAAAATAAAATTCAAAAAGTCCCAAATTTAGAGTTAATTTTCTATTGATCTAACTAAAATGGGTCTAAAGATAGATAAAATATGAATAAAATAGGAACTATATTTCACCTACTTTTCACACACATTTTTCCTTTCTCTTCAACTCTCTATCCAAATCCGTAAATCAAACACAACATGAGTAATAGATTAACAAAATCTATTAAAAATTACTACTAAATACTGCTTCTTTGCCAAACTTTTTTATTAGACTTTAGTAATGTTTGGGCACCCTCTATCTTCTGTGGGATAGATATGTGTTGCAGAGGCCAAACATTAACAAACAGTTCACTACAAGAAAACACACCTTTGGCGACTAAATTTTTAGTCACCAAAAGTCGCTGTTTCACTGTGAGAACCCGAATATAAAAATCAAGTAAATAATTAAATAATAATAAAATTGCAATCTCAAATATTTTGGTGGTGAATTCTAAGGTGCAACTTAAATATTATTGGAGGATCTTTTAATTAATTTTTAAATCTGAAAATAAATTATGGTGAAAGTCTTTAGTTTGGAGGCAAAATTTATTATTAAAAAAAAGAAAAAGAAAAAAAAGAGAAGAGGGTGTGACTTGAACTCTAGACCACAAAATGAATAAATAAGGCTCTTACCATTTGAGTTACATCAAACTTATATATATATTTTGTATATTTATCCATTTATTTGACCCACAACTAATATAAAATAAAATATATACAAAACCTACAAAACCCTAATTCTCTTATTAGTTTACAAAACAATATAGCGGCAGCCAGGGGAAGGAATTGAGAGAAGAAGAAGAAGAAGAAGAAAAAGAATTGCAAAGAAGGAAGGATTTTTGCGTGTGTAGTAAGTATTTATCTTTCTTCTTCCTTAAGGTTTTGTTCTTTATCCTTACTCTATGATTATTTAGTTCATTGATGGAGAGGTTGTAGGTTTATGTATTTTGTATATAAATATCCTATTGAGAAACTTGAGGAGCTAAATTTATGTGTAAAGATTGGGTGTAATTCTTAGTTCAAAATTTCTGCACAGAATCGCAAATTTTAAAAATCAAGAAACTATATCAAACGGATGACTTTTAATATGATATTTTTACGGTAGATTAATACATATTGAATTGCATATCTAAATTTTTTCATAATTTTTGGGTTTCGAAAACCATATAATCTGATGCGTTCAAATCTGTCCAGGAAACCAGTCCGAAACAGTAAATTCGGGAATGTTGTTCTCTTTGGGTATAAATCCAAAAATTATCAAATTAGTGTCATTAGAACCGGTTACGAGTCTAGTTTCGTATGTTTTTGGCCTTGCATTGATTGCTTGTGTATATTAAGAGAACCGTCAATTTCTTTAAAGTGCTGCAGAAAACAACCTGTTTGGATATAATAAATTGTAGATAATTATTTTGATAAGCAAATCAAGTGAAACCAATTGGATTTGAAACTTAGGATATATTAGATCATATCTGGAGGTTATTGGAATTTTTCGAATAGCGTGGAGTGGGTTTTGTAATTTTCAAAGTTAGCAAATAGGTTGGGAAGGCTTGTTTGAAATTCTGTTTTATCTTAAAGTCACAATTAATTAAGTTTTGACCGGAACCCATGTCTTGGGTGATTTTAAACAATGAAGAACATGAACTTAGGTAATATTTAAGAGTAACCGTGAGTTGGGTTGAGCCGTGTTAGTGCGCTTTAGTTGAGGTTACTTAATTCCTATTTTTTTAGTATTTTTAAATTAGTAGTGACGTGTAGTTTTCATATTGGTTCAGGGCACTAGTTGGACTTTCATACTCTATTCAAGGATTATATTATTTCGTTTCCAGGTGAGTAGTTTCATGCTACATATTTTTATAAATGTTCCCCTACCCTGAACTGTTGGAAAATTAAATTGTTGTTTCATGACTAAACTGTTTTGATAAATTATTATATTATCAATGGAATCAAATTATTTCTGAAACATGTGTGAATTTGGCATACTGTAAACTATTTGTTTTGGTCTCATGTTTATAATGATGAACTACCATGTTTTGCGAAACTGATGTGTATTGATTATTGGGACCATATGTGTATTTAGTCCAGGGAACTTATTCCACTGTGTGTGGTGACTCTAGCCACTAGAGAATAGATCCGGGTTGGGCCGTGATGACTCTAGTTCTCAACGATTGTAAGGAAAAGACCTTTAAAAACAACTAGGTGACCTTCAATCGGATCGTCTTTGAGAAAAGGCCCAGGTGCCACCCTGAGGATGACTCTTAGTTCGGTATTGGATCCAACGGGGCTTATAGCCTTGAGAACTGTGTGGCAGATTATTTGTTTTTATTGGTACCCAAAAAATTATTGGTGTTCATGTTATAATCTGTGGAAAATGTCTTTTAACATGTTCTTGCGAGACATGAGTATTTTAATGTCATTTAACATGTTCTTGCGAGACATGAGTATTTAAAGTATTGAACTGTGGAACCTTCTTTTTGAAACAAATAGTATTTGTCATTTAACATGTTCTTGCGAGACATGAGTATTTTAAGTGTTGAACTGTGGAACCTTCTTTTTGAAACAGATTGTATTTACCAAACTGTATGCCAAACTAGTTTCTGTGATATATATTTTATTTTGGAATTGAACCCTGTTTTCAGAACTGTATTTACTATCCATGTTGCTACTCACTGAGCTATCAGCTGACTTAATTTTTATCACTTCCAGGTGTTAGAAGGATTTAGAGTGGACTCATGGCATAGCGGGGACTCGATTGCATGGACCTCTAGGGCATACATTTATTTGTTTTAGGTTGCTTATCGAGTTTTGTGCATACATTGTGGTATGTCACTGGATTGAGTGTTGATTTATTTATTCCTGGGTTATCATCACAATTATTCTTTATGGTTTTGGGTTCATGTTTAGGCTTACGTGTGCCTTGGGCTAAGTCCCTGTGGGCCACGGCCGGTCATGCCTGGATTTGGGGTGTGACATTCACCTTCCCCGACTAATTTTTTTGGTCCCCGGTGTTGTCGCCAATAAACGGTCGCAGAAGGTTTTGGCGACTAATCTGTGTTTTAGTCAGCAAAAGGCAGATGTTTAGCGACTAAAGGTTTGGTCGCCAATACTCAATTCCATTTTTGGAAATTATACCTTTGGCGACTAAAATGTTAGTCGCCAATAGTTAAATTTTTTTTTTTATTATTTATACAATTGCCACTCTTTTGGCGACCAAAGTCTTTTGTCGCCAAAAGCATTTGTAAAAAAATAAAATAAAATAAATGCACTGTGCAGCCTCAGGAGCTCCCAAAGAGTTTCGACCCTGTGACTTCACCTTCCAAACCTTAACACAACACACCAGCCCACTCTGCCACTCAACCATCACATGATTATAATTGCAACTTATATTATTTATATATTATTTTCACAGTATTAATACAAAACTATATATTTAAATATAATTAAATATATTGAATATAATTTATGTAAAAAATAAATGATTTACTAAAAAAAATTATAGGCCACTTTTGGCGACTAAAATAAATTTTTAGTCGCCAATTTACTAATTTTCGGCTACTAATTATTTGTTTGTCGCTAAAAAATGAAGTTCCGTCTACAATGAAGCAGTTTTGGCGACTAAATCTGGTTTTAGTCGCCAAAACGTCGCTTTTGGCTACTAAACGAGTTTTAGTCGGCAATTGCTAGTTTTAGCTACTAAACTTTTTTTTTGTAGCCAAAACTTTGCACTTTCAATGACAAAAATCTTTGTTAGTCGGCAAAACACCTACAATCGGCGACTGAACAGTTTTTTAGTCGCCAAAACCATCACTTTTGGCGACTAAATTATTTTAGTCGCCAAAAACCATCACTTTTGGCTACCAAACAACCTTTAGTCGCTAAAACTTCTACATTCGGCGACCAACAAACAGTTTAGTCGCTAAAAGCTAACGTGATTCGCGACTAATTCATTTTAGTCGGCAAAAGTCTTGATTTTTGGCGACCAAATCCAGTTTAGTCGCCATTTGTGCAACTTTCAGCTACGAAATTCAATATTTTAGTCGCCAATGATGCTTTTTGTTGTAGTGGTTGCACATCACTATATCACATACACATATACATAGAGTTCTTACAATTCTTGCAGGGGCCACAACCCCCCCGACCCCCTCTTCCCTCTGCTCCTGGTTGTTACACTGCAGTGGGCTTGACCATTGGCTCATCTCAATAATCTAAATCGTTTTATATATAGAGCTTGTTGAGTATATCATCACTATAAAAATTAAATTGATTGGATATCAATAGCTATTTGATCACATTGCATTTGTTTCAAGGACAATTATAATTTTAAAAATAAATTGCAAGCACAAATACAATTTGATCAAATGTGATTTTTTGCAGGGTTGATATTCTCAATGATCTCTACACATTGAACAGTTTAAATCATCGAGATAGGCATAGAGTCAGGCTCATCAAGGCTCAAAAACACTATCCAATTTGAAAATAGAGAGAAATTGTTCCCTAATAAAATAACTCAATCCAAATCTATGAATCTACTAAACGGAGTTAAGCGGATTTGACTCGATTGAGAACATGTCAAACACATCAACTATTAATTCAAATTTTAGTGATTCTCTATAGAGACCTTACACTGTACTTCATCAAAACTTGACTCTGCTAAATGTGGTCAATGAGTTTCATTGGTGTTTTGTTGATAAATTCCTTCTTATGGGTTGAGTTAAATCAGGTTGGCAACGGACTACCATGGGGCCTAGGCTCACGAATGCCGTGATAACACCTCCAAACATCCTCTTCTTTTTTTTTCCCTGTTCAAAAAAAAAAAAAAAAAAAAATCAACTAAACATCCCGTTTACTTTATTAAACTCATATTTTAATAGATACAAATTTTCTTTTTGAAATATTTTTTCTTGTGAACAAAAAAAAAAAAAAAAAATCAAAAATAATTTTTAAAAGATTATATACACATGTATACAGTCATGTATTTGAACTTATGACTCAGGTCAACTACTCCCATGTTTTAGAATAAATTACCAGTAGGTCCTAATAGTTTGATTTAATTTTCATTAAGCCTTATCAATTTGTTATTGAAAGTTGGTTCTATAAGAATCATCGCTAAAAAAAGACCTTTTGTAACGATTTTTTGAATCTGTTGCTAAATATTGACAATTAGTGAAATTTTAATGTAAAAATTTTGTAAACTATCGGTAAAAGTTACAATTAATGACTTTTTTTAAACTGTCACTAAAAAATAACTATTTATAATATTTTTATTATTATTTAATAAAAAAATATCGTTAATTATCACAGGACCTATTAAGCAATAAATCCATCTATTGGTACATGCCCGTAAGCCAGATATTTTATACAAAGGTCGGTCAACTTGAAAATTCACATATAAACTATGAAAAAAGAAAAAGAAAAAGAAAAATATGATACCATTCAAAAGAATAAAATCAAAAAGGATATATTTTTTTTTTTAAGAATTTAAAAATTAGTGGGCAAATCATAAACTAATTGCACAATATATAAAATTTTTTTAGATAAATTACAAATACACCCTTGAGTTTTTTTGCTTAAAATATGGATTGCCATCTGTGATTTGAAAAATTATAAATAGTCATTTTCATAATTTTTTATTTAACAAAATTAACTAGAAAAATTGCTCTCATATAAATTTTTGACATCATTAAAAATTGTTAATTAACTTAATAATTTATTAATAAAATACCCATTTGCTATGAGATTAGAAATTTTAAAGAATAGGATGTAATTTTTAAAACCTTAAGAAGTAAATCTTATTTTAAGCAAATCTTAGGAAATATATTTATAAATTTTCCAATCTTCTTTTTTGGTTCAAGTCTAGCACATAAGAATGGACTTACATCATACGTATAGAAAACTTGCACCACCATAAAGATAAAATTATTTATCTATTGTTCCACTAAAAAACAATTTTCCCTTCTTTTTTTTTTTATTCCCTTAATTATTACAATTTAGATTCAAAAGAAAAGAAGGAAAACAAAAAAAAAAAAAAAAAGGGGAGGGGGGGAGGGAAATAATATTCAATAAATATCCAACCCAAACACATATATAACAATATATATTGTTTTCGGAAAATTCTATAATACATATCCTATTTTCGGGTGTATATGCCCCAATTATAATATTTGTGATATTTAATTATGATTTATTAAGGTACCGTTTGGTAATACTTATGTTTTTAATTTTCTGTTTATATTTATAAAAATTTTAAAAACTCAAATAAAAACTTATTTGGTAAATTTTTGATTTATAAATCAGTGATTTCAGTTTATAAATTTGGCCAAAAAATGTAAACTCAAAAAATGTGTTTTCATTTTGAGTTTTCAGTTTTTTTTTTTTTACCACCCAACGCTAGCAGCCACCCGTCACCATTTTCTACCACCGTCTTCCGCCACCACCACCCACCACCCACCCCCTACCACCACCTGCCACCACCACTCACCACCCACCTGCCACCACCACCCACCACCCGCCACCACCACCCACCTACCACCCACTTGCTACCACCACCACCACCCACCTGGCACCCACTTGCCACCACCACCCACTCCTCCCCGCCACCACCACCACTTTAACCACCACCATCGCTGCCCGCCACTACCATCTACCGCCCGCCACCACTATCCGCCACCACCACCACCACCCACCACCTATCACCACCATCACCACCCTCCACCACTAGCCATCCACCACCACCACCACCCACCCGCCACCACCACGCCACCACCACCCACTCGCTACCACCCCTTGCCCGCCACCGTCACCCATCCACCCACCACCACCACCACCACCCACCACCACCATCCACCGCCACCACCACCCACCATCCGCCACCACCCATTACCCATCACCCGCCACCGTCACCCACCCACCCACCACTACCACCACCCGCCACCACCATCACCCGCCATCCGCCACCCACTTTCCACCACAACCCACCACCTGCCACCTCCACCACCACTACCACCACCCACCGCCACCACCACCACCACCCACTCGCCACCACCTGCCACCAACCCACCCACCACCACCACTCACTTGTTACCACCCGCCACCATCACCCACCCACCCACCACCACCGATCACCCACCGTCACCACTTTCCACCACCGTCTTCCGTTGCCACTTGTCACCACTTGTCATTTCTTACGCTTTTTTATATTTTTAAAATATTTTAAACATTTTGTCAATTACCAAACGCGTTTGTAGTTTATGTTTTTTTAAAAATAAAAAAAAATAAACAAAAACCAGTTTATAAAATTTTTGTAAATATAAACTGAAAACGTAAACGTTACCAAACAGAGATATTAGCTATAATTTGGTTATGACTCATTATGGTGTTGGTTTTGATTCATTATGATATTGGTTATGAATTATTGTGATTATTATTTTAGTTATGATTAAAAAGATCTTTAGTTCTATAATGTTTGGTTATGACTCATTATTTTTGTTTTGGTTATGACTAAAATGATTTATCAATGATATTTATGGTAATCAATACCATAAATTTAATAACTTATACATAGTACACATTCTTTTGAGGGTGTATATTCTAAAATGATCGGTTTGTTTTTGTGTACTTTTATATGTAGATTTCCCATATATATATATACACACTAGCGGTAACCCGTGCGATGTACGGAAAAATAGACTATATACATTTTGTGTGATAAATAAATCATCTTCATCTTGAATTATGTATTAATAGTGGCAAGCCATGATGCTAGGCCTTCCGGGTAGACATTAACAATAATTAACCCATAAAATTTCACAATAACATTTGATATGCATAAAAAATTGTTAATTATAAAGTTTGTTAGGAATAATAGTATCACGATCATTTGATAATATAAATAACTTATATCACACTATAGTGTCATGCAAAAAAAAAAGAAAAAGAAATAGAAAAAAGAAAACAAAATTCTATAAACTCAAAAAAAGGAAAGGAAAGGAAAGGAAAGGAAAGGAAAGGAAAATGAAAAAAGAAAACATTAAAAGAGAGAAATTCTATAAATTCAGAAAAAGTTATCATAAATTTATTTAAACTTTTAAATCGGTGGTGTATATTATTATTGTGGGCCCAAATTATGAATAAATCTCAACTTTTAATTATAATTTGTAAGTAATTTTTAAATTTTTTTTTAATCTAAGTTTGTTATCTTGCTCATAAAAAGTACTTCTCAAATAAATCATTAATTAATTCTATTAGCAACTCTCTATCTTTGATCTCCTCTATTAATGATACATGGATATCATATCAAAGTATAAAGCATTTTCCATAATCATTTTCTCAATAGTTTAAATAATATTTGCATAGTTCCTACAACATTTTTAAAAAAAAAATTTAAATTTAATCAAGATAAGAACTTCGTAGGATTATAAAAATTATATAAGAAAATAGTTTTAATCCATTTTATTTACAAAAAAAAAAGATGAAAAATTATTTGAATTGTATTTGAAGAAATATAACAAATGATAGCTTTAATCATTATAAACTAACAAAAAAAATTAGGATAAATTACACTGACACCCCTTGAGGTTTTTGTTTAATATAGATGCTCTCATACATTTGAAAAATTACACTTACCCTCATGTCAAATTAAAATGACATATCACTACTAAAAATCGGACTTTTTGCGACGGTCTCAAACGTTGCAAAAGGTCCACATGTCGTCGCAAAAGACTTTTTGCGATGGAGTAGCGACGGGAAATGAAGGGTGGCGGAAGGGGGGGTGACAAAAAATATTTGCGACGGTTATAAACCGTCGCTTTCTTGTAGCGACGGTGAATCAATAGTTTTTGCAACGATTTAACCTGACACAAAAAATGGGAGAAAACATCACTTTTAGCGACGGTTTAGGATGCCGTCACCAAATATTTTTTTTAAAGACGGTAGTTGACGTCACAAAAAGTACTATTAGCGACGGTTTTACACATCGCAAAAAAAACAAAATTAAATCAATAATGTATTTGTGACAATTTAAACCGTCGCTAAAGATGGCATTATTATGTATATGCAACAACTTAACCCATCGCTAATAAAATGCAAAGAAATGATGATTCCATTAGCGACGGTTTATTAATGTCGCAAAAAAATTATTTTCATAAAATAAATACATATTTTATTAATTCATTCCGTACAAATTATTAATATTTTCTAAAATAAAATACATCTACAGTCACACACATTGACATTCACATTCATAAAATCATATATACGAATAATAATATATATGTATCTTATAACAATACAATAATGTCAACCAAACATTCTATACAAAACTATATAAAACATCCTCCAATAATATTAAATTTTTTTTAAGAACTCAAATTTGTATCTAAAACAAAACAAAAGTATCAACAGTATAAATAAAAAAAATAATCCATAAACCAACAAAAATTAAAAAAAAAACTGTGGTAAAGAGACAGACAAACCAACAAAAGCACCATTGACAACCGGTCCATGTAACTAGTTTTCCCCTGATGCACAATATTCAAACACAAACCAATCTCCAGATATCAATAGTCCAAGAGAGTTTACCAACCATCAGTGGATCAAAAAAATAAAAAATAACATGCATTTGAATTTCTTAAAAATAAAAACATAACATCACAAGGCGTATGTCACATCAAACTCTAACTTTTAAACTTCAAAATTGTCACTGATAAAAACTCTGACCAAATAACTTACTACTACAAATCTTGATCCCATGTTGAACATCAAAGAAAATGGTTCACACAACACTTACTATTTTTTAAGAATCAGCAGTTGTAACCTCAACATAAACATCAGGTTCAATAGTGATAGAGGTGATCTGCTTAACCACATCTGGGGGGAGCTGAAGAGATCAACCACTCGCTTGTGTACACGGAGCTCAAATCTGTCCCATGTGTTGGTTCCTGTCAAGGCAAAAATATTAAGGGTCAATGAGTCAATTCCTGTCAACATCAAACTGCAAATTTAATGCAGGTCTGAGTATGTTCAGCTACAGTAAAAACTCTATAAGAATGGTGAAATAAAATACTAAAATTTTAACTAGACACTAATGGATATATATTATTTCATGTTTTGACCTTCCAAGAGATAACTTTGGAGAACATTCAAGTCTGATGATATCTGATTCGATTGTACATTTAATTTTGACATAATTCAACACCCTATCATACTTCGTTTGGGAGCTTTCCCTAACATGAGCAAGCCAAGCCTAGAACTTGCCCTAGTGTTCTAGTTTCTTTTGAAGCTGCTTTAGGACTTCTACTTTGGGACTGACGGGAATTGTCAGAAGTGAAGAAAAAACTCGTGTCACGATGAACACAGCAGCCCTGCTTTAGGACTCCTGCAAGCTTTCGTAGTAATGCATCAACAAAGCAGCATGTGCTAAAATAGGGCAGTCATAATGACAAAGAAAAATAGAAAAATAAAAAAATATCAGTAAAAAGGAAAATGGAAAAATGCATATACATTATGAAAAGACACACATGACCCAAACAAACCTTAATCCCATTTATTGGTGTTTGCTTCGGACACTTTGAAAAACATTAATTGTTAAAAACTTCAAAAATCAAATTTGGGTTTTTCCTAACTACGTCAGTTCAAATGCGGTAGCTAAAAAATCCTATTAATATCAAACATATAAATGAAAAATCCAAACCTGTCTTGTGGTGACAATATATATTCTTGAGCTTGCAAATTTGAGAGCATCAGGAACGCCTAGATAAAATCTGCATAGAAAGTACAGTGAAACTAATATGTTGGTGCACAAATTTTTATTTTTATTTTTTTGTTGGAGGGGGGGGGGTTACAAGGCATAATATCACATATTAATTATCCTAAGGGAATGGGGGATTTCACAATGACTCACACTTTTGTTATGCATAAAAAATTCAAAATCATTCAATCATGGGCACAATTAGCTATTAGGAGCACAAAAATCACTACCTCCAAAAAATCAAAGCAAGACAATTTTTGTTTTTAAAAATCAAATTAAATTGAAACCCATTTGCTTAAATTGAGTTCAAAACCCATATGTAGAATACAGAGCAAATTTCAATCAGATTAAGCGAAGAGGACTTCACTGAAACTTTAAAAAAAAAAAAAAAAAAAGCAAGACAGACCACCCTTTGTCAGTTCTAAGCTTTTTCACTATGAAACCAGAATGAATACAATCAAGACTGAACCAAATCCACCCAATTGGATCAGGTTGTTTTGGATTGAGTCACCAAGCCAAGAGTCACATGATTCTATTTTGGATGAGGTGTCAGCATGCTACAAATTCCATACTTATTTGTTGGCGCTAGTAGTATGACTATTGTAATGTCTAGTTCCATCAAACTCGGAAACCAATTAAGCTTACTAACATTATGCTACCTGGAAACTGATAAATTATATACATATATGTATATATATACATGCATATTCAACTGGATCCAACATAATATGATCCCATGGTATCTAAAACCCATGCTGCAAGAAGATTGACAGAGAATTCACCCCTGTATGGACGCATCATTTTAGTCTGTTCTTATCATCTTCTCTTCCCCCAAAAAAAGAAAAAGAAGAGACCATCTCTTCCAAATTTGATAAATTATAATCAGATTCTAGCAAAATTAAGTTGTCACATTTAAGATAATATACTCACACTGAGTGATGGATATCTATGGAGAATTTGTGACTTTCTTCTGAGTGAAGAAGTTCCCATGGTGCTTCCAGCTGGAAGCTCTGCTAGCGAAGCTGCACTTAAGGAAATAAATGCATCCTGAACATCCTCACATGGAAGATTGCAAGGCAAAATTGTCTTATCTAGTAAATAAGTAGGAACATCTTTCATTAAATGGACAGCAATGACCATATATGAGGGCCTCATCTATTTCTTTTGTAAACAAGTTTCCACCTATATCTACAAGTGGCTGACTTAAAATTTTATCACCTGTTGTCTTTATTATTACAATTTGAATAGCGCCCTCTTCATCTAACTCTGAATGTGTAGCCATGAGTTTGTCTTGTGTCTCACATACCTAAGCAAGTTCTAGTGGGCTGTCCTAGGCAAGGAATAAATACAGATAACTCATAAGTGAGTAGATATATCACCAAAATATCTTGCTTAAGAATGGAGTGTTCCTCTGCAGTTGGTCAATTATAAGAATTGTGGAATTTGAAAGGCATAAAAATGTATTACACTAGTGATTGCTAATATTCTCCAAAAGATGTTACACAAATATAGTTTAAGGGGCTAGTTGCATGCTACAGAGAAAGTCATAGCTCTATTAGTTATACTGTACATAATTACAGCAGTAGTTACATGCATTCATTCATATTTCTTTACATAACATCTAGTGCTTTTTATTAGTTAAGGTATATGAAAACAGTGTTTTCCCATTTTGTAATTCTTCATAATTATTTATAAATACTAAGTTACAAGGTGCAAACACAAGTAATATTATCTGCCAGCATCCTGGGATAGGTGAATTCTTATAGATCCATCCCAGCATCATGGGGTTGATTTCATTCACATCTAACAAAGGTTGTTTTATCCACATGTGCAGTAATCTTTTACTCATCCCAGCAGTACAGGTTCTATTCATGAGTCCAAAGAAACTAAAGGTTGGTTTGGGGTGTCCTAAAAAAGTGCACTTTTTGACTTATTGGTGGATTTGGGTTGGGTTTGGGTTGGGTTTGATGTGATGTGTTAGAGAGGTGATGTGATTTAAATAGGATGATGTGACTTAAATAAGATAGTGACTTTTTGACTTTTTGACTTATTTAGAACATGCCAAACCTAGCCTAAAATTTTTGTTCGCATCAGTTTTGCTGTTCATAATAACAGTTAGAGCCTTCATGGCAGCAGAATCTAACCTCATGTAGCTGTGAAGATTTTACTTTAAAATCCTATGACTTCCATAATTGCTCTCCTCAGCAAGTAGTTCTACATAAGATAGCAATGAACCCAAAACCCCAAGTGCAAATTCAAACCCAGATACAAAATTTCTAACCGGTTCTATAGAACCTTTGACAAGCCTACCAAGATCCTACACTAAATCCTTTCCTTTAAACTCAGTTTTCTTTCTCTCTGTTACCATCACGCCACATCTTGACAATGCGTCATGTAAAGGTTTATATGTATCATGACAAATAGGAAACCATATGAAGTACATAACCAAATAATGTTTATGAAAGTAGAATTTCTTAAATTCTTGGACAGGATAGGCACATTAGAGATTCTTAAATACTAGAAAAGAATAATCAGATCACCAAGAAAGAAAACTTACTTTGACAAATTACAAATAGAATATATTGGGCTGTAAATGCATTTCATACTTACTACTAGCTATATAAAAGAGTAGAACAGTGAATCAGAAACAGAGAGAGCTGAAAAGTTAAGAATACAAGTTATAAGGGGGGGAAAAACATAACTTTTTCACGATGTAATAATTAAGAAAAGGCGACACAATGTTTGAAAAAGTAGAATATATAGGACATTATTACAAAAAGACATGTTATATGCATCTTGTAAGTGATACACACACTATCCTTCTCCCTTTTCTTATTAGGTGTCAAAATTCTGAGTAATGAAAACTATGATAACTATTTTAAATAGAAGTTTACTATCTCTGTAATCTACTTTTTGTGTATTCAATACAAATCAATATTACAGTCCATAAATGATACATGATAGAGAGAGGTGTCATCGAAAAGTTTTGTGCAAGAGTATAGAGTGTCAACATACCAGCTTGTTACTAATGAGAAACAACAGGAAACATAATCCAGTTAATTCCAATGTTATTCAATCCAAATTGTATAGTTCTTAATTGGGTTAGTTTTTGTTATACATTTTCAAGGAGAAAAACAATCCAAAATCTTGCCTTTTATTTCCATGCTGTTTCCCATAAACCAAACAGATGCAAAAGGAACTATAATTTCTTCTTTCAACACTCATAGGTTGTTCTTGAGCTTAAGAACTTCAATTTTGTGACAAATGTGAGACTAGGTTGAACCCAATAAACCATGAACAACATTTCCAAGAAAATAAGAGAAAGACAATCTGAAGAATGACAAAAAAAATATGGAAGATTAGAAGAGAAGGGAATAAATTACCTGCTGAGCCAATTGAGAAGGGAATCCCACAACCCCATTTTGGAGAAAACGAGAATTTCAGATGAATTGAATGGAGTTGTCAAGAAAACCCTTTTTGTTTTTGTTTTTGAGTTCTGAGAAAGCAATCAAAGCAAAACAAAGTAAAGCATCATGTTCTGTAAATTGAATTGAAGAGAGAGAGATCTGAAACTGCTTATACATACACATATATATATATATATGAGAGAGAGAGAGAGAGAGAGAGAGAGAAGAGAAATAAAATTAGGGTTTTTAATTCCCCCACTACATTCTGCCCTTACTACACATCTCAATTGCCGCCTCTGTCGATTCTAGCCTCTAAATTTGGCCAGCGATCTTAATGTCAAACCCCTTCGATTGCCACTGATGTTTTCCATAACTGCAAATAAAATTTCCAGCTTCAGCAAAGTTCCTCAATGTTCAACATTAGATAATGGTAAACATAACATTGAATTGGGTATTGAGTGCCTTCACTATTTGTACTAGTAACCACAATAAAAATAAATAAAAAAAAAAAACCAGTTTAAGAATAGAAAAATATTCAAGCCTCAACGTCACTTGGTGAAATGGGAGACTGTTTTGCTTCCATTACCAGCAAAGGTCAGCAAATATAACTCAAATATCATCTAAATTAAAACAAAAAATGAAAAACAAAATAGTTGCAAAAATCAATTGAAAGTGAATACCATTTTCTCACAAATCAATTAGATTGAGAGCGATCAAACCCTAAATTTCCTTTAAAAGCGCAATGTAGGTGAACCCATTGACTCTTTCCAATATACCCACAATGTGAATAACCTACAAGATCCAATTTGTGCCCCACAATCGATAAACTCGCACCAGAGACAACTCTCTCTATATATCTTCCTCGCTTTTCCTCGGGATTTTCTCTCTGAAAATGGTAATGGAAATGGAAAATGAAGGTAATGATGGGGTTTAGAAACACATAGGAAGTGTTGCAGAGGCTTTAACCTCTGAGAGAAACCAAAAAACAATGAGAAAACCCTCTGTAACTTTTTTCCCTCCTCAGCCCTAATGTACTCTCTCTACGCTTCGGGAATTGCTTTCTTCCTCGTTCTCTGTCACGAAAACACTTGACACGAATGAACGAACGAACGATCGCGTAAAGGTGAGAGAGGTCGTTAATTTTTGTATTCCAGATTTGCATCTAATGTTTTTCGTAACTGCAAGTGCTACCATCAGGTGCTGCTGGTTTGTGACGGTGATATCAATGGCAGTGGTGGTCGTGTGCTCCTGTACCGACGGCGGTGGAGAGAGAGAGAGAGAGAGAAAGGAGGGCATGATAGAGAGAGGTGTGATAGAGAGAAAGAATGAGAAGCTTTTTTTTTTTTTCTTTTTTTTTGGGTCTATTAGCCACGACGCAACAAAGGCCATGGCCAAAGAAAACTTTTTGCGACAGGGAGAAAATGCCATGGCAAAAAAATAGGCCTTTCACAACGGCTAAAAGTTTGTCATCGCAAAAACCATTCATCATATCCTTCCATCTTTTTGAGACAGGAAATGCCATCGCAAAAAGCGACCATTGGCGACAGGATATTATCCGTCTCAAAAGAGTACTTTTTGCAACGATTAATATGTTGTCGCAAAAAGTTCCGTGGCAAATACCCATTTTTCTAGTAGTGTATTTGTCTCCTAGCCTTTATACATATAAAATAATGAATAATGCAGATATTTTGTTCATGTCATTTCAAGGGAAATAAAAATCATCTTCTATAGCGATTCTGGTTTGAACTCGACCCAGTTGATATTATGGATTCGAGTTTTATTGTCTTATACAATTGTTCATGTCATATTTCTCCTTATTCCTTATTGAGTTTGGTTATTAGTGTGTCTTGGTTGTGTTTGGAATAGGCCGGGAGTTAGTTTTTCGAATTGGTTCTTGCCTAGATTTTTACTTCTGTGCTTGAGCAACATTTCTTGCACTCGAGCGGTCTTTAAGAACTCTTAGTACTTTTGCAGGCCTGCAAAAGTATTGGAAGTTGGCATCTTACGCTTAAACGATCATTTTTGCGCTCAAGCGGTGTTGGCTTGAGCGGTCTTTATTGAGCTCTAGTGGTGATCTTCTGTCTGCAAAAATTTTGAGAGTTTGTGTTCTTCGGTCGAGCGGTAATTCCTGCACTCGAGCAGTCCCATGTTTTTGGGTCTAGACACTCGAGTGACACTTTTTGCGCTCGAGCAGTCTGTACATATATCAATTTGTAAAAGTTACTTTTTACATCATTTTTTCATCTCTCTCTCTCTCTCTCTAAACATTTCAAAACCCCAAGTTGAGACTCCCTCTCTCTAAAACTCACATTCTCTCTACTATTATACCTAGATCTGTCAAGTTTTTCACCCGTGTCCCTTTGTTAAAAGGGTAGAGCACGTCGTAGGCTTCCTTTTGATTTGAACAAATTGGGTGTGGGCATTGTTAAAGTTCCTTCACTCTTTCTCTCATCTTCTAAACTTGAGATAAGTATTCTCTACACTTTCTTATGATTTTTAATTTAGATATTTGTCTTTATAAAACAACATTGTGATTTGGAAGAATTTTGGACAAACATAGGGTTTTGCTTGATTTCAAAAGAAGGGTTTTCAATTGCTTTGTTGGAAATGATTTAGAAGATGTATTTATTGTTGAGTTATGATGAATTACTGGATTTTTACCTTTGAAATTGGTTTATAAAGAAATGTGGGCTTTACCCTAAATATATCAAATATTGATTTTGAAAAGAAAAATGAAATTGATGTTGGAAATATGGAATTGAGTTGATATTAATGAGGATGGCGGAGTTGAATATGCATTATCACTCACATCTTCAAATTTGAAAAGTTTATCTTTATTGGAAATTTGTTTATCTGTTTAGAAATATTTGTTTTGGGCTATCGGTGAAGGATAACTATGATCAATGTAGAAATTGCATGAGAATTAGGAGAATTGAAATTATTGTCTCATCCATTTGCATCAAGCATTGTTTTATACTTATACATTGGAAAGGTTTATCGTTTTGAGAAAAATGGGTAAATCTAGGAAGTATGTGTTGTCTCGTTGAAACAAGTTGGCTTGAGTGTCCATGGTAAAAGTTTTAAAAACTGTGCATATACATGGGTGCCAATCCAGCAGACGAAATTTCCATGAAATGACAATAGTAGTGCTTGTATAGCCTACGTTTACATAGGTACCGGTTTGCGGTTTCTCACGGATGAAATTTCTGTGAAAGGTTGTATCTATTTTGAGATTCCTAGAGTGTGATTCACTGCCCTATTTTCTGTTGTAAAAGAAATGATTTATGAATTTTGATATTAACCTGGCATTGTATGGTTTTGGAAAGAGATATAAAATGTTTTGGCACGAATATTGTATATGCATTCACCTTATATCTTTGTTAAAATTCATATACTGTGTTGGATTATTTCTACTAGGCTTTGGCTCACCCTATGTGGGAAAGATATTTTCAGGTGCTAATGACATGCTTCCTCCAAGACAATAGCTTGGGAGAAGTTGGAGTAAGAGATTGATTTTGTTTATTCGTTGTGTTTATTTTTGTATAATCCAAGGGCTTTAACTATATTGAATTTTAATTTTTTTTTGTTATAACCAAGTATTGACTTGGGAAGTTGTAAACCCTTAGGACACTTTTTATTTGTTTAACTTTCATCCTATTTTTCTATTATGTAATGTATACTATAGATTCAAGATTAAGCTTGTGAATTTTTTTGTAAAAATGATTGAGACTAATGGAAGATAATTACCTTATCATGTCTTGTTATGTAATTAATATTGTAGATGGTTTATAGTAATTATTTCGGAGCATTACATTTTCTTTGGTTTAACTCACACAAAAAATTGATTTTTTTAATTTTTTTTTATAAAAATATTTTAAGCGATTTTTTTATTTTTTATTCTTTAGATACACCTAATCTAGATATACTTAACAAATATAATATTTTGTGATTTTTTTTAAGTTCACCAAATATAAAAAAATATATATAAAAATACAAAAATTCAATACATAATCTTATTTTGTTGTATTTAATGGATTTTTTTAACATGGAAAGTTATAGAATGTAGTCATGATGATAGGAAGAAGAAATGGTTGGAAAAAGGCAAGATGGCCATTTAAAAAATTTTAGGGCATGACATTAGCAATCTATAGGCAATTTGTAATGAGATTATAAATCTTAGAGAGGGGAATGTAATTTTTCAAATGTGAGAGAAAGATTTGTATTAAACAGAAACCTCAGGTGGTGTTACTGTAATTTATCCAAAAAATTATATAGGTTGCTCAATGGAAAAATGGTCGAATGCAACTAAATTCATGGAATTAAATCATATGAGCTCTAAATTGATAATATAATCTAGCAAATCAACTAATAATAACAAATAGATATCGACAAATATATAGTATTTTCCTACCATCTTTGTATTATATTCATTAATTTCATATATCATATGAAAGTTTTACTTTTCAATAAAATATGCACCAAGAAAACAAATTTGAGAAAGAAATTGGTTCTAAACTTTATTATTGAAAAAACAAAAATTTCAAAGAGAGAATTTAGAGATGGAATTGAAGAAATACTATAACAAATGATGGCCTTATAAAAAAAGAAAAAGAAAAAACATATAGCAATGATCTAATGCAAACTATTTTTAACAACTAAAAGAAAGAATATCAAATTATTACATTGGATAAATATAATAATGAAAATTAATTTTGTGAGATTTTTGTGCTGCCTCCTCCCTTGCACCCTTCATTATTTCATTATTAATGCATTTCTCATTCAAAGCCAACCAAATTTTATTTATTTATTTTATCTTTATCACTTAGGAGATAATAACGAATAATAAAAATTATTAAGAGAATGTTAAGAATTTAGAAGAAATAAGACGTTATAGATAAGGACATTTTATAAGATAAAAAATTCAAAATAAAAAAGGATAATATGTGATAGAAGGAGAAAAAAAAAAGATTAAATCAAAATAAAGATTTAGATATATACGTTTTTGATAGATATATAAATTAACAATTATATCTTTATCTAAATTTTATTATTTTAATTTTTTGTAAATCAATTATTTAATCTTTATCTTTGTCTATAGATAACGAAATTAATTTTTATAAATTATTTATCAATTTCTATATGTTTATTTATCTATAAGTCATTAAATTAATTTTTATTTTTATTTTTAGGGAAAATTAGTCTAAAGTCCCTCTCCCATTTTTAGTAATGGAAGACATCCACAATATTATTTTTTGATCTCTAAGGTCCCTCCCATCTATCCCAGAGAAATTCAGCCTCGTTGATTGTTGTTTCTCTTCTGAAGCTTATTTGCCTTGGTTATTCCAATCCCATCACTATCTCCATCTATCCTCTCTCTCTTTCTCTCTCTCTCTCTCTCTAGTGGCCAATTTCAAACCCCAATCTCTCTCTTCTGTATCCCTCCGATCATGAGACTCATTGGCCGCCTCTACTGCCCAGACTTCGACGACGGAGATCCCAACAAGAGTTACCAGGTCCCCATTGCTATCACCTCCGCCATGGTCACTATCACACTCTTAGGGACCGTTATTGATCAGCTAATCTTCGGATACCTCGGTGATCGTATGGGCCAACGGCGTGTCTACAGCCTCGCACTCATGTGCGTGGTGCTCAGCTGTATTGGGTGCGGATTCGCTATCTGCACTTCCCCGACCTGTGCATTGGTGAGTCTGGGTTTTTTTAGGTTCTTGCTTGGTATGGAGATTGGAGGGGATTATCTGCTGTCGACGACTATCATGTCGGAGAAAGAGTTGGTGGAGAGAACTGGAAGTTCATCTATATTAAGTGTTTGCGATGAGGAAGTTGCTTGCTATGAGACTGCTACTTTAACTGCAGCTGTTGTTCCTGACTTCTGCTTCCTCCTCTAACAACAGCTATGGATGAGCACCGTGTAGCAGGGCTACCTGCTCTTGAGCCATATGCTCATTTATTTCATCGGTACATTTCTGGGCCTTTCACTACAATCCACTGAAACTACTTAAAAAGTGTTTCTGAACTTTGTTTTTATTCTGGCTTAGCTATTATGTAACTTACAACTATCAGATTGTTTTTATTATGGATGGGTGTAACTTATAACTACATCAGGTATTGCATCATTCATTTCATTCTTGGGATATTTTTCTGGAATATTTATTTTTTATTTTTTATAAACCGAGATCAGTCATGGTTTCTATGGAGAGCCCATGTAATCACAAATATCCATTATCTTGGGATATTTATCTGAAGAGTGGGAAGTATATGCAAGGAAGATAAATTTGAAATTTTTCTAGAGACTTTATAAAAGGCTAGGAAGGCCAGAGAAATTTAAAATTTCTCTAGAGAGGTAATTTTGTGAGAATGCCTATGAAGTTAGAGAAATTTTCAAATTTCTCTGGAGTATTGAGTCTAGAAGAGGCAGGGAGGGCAGAGAATTTCTCTAGAGATGTAATTTTGTGGAAAGGCAGAGAAATTTCTCTGGGAGAGTGGGAAGTATATGGAAAGTAGAGAAATTTGGAGAATGGGAGGGCAGAGAAATTTACAGTGTTAATAGAAGTGTTGATTCAAGGCATTGGTGCTCATCAATATCAAGATGCACACTCTTTAGTTCTATGCATTGCATTGTGTCTCGTATTGGTTATATTTTTGAACCCTTCCATTAAACTACAGACAACAAGTGAATTTCTTTGGTTGGAGGAAATTTTCTCTGGGAATGAGTAAATTTCTCTAGAGTGGAGAGGGAAATTTCTCTGGGTTGAATCCAAAGAAATTCTCTGGTGAGATTTTCTCTATGATGTGTCTAGAGAAATTTGAAATTTTCTCTGTGATGTGTCCAGAGAAATTCTCTGAATCGAATTTTCTCTAAATTGAATTTTCTTTGGATTGATGTTGAGGGACCTTAGACATTATGAAAATATTGAGTGTCCTTTATGCTATAAAATCATAATACCAGGGACTTTAAAAAAAAAAACCCCTTATTTTTATCTATATCTATAGGTCAGGAAATAAAATTTCATAAATTATTTATGAATATTTATATGTTTATCTATAATGAAATTAATTAAAATACAAAATAAAGGAAAAGAAGGAGTAATTTCAATTTTTTTTTTTAAATCAATTATTTAACCTTTATCTTTATCTGTAGGCTATGGAATTAATTTTTATAAGTTATTTATCAATTTTTAAATGTTTATTTATGAGAAGAAATTTTAAATTATCTATAAGTTATTAAATTAACTTTTTAAAATTAATTATTTAATTTTTATCTTTATTTGTAGAATTTAAATTCAATTCTCATAAATTATTTATCAATTTTTATATGTTTATTTATATAGAGGAATTTTGAAATTCGAATCTTTATCCATAAGCAATGAAATTAATTTTTATTTTAATTAATCAAACAAATAGAAAATGGAGGAAAATAAAAAACATGAAAGACAATCAAACAGTGTTGCCACATAGGAAAGAGTGAGTTTTAAAATGATAAATATTTAGAGGTTTTTGACAAAACAATTACATTTTGTTATATATATAGTACAGATAGATATAAATGTGTGTGCGCACATGCTTTGTATACATAGAAATGTATATACGGGTAATGTTTTAATACATACCTCTTAAAAAGAGGTGTACTATATGGAAGTTATGATACTTATTGTGTTGATATCACAAAATATCATAACTAAATTGTAACACCACCAAAATAATACAATAAAGATAACTCATATGCAGAATAAATATGAGAAACAACATACTTTCATACATCAGAGTTTACTGTTTAACAACCAGTTAAATGCCATATAGGCTTACATCTTTCCAAGTCATTGCTTGGTTACACAAATTAAGTCTCACTCATTACATCTTAAGCCATTGGCTTTACAAATAACATACATACACACAACAAGACATAATTAAGAAGCTCTTGCTTCCCGAAAGTCCATCCACGCTATTGCCTTAGAGGAAACGTCTCACCTGTACCTGAAAATGGTATTCCCATATAGGGTGAGCCAACAGCCCAGTAGAAATAATCTAACACAATTTATGAGGTTTAGCAAATGTATAAATACCATGTACATAAACAATACCGATACTGAAACATCCACAAGGCTTACATATGCATATGCCACTAAGACCAACCTTATTCCATTTTCCTTCAATTCATTTCCAATTCGTATATGCTACTCAATTCATGAGTTAAATTCGTTATCTTTCAACAACCAAAATGAGACTACAACTCAATGATTTTCCAATTATGGAAAACACACATAAACACTTCAAACCTGTCATTTTACGAATATTTCGTCCGAAGGAATCGGCACCCATTTATATATAAATTTTCGGGTCTTTCACCTGGGACACTCCGGCTAACTTGCTTTAAATACAGTTCATCCCCTTTCTTCTTCCAAACAAATATACATATGCAATGTATTTATAAACATAATCATATATGGAGTATGTCCCATTTCTTCTCTCAATAAACATACATATACAATGTATTTATAGCATGGTCATATTCAATGACACCAACAATAGATTAGCATTAAATCGTCTAATCTTCATGTAATTTCTACACAATCATAGCTGTCCTCCACCGATAGCTCAATGCAATTATTTCTAAAGAGATGTTCAATCTCAAAATAGATATTTTATTCAAAACTTACATAGATTAGATAATACATATCCAATATCACCATTTATATCCACAACCTTCTAATTTCACGTTTTCAATGTTAATTCCAATTATTTATGCAAAATAATGATTTAATCAAATTAGGGCAAAAATCTCTCTTTTACCAAATATCAACCCAAACACCAAAAACAACTATTTTGATACAACATGATCTTATATGCAAGCCTCATACTCATTTATCTCATATTCATCAAAAATCCCTATTTTCCATATAACACCCAAATCTTAGATTTTTCCAAACCACAACCAAATCTCATCATCTATACACTATAGAAAATAACTAAGCTAAAAGCTATATTAGAGTGTAGAAAATCTCTACCTTAAGTGTAGAAGACCCAAGCAACAAGGTGGAACTTCAAAGATGACGAAACCAATTTCTTCTTGGATCAAAATGAGGTTCTTGCAACCCTCTACCCTTCTCCAAAGACCCTAGGGTGAAGAGATCCTTAGATCTAGGTGTATTGTAGAGAGAAGTCTAACCCTAGAGAGAGGGGGAGTTGATTTAGGGTTTTTGAGTGAAAATGGATTAGAAAAATGAAGCAAAACGACACTGTTTGTGAACTGATGTATGACAGGCTCACTCGAGCGAAGGAGTTCTCGCTCGAGCGACCAGACACAAACAGGTCGCCTCGCTTAAGCACAAGAGGCGTCGCTTGAGCGTAAAATGCAAAGCTTCAGGTCTGTCACCAACGCAAACACACACTCGAGCGCAAGAAACCTCGCTCGAGCGAAGAAACAATTTCACAAGGCTCGTTCAAGCGCAAGAAGCCTTGCTTGAGCGAAGAGGCAAATTTCTGGGCGATAAAGGTTTGGAAAAACAAGCAAAATCAACCTATTCCAAACACACCACTACAACTCGGTAGCCAACAAAAAGGGGATACAAGGGAAACAAGACATGAATAACCATTCAAAGTCATACCAACCCAAGTTTGGAACACCACAAATGACGGGTAAAAACCTGGGTCGCTATAACCTCCCCCGCTTAAACAATTTCGTCCCCGAAATTACAAATCACGTTTCAAAACCTTGTTCTAGCCAATTTCCAAAATGATTACCAACAACATATATAATGTTTCCAAGAGTGATACAACACCCACAATATTCCATATTCTGAAAACATATCCAATATTTATATTTTTCATTAACATAATTAATTTCTCAATACATGCTCATGCATCAACAAACAAATCCGGATATTTCTCTCAGACTTCTAACTCACGTTCCCAAGTCGGTTCCTTTATCCCGTGATGTTTCCACAATACTTTCACCAAGGGAATTGTTTTGCCTTGCAAGATTTAACCCCGTCTATCCAAGACTCTCATCGGTCTCTCCTCATATGAGGCATCCTCATCTACCTTTAAGTCAGTCCAATCCAACACGTGTGATGGATCCAGCTCGTATTTCCGAAGCATGCTAATATGAAACACGTCATGAACCCCGAAAAATTGTGGCGGTAATGCCAAACGATAATCAACCTCCGCAATCTGCTTAAGGATTTCAAAAAGGCCAATAAACTGAGGCGATAACTTCCCACTCTTTCCAAATCTCATCATACCCCTTCTAGGTGATATCTTCAAAAAGGCATGATCCCTTACTTCAAAGACAAAGGTCTCCTCCTACGGTCGGCATAACTTTTTTGGCGACTCTGAGCCGTAGCTAGCCTCTTACGGATAAGTACTACTTTCTTCGTTGTTTTCCGAACCAACTCTGCACCTAACAAAGGTGTATCACCCACCTCAGCCTAACACAGGAGATCTACACGGTCGACCATACAAGGCCTCAAACGGGGCCATGCCAATACTCGATTGGAAACTATTGTTATAGACAAACTCCACTAATGATAAGTGCCTCTTCCATGAACCCTTAAAGTCAAGGGCACAGCTTCGAAGCATATCCTCAAGAATCTAGATAGTACACTCGGATTGCCTGTCGGTCTGAGGATGATACGCAGTGCTAAAGGTCAATTTAGTGCCCAAGGCACTTTGCAAACTCTGCCACAACTGAGCAGTGAAACGCAAATCTCTATCTGAAACAATTGTCACAGGGACGCCGTGCAACCTCACTATGTCCCTAATGTACAAATCGGCAAGATAATCGACCGAGTCACTTACACGCATGGGAATAAAATGTGCTGACTTAGTTAAACGGTCAACTACCACCCAAATGGCATCATTACCCCGTTGAGTCCTCGGAAGACCCACAACAAAATCCATATTGATATGTTCTCATTTCCACTCAACTATAGGCAATGGTTGCAACAAACCCGTTGGCCTCTGATGCTCAGCCTTCACTTGTTGACAAGTAAGGCACTTTGATACAAACACAGCCACATCTTTTTTCATACATCTCTACCAAAACTGGCGACTAAGATCATGATACATCTTTATGCCTCCCGGATGCACCGCAAGGCGCAAATGGTGAAACTCTCGGAGTACTTCCTCTCGGCAGGACTTTGGTACAAACAAACGGTCACGGTATCTCACACTCTGGTTGGAATACACAGCCAAACCTCTTTCTACTTTCCTATTGGAGATCTTCTCTCAAAAAGATTCCACTTCAAGATTACCCTTTTGCGCTTCCAACACTCGATTCACAAGTGTAGGTCGTACAACTATTGAAAACAAAGCTGCAGACTCAACAGACTCACCCAGATGCAAGTCAAACTAATTAAGAGTACCCAACATTACCCATTCTCGAATGGCAATAGAAGCCACACTATTAATAGGCTTCCTACTCAAAGTGTTGGCCACAACGTTGGCCTTTCCCGGATGGTAATATAACTCGAAATCATAATCCTCTATGAATTCCATCCACCTCTTCTGCCTCAAATTCAAGTCTTTCTATGTAAACAGATATTTCAGACTCTTGTGATCAGAGAACACTTCAAATTTCTCACCATACAAATAATGCCTCCAAATCTTCAAGGAAAAAATCACCGCTGCTAACTTTAAGTCGTGAGTAGGGAAATTCCTCTCATGTATTTTCAACTGCCGTGAGCCATAGGCTACTACTTTACCCTCTTGCATCAATACACAATCTAAACCTTCCTATGAAGTATCACAATATACTAAATAACCCAAACCCCTCTTCGGTATAATCAATACTGGAGCAATGGTGAGTCTAATCTTAAGCTCTTGGAACGACTTCTCACAAGTCTCACTCCACACGAATTTGATTTCTTTCCTCATCAACTTAGTCAAAAGTGAAGCTAGTCTAGAGAAATCTTTCACAAACCGACGGTAATACCCAGCCAATCCCAAGAAACTACGAATCTCGAAAGCATTCTTAGGTTGTACCCAATCTTGCACTGTCTCTAGCTTGGATGAATCTACAGTCACCCCTTCCCCGGATACCACATGGCCTAAGAACTTAACTTCCCTTAGCTAGAATTCACATTTTCCAAACTTAGCATACAATTTGTGGGCTTTAAGTAACTCAATTACAACTCGCAAATGTTCCCCGTGTTCCTCCTCAGAAGGTGAATAAATCAGAATGTCGTCCACAAAGACAACCACAAAGCGATCTAAGAACTCCCGGAAGATTCGATTGATTAAATCCATAAACACCGCTAGTGCATTCGTTAGCCCAAAAGGCATCACAAGAAACTCATAATGGCCATACCGCGTACGGAATGCCGTCTTCGGGGTATCTTTCTTCCTTACTCTCAACTGGTGATAACCCGATCTCAGGTCTATCTTAGAGAAACAACATGACTCCTTCAACTGATCAAACAGATCATCTATACGAGGCATTGGGTACTTATTCTTAACAGTAACCCGGTTCAACTTTTGGTAATCAATACAAAGTCACAATGCTCCATCTTTCTTTTTAGCAAAGAGGGCTGGTGCTCCCCAAGGTGAAGTACTAGGGCGAATAAAACCCTTATCTAGCAATTTCTAGAGTTGAATCTTCAACTCACTCAATTCAGCTGGCACAAATCTATATAGAGCCATAGAAACCGGTGCCGTACCAGGCACTAAATCAATAGAGAACTTGATCTCTCGGTGAGGTGGTAAACTAGTAAGATCCTCAGGAAAAACATCTGAGTATTTGCAAACCACTCTTGGCAGCTCAATCCGGACTTCATCACACTCACTACTCATAAAGTTAGGAAGAAGACAACTAAGTTCATTCCGCCCACGCGGATCATACACCGGTGATAAAACTCTATCCACATGATCACCTAAGAAATAAAAGCAATCACCGCTCAAGGTACATACAGTAACCTTTTGACGGTAACAATCTACAACAGCCTAGTATGACAATAACCAATCCATATCTAATATGACATCAAAATTAAGCACGTCAAGTAATACGAATGCAAAAGATAATCGACGACCAGCAACCTTGATGTCACAACCCCGACATCCGTGTTTCAAAATAACCCCACCACCAATAGGTGACTCTACACAAATAAGAGACGCTAACTGTGCCAACTCCAAACCCAAAATTGATGCAAATGTAGAAGCAATAAAAGAATGGGATGCACTCGTATCAATCAACACATTAGCAACTGAATTGCAAAACAAAAAGATACTTCTCACTACAGAAGGAGCAAGTACTAGATCTAGCGTTGTAACCGTGTACATACGCCCAGTAGGTTTCTGTTCAACCTGCTCACCTCTCAGAGCATAAGCTTGATGCACTGACTAAGCTGAAGAAGCTCCTTGATTGGCCCTCGAGGCCTATGTTGATTGTGCTGACTGGTGACTCTGTGTTTGTCTGGAACTGGACGTACCAGGTGTGCCACCCAACTATGGGCAAAACCTCTTCAGATGGCCTGCTTGCCCGCACTAGTAACAAGTGAGCGGCTGGCCTCTCCCTTGACTTTGGTTCTAAAAATGAGTCGAAGATGATGCTACTTACTGCTCTCTTCCTCTTTGAGGACAAGCTGGAGACTTGTGGCCCAACTGACCACACTTAAAGCAAGTGAAATTTCCCTGGCCACCCCTCCCAGAACCTGAACTCGATACTGGAAAAGTGGACCTCGATTGAAACCTCAGGGACTGCTGAGAATTAGAACCCCTCTGCCTCTTACTATCCCCCTGACTATTCTGACTCCTCCTGGAGCCCCTCATTTCCTCCTCTTCTTGCATAACAATCTCGAGATAGGCTACTGCTTCCACAAGGCACCTAAAATCTCTAATCATGGACCTGGCCACTCGAAGCTTGAGTCCGGTCCTCAATCGCTTCTCAAATTCCAAACAACGGCGCTCCTTAGTCACCACCAACTCTGGTGCGAACCTAGATAAGCTAGTAAAGGTTGCCTCAAATTCAGCCATAGGTGTACTTAACTGTGCCAATTTAGAGAATTGATCTCTCAACCTCTCTCTAACTGTGGGAGGTAGAAACTGTTCTGGAAAGCATTGACAAAGTCCTCTCATGTCATCTCAATGCGTCCACGCGTATACTTCCACCACTGACCTGCATCTCCCCTCAGTTGGAACGATGCCAAGGTAACCCTCAAATGGTCATCCTCGATGTCAAGCATCTCGAATGTTTTCAACAACTGCTCTAGCCATTTATCTGCCTTCAATGGCTCCCTAGGATCGCCCACAAAGTCATCCGGATTTGATTGAAAAAACTCCCTCTTTAAGAAGAATGGCCCTGCTTCAGCTACTTAGGCCTGGACTTGATTCTCAGCTCGGAGAATGTCCATAGACTCCCTAAATACTCTGGCTATTTCGCGAGCTAAGGCGCCTATGGCCTGCTGACCCACTGGTTCAGCCACATTAGCCAGACCAACCCCTTCTTCCTGTGCCGGAATATCACCCGGTATGGGTACTTGAAAATGGTATTCCCATATAGGGTGAGCCAATAGCCCAGTAGAAATAATCTAACATAATTTATGAGGTTTAGCAAAGGTATAAATACCATGTACATAAACAATACCGACACTGAAACATCCATAAGGCCTGCATATCCATATGCCACTAAGACCAACCTTATTCCATTTTCCTTCAATTCATTTCCAATTCGTATATGCTACTCAATTCATGAGTTAAATTCATTATCTTTCAACAACCAAAATGAGACTACAACTCAATGATTTTCCAATTATGTAAAACACACATAAACACTTCAAACCTGCCATTTTATGGATATTTTGTCAGAAGGAATCGACACCCATTTATATATAAATTTTTGGGTCTTTCACTCAGAACACTCCGGCGAACTTGCCTTAAATGGAGTCCATCCCCTTTCTCTTCCCAAACAAATATACTTATGCAATGTATTTATAAACATAATCATATATGGAGTACATCCCATTTCTCCTCCTAATAAACATACATATACAATGTATTTATAATATGGTCATATTCAATGACACCAACAATAGATTAGCATTAAATCGTCTAATCCTCATGTAATTTCCCCACAATCATAGCTATCCTCCACCGATAGCCCAATGCAATTATTTCTAAAGAGATGTTCAATCTCAAAATAGATATTTTATTCAAAACTTACATAGGTGAGATAATAAATATCCAATATCATCATTTATATCCACAACCTTCTAATTTCACGTTTTCAATGTTAATTCCAATTATTTATGCAAAATAATGATTTAATCAAATTAGGGCAAAAATCCCCCTTTTACCAAATATCAACCCAAATACTAAAAACAACTATTTTGGCACAACATGATCTTATATTCAAGCCTCATACTCATTTACCTCATATTCATCAAAAATCCCTCTTTTCCATATAACACCCAAATCTTAGATTTGTCCAAACCACAGCCAAATCTCATCATCTATACACAATAGCAAATAACTAAGCTAAAAACCATATTAGAGTGTAGAAAATCCCTACCTTAAGTGTAGAAGACCCAAGCAACAAGGTGGAACTTCAAAGATTACGAAACCAATTTCTTCTTGGATCAAAATGAGGTTCTTGCAGCCCTCTACCCTTTTCCAAGGACCCTAGGATGAAGAGATCCTTAGATCTAGGTGTATTGTAGAGAGAAGTCAAACCCTAGCGAGAGGGGGAGCTGATTTAGGGTTTTTGAGTGAAAAGGGATCAGAAAAATGAAGCAAAATGGCGCTGATGTGAACTGATGTATGACAGGCTCGCTCAAGCGACCAGACACAAACAGGTCGCCTCGCTCGAGCGCAAGAAGCCTCACTCGAGCGTAGAATGCAAAGCTTCAGGTCTGTCACCAACGCAAATGCACACTTGAGCGCAAGAAGCCTCGCTCGAGCGAAGAAATAATTTCACAAGGCTCACTCGAGTGCAAGAAGCCTCGCTCGAGCGAAGAGGCAAATTTCTCTGCAACAAAGTTTTGGAAAAACAAGCAATCAACTTGTTCTAAACACACCACTATAGCTCGATAGCCAACAAAAAGGGGATACAAGGGAAACAAGACATGAATAACCATTCAAAGTCATACCAACCCGAGTCTGGAACACCACAAATGACGGGTAAAAACCTGGGTCGTTATATATATTACTTTTTGTCATAACTTAATGGTTCATAATCAAACACCTTTAAGGCATAAATTAAAGACCTCTTCACAAAAATTAGAATTATAGTAGGTCGTAACTAGTCATAACTAAATATCATAACAAAACACCACTTGACTCATAACTAAAGACATCTTTTGTCATCGTTCAAATAATAAGCAAAATCGGTCATGACTACGTCACAACAAATATTACAATGAGTTATAATTAATATTACAATGAGTCATAATCAAATGCAATAAAAATTATAACCGAGACATAGAATACACACCTTGATCATAGAATTTTTTTTGCATACAAAGAGTAGAGTTGGAACTATGCCAAAAAGAAGAGATCAAAAATCCAAGACTAAAAAATGAAAACAAAAAGAAAAAAAAAAAAGAAAAAAAGAAAAGAAAAAGAAGAAGATAGTGAGATTTTATTTTTCATTTTTTTATTGGAAAAAGATGGAGATTTGAATGGTAAGACATTGTGTTTTGAATTTATTACAAATATTATATATTATATATATATATAACCTTCACAAAATTTAAACTTGTATAACGTGTTTTCTATTATTGTCTATTATAAAAATATTATAAATAGGATCAGTTTTCGTTTAAATTTAAATTTAAATTTAAATTTGAGAGAATTTGAGAGGTCAGTGAGGCCAACAATGGATATTTAGGTGATTCGAACTATTCATTTTGTAAGATCCTCTATGTATATCATCTATAATAAAAAAAGAAAAAAAAAATAGTTCGACTAATAATCATAACATTTTTATTTTATAATGTTTGTCTTTGGAAAATTGATAGTCTACACTTTTGAAACATACTTGTTATCCATTTTTTAGATACAATCACAATAAAATGTAAAGGTTACAATTAACGAACCAATCTATTTTTTTTTTTTTCATAAATTATATACAGAAAAGATCTTATAAAATGAACAATTTAAATTATTAAAATAAAATTTACAATGAACCACACTAAATTTTTAACTTCTCTTAAATTTAAATTTAAACTTGAAAGTAACTCAACCTTATAAACAAACAATACGTGGATAATTGAAAGTAAGCCTTAGGAGATTTTTCTATGGTATATACTAAATGGACAGCAAGGATTGTGCCATGCCATTTTATTTTTTTTAATGATTATGAGTCAACTGTGAATTTGTTCATAACTAGGACCAGTTTGATCATAACTAATTTGTTCATAACTGGAACTATTACTTAGTTATGAGCCACTACTACTCCTTATAATTTTATTACCAGTACTCCTCATAATCTAGTTATGACCAATATCACATATCTCATAACCATTAATCATATATTTCATAATTATATCTCATAATTCAATATCACATATCTCATAACTCAAATTATATATCTGTAGACACCCCATTTTTGACCGACCTTAAGACTCAGACATCATCGACTGAGTGCTCGGTGATAGCGCATGTTATGCTCGTTTCGAGTTTCCAGAGTTTTCGGCTGAATGCCTTGCCTCCGGGCCTCTGAACTCTTTTTGTTTTGGCTCGGTTTGTGGACCAAGCCTCGTTGACCTTCCTTGGAGGGAGAGAGAGGTCTTGTAGACCACTTTTCCTTCTTGGAGACTAGTTTTCGGTTTTTGGAGCCTTCGGCCGCGCGCTTTGTCTCAGGACCGCTTAACGTTTTCATTTTGGCCTGGTTTTCGGACCATGCCTTGTTGCCTTGGTCTAGAGGGACACAGAGGTCTCGTAGACCACTTTTCGTGGTCGTAGGCCACTTTTCCCTCGCAGACCACTTTCTATGCTCGTAGACTAGTTTTCGAGGCTTCCGGCTACGCGCCTTGACCCCCGGACTTTCGTCTTGCATCCTTTTTGGTTTGTTTTTGGCAAAAACCTTGTTTTTCTTGCTTGGAGGGTGGAATAAGGGTGGGAGACCAGTTTCTCTCCCTGAAAACCAATTTTCCTGCCTGCCAGCCAGTTTTCTAGTCGGCCAATTGGCCTTGGAGGTCTTTGGACCACCAAAAGTGGTCGGCAGCCATGCCACTACCTTGCTTTTTGTGTGCAGACCACCTCTTCCACCCTGCCGACCACTTGGTCTCCTTGCAGACCACTTGTGGTGGTCGGCTGACCAGTGGTAGTAGCGGGCTGACAACTTCAAGTGGTCAGCAGCTTTCCTGCACCTTTCTGAAGATCTTTTGGTGCCAGCTGTGACAGCTAGAAGGCACAGAAACCATCCTCCATACACGTGTATGGAGGGATGGCTTGGAGCTTTTAGCTTCCTCAACAAGCTTGTTGCATGATTTTTCTATATAAGGGAGCCTCCTTCCTCTTCTCTAGGTTCAGAATTTTGGCATTGAGCTATAGATATACACCTATCTCTATATTTGCTCATTCTCTCTTGTTTTGTGCTTAAAAGTCCCTTTTCTTCTTACTTTTGCACACAAACACATAGTGAAACACCACCTTTTGTTGCTAAGGCACTTAGAAGCTGGTTTTGGTGTTTTTGGATTGGATTGAGCTCAAAAAAGTTGCTGGAGTTGCAGCTTTGAAGTGGTTCTACAAGGGTGAGACAACTAGCCGTTTAAAGCTTTATTTTGATTACGCTTTTGGACCTATTTGCATGCTTATTTTGGCTTGAATTTCTACTGAAAAAAGTTCTAATTTCACATGCTTGAAGTGTTTGTTTAAGGCCTTGTTGGTGTTGGGGGTGATCTACCCTCCTCTTGTGCCTTGTTTGGCCTTGTTTTGAGCCATCCCTTTAGGCTTTTGTTTTAGCCTTTGCATGACCTTTCTACCACTGAATTCCAAAGGAATCTTAGTGGTGGAAAGTGTGTTTTGAGGTCTTAAATAGGAGGGGGTTGTCCCCCCCTCCTCTTCTCTTGTTTGCTTGTATTTGTGGCTCACCAAGTTAGCATGTTTTTCTACCTCTTTGAGGCTCCATTTCAGCATGTCTTAGGCCTTGTTTTGCCATGATATAACACAGTTTTGGCTTGGTTTGATCACATCATGCATGCTCCTTGCACTTGTAGTGCAAATCTTCTCACTAGCCTGACATGCATCATGCTTTTGGACCATCATTCTAACATTTTTTGGCTTAACTCCAAGAAGCTTTTGGCCATGTTTTGCCATGCTTAAGGTCAGATTTATGTTCTTTTGTTCATGCATGCCATGCTTTGTATAGCCATAGTGCATTCTAGCTCACTAGCTTTGTGTATTAAGTCCACTAGCATGCATTGCTTGGGCCATTTGCATGATTTGGAATCATTTGTTATGTCATTTTAGAGCATGTTTCATTGCCATGCCCTCACATCTTTCATTCATTCAATGCTTTGGAGGGTTTATGCTTTATGCTTTAAACATGAGCCTTTGTGCATGCCATCTTGCCTAGCCTTTTGAACCACTATTTCAGTGTGTATTTGGTTCTATTTTTCCATGATACAACGCTGATTTTTGTTGGCAAAGCCATCCCATGCTTGGTTTTGGTAGATGTAATGTAATCCTCCATATTGGCCTTGCATATTCCATGCTTCATGCCTTCATGCTAGCTTGTTTTGGCTCTGATCCATCCATGTTTAGCATCATTTTGACATGCTCTAGGACTATTTTGGGTTACCTTGGCCATATGCTTCATGTATTGCATAGCCATAGTGCAAGTGCCTATGCTAGTTTCAAGCTTTGAGCCTCCTAGCATGCTTCATTTGTGACATGTACATGATTTGACATCATTTACCATGTTGTTTCAGAGCATATAGTATTACCATGCTCCCACTTCTTTCATTCTTTGAGTGCCTTTAAAGGTTGTGCATTATTGCCTTGTTTGTGGCCTAGCTTGTATGCATGCATGCCTTGCCTTTTGAGCTCCCATCTCAGCATGTTTTGGTCTTGGTTTTGACCTATTTGAGCTCTGTTTATGGCTGGTTCATCCATTTGTGCCATGCATTGCATGCCACTTGTGTAGTCCCATTCACTAGCTTTCATGCTTAAGGGCTCTTGTATGCCATACTTGTGTTGTTTGAGTGGTTTGGCACCATTTCATACCTAATTTTAGTGCTTTTAGTGTTGTCACACTTCTACATTTGTCACTCCTTGAGCACTTTTGAGAGTTATGCTTTTATGCTTAGTTGGTGGGCAAGAGCATGTGCATGCTTTGTTTTGCATTTCATGCCATCATTTCAGCATTTTGGCCATTGTTTTGGGCATGATTGAGATCTGTCCATATTCCGTTTAAGTCCATATAGCATGTTTGTTTGCATGTTGTTACAATCCATGTTGTTTGCATGTGCATGCATTGCATGGTGTGTGCATGCCTTGCATTGTGTTTGGAATTTTGTGCATGCCATCCTAGCATTAGTAGAATAGCATGTTGTATGCTTGTTGCATTGCATTATGTTGTTGCATGCTTGTTGCATTGCATTATGTGGTTGCATGCTCTTGTTGTTTACATTATACTTGCCATGCTCATGTTGCATTGCATTGTATTTCCATGTGCATGTATTGCATTGTGTTTTGATAGGGTATTAGTCCAAACACAAGAAACGAGGGATGTTTCATACTTGAAGTGATGAAACGTGCCTCATTTCTCGGTCGTCGACCCTCTTGATCATGCATGATAGAGGTTAAGGCTTTATGTGTTATTTGTGCATTCATTTACATTGAATTGTGCAATCTTGGCATCTCGGCCATCGTGCATTGTGATGCTCGGTTGGTGGCCTGAGAGTCGAGAACCGCACTCCGTTAAGATCATGAAATGATAGGGAGGGTGGCTGTGCACACATCTTGCAAATATATTGCCATGCCCCTTCTTGTTCTCTGTTGTAGCAAACTGGAGAAATGCAGCATTTTCTGGTCGGCAGACCAGTAAAAGTGGCTGGCCGACCACTTTTTCTGGTCTGCAGCAAAGGTAGGTGGTCGGCAGGTGGTTGGCAACACCACTAAATGGTCGGCAATGCTCCTGGAGGTTCCTATGGTGGAGCAAAAGCTATATGGAGCTTTGTGCAGTGATCTGAGAACAATTACAAACAGAGACAAGTTGGGGCATCACGATAGATTTCTGAACGAGGCGACCGAGCATGCATGCGCTTCTCGCTCCGAGGCCCTTTCTAATTGCTTTACTTAGTTGCTTAGCTTAAGCTAGCTAATGCTTTGTTTTTGTAATTAAGTAGTTAATGCACTTAGCTATTCATTTGTATTTGTAATAACTAGTTAATTAGCTTTATTTTGTAATAATTAGTTAATTAGGATTAGTTAATTAGTTTCGTTTGGTAATAGTTAGTTTAATTAGCTTAGATCAGCTAGTTAGCTTATTATTTGGACCCTCCGTCAAGAGGGCACAATTGTTGTAATAAGTGTGCGTGTGTGTGATGCATGTCTTCCAACCCCCATTTCTTTCTCCCTTTTATTTACCCGCTTTCGATGGTTAGTTTTAGGGCATATTTCAATTAGCATACTTATGCTTCGCATGCATGCATCATTAATCTGTTTTGCATGCACCGAGCTCGGTGCATCATACTAACTGCATTGTATTTCAATTCCAATTTGAATACATGTATCAATTGTTGCATTTCATATGCCATCTTAGGTAGGTAGCCGAGCCTATCTCATTGCATTTTGCATGTGTTGCATTAGGCATTGCTAACATAGCTAGGATCATGCATTGGTTACTAACCAACTTCTGTTTTGGCTCGGAGTACTAGGTAAGCTTTTATGCTTTAGCATAATGCATGAGATGTGTATGTTGCCATGTTAGCATGCTTGCCATGAGACTATTTGCTTAACTGATATAACTGCATGAATGCCTGTGGATGATGGTTGGATTGCTTGAATTGGAACAATTCATCAAAATGCGAGTTTTAAGCCCACTTTGCAGAGTGGCAAAATCATGTTTTTCTAAGCCCACTTAAGGGTGACAAATCCGCGACTTAGCCTACTTGCGAGTAGCACTTTCAAACTACTTTAAAAAACAAACATGAGTTATTTTGTTCCAATCCAAGTAATTGAGTCTATACTTGTATGCTGTGCGCATCACATAGTAAGGTTAGCTAATAAACCGGAATAAGAATACATGTGTTTTCAAAAACAACATATCATGATTAGTAAAAGCCGATCTTTGATCGGGCGAGCGGGGGTGCTCATTTCAAGACCTTCCCCTCTCGTACCCAAGTTCCCAAGCCGAGGCAACTTTGGTGATGACGGACATGTGGCCTTAGGCACGAGTCAAGGTTTCTTAAATTTCCCAAAAACAAAACATTTAGGTGGTGACTCTGAAATCTGGCAAAGCAGTCCATGCTTGGCGCTTTTTGATTAAAATCGATTTTCCAAAACGATTTGCCGGATTTGGACTCTTTGGTGATTTATCAGTCTTACATTGCACTTTGTGAGATTAGATTCAAAACCGTGACATGAGTCCGAACTGTAGTAGCTAGAACAACGATTCGTGCCCTCACGCGTGGAGCGGAGTTCCGGGCGGTTTACAGTTTCTCATAACCACAAAATTTTGAGCATAACTAATATCACACATCTCATAACTACCACATATCTCATAACCAATTGGGTCATAACCAACATTACATATATCATAACAAACACTATATATCTCATAACCACACAACTTTGAGTATAACCAACACTATATATCTCATAACCACTATCATATATCTCATAATCAAGACCACATATAACCACTATCACATATCTCACAACTATATATCTTATAACTATGTTGGAATAATCTTCTGTATAATAATAAGAAAACTAAGAAACAAATCAAACAGAAAATAAAATGCTTACAGAATTTTATTTTACTAAATCAAAAAAGAATAATGATTATCAAGTTAAGTAAGTGACACTCTATCCTTAAAACAGATTTGCCGCCGCACAGATGCTTACGAAATGATGGTGCCTATCTCTCAGGTACAATGATCGTCGCAGTATTGAAGCAACACACTCAATTCAGCACAACGAACCAATACCTATGTTTTGTAACTCTCTTGTTTCTCTCTAGAACTAATATGAAGAACAATGCAAGAGAGAAGAAAAAATGGGAATGATTGAATGATTTGGAAAGGAGAGGAACTGCTTTTATATAGGCAACAAGGAACCTATTCATTTGAATTTGAATTTAAATAGGTGCAACAAGAGAGAAAAGTTGCCATAGAACCTTTCTGTTTGAATCTGAACAAACACATCTGTTTAAGAAGACAAAAAGAAAATCTGGCCTGCATGCATGCACCCACGACCACGACTCGAGATGGGCAGCGCACGTGTGTGGTGGTCACCACTTATGGTTGGCTTTGTCTAAGTTCTCATCCTCTACAAAACTTGGGTGCCTTAAGGGTCCAAGTCTTTCTAGAAACTTTCGTTTGCTAACTCAATCTTTTAGCCCAAAAGTCAAAAAGATGCTAAAAAAAATCAAAAAGTCAACAACTAATATCAAAAAGTCAAATATTCTCTTTTTATCTCTACTTTTTGCATAGTTTTTCATAAAAAGTCAAAAAATACCCCAAATATATTAATTTTTTTATCTTATATTTTAGTCAAAAAGTTAAAAAATTATTAAAATAGTATGTTCCTAAATGAGGTAAGTCCTTCCATCTTCATTCCTTTTTCCTAAGTGGGACAAGGCAATAGCAACAAATGTAGAAACCCACCAACATGAGTCATTTCAAGTGGCTCACTTTGGCGTCGATTTCTCATTCACCCATAAATGGTTTTCACCAACCAAACACTAATATTTTAGCTCCATATAGCAATGAACAACTTTGCCTCTTGGATCGACAAAAAATATTAAGTAGAGCATACTTAATTTTGGCTCCAAAGATGCCTCAAACACATGATTATAAAACCACAAACTAACACTACATATCTTATAACCAGGACCACTTTAAGTCATAAGTGAATGGGTAATACATTTGAATGTACCATTGCAAGACTCTGATTAAGTTGTTGAGCAGTTGACGGTGTGTTTGTTGTTGTAAGTTTGTGGAGTTCAAACCTTCAACTCTATTATGGATTTGTTAATTTTTGGCTATCACGCAGGGAGCGAGAGAAAGGTGGGTTGAAGCCAGTTCTCTCTGGTAGAGGGAAACATTTCTACAGAAGCAATGAGGATGGTAGACCAGGGTTGTTTACTGTCTTTGTAGACAACCTTCCTTGGTCCTTGAGTCCAAAAGGTCTTCATGCTCTGTTTACAAAGTTTGGTGTCGTCAGAGATGTTTTCATCCCTAATAAAACAAGGAAAGTGACAAAGTCAAGGTTCGGATTCATCAGGTATGATTGCCAAGTTGCAGCCGCAATGGCGGTCCAAAAGGCCAATGGGGTGTGGTGTGACGATAAGGAGCTTAAGGTCAAGGTAGCAGCGTTTGGGAAAGATGACTCTATCAAACCGTTAAGGAAAAACCTAGTGGTCATCAATAAAGAAGAAAGGAATGAGGTGCAATCTAAACCACCATCAGGTCGAATACCTGGACTGCGGTTTGTTGGCCAAAAATCTTATGCCGAAGTTTTACTTGATAATCCTGCCAAGGGGAGGGAGAGCCGTGTAGTATATGCCAACAAAGTTGGGAATGGTTAGCTTTACGATAGCCTTGTTGTTAAGCTGAAATGCTTCCAAGCTTTCCCCGAGTTTCAAAAAGCGATTCTTGAAAAAGGTTCAAAGGATATTGTAGTAAAGGAAGGTGGTGGTAGAATGGCCATATTGTCATTTAAATCAGCTGACCAGCTTAAAGAGAATCAAGTCTTACTCCACGATTGTCTGAAGGATTGGTGTGAGTCTGTATCCTTATCGGGGTAGAACAATTACATTGATCAAGAATGAGGAGTATGGTTAAGATGCTATGGTGTGCCACTCAATCTTTGGAACAATGACACTTTTTTGAAGCTCGGAAGGTTATGGGGGGAGGTACTCCAGATTGATGAGGAAACTTCTAATCAAAAATCATTTAGGTGTGGGAGAATTAGAATTGCAACTAATTTTATGGATCCCATTAATACAGTTGTTCAAGTGAAGTGCAGAGACAGAAGTTACCTAGTTCGAATCTGTGAGGAGCAAATAGTGATTACCAGGGTGGTGAATGAGGTCTGCATGTGCACTTTGCATGAGTGCCTTAGCTCTAACATGCATGAGAAGTAGGGAGAAGAGGTGGGTGATAGCTTGAAGGAAGATGATGATGACGTGGATGCTGCCATCCATATTAATATGGCAAGTGGGGACGATGTGGCAACCATACAAAAGACAGAGTTGGCTTATGACAGGCCCAATAAGGTGAATGGAATGACAAACGTTTCAGATCCATCTTTGGTGGTGGAAACCATGAGTAGAGATATGGGGAACATAAGCTCAGTTAATGTGGTGGCTGGCAACCTCTCTAATATTCAGAAGCATGATGGAGGCAGTTTAGGTGAAGAAGTAGGGGTTTCCACGAGTGGGTATATGAAAAGTCTTGGTGGACAATTGATTGCTGGGTTTGGCATAAAGATTCAGGTGGTTCTGGAGGAGGCTTAATTGGGCAAAGTTATTGATAAGCCTAACCCAAAATTTGAGGTTGTGAGGCAGGCCCATATTGGAATGGACACTTCTCAGACCCAGGAGCTGGACCATCCTATCTCTAATCCACAGCCCATGAATTGTATCGACTCTCTTGGGGGAGGCCCAAGTAGGGGTCAACTTCATCCTAGGGCTAACATCCTCAAGAGAAAAGCCATTGTTGCTCAGAAAGTATTCGGAGCAAGGTCTGGTAGAGGTTATCATCTTCAAAGGAGGGGCTTGCAGAGTGGTGATTCATCGGCTGTGAAGAACTGGGTTAAAGGCCCGGTGTTCAGAGTTGCTGCTTCAGTGTTTTCACGCTCTAAATCGAAAGGCCAGAGCTCACACAGTGATGATCCTATCATGGCTGAGGCAAGGGAAACAATCAATGTGGTGAAGGCTTTGGGTATTAACTTCGATGGAATTGAAGAGGAATCTTTGAGAAAAATTATAAGGATGGAGAAAGATGATGTGAGGAAAGCTGCTCACAGGGAAGGTGGTGCACCTATGTAGGGTGTTCCACTTGGAGGCTGGGGAGTGCACATTATACTCAATGAAACTCTTATCCTGGAATATAAGGGGTCTTGGGAGACCTAGCAAAAGGAGGAAAATTAGAACATTACTTAAAGAAAGAAATATTGATATGGTTTTCTTGCAAGAAACAAAGAAATTCGAACTCACATTGGAGGTAGTTAGTTCTCTTTGGCCAGTTGAAGACATGGATTATATGTCAGTTGTTGCAGATGGGCTGGCTAGGGGAATTCTGTGCATTTGGAAGCCTTCTGTGTTCTCACTTTCCAAGTGTTGCTACTCTTGGAGCTTCATCCTTCTATCAGGTACGATTTTCCCTGCATTTGCTTGCGTGTTAATAAACATCTATGCACCTAATGATGTTGATCGGGGAAATCATGTTTGGAAGGTTTTGTCTAATCTTAAACCAGAATTCAGTGTTCCATGGTGTATTGGGGGGGATTTCAATGAAATTAGGTCCATAGGAGAAAGGAAAGGGTGCCTAAGAGTGGATACAGGGATGAGGACTTTTAATGAGTTTATTGAAGGTTTGGAGCTATTTGATCTCCCTATGCAAGGTAGACAGTTCACGTAGAGCAACTCAAGTGATAGGGGAAGATGAAGCAGAATTGATAGGATTTTGTTATCTATAGAGTGGTTGGAAAGATTCAAATTCAGCCTATGGGGCCCTCCTAGGGGAGTGTCCGACCATAGTCCAGTTTTATTAATGCAGGATGATCGGGATTGGGGTCCAAGACCTTTTCGATTTTTGAATGCTTGGACTTTACATCAGCAGTTTCACTTAGTGGTAAAGAAGTCCTGGGAGGAGGTTGGAGTATCAAGTTGGGCTGGTTTTGTGATCCAAGCTAAAATCAGAAACCTTAGATTCGCCTTAAAAAGATGGAATGCAGAGGTTTTTGGTAATGTCCATCTTGCTCTCAAGTCTATAGAGAAGAAGCTTCATAGTATTGATCTGCTAGCCGAATCTAGGGACCTTATGACTCTGAGGTTGGCTGTAGAAAAGAGCTTAGAAAGGAGGTGTGGTCTTTAAACAAGAAGATTGAATGGTTATGGCTTCAAAAATCTAGATTGGACTGGTGCATGAAGGGTGACAAGAATACAAGATTCTTTCATGTAGTGGCATCAAAGAGACAAAACAGAAACTTGTTGAGTTCAATTTCAGTAGGAGGGGTGCTCCATGAAGAGCCAAGTAGAGTGAAACAAGAAATATTCCTGCACTTTAAAATGGTATTCTCTAAAGATTGGTCAAGCAGGCCAAAGTTGCTGGGGCATTTTAACTCTATTGGTCATGATAGGGCTGTTGATGGTCTTGAAGCAGAGCTTTCTAAAGAGGAAATGTGGTCAGCTATTAAAAGTTGCGATGGAAATAAGGCCCCTGGGCTGGATAGGCTTAATTTGATGTGTTTCAAAAAATGTTGGCAGATTTTTAAAGCTTATGTTCTACAATTTTTCAAGGAATTCTATGTCAATGAGAAGTTGGCGGGTGGGGTTAATAGCTCTTTTATTACATTGATCCCAAAAGTTGATGGCCCAGCTACTATTTCAAATTACAGGCCAATTAGCTTGATAGGATCTTTATACAAAATCCTTGCTAAAGTCTTGACAAGTAGGCTGAAGCTTGTAGTTCCTAGAGTGATTGAGGAGGCTCAATCTGTTTTCCCTGGGGGTAAAAACATTATGGATGGGGTTTTAATTGCAAATGAAGTTGTTGATTGGTGGAAGAAGAACAAGGCTAAAGGTTTGATTCTCAAGCTGGATTTCGAAAAAGCATTTGATTCAGTTAATTGGGAGTGCCTCATGTCTATGATGACGGTGTTCGGTTTTGGGGCTCGGTGGAGGAAGTGGATTAAGGAATGTTTGCATTCTTCTCGAATTTTAGTTTTGGTAAATGGCTCTCTAATGGCTGAATTTGTCCCTGAAAAAAGGTCTCAGGAAAGGGAACCCCTTGTCACCTTTCCTCTTCAATATTGTTGTTGAAGGGTTGAATGTTTTATTGCAGAGGACTTTGTCAAGTGGTCTTATCAAGGGGGTTGTTATAGGCCACGGTGATTCATCACCAACTATATCACATCTTCAATTCGCAGATGACACTATAATTTTTTTGTGAGACGGTTTGAGAGGAAGTTATGACAATAAAACGAATTTTGAGATGTTTTCAGTTAGTTTCTGGTCTGAAGATTAATTTCTCCAAGAGTCTTGTGAGTGGGATTGTTGTGCCTGACCAACTAGTTGAGGAGTTTGCTAACAGACTCCATTGCAAAAGCAAACGCTTGCCCTTTCCATACCTTGGTTTGCCTTTGGGTGCCAATCCAAGGTTGAGAAAAACTTGGAGACCTGTTATTGATAAGTTTAGAGCCAAATTGGCATCCTGGAAGAGGAAACTACTATCATTCGGGGGGAGGCTAACTCTTATCAAATCAACCTTGTTCTGTCTCCCCATTTATTATCTTTTTATCTTTAAGATGCCTACTTCTATGGTTAAAGTAGTTGAAGGGCAACAAGTATCTTTTTTGTGAGGCGGACCTGATTTGAAAAAGAAGATTCACTTGGTTAAATGGGCTGAGGTGTCTAAAAGTAAAGATCAAGGTGGGCTTGGGGTGAGGAAAATACGTGTAGTAAATGATTGTTTGTTGGCTAAATGGTGGTAGAGATATGGTGTTAAGGACAATGCACTTTGGAGCAAAGTCATTTGTAGTAGGTATCAACCAGCTGGTGGGAGGTGGCTTCCTGATTTTTCTGGTTCAGTTAATCTTTCAGTGGTTTGGGAGAGGGGGTATTCTTAGTATATCCCAATCAAATCCAAATCTTCTGAATCTTTTTTGGGAAAACACTCAAATTGTGGTTGGGGATGGGGTCAGAGTGTGTTTTTGTTTGGATCAATGGCTGGGGTCTCACTGTTTAAAACATAGCTTTCCCAGACTATTCAGTTTGTCAATTGAAAAGGATATCTCTCTGAAGCTGTTGATTGAAAGAAATGGTTGCCTCAGAGGTTGGAACCTTAATTTTCGTAGAGCTTTATTTGCCTAGGAGTCTGAGGAATTGGACTGATTGTTCACCTTACTGAACCAGTCTCTAATCCGAACCTATAATAAGTTGAATCAGTGGAAATGGTTGCCATGCTCATTAGGTCAGTTTAGCTGTTCATCTCTTTATCATCTGCTTCTGTCTCCTGGTTCTGTGGGGTTATCAAAAATGTTGTGGTCTAATATCTCTCCTCCAAAACTTCAGTTTCTCGGGTGATTGGCTTGGAAGGGGAAGCTGAAGACTTCAGTGTTTCTTAATAGAGTTGGTGTTTTGGGTCATAATGTTTCGGTGAATTGTGTGTTCTATAGGTCCCATGAGGAAACAGTAGCCCATGTCATGCTTTGGTGCCCCTTTGTTTGGCAAATCTGGTTTGATCTATTGAATTGGTGGAGGCTGCAATAGATTGTACCTGCTACAGTGGAGGGCCTTTTTCTCTGGTGGAGTGGATTTAAATGGAGGACGCTTGAGAACAAAATTTGGAGAGCAATGCCTTTAGCAATTATGTGGTCTGTCTGGAGGCTTAGAAATGAAATTGTGTTCAATGGAAAAGAAGCTGTGTTGGGAGAGATTTGTGAATTAATTAAGCTGAGAATCATTTTTTGGGTAAAAGCTCACACCTTGGGTTGCTCTTACACAGTGCAGGACTTCATATCTAACCTGCAGCTGATTAGATATGGAGCTTAGGAGCTTAGGTGGTGCTGGGGAGCTCTGTTTGGTTTATGTGTGTTGTAAGCTGTTGAGATTTGATGGTATGTGGGGAGATCTTAGCTGTAGAGCTATAGAGCTGCTGTGTTTCAGGCCGTGGAGGTTGCTGGTTTGGTTGGGTGTTCCTTTTGTACTCTAATACTGCTATAGTTGGATTTCTAGGTTTAGTATTGTGGAGTTGGGTTGTTCTGATGGTTGCTGATGATGCTCGATGGGTGGTTCTGAAGGTTGTGCCAGTTGTAGTGTTGGGTTGCTCTAGTTCTGGATTAGATTGTTTTGGGTTAGTCTGGTTCTGGTTTTTGGGTTTACTGCTGTAGTATTTTGGTGTGGAAATCAATAGAAAATGAGAGCTTGTCACTTGTTCCAAAGACATTAACCAAGAATTGTTCTATGCAGTTCTAGGAGGTCTAGGCCATTTTGGGATCATAACCAGAGCAAGAGTTGCCTTAAGGTAGGCTCCAAACAGGTTGCTGCTGTTAATAGCTTTTGGGGTCTGTACTCTCTCCATTTAGATCATGTTGTTGCATTTTCTCTCCGTCAAATTCCATTCATGTGGGGGATTGTTGGAAATTTTGGTTTATGAGGCTTCTTTTGGACCAACTTTGAGTCCATTTTGGCCCAAAATGGAGTGGGTCCTGAACGTCTTTTGGGACAGGTCTGAAGATGTGACGTGTTCCTTGCCACGTGACAAGTCACACGGTGAAGACGATTCATCAAAACCATTTATGAGTGAATGGAAACTTGACGTCGTTTTCAGGTTCGTGGAATGGACATTTAAAGACTAAAATGTGAGTTTCCTTTTAATGGGTTGTCCCATATTGAAACTTTAAGAGAGCTTCTTCGTATATATAAGCTCTAGACTACAACACTTGGGTTGGGCCCCAAGGGGCACCCCAAGTTTGTAGAAGAGACGAGTTATGGACAAAGTGAACCTCAACTCAAACCACCACACACGCGCACGCCGCGCCGCCGTCCGTCCGTCCGGCCGGGCCGTGCCAGGCGCAGTTGTGGGTCGGGTCAGTTTTAATATTAATTTTTGTAGACAAAATTTATTTGGATCTTTTCCAAAATTTCTTGTGGGAAAAATTAATTTAAATTTTGTAATTCGAATTTGAATTTGAATTTTTGTCCAAATATTACCTCTTCCAGTCCTTTATTTCTGAACAAATTAATCAGTCCAAACAGGTCTTAAAATCTGTTGCACCTGAACAGATTCAAACTGTCCAGAACAGATTTAACTGCTGTACAGTTATTTGTTGTAACTGCTAGATCTGTTTGATTTTCAAACAGCATCTGTTTAATTCAAATTGCACCTGTTCACTTCTTTTGTACACATGTTCGGGTCTATATATTCGAGACTTGTTCCAGCAGATTTTGGTTGGTCAAAACTTCAAGTAAATTCTGTCCAAAAATGTTTTCAATCTGTTGAAATTCTAGACAGATTCAAAATCTGCACAGTTGCAAATCTGTCCAGTTTCCATACTAAATCTGTTCAAGGGTTTAACATCTGTTGAAGTTTCAAAAACTTATCTGTTCGAACAGCTTTTGTTGCCTATATATACCAAACATTTGCAACAGTTTCGTTCATGGAAAAACAGTCTGAAATATATTCTTTTGCAGTCCAAACTTTTATCTTTGGTGCATTATTCTTCATATTAGTTTTAGAATAAAATTCAGAGAGTTAGAACAAAGGTTTGGTTCGCCGTACAATTTGTTTTGGAGTGCTACTACAAATTGGTTAAGATCATTGTATCCTGGGAGATAGACGCCACATAACCGGAAGCACCGTAGCGAGGCGAATCTGTCTTAAGGACAGAGTGTCACACATTTGACTTGGTCTTTTAATTTTCATTTGGTTCGACAAAATAAATTATGTAAGTTTTATTTTATTTTGTTTGAATTAGTTTCTATTTATTTTATTTACACAAAAGATTGTTCCAACAGTGTTCTGTTTGAGCTGATCTGAGTTAAGGCTCATGTATGCACTTAGGATCAAATGGAAGTAAAGGTCAAAACTTCTAGGGTTGAAGGCTGCTACTGTTAGCTGGTGAATGTATTGTGATTGCTATTGTGAAGTGGGGTATTGGCTGACTGGTCTGGTGTTTTGCTTATGGGTGTTTCTGCAAGTGACTTGTGTGGACTGAGTTGTGTGGGAATCTGTGTGGACTGAGTTGTGTGGGTATGAACTGTGGGATTGTATTGTGTGGACTGAGTTGTGTTTGGGGGTCTTCTTTTCATTTTGTTCTTTTTTCCTCTTTTTTTTTTCTTTCTTGCTGGGCATGGTTTCTCGCTATCCCTTTGTGGTTGAGCTTGCAGATAATTGAGTTTTCTTCTCGGTGCCAACCTAGTTGGGATTGGATTTGTTAGCTTTGATGCGCTTATGCTCTTCCACCCCTTTATTGTTGTTCATCCCATATGTATTGTATGTTTTCTTCATCAATAAAGTTCTTTTTTGCTGATCAAAAAAAAAAAAAAAAAAAAAAGAGAAAAGAACTTAACAATAATCCGTTTGATAAATTGCGGGCAGATATGGATAGGTTGACAGGTTCGGATTAGCATTATTACCACCTCTAAGTTTCCAAATGTTTAGGATTACAATTTCCCTTATGGATTTGGATTTTTGTGAGAATTTGGTTGTTCTTTAGGGTCAATTTCACTTTGTACTTTTATACTTCAATCTTACTTTATTCTCTAACCGTTTGATTGTTCGAGTTGATCTCCTAGATTTATAGTTAAATTACAATTAACTTCAGTCTTATAACACTATTTCAAAAACTGAGGAAGGGACTAAAGTAGAATTTTGCTAAAAAGTACATGGGTGCTAGGCATTAAAATGTAGGAATAAAAATGAGATTTTAAAAAAAGTACAAAGATGTTAAATATAAGTATAATTAATAATATTATGTGATTGTTCTCTTTAGGTGGTGTATAAATGAGCCTAAGTGCAACTTAATTTGAGGTTGAAAAAATTGACTGAACAATTGAAAAGTCAAAAACTGAAGTAAGATTAAATTACAATGCAAACCAAAATTTAACAATCTTGATTTGCTATTTCTGGTGCATTCTTACTCTGGAAGTTGCATGTAAAAAGTGATTTGGATTAATTGAAGGGATGGCCAAACAGGCCTTAATCAGTTTAAGTTCCATGTAAGTGCTGGGTTATGTGATCTTGAAAGTGGAGATTGAGTTGTTTTCACTCAAAAACTTCAATGTCCCACCATTGATTCTTGTTGAGCTGCAATAGATATATATTCCAATTCTTTGCTTGTCCAAAGAGATTGAAAAATCCACTTTACTTTTCATATAAAAGTGATTCCGTAAATTTATTCGCTGAGGTCTTATTTATTGATTAGTAAGATTAATAAGAGAGTTAACAATTTATGGAATTAGTATATGATTCGTTGTTCAGTTTGATTAGTGAAATAAATAATTCATTCTTGTTCATGTTTGTTTTAAAAGATTAACTATGTTATCTATTGAAAGACATATAATAAATAAGTTAGATTATGCAAATTTAATTAATAGTTTTGTAACAAAAAATTACCAAAAGATTATTGTTTGAGTGATACTTTGTGCATTTGGTTTAATTTTTATTTGATATGTAATTTTAGATTTTTTTTTCTTTGTTATATTTGAATTTTTCTACTATAATTAGCAACACCAAAATTTTATTTTGTTGGATTCTTGTAATGATTTGTCATATCTTAATCTATGTAGATAAATTGAGGACAATTGCAAAAACATGAAACAGTGGTAAAATAATTGCATTAGACAAGAAAAATTTTTTGGGAGCATGCTTATAATATAGGAAAGACTTGTACTAAATACAAAGAAAACTTGCACCAAAAAGATTACTATGAAAAGAAAAAATAATAATCAATTGTGCCACTGATTCACAATTAGTGACTTTTTTTTTTTTTGATGATTTTTATAAATTTTCGCTAAATTTTGTTTGGGTATTAGCAAATTAAAAAAAAAAAATTTGTAGATAATTAACATTTTTGTAACTTAACTTCTACTCTTTCGACACCAAAAAGATTGCCATGAAAACGAAAAAATATTCCGAATGTGCCACTTCACAAGGCCTCTCGGTACTCAAATTATAAGCTAGTTCATTAGCTTAAAGTAGGCACATAAGTAAACTAGTGCTTAAAAGAACTAATTCATTTGTCATATTTTTAGCTTTTTTCAAGTAACTTAAGTATTTTTTTCTTGGACGAATCAAGCGGCCAACTGAACAAGAGTAGCCAATTTTAGTGTATAATATTCGAGTCATTAGTGTATACATATGCAAGTTGGCTTTAGAATAAACTACCAATAAATTCTAATAGTTAGACTTAATTTTCATTAAGGCTTCGTTTCGGAACAAGTTATTTTTGTAACTTTTTGATTTTTTGGCTAAAATATGAGATTAAAAAAAACTAGTATGTTTAGGATGACTTTTTGACTTTTTACGAAAAGATATACAAAAAGTAGAGAGAAAAGATAATTTTTGACTTTTTTGTATAGGTTGTTGATTTTTTGATATTTTTGGTGACTTTTTTAACTTTTTGACTAAAATCATCACTTGCCAAACGAGGCCTAAATCCTATTGAAAGTTAGTTCTAATAAAATCATCGCTCAAAAATAAATTTTTGGAACGATTTTTTGTATATGTTGCTAAAAATTAATAATTAGTGAATTTTTTGTCATGATTTTTACAAATTGTCACTAAAACTTACAATTAGTGACTTTTTCTGTGATGAATTTTTCAAATTGTTGCTAAAAGTTAAAAATTAGTGACATTTTTTTAACTGTCACTAAAACTTATAATTAATGATTTTTTGTGACAAATTATTTAAATTGTCGCTAAAAATTAACAATTAATGACTTTTTCTAATAGTATTTTATGAAAAATGTCGTTAATTATTACAGGATCTATTAGAAAATAAGTTTATTTATTAGGAGCTACACGCAAGTCCTCTAGACTTTATTCGAGTGCTAGTAAAAAAAATTTAAAAATAAATAAATAAATAAATTGTACCTAGTTTCTATTTTACTAACAAACTTTTTTTTAGGACAAATTTTGCTAGTGGTCCTTATAAGTTTGCTTATTGCGTTATTTTGATCATTTTACTTTCAATTAGCTTAACTTTGACTCTTAATTGTAGATTTTGTATCCATTTGGTTTAATTTATAATGCCGTTGGTATTTTTGATAAAAAATTATCACTAAATTGGTTAAAGTTAACTCACTAAGTTGAGTAATTTTTCATAAAAATGCCAACGGTTATAATTAGTTGGGCCAAATTAAGACAAAATCATAAATTTAAAGTCAAAACCAAGCAAATTGAAACAGAAATCAAAATAACATAAAAACCAAAATACAGAAACTACTGTCATAATTCCCCCCCCCCCCCCCCCTTTTTTTTTTTTTTTTAAATGTAATGCCTCAAGAATTTGTTTTGTGTAGTGAATTGTCTCACCAAAACTGCAACTGTAATCACAAGACTTAGACAATATAGAGATCACTCCTTTGTGCAAAATTTTGAATACCTATGAACCGTTAATGGAGGTTCATCCCATATATGAGCGGAATTTGATTCTGGAATCTCAATGTGCATTTGGAAAAAGAAAAGCAAAAGAAGAAAAGAAAAATGAAAAATTCGATCCTCCTTGTACCAGATTGTTGAAGCAAGAAGAACAAAGCTTTTTCTATATAAGGAGAAGTTGCAATCTCCATAGATAACCAAGTAGTAAATCATAAAAGAGCTTCTCTAACAGCAAAGAAGTTCCTATATCGTGCAATGGCTGGGTATAATTACATGAATAGAGGCTACACTGATGATCAGAACAAAGCAAACTACGGTGGATTTGAATGTTCTGATTACGTGTGCCGCCCTATCATTGTTGATACTGAGGGTAGGAAAAGGCCTATAATTTCTTACACTCCTAACCACCATGGCTCAGAAAGCTATGTCACAAGTACAGAGACAATTGTTGAGCATACACCTGTTGTGGTCACTACTGAGTACCAATACAGCACTACAGCTACAAAAGTTGAGCCACTCAAGGATTATGGAGTGACTACCACCAACAAATGGCGCAGGCCTTCAAGTCCAGTTCTTGATCGCCCCCAAGTCATGGTCACTGAATATGGGTACAGCTCTCCTACAGAAGTAGAGCCACGAAACAATTATGGAGTCACCAACGACAAATGGCGTAGGCCTTCGAGTCCAGTCCATGATCGACCACAAGTTGGGCTTCGGGATAGCTCTCCAACAAAAGTTCAGACTGTGAAGGATTATTACGGAGTCAGCAACGACAAATGGCGTAGGCCTTCAAGTCCGACTCGTGATCATCCTCAAGTTATGGTCACTAAATACGGGTACAACTCTCCAACAAAGGTAGAGCCACTGAACAATTATGGAGTTGCAAACGACAAATGGCGGAGGCCTTCAAGTCCGGTCCATCAATACGGTTATAGCTCTCCGACTAAAGTTGAGCCTGTGAAGGATTATGGAGTCACAAACGACAAATGGCGAAGGCCTTCAAGTCCTGTCCATGAACATGGGTATCACTCTCCGACTAAGATTGAGCCTATAAAGGATTATGGAGTTACAAACAACAAATGGCAGAGGCGTTCAAGTCCGGTCCACGAATATGGGTATAGCTCTCCGACTAAAGTTGAGCCTGGGAAGGATTATGGAGTCACCAACGACAAATGGCGTAGGCCTTCAAGTCCAGTCCATGAATACGGATATAACTCTCCAAAAGAAGTTGAACCCATGGACTATAGAGTCACCAATGACAAATGGCATAGGCCTTCGAGTCCGGTTCAAGATCGCCCACAAAAGGTTGAGGAGTTCATCACGAGCATTCAAACTGAAGTAGGTCGACCAACGAGATCAGGCCTCCTGAGTGCCCCAAATTGGCGCAATAACACTCCTAATTCAAAAATAGGCCAAGTTGGCAACATTGGCTATGATGATTACACTAACTACAATGACAACGATGACAGGAACAAGCCTAATGTTAATACTATTCGAGATGAGAGTTTGGCAGATCCATTTATAGCCAATAGAGATGCCAGGGAAAGGCCTAGTCGTAATGGCACCTGGCTTTCGGGGCCAAAAAATGACATTGGTAAAGCTGTGGAGATCCTTAAGGAAGCTGTGAAGCCTTTGTCTGTTACTGGCACTGCACAACCTACACCTACACCACAGCCACGGATGACTGTACCAGTCTCAACTATTCCGAAAAGTGATACTTACACGGAAACCATTGACAGCAGGGAAGCTGAAAGGAGATACAGAAAATTGAATCAATCCTCTAGGCCATTTCAAAAGGAAGAGAATTACACAGGAACCATTGACAGTAGAGAGGCTGCACTAAAATATAAAGGTGCAATTGTAAGGTGAAGATGATGAGCAATCTACATATGCATGATTTACATCTATTATAACTATAGGTTTATCTTCATCCTAGCTTAAATGCTCTTTGGTTGTGATGATTAATTAGGTTGATTTAAGCTTATCTTGGTAGTATGTACTCTAGCAGACCATCTATTTCGCAGTTTGTATTTCGTTTATGTTGAACTATCTTATCAATAAAAACGTGTTGTTGGGTGTTTATGTCCAGATGTATTTGTGAAATAAGCTTTGTTGGCAAGCAACATAGTTGTTTTGGCATATGCCACTTTGGAATATGCCACTTTGGAACAGATGATGTGCATTCAATTTGTGTGACAATCAAAGAAATCAAGGATAGCGGCTGAATGGAAAGACTCTCACACACGAGACTTTCCATTCAACTGTTGTTCCTCAAAGTATATGATTTATTATGGTTTATACTCTTCAAGGCATGTATGGTAACGTTTTTGTTTTTATTTACAAAAATTTAAAAATTGTAATGTCCCGAAATTATTGACATTCGGACTATCTATAATGTAAACATTATTCCATTCAACAAGCAAAAGTAAGTCAAGATCATATATATATATATATATATATTGTGATTTCCGAACACTTTATAACGTTATACTACTACAAAATTGGTTCATATGCTTAATACATTTATCGATAACAAACCATGAATCTATAGCATGTGAGCGTTAAGCATGAATATATAAACTATTACAAGTTGATGCCTTAGTGGGTACAAGTTTCCAAGCTTACACTTTGTTACAACAAAAGTGAGACTTAAGCTTAATACATAAAAGCCCAAGGCTTGAACAAAATGACATCACAAAATGAACCTTCAGCCTCAACGTCCTCCCAAGCTATTCTCTTGGCGAAGGCAAACTGTTAGCACTTGAAATGTTTTTTCACATAGGGTGACCTAATGTCCAGTAGAGATAAATTTAACAATTTGTATGATACTTAACCAAGCCTTATGATTGATACATATGGAATGCCATTATTAAAACCATGTGTCTTCCCATTTCAAAGCCAATGCAATGCTAATGGTTGAATCACAAGTTATATGTATTTAAAACCATTCCTTCAAAATAGAAAATAGGGCATTAAATATATACACTGGGAATATCTAGGTACGTGTCTACAAGTAGGCTATACAAGCACTACCAATAGCCATTTTACCGATATTATCTGGAAGAATTTGACACATTATTGCTTGGGTTTCTAGACTTTCACCAATGACACAATGGCCAACATAAATACCACAACCCATACCCCTTAACCAGATTCACCAAGGTATTCACTAATTTTTTTTCTCAAAATAACCATCTTCAATGCATGAGTATGAAAATTTTGAATAATTGTAATGCATGAGCATATTGGTTTCAATTGGCCTATAATTCTCATGCAATTTCTACAAGCAATACTATCTTCCACTAATAGCTAAAACAGTTATCTTTATTCAATATATTCCAAAATGGACAATATATATAACAGTAGCATAACTCATCATTCTCAACATATCAACAAAATGTCATATTTTCCACTGTTCCGTTGTGAGTCTAGCATGCTCCACAACTCAACAATTTTCCAACAAAATAAATCTTTTCCAACAAAGCAACTCATTGATTTCAATAAAACAAATTAGAGATTTTCAATGTCAAACCACTCTTTATCCATAGCCAAATAGAGCCTTTACGAAAAACTTTGAGAAAACCTTTCTTTTGTGCCTTCAAACATACTTCAATCAAAATCAAAACTCCCAAAGTGTTAATCTACTCAACTAACACATAATGAGGGTAAATAACATACAATGCATTAAAGAAATCCTTACCTCAAAGCTTAAGGAGCAGCTGAAGAACACTCAAAAACCAACAATGCCAAAACTTAAAATTTTTAGATTAAAACGTAGTCCCCAACTTGCTCTACATTAAAGCCCAAAACACTAGGGGAAGGAGATAGGTATAACTAGATGAAAACCAAGGGTAAAGCTCAAAAGTTACGAAAATGGCGATTGTAGATAGAAATGGAGAAGATGAGCACAAGAAAATAATATTTTCAGCTTTTGGAGGTATATATAGACAGACACATTGTGGCGCGAACATCAACTATCACGGGTGCGATTACAAATCGAGGGAGCCCTCGCGACCCCTCGTAGGCCACGCACCTTTCCCCCCATACATGGACCTGAAAGGGGTGTTTTCATCGTAGCCTGGTCGTGGCCTATCACGGGCTTGACCTACAAACAGAGGAATAATTCTGCCAACATACCAAGGAAAATAGAGTTCCCGAAGACAACAAAACCCAAGGAAAAGGCAATACAAACCCCAAAGTGGATCCAAGCCCATCAGCAATGGAACACCCCCAAAAATATTTAAAGTAAAGACGTCAATTGAAGTATAATTAAATACCAGAAGGTTCTCTTTCTCATTGAACGTTCTCTTTCTCATTGAACTAAGAATTTCAATTACAGTCCCATGTTCAACATATTAATTATAATTCATGTCTATAACCAAGTTTAGCAAGTTAGAGGACAAAACAAAATAAATGGCCTTAATGGCTTACAAAAGTTCAAGGCGTTACCTTGTTACAACAAAAATGGACTTATAATCCTTAACGCATAAACTCTAAACATCAACAAATAAACATCCGTGAGCTTTGGTGGCCCAACAAAAACAAAATAGCATACTTCACATCACTGTGGTGGTGGCACGTTACCAGTTCCTAAAAATGTTAGATAGGGATGAGCTATATGCCCAGTATTGATACATTTAACAGAGTATCTAGTTATTTGAACAATTCACACGACACTATCACAACCCAACACAATTATAAGTTTAAGTTCAAAAGTAATAGAAGTAAGAAAAGAAATGCATTTCCGTTCCCTAGAAAACCCTTCTCAACACCAAGGGGTAAATATGGCATGAATCCCTCATAGGAGTCCCGTACTACATATACGTATTGGTTTATAACTGAAACTATACTCACATTTACCGGCTATTAATACAACAAGTGGTGGGCATCCAAAATCATCAGTTTTTTTCACATTTTGCCGATTATTATACGGCAAGACCAGTGGACACCAAAAGATATTTTTCCCACATTTGTCCGACTTTAATCTCAAGATAGGAAAATTGGGCACCTTAACTCTTGCGCGGGTACCAACACAACACATTGTTCTCAAAACTGACCCTTCACCCGCACTCATACATTATTTACCACCACTCTTCTACCACCTTCCAAGTTACCAACATTCACAAATAAATGAGATGAAAAGCCACATATACAACACATGGATTAACAATTTCCAATCCACAAATCCCAATTCAATATACATTAATAACATAGCAAAAAATCTAATTATCACTAGTTTATGTATAATATCAAATAAAAGTTAATAATTTGAAACTTAATTTCATCCAAACACCATTTTTCCTCAAAATCACAATTAGGGTTTATAATCAATTTGGAGCTTTTACACCGTCTTCATATATGTGGAAATTCTCAACATCAATAATTATAATCCATAATAACTTATTCAAAATTTTGATAAAAATCGGGTAAAATCCCCTTTTTACTCAACATAAAACTTAGATTTTGCTCACTCATCAAATTCTAGTGTCATGGTCACAACAATACCACATAATCATTGTCAAAACAAGTAGATACTATGTTAAAAGTAACCCTACGTCAAGTAAAGAGCAAGAAAGCTAGACTTCAAAGAGAATCCTTCGTAAAACCAAAATCCAATCAGTAAGATCTTTATGTATACTCCACTTCTTGCAAGAGGTTTAGGCTTCGATCTTAGTGAAATGAGAGATATTTAGAGAGAGAAACCTAGGGTTTTCAAAATGTGTGTGTGTGTGTGTATGAGAGAGAAAGAGAGAGAGAGAGAGAGAGAGAGAGAGAGAGAGAGGAAAAAAGAGACAAAAAGAAAAGTGAAGAATGACCTAAAATGTAACCTTTTAAGTTGCTGAAATCACGCAGACCGCTCGAGCGGTCTTTTCATTGCTCAAGCAATGAACAAGATCTCTCAGTATCTCAGTATACAAAACAAGATACTGGAAACCCCTTATCTTCGCTCGAGCGACCACTTGTTCGCTCCAACAGTCCCTCGACCTGCAAAACTACTAGAAGCACTTCATCTAAGCTTGAGCGGTATTTTCACCACTCGAGTGGTTGCCCGGAAAAAGTCATCACAAGTAACAGTACAAAAGGATCAGGTCTTAACCCAACCGCTATAAAAACTATCATATGAACTTGTTTGGTAACTTTTTGAGTTTATAAATAAGTTCCCTCAAATTAAAAACTAAGGCAAAAACCATAAACTCAAAAAAGGTGTTTAGATTTGTTTATAAATTGATATAAACACAAAAAGAAAGTGCAAGGAAATACGGAAGAAAAGTGAAAGGAAGAGATGGGTGTGAGGATAGGAGTTCAAAACCTCAAGAGCTTCATTTTAAAGCAAAAACAAAAGGAAACAAGAATTTTTTTTGTTTTGTTCAAACCAAACGTGTTTACGATCTTTGTTTTTCTATAAACAAACAAAAACTAGTTTACAATTTTTTTTATAAACATAAACAAAAACGTAAACATTTCCAAACGCCACCTTAATTTTTTATTTTAATCCCCAAAATCTGTGATTTGCTACCCTATAGTCCCTGAGATTAGTGGCATTCAAAATCAATAACGGCGTGAGGGGTATTTTAAGAATCATGCAAAAATAAGTCCTTGTGGACCATGGCTGGTCATGCCTGGATTTTGGGTGTGACAACTATGGTATCAAAGTTGTAGGTTTATCGAGTTACATATCTTGCATTTCATCATTTAGACGAGATCCGAGTCCCTATAGTCCGTAGTAGTGTGTGATTGAGCTAGTTTTGATTAAACTTGTGTTGAATCTTTCTTGATTACATTTTGAAGGTTAAGAGTTGGCACCTAGATATCTACACAGGTTGTCTATTCATTGTGAGCCTATAGATGTTTGTGTTACCGTGTCTACTTCATTAGGAGAAACAGTAGTATTGGGAGATGTCTGTAGATCTTGTGAGATAAACTTGGATGGTAGGATTTTTCCAGTGGATTTGATTTCCTTAGAGATTAAGGATTTTGACGTGATTTTGGTGATGGATTTGTTGATGACGCATCATGCCTTTGTTGATTGTTTTTAAAAGAGGGTAGTTTTTGCTATGCCGAGACAACTTGAGTTTTTCTTTAGGGAGATAGGAAAAGGTCTTCTATCTGTTTTATTTCTTCCTTTCAGGCTAACTGAATGTTAACAAAAGGGTGTCATGGTTATTTAGCTCGTGTGGTAAGTACTGAACAGCCAGAGCAGAAGTTAAAGCAATTTCCTGTAGTAAGAGAATTTGTTGATGTTTTTCCAAAAGACTTACTTGGTCTTCCTCCAAACCGTGAGGTAGCATTTTCCATTAACTTGGTCCCTAATATAGCACCTATCTCTAAAGCACCCTATAGAATGGCACCGTTGGAGTTGAGAAAGTTACAGACTTAGTTACAGGAGTTGCTAGACAAAGGTTTTATTAGGCGTAGCGTCTCACCTTGGGGAGCACCTGTGTTGTTTGTGAAGAAGAATGATGAGTCTATGAGATTGTGTATTGATTATAGGGAACTAAACAAAGTCACAGTGAAGAATAGGTATTCTTTGCCACGTATTGATGACCTATTTGATCAATTGCAGGGAGCTCAGGTATTCTGTAAGATTGACTTGAGGTCAGCCTATCATCAGTTGAAGGTGAGGGATGATGATGTTCCTAAGATAGCTTTTAGAACCCGTTATGGGCATTATGAGTTCTTGGTGACGCCTTTTGGTCTCGCAAATGCATTAGCCATGTTCATGGATTAGATGAACAAAGTATTTAAACCCCAGCTGGATAAATTTGTGGTGGTGTTTATTGATGACATCCTAATTTATTCGAGGAGCAAGGAGGAGCATGAGTAGCATTTGAGGGTAGTACTGCAGATCATTAGAGAGAAAAGACTATATGCAAAATTTAAGACGTGTGAATTCTGGTTGAGCAGTGTATCCTTTTTGGGTTATGTGGTGACTACAAATGGGGTATTTGTGGATAGCATGAAGGTGGCAACAATTGTTGATTGGCCACGACCTACTTTTGTGATAGAGGTATGCAGCTTTCTAGGACTTGCTGGATATTACAGACTGTTTGTGGAAAGATTCTCCCGTATTGCTTTGCCACTTACCAATCTCACCAGGAAAGGGGTAAAGTTTCAGTGGAATGATGATTATGAGCATAGCTTCCAAGAGTTTAAACAGAGGTTGACATTAGCTCCAATCATTGCCTTACCTATAGATGGGGTGGTTTTGTGATTTATAATGATGTTTCACGACAGGGTTTAGGATGTGTGCTCATGCAGCATGGGAAGGTGATTGCTTATGTGTCATGACAGTTGAAAGTACATGAGAGAAATTATCCTATGCACGACTTGGAGTTAACAGCATTGATTTTTGCTTTTAAGATTTGGCGACATTATTTGTATGGAGAGTCATGTGAGATTTACACTGATCATAAGAGTTTGAAATATATTTTCACACAGAATGAGCTAAATTTGAGGCAAAGAAGATGGCATGAGTTGCTAAAAGATTACGATGTGAATATTTTGTATCATCCGGGGAAGGCAAATGTGGTGGCATATGCTCTGAGTAAGAAAGTCATAGTTGGAGATATAATTGCTTTGTCTAGTGAGAGTTGTTTGGTGGAAGACATGAGACATTTGAGGCTTGAGGTTGTTACACCTAGTGATCGGGCTTATTGTAGTCAATTGGCAATTCAGCCAACCTTGAGAGAACAGATTCGTTTAGCTTAGGAGATTGACCCCCCAGTGTGAGTGTATTGAAAGAGAAATGACAGAGGGTAAGCATGTAGACTTTGTGGTTAGTGATGATGAGTTGCTTAGATTCTGTAGCCGAGTTTGTGTTCCTGCTGGTAGTAATTTGAGGAAGGAGATTATGATGGAGGCACATAGTTCTAGTTACAACATTCATCCTAGAAACACTAAGATGTATCGGGATCTTCATGAACATTTTTGGTGGAATAGTATGAAGAGAGATATTACAAAATTTGTGGCTCAATGTTTGGTGTGTCAACAGGTTAAAGTAGAACATTAGAAACCTACAAGTAAACTACAACCCTTACCTATACCAGAGTCGAAGTGGGATCATATTACCATGGACTTTGTGTGTGGATTACCTCGTACTAGTAGTAATCACGATGCAGTTTGGGTAGTTGTTGATAGATTAACCAAGTCAGCATATTTTATTGCAGTACGGATGAACTATTCGCTATCTCGATTTGCACAACTATGTGAAGGAGATTATTAGATTGCATGGTGCACCTGTGTCAATAAATTCAAATTAGGACCCTCGTTTTGTGTCTAAGTTTTAGGGTGTGTTACAGTCAGCTATGGGTACTCAGTTTCAGTTAAATTTTAGTTCAGCTTACCACCCTCAAACAGATGAGCAATCGAAGAGGACTATTTAGATCCTTGAGGATATGTTGAAGGCTTGTGCTTTGGAGTGGGGAGGTAATTGGGATGATTATTTGCCGCTCATGGAGTTTGCATATAATAATAATTATCATTCTAGTTTGGAAGTAGCTCCTAATGAGGCTTTGTATGAGAGGAATTGTAGGTCTCCTTTATGTTGCTATGAGGTTGGTGAGAGGCAAATGTTGGGATCTGATTTGGTGGAGGATGCTACACAGAAAATTATCACCATTAGAGAGAGATTATTGACTACTCAGAGTAGACAAAAAAGTTATGTTGATCATCGTAGGAGAGATTTAGAGTTTCATGTTGGGGATATGGTATTCTTGAAAGTATCACCATGGAAAGGAGTCATCAGGTTTGGAAAGAAATGAAAATTGAGTCCCAGATACATTAGACCATTTGAGGTATTGGAGAAGGTTGGTGAGATTGCGTATCGTGTTGCTTTACCCCCTAGGTTGGTAGGAGTGCATAATGTGTTTCACGTGTCTATGTTGAGAAAATATGTGCACAATCCGTCGCATGTGATAGATAGATTATGAGCCGCTTCAGATTAGAGAGGATTTTTCCTATGAGGAGATGCCTATTCAGATCTTGGATTCGAGGGAGAAAATGTTACGAACAAAGGCCATTAAATTGGTTAACATACTGTGGCGTAATCATCTAGCTGAAGAGGCAACTTGGAAACACAAGGACGAGATGCACAAGAAGTACCCACATCTATTCTCATGATTTACTCAGGTTAGTTTCGAGGACGAAACTTTTCTTTTAGGGGAGAGAATGTGAGAACCCGAATATAGAAATAAAGTAAATAATTAAATAATAATAATTTTACAATCTCAAATATTTTCACGGTGAATCCTAAAGTACAAATTAAATGTTGTTAGAGGGTCTTTTAATTAATTTTAAACCTAAAATAAATTTATGATGGAAATCTCTAATTTAGAGGCAAGATTTACTATTAAAATAAATAATAGTGATAATGTTAAATAATAATAATAATAATAATAATAAGTGAATTGTTGGTTATGTATATAAAGATAACAAAAAAACCCTAACTCTCTTATTATTTCACAACACAACAGCAGCCACTTTAGGATTTATAGCAACCGTGAGAGAGAGAGAGAGAGAGAGAGAGAGAGAGAGAAATTTCCAGCAGTGGTTCTACAACTTTAAGGTATTCTTCTTCTATAATATATTATACTAGAGTATGCCCGTGCCTGAAGGCACAGTGTAAATAAAAATCACAAAAGTTAGATTCATTTTTCAAACTAAATGAAAATTCATTCAAACACATTAAAAATCATAAACCCAAACCCAAATCTTAGAAACACAAATCCAAACACAATGAAACCTTTCGGAAATCAAAACACATTTCAAAATGAAACCCATTCGAAGTAGATCGGAGAGAAGATTTGAGAGCTTTTTTTTTGGGTGGGTATGTCATAAATTAAAGACAAAAAATTACACCAACCCAAAGCCAAACTCATATCCACCAGCCCATTTACTAAATTAAATGTGGGACCAAGACACCACCTTTCGAATAATAACCGTCCACCGAGTTTGCATCAACAGGCGTTGCTTCATAAGCCCACGTGGAAACCAACTCAAAATAATTCAAAAGAATCCTCCAACTACTCCTAAAAATGGTTTTGGAAAACAATGGGCTACCAAAACAAGTGGGAGGTTAAAAAATTTTGATAGAGCACGTGGTCTATATGCCCACGCTACTGACCTCAACTCTGCATCAACACATTGAATCATGCGTGCATGAAGCTGTGAGTTACACGCCCAGCTGCAAAGATCCACAAGAACAACAACGTAGGTAAACAGGACCAATGACGAACAAAAATCACCAACAACCTCAAGTTGGAACCTGAAGTTGTAAGAACTGAGAGACAGAAGAGATGAAGAGTTGTTGTAGGTGGTAAAGATGTTACTTCTAGCGGCGACAGATGAGGGAGAGGGAGGGGATATCAAGAAAGAGAAATCTTGTATATCCTTTGGACTCCTTCACCGTCATCATCATCGTCAATTCTCACCAATTCCATGGACATTCTCTTTGTCGACCTTTCTAACTTCTCGCATTCATTGGAAGGCCTTTTTATCGGCCTAGCTACATACTTCTTCTCTTCCATTTCTCTCTCGCTCTCTCTGCCAATACACAAAAAACTTGAATTCAATATATGTATAATCAAAACAACCTATGGTTACTTGAACGTGGGTGAGAAATGTGGGTTTCTCATTGTGTAGAGCTTAGGTTTCGGTCTTTGAGAGAGAGAAGCGTGGACGTGGGTGAGAAGCGTGGAAGAGGGGGAGAGAGAGAGAGAGAGCATGGACGTGGGTTAACACGTGGATGTAGGGAAGATGTTTATGGATGGAAATTTGAAATCCTTAGATTGGTTCATACATTTTTTAGCATTGGATGTTGTTATTAAAAGTCATCTCAGCCGTTCAAATGTCCTAGTAGGACAAATTCAAAAACAGTCCTGCTTTATTATATAGATGTATGATTATTGTGTATAGATATTTTGGTGTATTGATTGGAAGGGAAAAAAAAAAGTGTTATGGGTTCACTGATTAGGTGTCTGGAGGATTGATCACATTAATAGTTGGTGTGGAATAGTGGGATAGGTATAGTGGATGTATGAAAAACAAGTATATTGCATGGGTTATATTCAATGAGTGTTTTTGCTTATAATGGTGGACCTTGTGAGTGAAACGTGGGATAGACAGGAGTACTTGGCCACCACGGTACTTGGCCACCACTGTGTGTGAATATCATGTACTTGGCCACCACTACGAGAATCATTAATTTCTTTAAAGTGCTGCAAAAAATAACCTGTTTGGATATAATTAATTGTAAATAATTATTTTGATAAGCAAATCAAGTAAAACCAATTGGGTTTGAAACTTAGGATATATTTGTTGATATCTGGAGGGTTTTGAAATTTTTCGAACAGCGTGGAGTGGGTTTTTAATTTTCAAAGTTAGTGAATAGATTGGAAAAACTTGTTTAAATGTCTATTTTATCTGAAAGTTACTTTTAATTAAGTTTCGATCTAAACCCATGTCTTGAGTAATTTGAGACCTTGAAGAACATGAACTTCAGTTTTATTTAAGAGTAACGGTGAGTGGAGTTGAGCTGTGTTAGTGTGCTTTAGTGTGGGGTACTTAGTTTATTATTCTTTTTAGTATTTTTAAATTAGTAGTGACGTATAGTTTTCATACTTAGTTCAGTGCACTAATTGGACTTTCATACTTTATTCGAGGATTATATTAAATCGTTTTCAGGTGAGTAGTTGCATGCCACATATTTTTATAAATGTTCCCCTACCCTGAACTGTTGAAAAATTAAATTGTTGTTTCAGGACTAAACTATTTTGATAAATTATTATATTATCAATGGAATTAAATTATTTTCGAAACATGTGTAAACTTGGCATACTGTAAACTATATGTTATGGTCTCATGTTTATAATGGTGAACTACCATGTTTTGCAAAGCTGAATTGTATTGATTATTGGGGCCATGTGTATATAAAAGTCCAGGGAAATTATTTCATTGTGTGTGGTGACTTTCGCCACTAGGGAATAGATCCGGGTTGGGCTGTGATGACTCTAGCGCTCAACGATTGTAAGGACAAGACCTAGGCTAGGTGTAGCTTGCCTTTCGTGCTCTTCGAAGGGGTTTAGTTTCCTTGAGTACGATAACCCTTCAGTTCGGACTCTCGTGATTCTAAATCTAGTTTCACAAGTGCAATGTAAAACAGAAAAACACAATAAGAGTCCAAATCCAACAAATCTTTAGAAAATCTATTTATCATCAGAGATGCCAAAAATGGATAGCATTGCCAGATTTCATAATCGCCATCTAAATATTTTTGGAAATTTTAGAAAACTTGTGACTCATGCCAAAGGCCACTTGTCCATCATAACCAAAGTGTCTTGACTCGGGGACTTAGGTATGAGAGGGAAAGGTCATGAATTGTGCACCCCACTCATCCAATCAAAGATTGGCCTCTACTAATCATGATGTGATTTTTTATAAACATTATATGCTCATGTTCTTATTATTTATGCTAATTTACTATGTGAGGCACACAACTATAGACCATGTCACTTACTTTGGGATGTTTTGATTTCATATTTGTTTTGAAAAGAGTTTTGAATAAGTACTACTTGAAAAAAAAAAAAAAAAAAAAAAAAAAGCGAGCTCATATGTACATTTCTCAAAGTCATTCCAATTTAAGCGAAGTAGCCTTCATCCACTGACATTCAGTGAGGTATCTCAAATAAGCACATAGCCTCATGGTAGTGTACTAAGTATTGCAACAATTACACACATGAATATGCTAAAGCAAAAACGCTCACCTAGTACTCAACCAAGGCAAGCCCAAAAAAAAAAAAGAAAAAAAAAAAGTTAGAAAGAATGCATGTTCTTACTATGCAAAGTGACTAATGCAACGCATACAAAATGCAACTACTAGGTTTGGTTTATTTAACATGTCATATGGATCAACTCAAAGCATGCGCAACGCACGTATTCAAGTAAGTAAGAAATGAGAACAATATTAGAATGATAAACCGAATCGAATGTATACCAAAAATGGATGCAAAGCATAGCAATGATATGAAACGAAAACGTGAACTACCATGGTAAGCATGTAGGTAAAAGGGATAAAGAAATGGGGGTTGAAAGACATACAAAATATTACAAGTTTGCCCTCTCACAAGTGGGTCCAAATGAATGTCTTAATTAACTAATTATAACAACAAAAAACGAATTAATGAAATTAACTAGCTCTTACAAATTTGAATGAAGCTAACTAATTAATTACACATATTAATATTAAAACACTAATTTAATGGACTCAAATGGGAGGCAAGGAACTGTATGCGCACAACCGAGAACATCATCAGGAAACCTCTCTGTTTGCTGCCAGAACCTGCTCTATTTACAATCAGAAAATTATTTTGTTTTGGTCTTAGATTATGCTCTGTTTTGCTGTAAAAATGCCACTACCTATACAAAAAAAAGGTGGCCGGCCGGCCTTGAAAAGTGGTCGGCCGTATAGAGTGGTGACCAGCCAGCCACTACTTCTGGGGAATACCCTTGCTGCCACAGAGCTGAAACAGAGCAAGGACAGAGTGTTTCCAGGGAATGTTCATCATCTCTGCCCTTCTTTATCATGAAACTGATCAAGGGAGGAGTAGATTCGATTCTTAAATCATCAATTATCGTAAATTTGTTCTATGATGATCTTAGAACCGATAGGACAAAAGCTCAATAAAATGAAATGAAACATAGACAACACCTCCTCCCTATCATGGAGTTACCTCAAGGGAGGGGGTAGACATTGCTTCATGAATCATTGAACATCACTAAAAAAGTATGCAATGATTCAAGACGCAATAGGTTCAATATAATGTTCGATTGAACCTAACCTAACCTTGTTATCTTTTTACCTTTTTTATTCCAATTTTATTAGCCCTTTTACTTTATCTTTCCATTTTCTTATCTTTTCTTCATTTTTGTCCGAAGGTGATGATTGCATCCACTAAATCCAAATGCAATAAAGGATAGCAAGCATCCCTTGACCCTAGAAATGAGCTTTTCAAGCCCTTTTCTATGGGGGGGAAATTACAAAGAAAGAGTCAAACTCATTTACAAGCGATAATGAATTCAGAGTCAAACCCAAAATGAGCTATAATGACTCAAAATCCAAACTCAATAATAAGCTATAATGAAACTTTTCTTTGTGCTTTCCAAGGGTCTAACAAGAAAATTAGTCCCTTAGGAGTAATGCACCGGTGATAAAGGGAAGTATCAAACAAGAGATTATGCTTAGCATAAGAGAGATGTAATGCCCTGTTAATGAACCTCTGAAGAGATTAAACCATTTAGCATGAAACGTCTCTTTCTTATGCTTTGAGCGGTAATCTTTTGTTTGATACAACTCTTAATCAAAAGAAACAAAGAAAGTAGGGAGATTGTAGAGTGTTAATGGAAAGTGGATGATTACAATGGTATGAATATATATGAAAGCTATAAAAAAGAAAGAAAAAACTATCAACTCCAGTGGATTAGAAGCTATGGCCTATACACCAATCCATGAGGACTTACAACAACACATCTATAGTATTTAATGCATAATTTAACACTGTAAAAAGCTCTAAAACAGCATAAAAACAGTGCTAAAAATTAAGTTTTTGAGGTGGAAAAAGTGAGCAAAAATGAAATAAAGCCAGGGGGTTTGAACCAACCAACAAGTCTAAGGAAGGGTGGCTACCCTCTCCTCTTTTTTTGTGACTTAAAATCACATATTTCAAGCCTCAAAACACTTTGAAAACAACATGAAAAAGTAAAGAAAAGAGAGAGAAAAGATGGTACAAAAGCTCAAATTATACCTCTTGAAAGAGAGGGAGAGCTTCATTATCAACAAACCGCAAGCTTAACACTCTGTAGTAGCTAAAATTGTATTCAAAAACCTCACCAAAATCCTCAAGTCTTTGCTTAGAAGGTGTATGTATAGTATATGTATATTGCAAGAGAAGAGGGAAGTGTGTTGGACAAGTTATAGCTCTTTGCCAAAATTTTCTAACCCCAAACCATGAGGGATGGCCATGTATTTATGGAAAAATAGGGTTCTCATGTTGAAAATATATGTAAAGAGATAGCAGGTGCAAGGCATGCACATGGGGACAGTTGGCTATCTTCAAATATTTGCTGTCGGGAAACATGGCCAGCCAGCCACTTGTTGGCTAGCTCTTCTTTAGGTGGTTAGGCAAGAAAAAATAAGGTTTCGGTTAAAAGGGGGTACAATGTTTAGGCTTTAGAGCATGAAACCAAAGCCTTTTGCTGAAGAAATCAAACAACTGCATAGCGTAACATTTCATAATTAAGTGCTCAGAGTGAGACTCACAAGTCTTAAGGACGGTCAAAAATGGGATGTCTACAGTTGTCCCTCTTTGACAGAGCTTGAAATCATGAAATGACGTGAGTGAATGTCAAAACCCGAAAATGACCCATTTGACAAGGCCATAAGACTAGGGCAAACAAACAAAATGTAAATGCAATTGGTTGAACTCGAAAGTTGCCTACGTATCCCTTTACAAGGAATCAAACCAACGTAGTTCAAGGGCACGATGCAAATGATATGCACAAAGAATACATTTGAAAGCTAGACTTACACGCTTTGCAAAGTCGATTATTTTTGAAAATCCATGATCATGCAAGATAATGCAATGAGCAATAAACAAGATGACAACATCCGAATGAAACAAGCCTCAAGCTTAAAAATAAAATAAATCCAACCGTGCCTCACACGGAAAGGAGTAAGCAAAAAGCAATTCTAAACATGTTTCACATGAAAGAAGGAAAAACAATGCAACCAACAGGCGTATCTAACCGTATTTCATACGGAGAGAGGGAAGGTTTGAACCGGGTGAAAATGACATTCTAACACGTTTCACGTAAAAGAATGAAGTGGTGGTCTAACCAACTGTAACAACCTCGATCACATCAGTATAACCACCGAAGGTTATATCGATTCTTGCTAAACCGAATCGATAATGACCGATAAGTGAATGGATGAACTCTTGAGCATCGAATGAAACTGAAAACGAAATTGAATGAGTTAACCTATTGAATTGCATTTTTATCTGTTTAATTGATTTATTATCTGTTTGTGTTTATGTGTTTAAACTGGTAATTGAAGGCCTTATCGGCGGCCGATTTAGGAACCGTTTAGTGTTTTATAATCAGTGGAATATTTGTGATTTTATGGTATTTTTATCTGAAAATTGATTAGGAATGATTAAATTAGATTAAAAACGAGTTAATTGCAAACTTAGACTTATTTACGGATTTGCCACCCATAGTGGACTTCATTACATGTTGAACCAAACTCTTCCTCAGCCATTTTGCTTGCTTCCACCGAAATTAGAGAGAGAGAGTAGGAGATTGGAGAAATTCATCTTGCATGCTAGGAAATTGAGAAGAATTGAAGTGTAATTGGCTAAATTAAGCTTGCTAGACTTGAAACCAACACTCTAGGTAAGGAAATTCATTGTCTTCTTGTTGTCTTGAGCCTCATTTTGCATCTTTCATGTCAATTGTTGAGTTAGAGTGCTTAGAGGTTGGATTATGTGAGAATTGTTGCATGCATGTTGGTATTGTTGGTTCTTGAGGTTGAATTCATGGTCAATTGGTGCATGCAAGCTCATATTCATATTAAGTCCATGATTTCATTTCATTTGCCAACTATGGAGCTCGTCGGAGCAAGATTTAAAGCTTGAAATTGGTTTAAAGATCATGCATGTCATGTTTTGAAAGTGTTCTTGAAAACGGTTTGAAATTGAGTTTGAGTTAAACACCCTTGGGCCTTGATTTCTTAAATTGAGTTTTAAAACTTGTTATTCTATGTGTTTGAAAGAGTTTTCCAGAAAATGGGCCCAAGAGGATCGAATTTGGAGCATCAAAACTTGGTTTGAAACTTCGAGAGGTCGAATCTGGATTTTCCAGATTTGGGACGTCCGCTTCGGCGGCGGAATGCCTTCGGCGTGGGCCTTTGTGTGCTTGTCCGCTCGGCGAAACTCGCCGGCGGAGGCCTGCTTCACCTGAAAATTCAGGAGTTGCTTCCTTAGTGCATTTTTGCATCCTCATCGCATCCTAGGCATTCTTAGGCCTAGTTTAGAGCATCTTAATGAGGAGGTAGGCATAGAACCACACCGAGGAATTTAGGGATTTAATTATCATCCTTTCCAACTGTAAACTTAGTGTGTGTTCTATTCTGTTTACTGTTTAGGGTTGACTCTCGGGGACGCGCTCTAGCTACTGATAGCCCAATCACTGTGAGTAACAGATTGTGTAAAGATATGTTCAAATGGTTTTATTTTGAATACCGAACTGAACTGTTTATTGAACTGATATTGTTTATTGAATGAATGTATGTCCTGTATTTCGAACTGTATTGTGGCATCCTTAGCACCCACTGTTATTGATCATTCTGAGCTCACGGTTTCCTTATGGAACCATACTGATCGATGGCCATCATTATTGTTGGGTCTGTTAAGGCCTGGTCCTTTTGGACCTACTGTTTATAGGCTAATGGATGTACCACATATGACTGATTGATTGAAATACTGATTGACTGAAATACTGAAAGATTGAAATACTGTATAATGAATTGATTTCATTACTGTAAGGACATTCATTCATAACCTCTTTACACGTTATGTTATTCACTAGGCTTTAGCTCACTGTTTATATATATATGTAGGTGCTCAGCCACCAGACCGAAGCTAGGAGCGTGGGATTGGTCCCCAGTTTTGTCAAGCCAGCCTATGTGCCTCACTGCGAGGTTCCGAGACGCCATGCCATGGCTTGGGGTGTTTTTGTGTCCCCATAGGTCTCCTTACTGTATTGTACCTTTTGTATAGACTGTTTGATCTGATCATATCGAGGATTGAGTTCCGCATGTATGTCTGTAAATGATTGTATAGAGTGTCTTTGTTTTGGACTGTATGAATGCATAAAATGTTTTTGACATACAGATTTTCACAGCTCAGTGGACACTAGTTACTTACTGTTTTGGCTTCCGCCAGTACGTATACTGATTGAGCGTATTCTTATTACGTTGAGGCCTTGTAATCTCGGATTCTTGGCGATTCTGATTGCTAAACCCATAGGGCCGGGTTTGGGACGTGACACCAACAGACGTATCTCATCGTATTTCATACGAAGAGAGAGAAGGTTGTGATCGGGTAAAACAATGGGCTGGCTGCACAGCGATACTTAACCGCGAGTTATACCGCACACACGTGTCCAAATGAGCTATAGGGTGTCCTAGAAAAGCAATTAGGGCATCTCATGAATTTGAAAAGTGTGTGCTTATGACTGACTGATTATATGTTAAAGTGTTAAACTGTTTAATTGTACAACTGTTTATAATGATAACTGTTATAACTGCTATAGTGAAATGGATAATGCAAATGAAACTGAAGCATCATCCTCTGAGGCCAGAATGGCCAGACTTGAACAAATGATGGGACTGATAATTGAAAGACTCGAACAACAACCGAACCAACAATTTCACCTCCTCCTCCTCCGTGCAACCGAATGTAATGTAGAATGTGAATGCTAATGAGGTGGACATTATTGCACCGACTCGAAATTCAATAAATGAAACCGCCGCCCTTTCAGGAGGCTTAGAACCGTTAAAGGTGAAGCTTGGGTTCTGAGACCTAAAAAGTTGTTTCAGGTTTTTCCGTGCTCCGAAGCAAACAAAGTATTGTTGGCAACCTTCACCCTTCAGGAAGAAGCCAGAAGGTGGTGGATGTTGACCCGTGGTGCAACTACCATTCTGACTTCGGCTCAGTTCAAGGAGTCCTTCTTTGAAAAGTATTTCCCCGCATTAGAGAGATGTAAAAGTGATCGAGTTTGAGCAGTTGACCTGACAGGCAAAACGTCATTGTTGAGTATGAGAAGCAATTTACCGAACTTGCTAGGTATGCACCACATATGGTGGATACCGAATATAAGAAGGCCAGAAGGTTTGAAGGAGGCCTTAATGCTAATATACAAGACAGAATTAGTGTTCTGGAAATGCCAACTTATGTAGGTGTTCTCGACCGGGCATTGATGGCCGAGATAAATATTGCAGCGGTGAAACAATCTGAAACACCAACAAGTGAGTGGCAAGGAAAAAGGCAGGGTTTTAAATTTAAGAAAGGCAAGCATAACCCAGCAAACAAGAAACAGAATACGGGGTCGACTACTAGCCCCAGCCAAGGGAGTGGGTTTACTCCACCCTGTTCCATATGTGGCAACAAGCACAAAGGGGTTTGCTACCAGATTTCGAACTGTTTGGTGTGGCAAGTTGGACCACAGAATCAAAGACCGCCTTCGCTCCACCGGTTAGTAGTAAGTCGCACCAAAGCAAAGATCAAATGTAGCACCAAAACCGAACCCCAAAGCTACCGGGAAAGAGCCTATGAGGAAGGGCCGAGTGTTTGCCCTAGTACCGGGAGACGTGCAAAACACTGAGACCGTTGTGTCAGGTATCCTCTCTATCTGTGCTCAGAATGCTTATGTATTGATTGATTCGGGGTCTACACACTCGTATGTATCGCATGCTTTTTCGCGTAAATTGAATTGACCCTTAGAACCCATGAACTATTTGTTAGCTGTATCATCACCTGTTGGGGGATCCATGACATGTGCATATATGTATCCTGCTTGTGAGATTATTGTTGGGGATATGCATCTGTTTATTGATTTACTACCATTGAACATAGACCACTTCGATGTAATATTGGGGATGGATTGGCTACAAAAATATCATGCCACTATAGACTGTGTAACAAAACAAGTAGTTTTCCGTCCACTGGGTTTGCCCGAATTTGTGTTTAATGGGAGTGGAGTAGTACCTCCTCCATATCTGATTTCTTCTGTAAAGGCTGTCAAATTGATTAGAAAGGGGTGTAAAGGATATCGTGTTCAGTATTGACTGCACGCTAATGATAAACTTAAAACTGCTGAGAATTGTATTCCAATAGTCGAGAATTCGATATATTTCGGATGAATTGCGAGGATTTGATTGACAGGAAATTGAATTTATTGTGGATGTGGTTCCGGTACCAAATGACATCTAAAGCCCCTATAGAATGGCCCCAACCGAATCGAAAGAATTGAAGGTACAATTGCGAGAACTTAGACAAGAAGTTTATCGAGACCCGAGACGTCACCATGGGGTGCACCTGTTTTATTTGTAAAGAAGAAAGACGGCTCATCGAGATCGCATTGATTAGTGAATTGAACAAGGTAATCAGAAGAATAAATATCCATTACCGTATTGATGATTTATTTGACCGATTCTGAGGTGCTAAGTGTTTTCAAGATTGATCTTAGATTGGGTATCACCAATTGAAAGTCAAACCGAAGACATTGACAAACCGCTTTTCGAGCGAGGTATGGCCACTTTGAATTTTTAGTTATGCCGTTCGAGTTACGAATGCCCTGCCGCATTATGGACCTCATGAATGTAATTTTAAACCATACCTTGATGATTTTATTGTGGTATTTATTGATGACATACTGATGTATTCTAAGACTGTAGAAGAACATGAACACCATCTGAGACTTGCTCTGCAAACCTTAAGAGAACAGAAACTGTATGCTAAACTGTCTAAATGTGAATTTTGGCTTGATCATATAATGTTTTTGGGACATGTTGTTAGCAAAAATGGGATTTCTGTTGACCCGCAGAAAATTGAAGCTGTAGTGAACTGGCCTAGACCAACGAATGTAACCGAAGTCCGAAGCTTTTTGGGACTGGCTGGATATTACAGGAGATTTGTCAAAGACTTCTCCAAAATTGCCTTACCACTGACTCAGTTGACACAGAAAGGGACATCATTTGACTGGACTGATCAAAGGGAATCAGCATTTCAAGAATTGAAAACCCGACTTGTGACTGCACCGATTTTGACTCTACCTTCAGGTACGGATGGTTATACTGTTTTTAGTGATGCTTCTCATAAGGGTTTGGGGTGTGTTTTAATGCAGAAAGGGAGAGTTATTGCTTATGCTTCCCGACAGTTGAGACCACATGAAAAGAACTACCCGACCCATGACTTAGAACTTGCTGCAGTAGTTTTTGCACTGAAAATTTGGCGTCACTATTTGTATGGAGCAACCTGCGAAGTGTATACTGACCACAAGAGCCTGAAGTACTTTTTCACGCAGAAAGAACTGAATATGAGGCAGCGGAGATGGCTTGAACTGATAAAAGACTATGACCTACAGATTTTGACCATCCGGGAAAAGCCAACACCGTTACCGATGCATTGAGCCGAAAATCGATTGGGAACTTAGCCTGTAGGAGGCCACCTAGATCTATTTGCTCGGCGCGCACGTTCCCTTGGACAGGTCAGCCATGGTCAGATATAGCTAGTTCTATGACCACTTCCACGGGAGTCAGCTAGAGACTCAAGAGCAAGTCGAGCAATACACCCAAGGCTTCCTAATCTATTTCCTCGGTACCACCTTGTTTGCGAACATGTGGAATACCATAGGTTTGTATCTGCTTAGCGCTTTAGTGGTCTTGTCTCGGGTGTGGTTCTACGACTGGGGTGGTGCTGGCCTCACCACTCTGTACGGCTACATGAGCTCCGGTTCCCACAAGAAGGGGAACAAGATCGAAGGCTACTAGAGAGCTTAAGAGGTATATAATACACTTTTTGTTTCCATTTCCATTATGCTTTCTACTTTGCATTTTTAGTCGTTATTTGTGTTTTTGCTCGTATTTCTATCTCTGCCTGTATTTCTGTCTTTGCCTGTTGACTTACAAACTAATATTTTCTTGTAGCTCTGGGTCTATGCCTATTTTCTCGCCCTTGTCTCGGTTCTATGAGATGAGGTGGAGCTAGCCATGTCCCACTCTAGACGATACGACGGCAGGTGCCACCATTAGCACCGCAGTGTTACCACATTTGCCTACTACCGCTGTTTCTTTGATACGGTGACAGCGTGCGAGGTAATCTAACACTCATGCCTATCCCATGTTATTTTTATTTATTTGATTCCATTCTATGCTCTGGCAACTAACAACAACTAATAACTGACAACTGTGAATTCTCTGTTTGCAGGTGACATGGCAGCCATGGGTGGCGATGTCAGCCGAGGCGAGGGACGAGTATGCCGGATCCTGGGATACCTCCAAGCTATGGATTTTGTTAGATGGTCTTTTCTGCAGGACTTGGTATTTGGGGAAGAGGTTTGTGCGTTAGACCCTGGGCCTACCTGCCCCTGTTGTTCCTGTTCATCTTTCTACATTGATGAGGATTGCCGATAGCCTACCAGTTAAGGCTATTGTGTAGTTTATGGAGGGACAGGACGTTGATCTCTCCCTTGGGGTCGAGGATTATGCTGAGTTCATTCAGACCCATCTTATCTCACCTCTGACCGGAGCTCGATGTTGGTATGCCTGCTGCTAGAGCTGGTATGCCTACTGCTAGAGGTGCTATTCCTGTGGTTGAGTGTAGACACCCCATTTTTTACCACCCTCACGACTTGGGCACCATCATTTATGCACCCAATGATGAATTGTATATGCTTGTTAAAAGTTCGAAGTTCTCAGCAGAATGCCATGACTTTGAGCCTTCAAACCCTACACACCTTGTGACTTGTTTTTGGACCAAAAAAGTAATTTTTCAAGCCGGAACATCCTAGTGGCCTGCCGGGCACCCCTGTGGGCTGCCGGCCACTTGTGTGGCCTACCGGCCAGCATTAGTAACCTGTCAGCCACTTGTGTGTTTTTACAGATATTTTGGCTAGCTGTGCCACTGTTTTCACTAATGCATACACCAATCTACACATGTATGTATTGATATTTCTAAGGAATTTTGATGTTTTTTTATAGATTGGAGAACTCCCCTTCCATTTTTGAGGGTTGAACATTTTGGAGCAAAATTATCTCTCTCGCTCTCTCTCTCTCTCTCTCTACAATTCTGTCTCTCTCTCTTGCAAATTCCTAAGCTTTTGCAAGCTTTTGCCTATACACTGTAAAGTAAACCCTGTGGTATTTGAGATGAGGTACTTTTGAGCCTATTTTGAGCTCTTGAGGATGCGTAAGTGTTGGTTTAACACTTGGAAAGGGCTCTCCTCTTCAAGAGGTATAAGTCTTGGCTTGTTGCTTTGCTTTATTTGCTATTTTTCCTATTGTTTTAGACTATTTTTGGGCTGTTTATACTCTGTATTTTTGGGTTGAAACTTGTGGCTTAAGGCCAATAGGGGTGGAGGAGTGGATCACCCTTCTTTTGTACCTTATTTCTAAGGCCTTTGCCCTTGTGTTTCCCACCTTGTTGTCAACTTTCTTTGAGCTTTTAAATACTGAATTTTAGAGTTATTTCAATGGCTAAAACCATGTTTTGAAGTCCCAAAAATGGAGGGGGGTAGCCTCCACTCCTTGTGCTTATTTACTAGCTTAACATGCTCCATGTTTTAGCTTATTGTTCTAGCTTTTTTTGTCTTAATTTCGGCATGTTTTAGGACTAATTTAGCACTATTGTAGGACTATTTTTAGTTGTTCTTTACATTTGAGCATTGTATTGCATGCTTGTAGTGTAATAGTATTCATAGGTTTGGTGGTTTAGGCTTTAGCCACCAACCTATTGGAGTTGATGGCATTTGTTTATGGATTTTCATACTTGTTTTCATGTCTAATCACTTCTGCAACCTCCCTCATTTCTTGGCTTTTTATTTTCTTTGAAAGTTGGTTCAAACTAGTTGCCTGTTTAAAGCATGAGATTAAGGTCTTGTGCTTAATGGTTTAATCCCTTTGGGGGTTCATTACCAACGGCATGACACTTCTCTCATGCCTAAAACAACTCTTGGTTTAGTACTCCTTTTCATTAGAGGACTTAAAGCTCATTCTTGGACTTAATTGACTAAGGAATGGTTGGTACTTAAAATGGAGTAATAAAATTGAGACTAAAAGTGATGCAAGATAATAAAATCAACTTGGGTTCAATCGGACGTTGATTGAACCCATTGAGTCTTGAGTCGTTTCATACTCGTTAGTGATGTAAACGATTCAAGAGTCAATGTCAACCACTTCCCTCGATCAATTCATGATAGGAAGGAGGTTTGAGAGTCTTTTCTTGTTGCATTTATTAAAATTGTACACCTTGGTTCATAGACCATCATGCAATGAGATTGCATCGATTAATGGTTTGTGAATTGAGCTTGCCACTCTTTTGAGTTGTTTTGATGATAAGGAGGGTTAAGGTGTACAAGCATACCTTGAGAATACCCTGTTTGTGCTTTGTATGCTTTCTGTTGCTGCAGGAGGAACCAAGCATCAATGTCCGGCAGGCCAGTATTTCTGGACGGCAGGCTACCATTTGTGGCTGGCCGTCCACCACTTCTGGCTTGCTAGCCACTTTTGTCAAATTAAGCATAAGCTCTTTGGAACAGAACAGAGTAGAGGCTGAGGTGAAAAAAGGTTCTACTGTGCAATAGAAGCATTCTGGCGGCAAAACAGTAGAATTTTCGAGTGGAAATCCGAGCATGCATGAACATTCCTCGCTTCCTAGGGCTGATTAATTAGTTTAGGTATTTATTTCATGTTGTATTCATGTTGTAATTAATTAGTTAGTTCTAATTTGTAACAATTAATTAGTGTAATTAATTAGTTTTGTAATAACTAGCTAGAATAGTCAGTTTATTCAGTTTGTAATAATTAGTTAATTTGTTGTTGCAATAGCTAGTTAATTAGCTTAGCTAGTTAGTTTATTCGGACCCTCCTGTGCGAGGGCAAGCAATTGTAATAACATGTATGTCTTCCAATCCCATGTCTTTCTCCCTTTTATTTACCTATTTATGATGGTTAGTTTAGGGCATCATGTTCCGTTTAGCATCTCTCATGCCTTGCATCCATTGTCTTGCATGCATTGAGCTCGGCACATCATTCTAACTTGCATTGTTAGTTAACACTTCTTTGAATACGTGCTTAGACCGCATGCTATCATATTGATTCATATGCTATATTAGTAGCCAAGTCTAGTAATTGCATATCGCATGTGGTGCATTAGTCATATTGCATAAGTTAGGAACATGCATTTTTCTATTTATTTTGCTTTGTTTGGCTTGCCTTGAAGTACTAGGTGAGCTTTTATTTGCTTTAGCATAATTGCATGAGTGTGATTGTTGCCATGCTTAAGCGATAAACTGTTTGAATGCCTGTGGATGAAAGCTAGTTGCTTGAATTGGAATAATTTGAGTGATGTTCATATGCAATCACTTTTTCAAGTGGTACATTTTTGAAACTCTTTTCAAAAACAAACATGAAATCAAATGTTCCAATTTTTTGCAAATTAGTCTGTACTTGTGTGCGCATCACATAGTAATGTTAGCCTAATAATCGGAATAAGAGCATATAATGTACATGAGATATACATCATGATTAGTAAAGGCCGATCTTTGATTGAGCAAGCGGGGGTTCTCAATTCATGACCTTTCCCTCTTGTACCTAAGTTCCTGAGCCGAGACAATCATGGTGATGACGGACACATGGCCTTTGGCATAAGTCATGGGTTTCCTAAATTTCTCAAAAATATTTAGGTGGCAACTCTGTATCTAGCAAAGTAGTCCATTTTTAGCATTGTGATTCAAAATTGATTTTCCAAAAGATTTGTTGGATTTAGATTCTTTGGTGTTTATCTATTTGACATTGCACTTGTGAGATCGGATTCAGAACCACGGGAGTCCGATACTGTAGGGCTTATCATCTTCCGAAAGGAGCGCAAAAAGTCGAGCTACATTGAGCCTCATGCTGGAGGGGTTACCCCTGCTGTACATGTAACAGGTCTGCCTGTGATCCCAGCCACGATCACCTGCTGGTAGCCGAGCGGGACAACCCACCAGATCCCAGTTGACTATCCAGGGGAGCGCGAATACGTTAGGGACCTTGACGTGCAGCAAGTATGTACTTTGTCTTGCATTTTGTGTTTCATATTCCCTTTTCTATATACTGATGGCCAAACTCACTTGTAGGTGTCGGTGGAGTATGTTGATGGCCTCCTTCAGTTCGTTGACTCCATGGTCTAGATGGTGCGTAGAAGAAAGGCCCTACTCGCCTACCACGGTCATCAAGTATTCTACTTTTCTCATTCATCTGACTGTGCTGATTCTTTTCTTGCCATACTCATACTGATTCTGCACTAAACTGTACTGATGCTCTATTTCTTGCTTTCAGCCTCGGTCTGTACTTGTGGCATCGGTGGCACCAACGTTCACCTCCTCCGGCTGTAGGGAGGGAAGGTAGATAGGCTCTTATACGTGGGAGGGGCAAGGGTAGAGGTCGTGACAGAGGCAGGAGTGCCCGGAGTTAGAGTAGAGTGTCTTAGCCGCAGGAGATTTCCTCATCGTCTGAGCCAATTTTGAGTGGAGATGATACTAAGACCAGCGGCATTAAGGAGACGATGAGCGGGCACCCTAGGTCAGGGAGTGAGAAGGATGAGGTTGGTTTTGGGTCATGGAGCGGAGAGAATGATGCCAGCTCTGAGTCCCACTCCTCTAATGGCAGCTACATCGATGGTGACAGTGCTCCTAAGACCCCTCCTCGAAAGAGGACGAAGAGGGCCTTTCGATGTATTTGATGCGATTGATACAAATTTTTTTGCACTCTTTTACTCTTTTCTTTTGCCTTAATAGTTTAAAACTTTGTATAGCTTCAGATAGGTCTTTACTTTTTTGTTTTGAAAACTTGTATTTGCTCTTTTGTAAAAACTATGATCGGGGTAAAACCCTGCAGTTTTATAAAAGAAGGAATTTTGTTTTTCACAACATCTCGAGAATGGCACAACACTTACACAAAATTGTAACTGAATTTGCAACTAAGAATGCTTGTACTTGAATGATGTTCGTAGCCAGATATTGAGCCTATAACCGACCAAAACATAAAATATAACTCAATAAAGGAAAAACAAAGTAAAAACAACCTAAACACAACTATTTACACTTGCCAAAAACAAAAGACTCAAAACAAGAATCAAAAGCAAAAAAAAGGGCCAACATAACACTGCTGCTGAACTACCTGGCCAACATACTTGGTTGGCCAGCCAATAGAATAGACGACCGGCCTAGAGGGTGGCCGGTTGGCCAAGACCTGCCGCTGGACAACTGGCAATAGCTGTAAGCCACTCATACAACTTTATTTTCTATGAAGGTCTTCTCTTGCTCATTCTTTGACAAAGTACCATCTTTTTGCTTGTTTTCTCTGAGAATGAAGATTTTCTTTGTTGAGAGGCTCAAAGATTGGATGACCACTTTGGACGGAACGAAAAAGGTGAACTTCACCGGTTTCAACATAAATGCTCTTTTTCCGTTGAGTCGCACTCCGCGTTGTTTTTCGTTCTTTCATGTCGCTGCCCGTTGTTGGAACCCAATTACTCATGTGTTTCGCATTGGATCACAAGAGATGTGTCCTACTCTTGAAGAGTTTCAAGTGTTGATGGAATCCCGGAGTGATGAGGAGACTATGCCTCAACCCCATTTTGACCATGCACGGGCTCTTGAACAAATGTGTGGGCTCACTTTATATGAGGCTCAGTCCTTGGCTCATGACAGGAAGTTGGATATACCTAGCTTGATTCACCGATTTTCCGGTATTGGAGACATAATTGACCATCTCTGGTAAGGTTATCGTCAACATGCCCTCTGCTTATGTTTACTCGCACACTTCCTACTTGCTCTTAGTTGCATTGAAGCTAGCATTAGGTTAATCGAAGTGGCCCAACGCCTCAAGGAGGGCCCAAGCTGTATGGGCTTGGTACTAGCCGAAACTTTAATGGGTTTGGACACTTTCCATCAGCAAGAGACTTCTCGGTTTGCGGGGAGTCCACTACTTCTTCAAGTATTGTTTTCCACCCTCTCTTATTTATGATTTCTCGCATCACTTTGGCATTCACTCTTTATTTCTCTCGAAACCCTTTCCTTACTTTTTCTCTCAACATACACCTCTCCACTCTTCAATCTCTTTTTTTTTTTTTATCCCTTCCCAGGTGTGGTTGATGGATAAGTTGAAAGTAGTGGACCCTTACCCCAAGTATTTGGCCAGATCCTACTTCTTTCACTCGCGGCTAGTGGATTTTTCCACAAAGGGATTGTGGTGCAATTGGATGTGCAGTAAATCTGAGGCTGACGTTGCTTGGTGTTACCCTTGGCTCAACTTGACTGAGATGAGCTACAACATGTCCCGACAGTAGGGTATACAATTGATCGGCCTTACACACTGTGTTTTTAACTTTCTGTTCCAATTCATATGCCAGTTTGGGCGTGATCAGACCCGTCCAGATAAGGGGGTGAAATACCTTGCTCCATTTCTAGTTTATGCTTCGCACTTGGCTCGATACCTCGCTGCTTGGAGGACAAGAGAGCTTCTGGTCCCTGCTACTAGCCAGTTATGCCCTTTCTGGCAAGTGTTTGGCTTGGCTCAAGGATAAGATACAGGTTAGGCCATCCTTGGCAACAGAAACTTTCACGAGTGCAAGCAGGAGGCAGAGGACTGTTACTTGACTTATATATGCCTCTAGTTTATTGGTTTGACTTTTCTTTTCAAGTTTTTGGAGAATGTACTTGTGTTGAAATCATGTAATTAAAGTTGTAAGTAGTGAAAATTTTCCTTTTTGGTCCAAAGAATGGTCGTTGTTGCAAAAAGTGAAATTTTGAGAAAATCAACTTTATTAAAACTTTTCAAAACAATTTTTGCAAACGGTCATTACCTGACACACATGGAATCAATCCTCAAAACGTATAGGCCCGAATCAAAAAGATCATAACTGCCCATAACTGCATTCAACTTCACTATTGTTCTGCCCCTTGCTTTATCTTATAACTGGTTCTGCCAAATTGAGGTAAAACATTTGAATCAACTGATGGTGAGATAGATTGAGCAACAATGGATAAGATAGTTGAGTTGAAAAATAGTTACGGCCGAACTTCGAGATGAAGTTTCCTACGTATCCCAAAGATGGGAATTAGGCCTTACGTAGTTCGGTTGAGTTTCACTCGAGTATTAACTCTCTTCTTTTGTGCTCTAACTTTTGCTAAAACCGCCCTTTCGGGTTTTCAACCTTGCAAGCTCTATTTTTCTTTATTTCCAATTTTTCATGCTCTAACTTTTGCCTAGGTCACCCTTTTGGGTTTTCGGCCTAGCAAGCCTCTCAAGGGTAGTATTTTTTTAACTTGTCCATATTGCTCAGTTACAAGAACTCCAAGCCATCCAAATCCATGAGAATGGTTGCTCCTCCTGACCAAATAGATTTGATGATGTAAGGGCTAGTCCAATTGGGTCGAAACTTGCCCCTAGGGTCATGGATGGGAGCTCGATTGTCTTTAAGCACTATATCTCCTTCTTTGAGATTTCTGGATTTGACTTTCTTGTTAAAGACCCTAGTAATTCTGCGTTGATACCATTGAATATGATATAACGCTTTTAGCCTTCTTTTATCAAACAACATCAATCCTTCAAACCTGTTCTACTGCCAATCCACCTCTGCTATCTAACACTTAGCCATGATTCTCAGTGATGGTATTTCGATCTCAATAAGCAAAACAGCTTCCATCCCATATACTAAGGAATAGGGGGTTGCCCCTGTAGATGTTTGAATTGACGTCCTATAACCCTCGAGTGCAAGAGGCAATTTATCTAGCTAGTCTTTGAAGGTTTCCACCATCTTTCACAAGATGTTCTTGACATTCTTATTTGCGGCTTCAACGGCTTCGTTGGTCTATGGTCTATATGTTGATGACTTATGAAAAGCCACGTTGTATTTTTCAAGCAAATCTACCACCTCCTTTTTGAAGTGTGAGCCATTATCTGATATGATCTTGTTTGGCACCCCATACCTGCAGATGATGTTATTTCTAATGAATTTGGCCACATGTGACGCTTTCAACACAAAATAAGATTGAGTTTCCACCCCCTTGGTAAAATAGTTGACCGCCACTAAAATGACCTCTTGTCCATTTGACCCCTTCGGCAACACTACTCTGCTGACGTCAATTCCCCAGACTGAGAAAGGCCATAGTAAAGTCATGTTCTAGATCTTTGTCGATGGGATATTCATGCGGTTTTCATGGATTTGACATTTATGGCATCGCCGAACAAAGTTGATACAATGACCAATAATAGCCTTACTTGAGGATCTTCCTAGCCAGCATCACACCATTCATGTGTGCTCCACATTCCCCTCTGTGGATGGCCTCCATGAGACGTATTGACTTTTCTTCTTCGACACAGAGCCTGTGCATTCCCAGATGTCCTCTCTTGTACAACTTATTTCGGTAGATGATGAACTGAACGACTAGACACCGTGTTCCCCGTTTATCCTTGGCATTTACCCCTTGCGGGTACATGTCCTTCTCCAAAAAGTTCCAAACGTCATAATACTAGGGATTCTTGTCTTGAACTTCATCTATTGCAGCTATTGTCTCGTAAGCAGGTGCATACTTCTATTCAATGATGATCGGATGCATCCTAACTCCAAGTGGTATGTCTACCATGGAGGATAGAGTTTCCAATGCAACTGCAAACCGGTTGTTCTCTCTTAGCAGATGTGTAAATGTCAGTTTTTCAAACCTTGGGATCAAAATATCCAGGATCTGATGATAAACTTTTATTTTCTCTTCTTTGACCTTCCAGTCTCCATTGGCTTGAGAAACAACCAAGTGTGAGTCTCCGATGACGTCCAACCTTATTATCTGTAGTTCTAGGGAAACTTCCAATCTAGCAATACACGCCTCGTATTCTGCTTCATTGTTGGACAATTTGAACCGGAGTTTGAAAGCTAGGGGTATATGGAAATCATCTAGTGCTATGAGCAACACACCTATCCCATAACCGTATTGATTGGCCGCTCTATCAAAGTACATTGTCCAAGTCTCCTCTTCTACCTACATAATCTCTTCATATGGGAATAGGTACTCTACTGCTTAATTTCCTTCCACTGGGTGGTCTGCCAGAAATTCCACTACGGCTCTCCCTTTGACTGACTTACACGTGACATATTTAAGGTCAAACTCGGAGAGAAGAAGCAACCAACGAGCTAACCTACCTGTATGTGCCAATTTCTCAAAGAGATATTTGATGGGATCCAATCTCGAAACCAGAATTACAAAGTGGGCTAACAGGTAGTGTCTCAACTTCCTAGTGGCCTAAACCAAGGCTAAGCAAGCCTTCTCTAAAGAAGTGTAGTGGGTCTCATAATCCAACATCTTCTTGCTTAAATAATAGTGTTTTTTTCCACCTTAGCTTCTTATTCTTGTGCTAACGTGCACCCCATGGTTGACTATGTCACTGACATATACATGATATGTGGCTTCCCCAAGTCTGGCGGTGACAATACAGCTAGGTTCTGAAGGTACTACTTGACTGGTTCGAAGGAAAACTGACATCGATCATCCCATCAAAACTTATTTCCCTTTTTCAAGATACCAAATAGTGGTTCACAAGTCGAGGTTAATTTTGAGATAAACCGTCTTATGAATTAAACTTTTTCCAGAAAGCTACGTACCTCCTTTTCAGTCCTTGGCGGTGGCATTTCTACGATGGCCTTGATCTTGGATGGATCTACTTCGATTACCCTCTATGTAATCACAAAACCCAGCATCTTCCCTGCAATCACCTTGTGGATTTAACCTCAGCCTGTACTCCCTGGTCCATTTGAAGAATTTTTCCGGCGCTATGTAGTGGCCTTTCTGCTCTTTAGATTTTACAATCATGTCATCCACAAACACCTCGATTTCCTTATGGATCATGTTGTGCAAGATTGTGGTTGCAACCTTTAATATGTAGCCCAGATGTTCTTCAATCCAAATGGCATAACTCTATAGCAGTAGATACCCATGGCGTGGTGAACGCAATCTTCTCTCTGTCTTCAGGTGCCATCAAGATCTGGCTGTATCTTGAAAATCCATCCATGAATGATAAAAAGGCATGGCCGGCAGTGAAGTCTACCAACTCATCAATGTGTGGCAATGGAAAGTCATCCTTAGGACTAGCCTTATTCAAATCTCGGAAGTTGACCCAAACTCTAATTCTGCCATCCTTCTTCGGAACTGGAACAATGTTGGCCAACCAAGTCAAATATTCAGATACCATCAAGAATCCTACATCGATCTACTTGGTAAGCTCTTCTTTAATTTTCAGTGCCCAATTTGGACAGATTCTATGCAGTTTCTGCTTGACAGGTCGGGTCTCGAGGTTAAGAGAGATCCCCTAAGCTTTTGCCCTTGTATTTCCCATTTCTTTGTCAACTTTTTACCACTGATTTTCAGAGGTTTTCAAAGGCTAAAAATGTAGTTTTGAAGTCTGAAAAAGGAAGGGGTTAGCCACGCCTCCTTATGCTTGTTTCACTACCTTAATTTCTCCATCGTTTTAGCTAACTTTTTCAAGCTTTTCCATGAGATTTCCAACACTATTTTTAGTTGTTTTAGGACTTTTTTAGGTTGTTTCTTTCATTTTTGCTTTGTATAGTATGCTTGTAGTGTAATTGTCCTCATAGGCTTGGTGGTTTAGGCACTAGACACCAACCTATTCGAGTTGATAACATTTATTTGATACCTTTCATACTTGTGTTCATATATAATCACCTCTACAACCTCACTTCTTTCTTGGCTTTTTTTTATTCTATGAGAGTTGTTTCAACCGAGTGTTGTTTAAGCTTGAGAAAGAGGCCCTACCATGCTTAATGGTTTAATATCTTCGGAGGTTCCTTACCAAGGCATGACATCTCTCTCATGCCCAAAACAACTTCCTGTTTGACACTTCTCTCCATTTAGTGGGCTTAATTCTCATTTTTGGACTAAATGAATTAAAGAATGGGAAGGTAATAATAAAAAAAAGAAGGGGCTAATAAAATTGGACTAAAAGAGATGCAAGATTAAAATTGGTTTGGGTTCAATCGGATGTTAATTGAACCCATTGAGTCTTAGGCCATTTCATACTTGTTAGTGATGATAATAGTTTGAGAATCAGTGTCAACCACTTCCCTTGATCAATTCCATGATAGGGATGAAGTTTTGTTGGTCTCTTATTTCAACTTATTGAGCTTTTGTCCAATCAAGTCATAGATTATCATGCAACAACTTTGTAATCATTGATGATTTGTGAATCGATTCTATCCCTCCTTTGATCAACTTCATGATAGGGAGAGGCAGGGAGGATAAACATCTCTTGGAAACAATCTATTTATGCTCTGTTCCTTTTCTGGTGCAGCAGGGCAGTATCAACAATAGTGGCCAACCGGCTACCATTTGAATCTGGCCAACCACTTTTACTGGCTAGCCGGCCACCCTTTTTTTCAGCATGGCAGTGTCATTTTCCTCCAAAATAGAGCAGAAGCTGAGGCAAAATAGAGGCGATTCCGGCGGATGTTTGCATTGGCATGCATGGTTCCTTAAACCCCACTCAAGTTTGATTAGTTTACATAGCTCATAGTGAATTCATTCATTAATTAGTGGGTTAATTCCCTTGAATTTGTAATAACTTAGTTAATTAAATCTCATGTTGTACTTAATTAATTAGTTTCGTTCAAACTTGTAATAATTAGCTAGTGCAGTTAATTTATTTCATTTGGTTTGTAATAGCTAGTTAATTTGGTAATTAGCTAGGACATTCATTCGAACCCTCCTGCGCGAAGGCAAATTGTAATGTTGTGTATGTCTTCCAAACCCACGTCTTTCTCCCTTTTATTTACCCGCCTATGATGGATAGCGTAGAGCATCATCTTCAGTTTAGCATTTTTCGTTGTTTGCATCCATTTGTCTCGCATGCATAGGGTTCGATTCATCATTCTAACAGCATTGTCATTTCTTACTTTCTTGAATACGTGTGCCACCGCATGCTATCAAAATGATTCATATGACATATTAGACAACCAAACCTATTAGTTGCATTTTTGTATGTGTTGCATTAGTTACTTGCATATTAGAGCATGCATTTTTCTAACTATTTTGTTTCTTTTGGCTTGCCTTGGAGTACTAGGTGAGCACTTATTGCTTTAGCATAGCACATGTGTGTGATTATTGCCATATCAAGCATATTTTCCATGAGGCTAAGTGCTTAAATGATATACCTATTTGAATGCCTGTAGATGAAGGCTAATTGCGTAACTTGGGATGGTTTGATTAATGTACATAAGAGCCCACTTTTTCAAGAGGCACTTATTACAAACACCTTTCAAAACAAACATAAAATCAAAGCGTTCCACCTTGTGCAAATTAGTCTATACTTGTGTGCAACACATAATAAGTTAGCCTAACAATCAGAACAAGAGCATATAATGTACAAAAAACTCACATCATGATTAGTAGAGGCCGATCTTTGATCAGGTGAGTGGGTTACTCAATTCATGACCTTTACCTCTCATACCTAAGTTCCCGATCCGAGACACTTCGGGGATGATGGATAAGTGGCTTTTGGTACGAGTCTCAGGTTTCCTAAATTTTCCAAAAACATTTAGGTGACGACTCTTAACTCTGGCAAAGCAGTCCATTTTTGACTTTTTTGATTCAAAATCGATTTTCCAAAAGATTTGCCAGATTTAGACTCATTTGTGTTAATCTATTTCATATTGCACTTATGGAATTAGATTCAGAACCGCAGGAGTCCGAACTGTAGGACTATCATATCTAAAAGGAGCACGAAAAGCAAGCTACAATTTCTAGCGACTCTACTAGGGAATTTAGAGAACTTGACTTGAAATTCATGATGTTAAATTTTTTCTACATATATATGCTCTTTGCATTTGCATTTGCATTTACATTGTTACTATAAGTCACTGTGTTTTCCATCTACTATTCCTAGACAGTTTGCTAGAGGTTTGTCTAAAACGCTTCCCAAAAGGCTGACCGGTCATGGGTTCTATCATGTTGGAAACACAACCCTTGGATTTGGACAACTGCTATACCTCTTGATCCTCTTTTCACTTCTCAGTGTTAGGTGTGAGAGGTATATTAGGTAGTCTTGCTGAGGTACCCCCTCTTTGACCATTTGGCCTAGCTGCATGTAGTAAGCCATAGTGACTGTTCCAAACTAGGATAGGATGCTCACTTGTATGCAGGATTGCGTGAAAGCGCTTGATTGAAATAGTGAAACCCTAGTTCATGACAAAAAACTAGGACAGGGTAACCCTATTCCCTCATAGGGGTGTGTAGACGTGCCCGAACGTCCCAAGCTCCGCATGCGAATTGGCGCGAAATCTCGTTTTCGTTCATTGGGCTGCTACAGTTCGGACTCAATGTCACGGTTCTAAATCTAATCTCGCAAAGTGCAATGCAAGACCGATAAATCACCAAAGAGTCCAAATCTAGAAATCGTTTTGGAAAACTGATTTTTATAAAGAAGTGCCAAACATGGACTGTTTTTCCAGATACAGAGTCGCCACCTAAATATTTTATTTTGGGGGAATTTACGAAACTCTGACTCATGCCGAAGGCCACGTGTCCATCATCACCAAAGTTGCCTCGGCCCGGGAACTTGGGTACGAGAAGGGAAGGTCATGCAATGAGCACCCCCCTTGCCCGATCAAAGATCGGCCTTTACTAACATGATATCTTGTTTTTGAAAACACATGTGTTCTTATTCCGATTATTAGCTAAAATTACTATGTGATGCGTACAGCACACAAGTATAGACTAGATCGCCTAAGTTAGAACAAAACATTGCATATCCGTTTGTTTGAAAATGGTTTAAAGTTTGCTACTCGCAAGTAGGCTAAAACGAGGATTTGATGAATTGTTCCAATTCAAGTAATCCAACCTTCACCCACAGGCATTCAGGCAATCTATATCAACTAAGCAGTTAGCCTCATGGCAAGCATGCTTTCATGGCAATCAATAACACACATGCAATATGCTAAAGCGTAAACACTCACAGTGTACTCCGAGCCAAAACAGAGAACTAGTTAGAAATCATGCATGATCCTAGTTATGTTCAGATGGCTAATGCAATACATGCAAAAATACAACTAGAAATAGACTCGGCTATTCTAAGATGGCATATGAAATGCAACTTGATAACATGTATTCAAATCGAAATTGAAATACAATGCAGTTAGTATGATGCGCCGAGCCCGGTGCATGCAAAACAGATGAATGATGCACGCATGCAAAGCATAAGTATGCTAATTAAAATATGCCCCAAAACTAACCACTGAAAGCAGGTAAGTAAAAGGGAGAAAGAAATGGAGGTTGGAAGACATGCACACACGCACGCATACTTATTACAAAGTTCACCCTCTCGACGAAGGGTCCGAATAAAAGCTAAGCTAAGCTACATAACTAATCTAATAATCTAATTAGACTAATTATTACACAACCAAAATGAATAACTAGCTACAACTAATTATTACAAAACTTTAACTAATTAAACAAATTAATTAAGTTACAACACCGAATGCTAAGCATTAAAATATGTAGACTAGGCCGCCTCAGCTCTGCCTTGAAGACGTTGAAGATGCATGCTAAATTCCCGTCCTGAAAGCTCTCCAAATGCTCTTTAGAGGCTCTGTCTGTAGGGTGTCCTTGAGAACTAGCTGCTGGATCTTACCAAAAACATGCTACAGTGCACTAGTGGCCTGCCGACCATGAGGAGCTGCTGCCGACCACCCAGCCGACCAACAGTGCACACTGCCGGCCATCTGTGTGGCACTACTAGCCATTGGTGTGCTGTCACACCAAGCTGCAGTAGAGCACAAAATAGAGAAATTGAAGGGTCTCCCAAGGGTATGTATACACTATGCCACTCTATATCACCTCAAAACATCAAGGGAGAGGCATAATCGGATCCAAGACCATCAATCGCGCATCTCGATACATGCCGGCCAAAGATCCAACATATGAAAATTCAATAAATGCATGACAAATAAGACTCCAAGTCCATTTCCCTATCATGAGAAGTCAAAGGAAATGGCGACCAAGGGTGATTGGCTCACTTCATCACTTCAAGTATGAAGTGGACCAATCAACCTCGTGTTCAACATAACGTCCGGTTGAACACAATGCAATGCAAACAACATATTTACATAAGCATGCCAAATGCAATGTAACAAGCATGCGAAATGCAATGAAACCTGATCATGCAAACATGCAATGTACCAAACATGCAATGCAACAAGCGTGCGACAACGACAAAATGAAGCAAGCATGCAACAACATGCAAAGATGGACTTAAACCAAAATAGACAGACCTCAATCATGCCCAAATCAGCGGCCAAAATGCATCAATACTAAGGCATGAAAGCATATATAAGCATGCATGCCAATTGGCTCATCAATTAGGCTTAAGAGCACAACTCTCAAGAGTGCTCAAAGAGTGACAAAAATGAAAGTGTAGCAACACTAAGTCCATTGAAATTAAGTAAGAAATGATGCCAAATCATTCAAACAATGCAAGTAAAGCATGCAAGAATCCTAAAGCATGAAAGCTAATCGAGAGGACTACAAAGGAGGCATGCAATACATGGCACAAATGCATGAACTAAGCATGGACAGAACTCAAGTAGGTCTTAACATGGACCAAAACATCCTGAGATGAGGACCCGAAGGCCTAGGCAAGATGGCATACATGCTAAGCCATAAACAAAGCAACAGTGCACAACTCTCAAAGGCACTTAAAGAGTGAATGAAGTGGGAACATGGAAATGCTATAAGCTCTGAAATGAACTATTAAATGATGCCAAATCATCTAAATAGCTCAAAGATAGCATGCATGAGCCATTAAAACACAAAGCAAGCAAGGCCAATTGCACTACAACTATACAAAGCATGGAGCATATGGAAAAGGCAACCCAAAACAGTCCTAGAACATGTTAAAATGATGCTAAAACATGTATGGAAGGGAGCCAAAACAAGCTAACATGAAGGGCATAAGTCACAATGCATACAAGGCAAATATGGTGGATTACACTACACCTATTAGGACCAAGCATGGGATGACTTAAGAAACAAAAATCAAAGTTATATCACGGCATAATAACCCCAAAAACACATTGAAACGATAGCTCGCAAGCTTAGGCATGAAGGCACACACAATGGTTCATGTTAAGGCATAAAGGGGAAAACCCTCCAACGCATTGAATAAGTGAAAGATGCAAGTGCATGATCATGGAACATGGACTGAAATCACATTTCACATGATGCCAAATACTCAAAAAGTCCAAGTAATGCATGCTAGTGGACTTGATGCACAAAGCCTATAAGCTAGAGTGAACCATGGCTCTACAAGGCAAGTCATGCATGACCAAAACAACACAAATTAGAGCTAAATCATGTTAAAACATAGACAAAAGCTTCTTGAAGTTAAGCCAAAAGCATGCTAGAACGACATGTTAAAGCATGAGACACACTAGGCTATTTCATGGAATTACACTACAAGTGTATGGAGCATGTAAGGGGCCATCAAACCCACCCAAAACAGAGTCATGGCATGCTAAAAAAAACACCAAAAACCTACTGAAATGGAGACAAAACAAGTTAGAATGACATGCTACTTCATGAAGCATACAAGACTAGTTTGTGTGATTTACACTACAAGTGTTTTATGCATGCATGGAGTGACAAAACCAGCCAAAAATAGTGGCATGCCATAGCAAAATAACCACAAATACATGTTAAGATATGGCCAACATAAGCTTAACAAACATGCTCACACATGAGGCATTCAAAGCAATGTATTGAAGACATAAGAAGAGGGAATGACCCTCACTCTTTTGGGACCTCAAAACACCCTTCCCACCACTGAGATTCCCCTGAGTTTCAGTGTTGAGAAGGCTAAAACAAGATGGTCCCAAAGGCTCACAAAAAAAGGCACAAAAGCAAGGCTAAACAAGGCCTAAGAGGGGGTAAACAACCCCCAACGAAAAAGTGACCTTAAAAAAACTTTTCAAGTATGAAAAAATAGAACTTTTTTCAGTTAAGAGTTAAGCTCAAAACAGCATGCAAGTTGGGCTAAAAGCTTAAGCAAAAATAGGGGATTTAAAGGTTAGAAACTTACCCTTGATGACCACCTTCAAGGCTGCAACTCCAACACCCTTTTTGATCCAAAACAAGTCCAAAAGCTTCAAAAACAGCCTCAAGGGACCTCAGCTCCAATAGTATGGTGTTTGAGTGTGTGTTTGTGTGTAAAAGTGAGACAAAATGACACTTTTAAGGCACAAAACAAAAGCAAAAGAGAGATATAGATACAAAGCTATATGTATAACTCAAACCTCAAAATTCTAAACCTCTAAAATGGAGGAGGAGCTTCTCCTTATATAGAAGAAAGCAAAGCAAAGCTTGTTAAACAAGCTTGAAAAGAGCTCTATTCCTCCATACACGTGTATGGAGGAGGGATGAGTGAAAACCAGCTGGCTCAAAAGATCTGGCATGAAAACTGCTGAGACAAGGTATTCTGCCAGCCATCCGTGGTGGTCGGCAGTGCCTCATTGATGGCCGGCAGGCTTCATCAATGGCAAGCAGGGACAAATGCATGGCCGGCAGTGGCAGAGAGTGGCCGGCAGTGCACCAAGATAAGCATGCTGAAAGGACCAGCATATGGTCCAAGAACGGGGCAGAGAGGATACAGGGTTTAGAAAGCTCAAACCTGTGACATTCCGCCGCGAAAGTCGAGTACTCGACGAGCAATCGAACTTATGGCTGGATGTACCTGCAAGCACAACCAAGTCTTGAGGACGATCAAAAATGGGGTGTCTACAGGGTGTTTTGGTTCTCTTTAACTGGTATATGCTTTATAATGAAACTGTACAGGAATGTGCATATTAGTTGCAAGGTTGGTATCTGTTTTGAGGCAAGATTCAATGTGGAGTACAATCCTACAGCTTTGATCATGTCTGTGTTGATAACATCTTAGCTGAGGTGCTGTGCAGTTTCTGATTATTGTTCTCTTTCTTGATTTCTTTTGTTAGGTAGTTTAATACCATAGCTTCAGAAGGTTTTGATATCCCCCAAGTACTCTGGACTCGCGTCAGAAGACTTTGCAAGGTCGGAGATCTTGTTTTGGAACAGCCTGTGTTTGCCGCGCTATCAACATTAGCAGTGGCACCAGGCACAGGAATAGTCGCAGTGGGTACATGTGATCCAGAGGCCGCAGTTAGCTGCTGCTATTGTTACTATAGCCTAGTTATGACCTCGATCTGATGGGCTACATCATGCTGTAGTGTCTCAACTGTTTGTTGCAGTTGGAGTATTAAGTCCTACATATTTGTCGGGGGATACTGTGCCATTGGAATAGGTGATTGTTCTTGAGTTGGACTGGAAGTAGATGACTGTTCTTGAATTGGACTAAATACAGGTGAACTGAGAGGTGACTACTGTAAGAACTGGACTGGTGAATTCTGTTTGATTCTGAGTTTTCCTAGTCCAAGCATAACTAATCCTGGGACAAGCTTCCAAAGCCCCGATTTATCAAACTGAGGTACCGTTCGAATTTGAGGTTGATCCAACCGCGCTCAAAATCAATAAACTGGACAAATTATTCAAAAAGGCGCAAGGGGTCAACTCCATTCCAGACATAGATGATAGATACACCGAATCAGCAATTACATTACTAGAGCTATTCGCTTTGATAGTTCTAGGGACCCGATGGTTCACTTACGGCTGTCTTTAGATATCTTGCGGCTAATGGGTTTGACTAGGTTGCAAAAGCTATCTCTCTTTGGTTGCACTATGGCAGGTATAGCGCCCATCTGGTATGCCAGGTTAGAAGATTTCACAAAACAGAATTGGGAGGAATTAGCTGAGTCCTTCATTGCTTAGTATTCTTACAGTGTGCAAATCGAGGTCACAAGTCATGATCTTGAGATGACACGTTAAGGGCCAAAGGAAGGTTTCTCCAATTTTGTAACAAGATAAAGGGCTAAAGCATCCATGATGACCACTCGACCTTTAGAAAAAGAAAATCTACATGGCAAATTGATGCAAAAAATGATTATTCTCCCCCTATTTACATTCAACGAGCTTCACAAGATGGGGGTTCAAATCAAAGATGCCATGAAACTGTGGATTATTACTGATGATAAAGAACTGACTAAGAGGCTGTTTGTTTGTAGTTCTAATGCTGCTAGGGGTAGCACAGCTGCGAGGCCATCGGACGTAAGTGTTGTCACCACAACTAAAACTACCGACCCCTTTGCCAACCTAGGCCCACAAACACCATCCAACCCTACCCGACCTCCGAGTAGAATTTTTCACTCATTATACAAGACCCTATCCAAAGCCATGCACGTGCTAATCAAGAAGGGCACCTAAAACCCTTAGAACCTTGCCCACTTCCAAATCCTCTTCCACCCAAGCATAACCCTGCAAAATACTGTGCTTTTCACCAGTAGCACGGCCACAACACTGACCAATGCTTCCTCTTGCATCATGAGAGTCAAGATCTCATTGACAACAAGGCCATCGCTCCACCCCAAAAACCAAATGTAACTACCAACCCGCTTCCAGCCCATAATCAAGTCCCCCCACCTCGAAACCTTCACCTTATCCATACACTGTCCACCTCCTATGACCCTAGTATCTATATTACTCCATCCTACCTACCAAAACTAATGTGGTTCATTCCTGAGGGCACAGACTTGTGCATGATGGACACATTTAACTTATAACTTGAGCTTCCCAAATCAATGGTGACAACACCTGTGGTAGAAGAGATGTTGACCTCAAAGGGAGGTAGTGGTTTGCTATCGAAATGTCTCAGGAATTCATCTGAAAATGAGTATGACCCGAGCCATTATATTGTTCATACTACTCAACTCAGGACTGAGGCGGTGCTACCAGCCTCGACAAACATTAATGTGGTCAGAGAGGATGGCCTGAACTAGGGCTTAGACGCTCTGGTTGACTTAGAAGAAGATTTGGATAACCTGTAGTTCTTTGATGAGCATGATCAAGGAGATGTACAGATCAAGTGGTTTGACCTGAACAGATCGACTGATAATGTCGGATAGTTGAGTGATGAGTTAGACAAGGAAAAAGAAACTAGGATGAAACTAGAGGGAAAGGAAGCAGAGGTAGCTACAATGGTCGGGAAGGCTGATGAGAAAGGAAAATTGTTGGAGGGCATATGTGCGGGAAAACCTACCCAAGAAGTAGGTGCTACGAGAACTACAGATACTGAACAGGAAGCTGTGCTGAGGTAGTTTGAGAGAGAAATAATTGAAGGCAACCAGAAAACTGTAACAGTGTATCACCTCGAGAGGGACGCTTGTACTGTAAAGATGATTCAGGTAGAACTGGACAACTATTTGTCAGCGACTGATGGTGAGTGGTGGGACGACAATGATTTGCATCTGGCCCACACTGACGATGATTAGGGGGACTGTATCCCAGATAATACATGGTATACTGAGAAGATAGACCATCTCATAAGAAATGGACGGTATTTTGAATCTCCACACCTGGATCAAGCTGAGCCATCAGGAAAGGATTGAGAGGTCAAGAAACATAAGGAGAAGCAGCTAGAAGAGGAGCTAGTGTTGAAGTAGCTCAAGAAAATTCAAGTCGATATCTCTATCTGGGGACTCTTCATGGATTCACGGATGCACCGACAAGCAGTATTGTCAGCATTGGACAAGTCTAAATTGTCCATTGATACAACACCTGAGCAACTTGTGGGCCTAGCCTTTCCAAGTGGAGCCAAGCCAATTCTTACTTTCTCTAACAAAGAGCTACCGCTGGAACGGTCGGCTCATAACAAGCCATTATACATATCCGTGGATTGCAAAAAGAAGTGGGTGCCAGTGGTGTTAGTAGACACTGGTTTTGCCATTAGTGTCTGTCCTTCCCGCACTGCCTATGCAATAGGCCTCAAACCGGTAGACTTCATCCCTACAGCCGAGGTGATACGGGTGTATGACATTACAAGCAGAGAAGTCATGGGTATAGAGAAAGTGCGAGTCCAAGTGGGCACATCTAAGCAAAAGATCGAGTTCCACATACTGGATGTGCCAGCTACCTTTAACCTGTTGTTAAGGAGGCCTTTGTTACATCACATAAAGGCTATCTCTTCCACCCTCCCTCAGATGTTAAAGTATCCTCATGAGGACGGAATAGCAACAGTTTTTGGGAACTCATCCATTTATCCACCTCCAGAGATGACTACACTAGTGCTCGAGATCAATCATGGTGATGAGCATGTATTCCTCTCAGGATTCACTCTGGCAGAAGCCCGGGTAGTGCAAACAATTTTGGCTGCAGACGAAGGCATGTATATCAGTGCCTAATCCATCTACTTCACGAACAAATTACGAAAAGGTGCTACAACATTGGCAGAGGTGCCACATAACTCGCATACCTTTGGATTGGGTTACGTACCCACCAAAGAGGACTAGATAAGAAAGAGGAAAGAAATGAGGGGAGAGCCAACTCCAAGAAAGTTAAGAAGCATTATGAGCTCGTCCACAGGCCAATCCGGAGGACGTTGAATTGCCATTTTGTTGGAGAATGAGAGAATTTCCCTTTCTACGACTTTCCTGAGCCTTGGGTAAATTCCTAAAAAAATCACGAACAGATTTGAGATTTTCTTTGACCATCAGTTGCAAGACAGTGATGAAAAAAGGGCAGAGCCGAGCAGCAAAGCTAGCCAGAGCATGGAAGAGGACTCTGACAATAGTGAGGTTGACACAGGGGCAACACTAGCTGATCTCTTGACAGATCCCGCAACTGACACGGAGAACTTGGGGGATAACATCACTGTCTCTATGATCGGGGAGGAACGGGGTGTGAATCCCGTCAGTGGTATTCAGGATGCATCGAGGGCACCATATCTTACTTGGCAGCTGGAGAAAGGCTTTCTTTCTAGCTCTTAATCGGATGATGAGCCAGAATCTAATTTCACTGAGTTTGTGGAGTCAGGATTAGATTCGAGTCAGCCCAGGAAGTTTGAGTCTGGCATTCCCGGAGGTGGTAACTCAGATGCCAAGGTCTTGTCGAGGTCCTCTTTTTCTTTTTCTTTTGAGTCTGTTGTAATCGATGAGCCGGAACTTATGAATAAGAACATTACAGATTCTATGTACTTCTCTATGCCGTCGATTTATTTCATTGACCAAGATTTTCAAAATTTTAATTAAAACGAAGAGGAAAAAATTCCTCTGGCTTTGAAAACCTTGGTTAATCAAGAGGACGAGAGGCGTGCTAAGCCCTACATTGATGAAATCATTGCATTAATATGGGTACTAAGAAGGATCCACACTTAGTCCAGATCAGGTCCATGTTGTCTTCGGAGGAACACAAGCGTTTAATCGCTTTATTAAAAGATTTCAAAGATTTTTTCATGTGGTCCTACAAAGACATGCCTGGAATCGACCCTAAGATTGTACAGCACCGAATCCCTCTTAACCCGGAGGCCCGACCAGTCAAGCAGAAACTTCGCAGAATTCGTCCAAATTGGGCACTGAAAATCAAGGAAGAGGTCACCAAGTAGATTGATGCCGGATTCTTGTTAGTGTTCGAGTATCCGACCTGGTTGGCTAATATCGTCCCAGTTTCGAAGAAAGATGGCAGAATCCGAGTTTGTGTCGACTTTCAGGACCTGAACAAAGCTAGTTCGAAGGAAGACTTCCCATTGCCACAGATTGATGAGTTGGTAGTCTTCACCACAGGCCATGCATTGCTATCATTCATGGATGGGTTCTCCAGGTATAATCAAATTCTAATGACACCATAAGATAGGGAGAAAACTGCATTCACCATACTGTGGGGAACATACTACTACCAAGTCATGCCTTTTGGGTTGAAGAATGCTGGGGCTACATATCAGAGGGCTGCAACCACAATCTTGCATGACATGATCCACAAAGAGGTTGAGGTGTAAGTGGACCACATGATTGTCAAGTCCAAAGAGTGAGAGGGCCACTACACCGCACTGGAAAAATTCTTTCAATGGATCAAGAAATACAGACTAAGGTTAAACCCACAAAAATGCACCTTTGGGGTGATAGCAGGGAAAATGCTGTGATTTCTGATCACATAAAGGGGAATTGAAATAGATCCTTCCAAAATCAAGGCCATCTTAGAAATTCCACCACCAATGACTGAAAAGGAGATACACGACTTTCTGGGTAAAGTGAAATTCATAAGACAATTTATCTTAAAATTAACCTTGACTTGCGAGCCACTATTTGGTCTCATGAAGAAAGGAAAGAAGTTTCGATGGGATGATCGATGTCAGTTCGTTTTCGAGCAAGTCAAGCAATACCTTCAAAATCTTCCTGTGTTGTCACCGCCACAGCCAGAGAAGCCTTTGATTCTGTATTTTTCAGTAATGGATTCAACCATGGGGTGTATGCTAGCTCAAGAATCAAAAGCTAAAGTAGAGAAGGCTATCTACTATTTAAGCAAAATGATGCTGGACTATGAGACCTGTTACACTCCCCTCGAGAAAGCTTGTTTAGCCTTGGTATGGGTTACCAGGAAGTTGAGGCACTACTTGTTAGCTCACTCCATAATCCCGGTTTCGAGATTAGATCCCATCAAATATCTCTTTGAGAAATCAGCACTTATGGGTAGGCTAGCTCATTGGTTGCTTCTCCTTTCTGAATTTGATCTCAAGTATGTCACGCGCAAATCAGTTAAAGGGAGAGTTGTAGCGGAATTCCTGGCAGACCACCTAGTGGAAGGAGATGAGGCAGTGGTGTATCTATTCCCAGATGAAGACATTCTGCAAGTAAAAGAGGAAACATGGACAATGTACTTTGACGGAGCGTCTAATCAATGCAGTTATGGGATAGGTGTATTGCTGATAGCACCCGATGATTCCCATATACCCCAGCCTTCAAACTCTAGTTCAAAGTGTCCAACAATGAAACAAAATAAGAGGCGTGTATTGCTGGTTTGAAAGTTGCCCTAGAACTAGGGGCAATAAGGTTGGATGTCATCGGAGACTCGAATTTGGTTGTTTCTCAAGCGAACGGAGACTGGAAAGTCAATGAAGAGAAAATGAAGGTTTATCATCAGACCCTGGATATTCTGATTCCATGGTTTGAAAAACTGACATTCACACATATGCTAAGGGAGAACAATCTGTTTGCTGACGCGCTGGCAATTCTATCTTCCATGGTAGACATCCCGCTTGGAGCCAAGATGCGTTCGATTATCATTGAACAGAAATACACGTTGTAGACGCGCCCGTGGGCTTCCATCTAACAGCTCGGACTCAATTGTGTCACGGTTCTAAATCTGAACCAAAGAGTCCAAATCCGGCAAATCGTTTCGAAGAAAAACAGATTTTGAAAAGTAGTGCCAAACATGGACTTCTTTGCCAGATTACAGAGTCGCCACCTAAATATTTTCAAATGGGAAATTTAGGAAACCCTGACTCGGTGCCGAAGGCCACGTGTCCGTCATCACCAAAGTGGTCTTGGCTCGGGAGCTTGGGTATGATTGGGGAAGGTCAGCTATGAGCACCCCCTTTCGCCCGGTCCGAAGACCGGCCTCTACTAACCGTGATATCCGATTTTGAAAACATTACATGCTCTTGTTCCAATTATTAGCCTAGAATTACTATGTTATGCGCACAGCAAACAAGTATAGACTAGATCGTCTAATTTGGAAACAAACATTGTATATCCATTTGTTTTGAAAATGCTTTGGAATTTGCTACTCGCAAGTAGGCTAAAACACGGATTTCAATGAGTTTTCCAACTCAAGCAACCCAACCTCCACCTATAGGCATTCAAACAGTTTATCTCACATAAGCACTTAGCCGCATGGTAAGCATACTGTCATGGCAACATTCACACGCATGTGGTATGCTAAAGCGTAAAATACTTACATCGTACTCCGTGCCAAAACAAGAAACTAGTTAGCAGACATGCATGTCCCTAGGTCATGTTAAGTGGCTAATACAACACAGGCAAGGATGCAATTTAGAGTAGGCTCGGCTAACCCTAAAGATGGCATGTGAAATGCACTTTATTCGATGCACGTATTCAATTTGGAATTGAAAATACAATGCAGTTTGTATGATGTACCGAGCCCGATGCATGTCAACAAATGCATGGATGCACGCATGCATAGCATAAGGTATGCTAAAATAAACGTGCCCTAATATTAACCATTAAAAGCAAGTAAGTAAAAGGGAGAAAGAAGTGGGGGTTGGAAGACATACACACACTCACCCACACTTATTACAATTATGCCCTCTCTCGGAGGGACCAAAAGAATAAAACAGATAATTAACTACGCAAGCTAATTAAATATTACAAACCCATTTGAATGAATTAACTAATTCAATTAAGACAATAAATCGCCTCAGGAAGAGGGCCAGATGCATCGCACTCTCGGGACTTGCTCGGAATCGCACTGCCATGCCTAGCTTGCTTCTGTTTTCCCTACTTTGCATCTCAGAAGACTGTCACAGCCCTAGGAATACTTCCTTAGGTACTGGAGATCACTACCGGCTGCTCAAAACTTCCACCGGCAGTGAATTGAGATCATCGGCACTGAATTGATCCATCGGCTGCAAATTGACTGCCGGTCGGCACTAAACACTGCCGGGCGGCACTGAATGCCTGCAGAACCTGCAACTCACAGCAGCAGAGGGCAAATACTGGCATGGCAATGCAATTCAAAGCATATATGCACTAAACCCACTCCTTATCATACTGATGGCTCAAAGGAGCATGTGCCTCGATTCTCGGACCACCAATCATGCATTTCCATGCATGATGGCCCAAAGAACCAAGTGTGCAACTTTAATTTCAAATGCATGCAAATCAATCAAACAAAGTGAGGCCCAATTCCCATCACCAAGTCAAGGAACAAGGCATGCATGTCTATGTGTGCAATCCTAAACATGTCAACTAGGGATGCAACATAAGCATATAGACAAACAATACGAGCATACAAGCAAACATGCGGTAGCATACAAGCAAGTGAATAATGGTCTTACCCATGACCTAAGCAACTCCAAGTAGGCCTAAAATCAGTAGCCATATGCTAAGACACGAGGGCCAAACATGTATACACACATGCACATGTTAAAGCACCAACACTTAAGCATAACAAAGCAACTCTTAAACACATTTACGAGGCACAAATATGGACCATTAGCATGCAATTTAGGCTCTGAAATCATGCTATAAAATGATGCCAAATCATGTTTAAACAAGACAAGCAAAACATGCGCACATAGGTTCAACACTTCAAAGCAAGCCGATAAGGCTTGGAACTACACTTATGCAAAACAAATATGGCATGCGTTGAACAACCCAAAACAGATTTTTAGCATGTAAAACTAAGCCCAAGGGACCACTTAGATGGCATCTAAATGGCTCAACTAGGAAGGCATGCACAAATGCTAAGACATGAGGCATAAGGCACAAGCTTCCGAAGCATCAAAAAGGCATGCAAGGCAATCAAACAAGCATGCTAAATGGACTGAAATGACATGCCAAATGGTTCCAAACCATTGAAAATAAAGCAAGCAAGGCATGCTACACACTTGTATCCTTAAGGCCAACAAGCCAAACATAAAGGGGACCCAAGATGCAAGCCATGGTTGATCAAAATAAGTATGGACAGACCTAAAGCATGGCAAAATAAGCATACAAGCTTCATGGATCTAAGCCTAAAGCATGCTCAAACTAGGGCTAACAACCTAGAGCAAGTTAAGGCAATACAAGGTATTACAAAGCATCTATGCAAAACATGCAAGGAGTACTAAAACCAATACTTATCAATGTCATATCAGGGCATAATAAACATAAAATGCAGCCAAGACATGCTCTTCAAACATTCAAAACTATGCTCCTTTAAGAGACCAAAACTTGCCCTTTTCAAGGACATCAAGGAGAGGGGGTGGCCCTCTCCTTCTTAGGACTTTAAGGCATCATCTACACCACTGAAATCCCTCAAGATTTCAGTGGTGAAGAGACCCAAACACCAAAATCCCGGAGCTCAACAAAATAGCACAAAAATGAGACCTTTCAAGGCCTAAGGGGGGCCAAACTTCCCCAAAGCACAAAGTACCCTTAATAAACTATCAAGAGGACTAAAAAAACAGAACTTTTATGTGTTGATCACCAAGCACAAAAACAGTCCTAAACTAGGTAAAAACAAGGTGCAAGAAAGGGGTAAAAATGACTAGTTTCTTACCCTTGGAGCTTTTCTTCAACAATGGTGATGTTCTTGCTTCCTTGAGTTCAAATCCAACCAAAAACTCTAAGAACAAGCCTCTGGACTCTCAATAACCTAGAGAAGGTGAAACACTAGGTGTTGATGAGCAATAGTAAGTCACAAACACTTAGTGTACAAACAAAAGGGAAGAAGAGAGATAGGATAGATACAAAACTTAAACCCTAAAACCAGAGCTTCTTCTCTGTCTTTTCTCTCTAAAATGCCCAACTTTTCTAACCCTTAAGCCAAGAGAAGAGAGCCTTCTCTTATAGACAACAAAGCTTACAAGCTAAGTCAATCAAAGGCTCATCCCTCCATACACGTGTATGGAGGGGAAACAAGTGCTACAAAGCTGTCTGAAAATATCTCCAAAAACAGCTGTAAAGTGATCGGCAGGGCAAAATGGTCATTTTGCCAAAAAGAGTGCCGACCGGCACAATATAGTGCCGATGGCAACATCAACCAGCCGGTGGCCTCTAGCCACTGCCGGTGGTGTGTGGGGATGCCTCAGAAGGCATTCCCTGCCCCTCCAAGGCAAAGCACAAGTGTTTGGTGCAAAACCAGACACAAAACAGTCGATTTCAGAGATCCTGAGGCAAGGCGCGTAGCCGAGAACTCCGGGAACTCCAAACAAACACAAACATGGGTAATCACCGAGTGTTCAAGCGGTGACGTCCAAGTCTTGAGGACGGTCAAAAATGGGGTGTCTACACACGTCGGCCTATGAAACCATCATCGTAATAGATCAAGTTCAAGATTAAAAAAAACCCTAGTACTACGACATTTGGAACTTTCTGGAAAAGGAAGCGTATCCACCAGGGGTAAATACCAAAGATAAATAGGGAATACAGCGTCTAGCCGATGAACTTCAAGACAAAAACCCCTGGTATTATGACATTTGGAACTTTCTGGAAAAGGAAGTGTATCCACCTGGGGCAAATGCCAAGGATAAACGAGGAATACGGCGTTTGGCCATCCAATTTATCATCTGCGGAAACAAGCTGTATAAAACAGGTCATTTGGGAATGCATAAGTTATGTGTTGAGGAAGAGGAATTGAAGCGTCTCATGAAGGCCATCCATGGAGAAGAGTGTGGGACACACATAAATGGTGTGATGCTGGCCAAGAAGATCCTTAGACAAGGCTATTGGTCAACTATGGAGGAGGATTGTATTGGTTTTGTACAGCGATGCCACAAGTGTCAAATCCATGCCAATCGCATAAACGTCCCGCCGTCAAAGCTTTACAACATGACTTCGCCATGGCCTTTCTCAGCCTGGGGAATCGACATTATCAGTGCAGTATCGCCAAAGGGTTCAAATGGACATGAGTTCATCTTAGTGACGATTGACTACTTCATGAAATGGGTGGAAGCTCAATCTTCTACTGTGTTGAAAGCATCACATGTAGCCAAGTTTTTCAGAAATAACATCATCTGTCGGTACGGAGTTCCAAATGACATCATATCAAATAATGACTCACACTTCACGAAAGAGGTGGTCGATCTGCTCAAGAAATATAACGTGGCTTTTCACAAGTCATCAAGATATAGAACACAGACCAACGGAGCTGTTGAGGCCGCTAACAAGGACATCAAGAACATCCTGTGGAAGATGGTGGAGACCTACCGGGACTAGTAGGATAAGCTAGATTTTGCTCTCTGGGGTTACAAAACGTCAATTCGGACATCCATAGGGGCAACTCCCTATTCTTTGGTATATGGGATGGAAGTTGTTCTGTCAATAGAGATTGAAGTAGAGTCAATGCAAATTATGGCTAAGTGTTAGATAGCAAAGGCGGATTGGCAACAGAGCAAGTTCGAAGAATTGATGCTATTTGACGAGAGTAGGTTGAAGGC